>BSBM01000205.1:17330000-18530000 GCA_027924585.1 Larix kaempferi
ATTATAGAGATAGAAGCAATGCATGCGCGCATAGAAACATGCACGTGCCTATCTGCGTGTGCGCATAGGAACGTGCACGTGCCTATCCGCGTGTGCACATAGGAACGTGCACGCGCCTATCTGCGTGCGCGCATAGGAACGTGCACGTTCCTATCCACGTGCGTGCATTTGCAAGCATGTGTGTTTGGATTCAAATTTTTTTTTGCGCCCTTGCAGGTTTGGAATTAGCTTCGGATTGCCAAACCTTGAGGCTCGGTCTAATTTATGGCAGAACACCTCAAATGTTGTAAATTCATTTTTTTCACGCTTAGTTCCTCATATGCTCCACTAGTGTACTACAGATGAAATTGCACACACTTGTCGAGCTCTATGTGCATATTCTAACTATATATTTTTTGAATAGATCTGTTGTTGTTTTCTATTTTTAATTCATTTTTAACTGCACTCATGTCAAATTTGTAAAAAACATAGGTCGTTTATTTGGCCTATAAATTTTGATTGGCTTACCTATTTCGAGAACGGAAAAGAACCCGCACAAGAGTACAAGAATACCTACAAGCTAAAAAAAAAAATTGATTATGTTCAGACCATGATATGGTGGACCAACACTTGACCATGTAGTTTTAAGGCTTCACTGACTTTCATAATTTAAAAAATATATAAAATTAACTTTTAAAATTTTGGAAAAATATCCCCGCACAAGATTCGTCTGTTACTTACGCCTCTACATTTTTTTTCCTCATAAATTGACAATTTACATAACAAACAGGTGGACCAACAAAAACATGTGCATTATGTTTTAGAGAAAAAATAACATACCAATCTTAAAATAATGACATTTTGGGGTGGTTATACCACTTTTCCATAAATAAAAGTTATATATTCCGGAAGGTCATCCGTTTTTCTATGTTTCATCTTTTTACACCTAATTCGAAAAAAAATTGTAGATACCTCTAATAATTCATTTTAATGACAATATTTATGTTTTTCCAGCATGTCATTGCAACTAACGTATCATAATTGGGTATCATTACCTTGCACCATCCCATATGTTATAATGGTATAGTTTGCAATGAAATATTTGTGTGGTTTTCATTAGATTAATTTCCATCCGCATAACTCGTATTTGAATTGTTTTATGGACAAGTGTGATTATTCATAATTGTTTAATTGTTTTATGGACAAGTGTGATTATTCATAATTGCAAGATTTGATTGCTTTGAATGTTGGAGTTCTTGACAAGAGTTTTTTACATTGATAGCTTAGTGATATTTTTGTCAAGCATATTAAAATAACTATTTTCATTGATCTATTAGCACAATGACTAGCAAGCAAAGGAATAAGTACAGATGTTTTTAAGAGACAAGCTGCAAAACGTTGGAGAAGAAATGGAAGTGGTAATATTTTTGTAATCTTAAAAGTTATATCAAGCAATCATCTATCAAATCTTAGCATTTATAAAAATTGTACCATGTGTTACAAGTTATTTTGAAGCCATTTTAAGACAAAATTTTAGATAAATCTGCCACGATATTGTTGAGATAGCAGCCAAAAGAATTTCAATTCACCAGCTATGGTGACACCAATTCACCAACCCATGAGACTTTACTTGGCCGTAGAAAGCATATTATTGGAATCATTTGTTCACCCAATAGTTATTATATGCCATTGCGACACAGAAGAGTCTATCCATTCGACATTTTCGCCCAAACGTCCATCTCCTCCATCCCCTCCCGTTAACGGCGCCCCGACGTCTGCCTTCTTCGGTGGTCTCACTCCTCCCCACAACGGGAAGTGGTCCCACACGATATCCCGTGGATCCCGGGCTGCCAATCCTCATCCCCCGTCCAGATTCCCTCCTCCTCACGCTGACGTGCCGTCCATGCATTAATGCATGCTACCAACCCAGCTCTAATTTTTTTCGAACCAGCTCGTCCGCCCCTCCCGCCGCTTGTGCTCTGTTCCCATCTCCATTTGCAGGACTGGTATGCAGAAGTCATTGATCTGCTCCACAGCTGAGCAGTACCAGGGTCTTGGATAGAGAATGCAGAGTTGAAATGGAGCTACAGTATCTTCCACTGTCAATGAATCGAATTTGTTTCCACTCTCCATGAGAGAGATGCAGCTTTGTATGCATATGTGCTAGAAGGTTTAATGCAGAACCCATAGTCCTTTCATTGATAGAGTTTTCCCCTCGCATGTTTCTCCAGGGTAAGTCCCGTGTTTAATGGTGTTGTAGCTTCTTTCTTGTCGTGCCTTCTGTCAAATGTGGGTTGATGAATGGATTATTTGCTCACAGTTTTAAAGGATAAGCATATATAAAACCCCTGTGCAATTGAGTAAAGAACCATTGTAACAACATGACTAATAAAATGAAATACACAGGAGTTTGCAGAGCTCTAGGAATGTAGACGCTGAAAGCACCCAGCGAGGTGAACGATTGGCAGAGCACCCACCAGCGAACGATTGGCAGAGCACCCACCAGTGAGGTGAATCCCTAATACCCATTTGGATTTAACAAGGTTAGTCTCAAACACTCACAAAAGATGTTGTCAAAAATTTCTGTGATTCATTTGCAGTAAGCTTTGCATGTCATAATCAAGAGAAACATATCGAAACGCCATTGAATAACAAAGGGAGAGGGTCAAATTCAAAAATACAACATCAGAAGGCGCCGTCGGTCTTGAAACCCAGCATCGAGATCCAGATTCAACACCCATAATTGGATCTGTAGAGATTAGATAGTACAGGGTCAATTTCGAACATAAAATTTAAATAGAAACAGGGGTCATGGTGCGCAACGAAGGTCTCAGAAGTTTTGAAGTTCAATTTAAAACTTAGTTAGAAACCCAAACAGAATCCAGGGATCATCATTCATATTGAATGGATCACACAGGGATTTTTATTTTTTGTAAGACTAACTGCAATCTGAAAAAAAGAACTTCCAATAGTCCGAGACAGAGTTCTTTTTTTTTTAGTTTAAACACATATAAAGTCAAATCAAGTTACCACTATTTTCTTTCCAGGATCTCAACACCTTCGCAGGGGTTTGGCAGTATAAGTAATAAAAGCAGGGTTAAAATATTCATAAGAGTTCAGATCTAAATCTTAATGCTTTTCACAAGAATTCGAAAATGCAAACATGATGTAAAAAAAAACAGAGATTATAAAAAAAAGAGATCAATACTCCATCATGGCTTGAATCTGAAACCGCATTTCCTATTCAAATAAAATGGAAAAATGAGAACTAAAAAGATCAATACTTCATCACGGCTTTGAATCTAAAACTGCATTTCCTATTCAAATAAAATGGAAAACCGAGATCTAAAAAAAAGATCAATACTTCATCACGGATTTGAATCTGAAACCGCATTTCCTATTCAATATAACAAAGGGAGAGGGTTTCATTTTTCTCTGCAAATTGAATAACAATAATTGTGTTGAGAATAGGAAAATGCTTTTATAGCTATTGGATATATTTTTATTTAATTTCAAATATTATATAAAGTTAAAATAATTAAAATTAATATAGATTTATTTTAAATTTTAATTTATAAATCAAATGAGAGATAAATTATTTTTCCATGGCTAAGAATGCTCTATCAATCCTCTGTTGAACACCCTGTCGATTTCCTCTGCTGCACAAAAATTAGCTGATATATATAAAAAGAATGTTTTAATTTTGTCAATGCACAATCATGCCATTAGCACAACACTCCTACTGTCAAATTTAATTCATGTTTTAGGCTGTGCTTGATCAGGAGCATTGTTAATCTTTTAAGAAATTCCTCAGAAAACTGCTCCTGAAGGCGTGATCCTTTTAATATCGAAATTCTATCTGGTCCCTGTACAAAGTCAATAACACCCTAGAGCTCTTTCAAAGACTGGTTCACTTTATTTATCTTGTGTGATGGCCACCTTGCAATCCATGCTGCTCTCGAAAGTAGGGACCCAAGAAAGGCATGATAAGCAACTGTGACACTGCACCAGTCATTCACTTAACAGTCATTTCAATTTTATTATTTTATGTTGGCAGCCACCAATAGTTATGTTTAAAATAGAGTTAAACATAACTATTGGTGGCTGCCAACCTAAAATAATAAAATTGAATGACTGCTAAGTGAATATAGATTGGGTGTTTGGGAGATTAGGAACACAATAGATTGGGTGGTTGGGAGATTAGGTTGTGTTCCTAGGTGTCAATCCTCTTCCAATTGAAAAAAAAAATGAAACATCATTTTCCCCTTCATCTCCTCGAGCTCTATCAGATTCTTCTCCTCTTTTCCTCCATCAATGTTGATAAAATGAGCCCATAAGGTGTGTTACCTTCATTCGTGCAAGGGGTTCCCTAATGCAGGGTTGGGTACCTTTGGCGGGTGACAGTAAGCTATAGTAAGCATGATGGTCAATTTTCATCTGGGCTAAGTTTCAGGACAGACCTGTGCATATTGCTCAAGGATCAATTCTGGGCAAAGCTAGGATGAGTCTGGGCAACCCAACACAGCAGTAAAGCCTATTTATTTCAGATATGGGCACATTGCAGCCCCAAAAGACAATGAACGGTGGTAGTGGGAGGCAATCTTTGACTCACATTGCATCTCGTTGGTGCATCATTGTTATAGAGATGCAATGTTAACAATGTTTAATAAGTGTAGTTGAATGATTAAAAAACAAATCACGGTGACTTTTGTCATTTGTATTAAAGGAAAATGATGCAGCTTTTCTTGTTAAACAAACCTTAAAAAGATAGGTTTTCATATTTAACATTGTTCCCTCTCCAAAGATAGGATGAAGTAGATTCAAGACATTAATAGAGCTTAGAGAGATAGTTATTTAAGAGAGTGGAAACACTACATGCTAAGGAGTAGAAATATATTTTCCAACCTTAATTATGCCTCTTTTTATGTAGATATTTTTTGTTGGTTAGTTTCAACAATGTCTAGTTTGATTTACAATTAGTTTGGGATTTTTTTAGAAGATAACTCATATGGCAATTCCAATTCATTTGTCCATTTTATGTGGGAGATGTTGCTTTCTTTGTGTTTGTTCATATTTATCCAATGCTTTTGTTGGTTAACCTTAGGGAGGGGGTTTCTAGTTCCATGGTTTCAAGGGGTGGGGCTTGCTATACTATCATCAATATTTTGTCTCAACTGAGATCGTCGCCATTGACAACACATCTTTTTTACTTGGGGGATTTTTTCATCTTCTTAAGGGCTTGTTCTTGTCTTTTCCTTTGAGATTTTTTGGAGATACTATCTACACCTCCCCATCTACACCTTCTTCTTTTCCTTTTGACCAAGTGAAAACCGTCAGTGGGAGCACAAATGACCTCATTTTCTTGGATTTAGTCCCCTTAGCAAAGTCTCCCTGAGGTAAACATACCTCCATTTTTCTTAAGGCATGTCACCATTAAATGCATAGTTTCTCGGTATATACAATAGCAAAATGTAGTGTTTTCATAGACTAAATCTTGAATCGACTGAGATCCTTCCCATTCTAGGGACACCCTATCCAGGCACCCGTTACTAAAATCTAATTCGACAATTGTGCTTGGGAAGGAGAATAAAAGATTTTCCTCTGTCTCCATCATAGAAAATGTGTTTCCGAAAGAGTCCTAATTTGAGCAAGGATACCATTAATTAGTCCTAGCATAGTATCTGGCCGAGGAAATAGATTTGTATCGGGTTTTCTAGTGTGTGCCATTCTGGACGAGGCTTTAACTGAAAGCCATTTATTATTTTACTTCCTTGCAGACCTTTTAAAGTTAGATGTGATGAGAGACCTGGGCATTGATCATGAAAGGAGATAGCAATTTAATATTTCCGTGTTAGTATCCAGAGGGGGAGCTATAGGGAATGCCTTTTTAGTATCCCTAGGGAATGCCTTTTTTCGCAATTGCAATACAAATAAAAAACATGAATGCATGTTACTACCTTACCAATCTCAAATAGTTCCCTGCAGTATGCATGAAACAGTTCAATCTTGGTTAAAAAGACAAAAGCTATGTAGATATCTACCTGTCACCAAGAGTTGTTGAGTGTATATAAGTGATTATGAGTTTGGATTGGTGTCTTTTGTGTTGATTTAAAATCCTTTGTTGCTCTTTGAAATCAATTTTACTTATTACATCTAACCTTCGAAGTACGATACTCTTTAATTTGTTTTACTCCTGAAAGGAAGGGGATAACAAGAAAAACATTCTGGTAGTTAGTGTTTTTTTGTTAACTTCAAAGCTCTTTAAACCTTGAAGGTTATTTTACTTATTACATTTTACTTTTAAAGAACTACCTTTGATCATATATCCTTGATCAATGTAGGTATTTAAACCCTTGGAGATGCACAATCTTAACATTGTTCATTGTTTTAGTGGAAAACAAGGGATTATGTGCCTCAATAGTTTAAATACCTCATGGGAATCAATGCTACATTGATCAAGAATATATGATTATAGGTAGTAGTGGATTGTGTCATGGCCATGAAGCGGAGTTTCCACTTAGAGGAAGTTGGCACATATTATTACAAAAAATAAACGCACAAAGAAACCAAGAACACAAAGAGAGGATTGAATGAGAGAAAATGGTTCTTCTGTATTCTCAAATGAAGAGAACAATGTTCTCTTTATAATAATGAGATGACACTAACCCTAATTATAGAAACCCTAAAATGACTTATGTGTAGGTTTGTTTGTTGAATCTTCATATCTACAAGCAAGGTAGTTGGCCAAACTGCTTCACATGCTCCTTCCACTGCTGCTTGATATTTTGCTTCAGCTGAAGAAAGGCAAACAACATGTTGCTTCTTGCTGGTCCATGTAACTGTTCAATTGCCAGGATTGAAAACATAGCCCAATGTGGATTTCTTGTCATCCACCGATCATGCTCAATTTGAATCTGTATAACCATAGAATTGAGGTTCTCTATGTTTGCCATATAGAATGCCAAAATCTAATGTTCTTTCACATATTGTAGCATTCTAGCGGTTATGAATTAAGAGATGTAGTTGACTACAAAACTCAAGTAAGGTCCAGTGGTCACAGGATAGATCAAGCTCCCCACTAGTTTCCTATAGACTAATTCATTAACTGCCTTAGAATTAGTCTTGGCTGAAAGTTTCAGCCTTTTCTCCGTAGGTGTAAATCTTGTTTTTCAATCTACCATTCTGAACTTGTCTAACAAACTTTTGGCATACTTTTTATGTGAAACACAAATATGTTTATTTGTTTGCCAAACTTCTACACCTAAGTAGTAATGTGGGAGGCTTAAGTCAGTCATGTCAAAAGCTGAACATAAATTAGATTTTACTTGTGATATTGCCCTTGGATCGCCACATGTGATGATGATGTCATCTACATCTATTATGGAAATAATTACATCATCTCCATTGCTTTTGATGTAAAGATTGGGATTTAAAGGACTCCGTTGGAACCCTTATTCACCCAAATACTTGTGATCTTAGGTTCAGAACAATATTAATGATTTATATTGACACTTTAGTCTTCAACATTGTGTCCTAAAGGCCAAAAGTATTGGATGACAAGGTGGAAGCAAATAGAGTCTAATCTTCATTGAATAATCAATGTTCCTTCTTCTCAATTATTTTTTATTTAACGGAGTAACTATCTTAATATTATTGTTGTCAATCAAGGTCAAATGATTATTACATGATAGAAACAAGCAAATAAATGTATATCTATATTTAGCAATGTTGACTTATTGCATTTTTATAGTTAGAACTTAGAAGGACGTAGTTGTACAGGAATGAATGGAAGACATTATACTAATTGACAATTCTAAGCTTCCATGGATCAGTTATAAGTGAGGATAACGGTCTTAGGTAAAACATAGCTTCCAAAATCCATTCAAAATAACAGCTATAAGCAGATTATTATTAGAAATCTATGATATTATATAATTTGACAATATGCAAACTGTTGGTTGTAATTGCAGATAGAAGTTCAATGACTGGGGAAAAACCATTGTTTGAGGGTGTAAACTGGAAACAATAGGAGAATAAGAAAATAAAATTTAAAGCAATAATTGATTGATTGATTTACAGTTAATGGAACATAATTTGAGAGTTGCTATTTGATTTGCTTGTCAATTCAACTAAACATCAATCGGAAGGCAATAAATCTATTCTATGCCTTAAGAAAGATAGGTGGAATAACGTGAACACAGTGTTGATAGCTTATTAGGGGGTAATTGTAGGCATGGTTTGGGGCTTGCTAGAATGGGGTTGATGAGACAAATGCTACTATTGAAAAAAATGTGTGGGACCAGTATGAGAACAGAGTAAAATCAACTTAGTATGTTTGGAGTGCTTTCAAAGCAAAAATTGGTTTCAAATTCCAAGTACTATGTCTAAGACCTGAGCACATGCCTTTATTGCAACTTAAGAAACAACTCAGTATTTTTCCAATATGGACTATACTGGACAATGATTATATAGAATATGAGTGGTAAAATACCAAATGAATATGGATTCTAGAAATCAATGGAATATGGGAAGGAGAATAAGGCACAGCTTGCTTGACTGAGCTGGAGATAATACCTCTTTTGAGAAACACAATTGGCAAGCTTTTAGACTGATATGTTTTTACCTTTTTGAGAAACACAATTGGCAAGCTTTTAGACTGATATTTTTTATTCACCTACTTAAAAAGTTTTATTTTTGACATTGCACACTTGTGTTAAATTAAGCCATTCACATGGGCTTTGTTCCATGGACACTTGTGTCCTTGATCTCTTATTTGGTAATTTCCTTGAGTTATTTCCTTATTTCGGTTTATTACTCTTTGAAATAGTTTAACTTGAGCAAAGTTTTGGTATATCTACTTTAAGCATTGTTTTGCATATGATCTTTGTTTGTAATTTGTGTCCAAGTATTTCCGCACATACAGAGAGAGGAAAGGGAATAATAAAAGTGTAAAAGGAAATTTTGAGATATGCCCTACATAAGAACTTTGATCAACCTAATATATAACGGGAAGCACGGTAAAATCATCCTTCAAATATAAGTTTAGAAGGGAATTTCTTGATTCGGTGTTAAACTTAAGGGAGTTTCAAGAGATTTACTAGATGCAAATTATTCCTTAAACTTTACGTCTAAGTTTAAAATTGTCTTTTTTAGCTCTGGAATAAAGACCTTGTAGACCTTTGAGTCTCACTGTGACCAATAAACTTTGCCTCACAGGAACTTTGCCCAATAGGAACTATGCTTGACAAGAACTTTGCCCAACAAGAATTGTGCCTGACAGGAACTTTGCCAACAGGAACTATGCATGTTAGAAACTTTTCCCAGCAGGAACTGTGTCCAGCAGAAATGTGCATGACAGGAACTATGCTTGTTAGGAACTCTGCCTGACAGGAATTGTGCCTGACAGGAACTGTGCTTGACAGGAACTTTTCCCAACATGAACTGTGCCTGACATGAAATTCGCCTGACAAGAACTGTGCCTGACAGGAACTGTGCATGAAAGGAACTGTGCCCGATAGGAACTGTGCATGACAGGATTTGTGCCCGATAGGAACTGTGCATGACAGTAACTGTGCCCGACAGGAACTGTGCATGACAGAAACTTTCCCAATAGGAACTGTGCCCGACAGGAACTGTGCATGACAGGAACTGTGCCTGACAGGATCTTTGCCCAATAGGAATTGTGCATGACAGGAACTGTGCCCGGCAGGAACTGTGCATGATAGGAACTATGCCCGGCAGGAACTGTGCATGACAAGAACTGTGCCCGACAGGAACTGTGCATCATAGGAACTTTTCCCAACAGGAACTGTGTCTGACAGGAACTGTGCCTAAAAGGATCATTGCCCAATAGGAATTGTGCATGACAGGAAATTTTCCCAACAGGAACTGTGCATGACAGGAACTGTGCCCGATAGGAACTGTGCATGACAGGAACTGTGCCTGACAGGAACTGTGCCCGACAGGAACTGTGCATGACAGGAACTGTGCCCGACAGGAACTTTTCCCAACAGGAACTCTGCCTGCCAGGAACTGTGCCCGACAGGAACTATGCCCGACAAGAACTGTGAATGACAGGAACTGTGCCTGATGTGAACTGTGCCCGACAGGAACTTTGCCCAACAGGAACTGTGCCTCACAGGAAATGTGCATGACAGGAACTTTGCCCAACAAGAACTGTGCCTGACAAGAACTTTTCCCAACAGGAACTGTGCCTCACAGGAACTGTGCATGACAGGAACTTTGCCCAACAGGAACTGTGCCTGATAGGAACTGTGCCTGACAGGAACTGTGCCCGACAGGAACTGTGCATGACACTGTGCCCGACAGGAACTATTCATGACAGGAACTTTTCCCAACAGGAACTGTGCCCGACAGGAACTGTGCCCGACAGGAACTGTGCCCGACAGGAACTGTGCCTGACAGGAAATGTGCCTGACAGGAACTGTGCCCGACAGGAACTGTGCATCACAGGAACTGTGCATCACAGGAACTGTGCATGACAGGAACTTTTCCCAACAGGAACTGTGCCTGACAGGAACTGTGCATGACAGGAACTGTGCCTGACAGAATCTTTTCCCAATAGGAATTGTGCATGACATGAACTGTGCCCGACAGGAACTGTGCATGACAGAAACTGTGCATCACAAGAACTGTGCCCGACAAGAACTGTGCATCACAGGAACTTTGCCCAACAGGAACTGTGCCTGACAGGAACTGTGCATGACAGGAACTGTGCCTGACAGGAACTGTGCCCAATAGGAACTGTACCTGACAGGAACTTTGCCTGACAAGAACTTTTCCCAACAGGAACTGTGCCCGACGGGAACTGTGCCCAACAGGAACTGTGCCCGACAGGAACTGTGCATGACAGGAACTGTGCCTGGTAGGAACTGTGCATGACAGGAACTGTGCCCGACAGGAACTATGCATGACAAGAACTTTTCCCAACAGGAACTGAGAATTGTGCCCCACAGGAACTGTGCCTGATAGGAACTTTGCCCAACAGGAACTGTGCCTGACAGGAATTGTGCATGACAGGAAATTTTCCCAACAGGAACTTTGCATGACTGGAACTGTGCCCAACAGGAACTGTGCATGACAGGAACTGTGCCCGACAGGAACTGTGCCTGACAGGAACTGTGCCCGATAGGAACTTTTCCCAACAGGAATTGTGCCCCATGGGAACTGTGCATGACAGGAACTTTTCCCAACAGGAACTGTGCATGACAGGAACTGTTCCTGACAGGAACTTGGCCCAATAGGAACTGTGCCTGACAGGAACTGTGCCCGACAGGAACAGTGCCCGACAGGTACTGTGCCTAACAGGAACTTTGCCCAACAGGAACTGTGCATGACAGGAACTGTGCATGACAGGAACTGTGCCTGACAGGAACTTTGCCCAACAGGAACTGTGCCTGACAGGAACTGTGCCCGACAGGAATTGTGCCCGACAGGAACTGTGCCTGACAGGAACTGTGCATGACAGGAACTTTTCCCGATAGGAACTGTGCATGACAGGAACTGTGCATGACAAGAACTGTGCTTGATAGGAACTGTTCCCGACAAGAACTGTCCATGACAGGAACTGTGCCCGACAGGAACTATTCATGACATGAATTGTGCCTGACATGAACTGTGCATGACAAGAACTTTGCATGACAGGAACTTTTCCCAACAGGAACTGTGCCTGACAGGAACTGTGCCCGACAGGAACTGTGCCCGACAGGAACTGTGCCTGACAGGAACTGTGCATGACAGGAACTGTGCCCGATAGGAACTGTGCATGACAGGAATCGTGCCCAATAGGAACTGTGCATGACAGGAACTGTGCTCGACAGGAACTATGCATGACAGGAACTATGCCCGATAGGAACTGTGCATGACAGGAACTGTGCCTGACAGGAACTATGCCCGAAAGGAACTGTGCATGACAGGAACTGTGCCCGACAGGAACTATTCATGACAGGAACTTTGCCCAATAGGAACTGTGCCCGACAGGAACTGTGCCTGACAGGAACTGTGCCCGACAGGAACTGTGCATGACAGGAACTATGCCCGACAGGAACTGTGCATCACAGGAACTGTGCCCGACAGGAACTGTGCATCACAGGAACTGTGCCCGATAGGAACTGTGCATGATAGGAATTGTGCATGACAGGAACTGTTCCCAACAGGAACTTTTCCCAACAGGAACTGTGCCCCATAGGAACTTTTCCCAACAGGAACTGTGCATGACAGGAACTGTGCCTGACAGGAACTTTTCCCAATAGGAACTGTGCCTGACAGGAACTGTGCCCGATAGGAACTATGCCCGAGAGGAACTGTGCCTGACATGAACTGTGCATGACAGGAACTTTTCCCAACAGGAACTGTGCCTGACAAGAACTGTGCCTGACAGGAACTGTGCCTGACAGGAACTGTGCTTGACATGAACTTTGCCCAATAGGAACTTTGCCCAACAGGAATTGTGCCTGACAGGAACTGTGGTCGACAGGAACTATGCCCGACAGGAACTGTGCCTGACAGGAACTGTGCATGACAGGAACTGTGCCCGATAGGAACTGTGCATGACAGGAACTGTGCCCGATAGGAACTGTGCATGACAGGACCTGTGCCTGACAGGAACTATGCCCGACATGAACTGTGCATGACAGGAACTGTGCCCGACAGGAACTGTGCATGACAGGAACTGTGCCCGATAGGAACTGTGCATGACAGGAACTGTGCATGACAGGAACTGTGCATGACAGGAACTGTGCCCGATAGGAACTGTGCATGACAGGAACTGTGCCCGACAGGAACTGTGCATGACATGAACTGTGCCCGATAGGAACTGTGCATGACAGGAACTGTGCCCGATAGGAACTGTGCATGACAGGAACAATGCATGACAGGAACTGTGCCTGACAGGAACTGTGCCTGACAGGAACTGTGCCCGACAAGAACTGTGCATGACAGGAACTATGCCCGATAGGAACTGTGCATGACAGGAACTGTGCCCGATAGGAACTGTGCATGACAGGAACTGTGCCCTATAGGAACTGTGCATGACAGGAACTGTGCATGACATGAACTGTGCCTGACAGGAACTGTGCATGACAGGAACTGTGCCCGACAGGAACTATTCATGACAGGAACTTTTCCCAACAGGAACTGTGCCCGACAGGAACTGTGCCTGACAGGAACTGTGCCCGACAGGAACTGTGCATGACAGGTACTGTGCCCGACAGGAACTATGCCTGATAGGAACTTTGCCCAACAGGAACTGTGCCTGCCAGGAACTGTGCCCGACAGGAACTATGCCCGACAGGAACTGTGAATGACATAAACTGTGCCTGAAATGAACTGTGCCCGATAGGAACTTTTCCCAACAGGAAGTGTGCCTCACAGGAACTGTGCATAACAAGAACTTTTCCCAACAGGAACTGTGCATGACAGGAACTGTGCCTGACAGGAACTGTGCCTGAGAGGAACTTTTCCCAACGGGAACTATGCCTGCCAGGAACTGTGCCCGACAGGAACTTTTCCCAACGGGAACTGTGCCCCATAGGAACTGTGCCCGATAGGAACTTTGCCCAACAGAAACTGTGCATGACAGGAACTTTGCCCAACAGGAATTGTGCCTGACAGGAACTTTTCCCAACAGGAACTGTGCATGACAGGAACTGTCCAGCTTTATGTTTAGCTTACCTTCATAACCCTAGGACCCCATCTTGCCATTCTAGACCAAATACTTTCCAACGCTGGGCCTGGAGACACCCATAGGATGTAGGGTCACTCTATCAACGTTTTCTCCTAAAGGCCTAACGACAATCTCTTTGAGGCTCCATTTCCACAGTCTGAAATTCTCTCTCTACCTTAACACATCACATAAGCTTGTGGTTTGCTTTACTCGTTTTAACACTTTGTCATGGAAGAGATCGTTCAATCATTGATCTAATGGTTCAATCATTAGCTACTCGTGCAAATACTTGCTTTGTTGACACGCATGACCAAACACATATGGTTGGTACTTATACATTTGAAGGATATCATTTATTGCCTTGAAACAATTGTATCTTGCTAACTTGTTTTTGAACATTCTATTGCTATAAACTTAGAATTATGAAGAATAGTGCTAAATCTAATGTTTAAAAGATACCATTATTTTTGTGCAGGGTTTTGTTTGGTTGGAGGCATTAATTATAATCACATCTTTGAATAAGATGGCCACATTACAGGCTTTTATTCTATCTAAACATCTGAAGTATTGTATCTTATTGATGTGATGCATTACATGTACTAAATGCATTATTGGGTAACCATTTCAGGAGGATCTAACTTACAAAGTAATAAAGTACAGTAATGGTCGCAACATCTTATGTTGCTTGGCTAGTGAATGTAATGGTTTGCGACGCAGAAAGTGTTGCACGTTCAATAAACATAGAGAGGAAGTACATTCTTGGGAAGCCATAAAATTGCATGTTGGTGCACCGCGAGGACATAACTACAAGTTGAGATCTGCAACAAAATTGGAAAAAAATCGTAAGAGAAAAAATTATGGCCTTGAATATCGGTTCAAGAAGAATAGGAAGGTTGTTGAAACTGCTGCCATCCAAAAAGAGATCAAAAAAGTAGTAAGTTGTTTTTTATTGATGTTTTATTTCTAGATGTATTCACAAGATTATGCTTTACTCATGATTTTTGTTATGTTTTTATTTTTATAGGGGGTGAAATGTGTGCAAGAGTTGAGTGCAGATGCATTGGAGCGCGTGAGAATAATTGTATCTGAATATGATGCACACTCAAAGGAAAAAAAAATGCGCTAAAAAAGGTGGTTCGTAAGAAAATTATACAAAACAAAGACTGGAGTATGTTACGCAAAATCTTCAACGAGTCACCACCGGTAATTTTTTCCAATTGCTATTCAAATTTATATTTGTTTTGTTGCAATATAATAGCAATATTGCAAGGTATTTAAAAGAACTAACTTTTTTCAAACATTTTTTCGTTGCAACAAAGAAATGTATGCAACTCTTCACAAAGTCCTGATGACAATATCATGTCCGTTGAAGAGACACTCAGTGTAAGTTTTATAAGCCGCTCCTTGTATTGTTACACATTGAAAATACTTTATTGAAAACCCATTTTATTGACATTGTTTTCTTATAATGGCAGATAGATATTGTGCCTGTTGGTGACTCATCTTCATCAAATCTGAATGAATGTATTGAACAAGGGGAAGGAATGAGTCAAACCCCTGATGTTGGTGAAGATGTGGATTTCGTTCAGTGTTCACTTGATAAATCTTCTAGGTCTATATTTGATGGGACACCGGATAGTGTTCCTTTAGGCCCGCCAATATTTGACAGGACACCCGATAATGTTCCTTTAGGCCCGCCAATATTTGATAGGACATCTGATAGTGTTCCTTTAGGCTCACCAATATTTGATATGACACCCGATAGTGTTCCTTTAGGCCCACCAATGTCCAAAAATGTCCAAAAGACTCCAAAAGAAAATGTCCAAAATGTGCTAAATGAAGAAGGTGACAGAGATGGGGAGGACAATACTGTTGTAAATCATGGAAAGGTCCAGAATGCAAATACACAACGCAGGGGTCGCAAACGGACCTTTCTCACCCCAAATAAAACAAAGGATAAGAAATCGAAATATCATCACCCTTCATTCTATTCACAATCTATCGCCAAAACAAAAAGGCCACGCACATGCACTATGAAGATAAATAGGTGTGAAGTGTTTTTTTGTCTATACTTTGTGTTTATTTTTTCAAATTTAAGTACGTTGTTTTGTATATTTTGTTTAATTTTTTACATTTACAAATATTTTTTTTGGTTTCTTTTGACAGGTAGCTTGCTAATCCAAGGCGAGGTTGACTAGTTCTATCCAAATTTTTGTTCTTCGAATTTTGTTGCAATATGAAGATGTTTTCTTGGGAAGGCCAACCCAATAGCGTGTAGGATAGCCAAAAGTGATGTATACAAGCTGACAGGAGTAGATGTAAATAAATGTATAAATACTTCTTTCTTCGAAGTATCGAGGGTTGATTTTTGCACCCAGGAGCTATTGTGTAAACTTTATAAAGGATCGACCAGTAATAAGACAGGATTGTTCACAGGATTCTTGTGTCAAATTGTTTGTGATCTCTCTCTATATTTGTTGAATTTTTTCTTATTCTCTGTGTCAATGGTTTCTTTTAAGGATAAATTTAAGCAAACAACTCTGAAATAAGAATTATATATGCTGTCTTTTGGCCACTGCTGCTAGGATTATTATATAATGAGTTGTTTCATATGGTAGTAGAGATCTTAAAATACAACAAAATTATTAATATGCATGAATTACTTCTTCCATATAAAACTAATAGACGTGAGAACCACACTCAATTTGTAATATCATCCAACTCATGAGAAAGATAAAGAACAGGAATTATGAATAAACTAATATGGATTTTTAATAGATGTATGGATTTTGCATTAATATGATATTGGGGTTATTTTTGGGGTTATTGAGTTTAAATAAATGGTTGAATCATCTTAAATCTCTATCTATCTTTGTCAGTCACGTTGGATCTATCCATTGATTGCTATATTATGAGTTGTAGTAGATGTTGAGATGTAGTGAATTGGGACAGAAACCTTTGTTGTAAACAAATTCTTTAAAAAAATGAACTGCTCTGCCATGGTCTATCCCAAAATTCCCAAACTGTTCTCTCATAAATGCATACATTGTACTATGGCTTATGATTCTGCATCTACAGTTTTTCTCTCAAATATGGTTATGCACATAATTTAGATTTGAGCAGTTGAAATTATGTGTCAATTTCTATATTCATCTTTCATTTTTTATTCAAAATTTTAGTTTGGTTATCTCGCCATTTTTGTTAAGGCATGTATAATGGCCAAAGATAATGAACAGAAATATGGTTATCTCACCATTTTGTTAAGGCATGTATAATGGCCAATTTTTCCCTATTCATGTTTCGGTTAAGCCCTGATGCTGATAAAAGATAGGAAAATATCTAGAAAATCTCTTTCGAACAAATGTATCTAGAAAGAAGGTAGATCTCAAAGTGGAATAACTGAACAAATCTGCAGAGAACCCAGATCAAACATGTTATGCAGCAGTGAAATTAATTGTGTGGTAGAATTACTCTGATGTCTAGACTTCCATTCATATGTCATGTGTTTCTTCTAAAACAACACGGTTACTATAATCCATTCTGATTCTTCAATATAAACTGTGGGGAAATTGGAATCTACAAAGCTCCCCATCATTATAGCCACATCCATGATAGATGCATGCGACAGAGAATATATCGCCCAACACAAATTAGTTCATCCATGATAGATGCATGTAATCTAAGAGTGAGTAATATGCAGCAGTGAATGATGGGTTCATCAACATCAAGTTGAGAATTACACCAACATCTCAAGCATGTTGGTGGAGATAGGTCAGTAAAAGATTCCTAAATAGTAAAAGGAATGACAAGTTCATTTATGCCATATACACTGGACATAAATTGTTCAAGTCAGCACACAAAATAGTGAAAATTAGATGCAAGGAGATCTCACAACGAGTAAAACAATAAGCCCTGCCTTGGATGCCCTAAGAATCCATTTTTAACGAGTACAGAACATTTTGCACAGATGCATATGGGACTAAGATTATTGTTGTGAAGGCTAAGAATCTATGCATTACAAAGTTTCAGATCTGGAGATTGGCCTGTCAAATATAAAAAACATGGAAGGCACTTTGGTTCTTTCAATCCATGCAAGAAGCAAACACACCAGGTGTAACCTAAAGTTTTTTGGACTAAGAATGACGGAATTTAAGATATCAAGATGTCTATATCTACTTTCAAACTATAAATATAATGAAGGCACATGTGTGGAGCGAAAGGGAATATCTTCAGCCAAAGCAAACGACATTGAAGAGACATAATTGTGTGAAAATTGAAATGGCTCCTGTCACAAGCATAGGCTATCATACGCTATAAACTCTTTGAAAAGGCCAAAGCTAAATGATTAAAAGGCCATATTTAAGTTCATCTTGATATTACTGGAAAATTAACTAGTGCTTCCACAACAAAACAATGTTCAGATTCTCAGAAAAGATGGAAACAATGTTTTATAAAAGATAACATCAAACCCCTCTTTTTAAACTCACCTTTGGCGTTCTTCAGATATTAGAGACCATATAACATGAGTCATGAATTGATTGTAATACACTATAAGACGGAATCGATTTCCTTCATTATCCTAGTAGTGACACCGAACTAAAGAAACAAGTTTTCCTGCAAAACTAGTGTAAGCAATTCTGTGCAATTGATAATAAAGCAAGGGTTGGAATATGCGATTTAGACACAATAAGCGAAGGGGTGGCCTTACAAAATAAATTTCCAATGAAACAAAAATGAAGCTCTGATGTGTAGGAGAAAACTCACTTCCTGTACCCTTCACAGTGAAGCTGGTACATACTAGTAGTAGAAAATATTAGTTTTACTATGGAATTAGACAAACTTACATTATAGTGATAAGTATATAGAAAGAACTTACCCACTTGTACATATCAGATTAGCAAGATGAATCTAAAGCTTAATATATTGCTACCTATAGATATCTTCATTTACCCTTTTGATCTTGATGTGCATTATGTTAAACTATCGGTTTTCAGAAAAATGCTCGACTGCCATAAAAAACCCTGGAGCCTACATTTCTTCCAGATTGTGCATTTTTCTGATCTGTTCCAGACTTGGTAGAATCATCAGACTGCTGGTTCTCAATGTCCATGGGAAGCTTCATCTTTGCTAATGACTCTGTGAACTGATGCATGCTCTTCATATACATGTCAACTATCTGCTCCTGCACCACAGATTGCTCTGGCTCAAGATTCACACTCAGAAGAGGAGTTGTGAAAGCAATCCCTGTCTCCCCTTCTAAAGTTTTGGCTTCATTACTAGAAGCTGCTCCTTCTTTGTCGGAATCCATTGAAGAAGACTTTTCCTGATTCTTAGAAGAAACATTATCATTGAAGGAAGTGCTGTCAGAAAGACTACTAATTTTCTTCAACCTACAGGATTCCTCACTGGAGACACTTTTCTGAGGAACAAAACCACGCAGACCCTGGTCTTGAGTGCTTGAGCTCGTTGTACTAGAGATTATAATAGTCGAGGGGCTCTTTGCATCAGCCTCTGTTTGGGAATCAGCCACATTATTATTACAAGTAATAGGTGTTGAAGGACTACTAGTCTCATCCTGTTTTAGAACAACTTCCTCAATCTTGACTGTATCTGAAGACTTTTCCCCACCATTTTCTCCTTCAGAATTGACACTTGAGGCAGTAGCTTTCAGTAACCCTTGATTGACTTCCCATTCACAAGTCTTCCCATCCTTCTATAAATCATGAAAATAGTAACCCTTGATTGACTTCCCTTGATACAGTCAATCACTTGGAATGGAATGGAATAGTAACCTTCGAGCTCCAAATACGGTTAAAAGTGAAACTGCATATCTCTAAGTGCAAGAATTAAACCCACATGTTACAACCGCTGGCAGAGTACTATTTCCAGATGTTAAATTTAGCATCATTTAAATTTCCAGATTTTAAATTAATCATCCATTTGGCTAAAAGGTTGCTTCATTTCTTTTGGATAAACATAACAACAAAACACTCTTCAATTTCTTCAACTTGTTATCTTTAAACTTCTGCAATTTGAGCATCCACTTTGAGTAAATACTTTACTTGATTGATCAATTAAATTCATCATTTAGGGGAGTTACTCTTAATCCCTTTATAATTCTGGAATTAACTATGTGATTGGTTCATTTCTCATTTCCAGATTTCAAGCATTTGTCAAGCATTTTAGGGTGTGTTGCTGCTTGCATGTCTCCACATAATCTAAATTTCTAATGCATTTGCATATTGTTTTGTAGGCATCCGTACAAAATGGGGAAAGCGAGGAAAATGGAAGGCAATCATGGATCTTGAGGTGCAGGACCCCAAAAACATGATCACCTTTTCAAGTAAAGACCTAGTTTGGTCTGAAATATGCCGAGAAAATAGGTGCATTGATCGTGTTTCCCTAGTACCTTCAAATAGAGTTCCTGCTTTTATCAAAGGGGAGGAAACAAACCCTGATGCTCCATGTACATTTGTACGTCGACAAAACAAGAAACCGGGAAAAAGAGACACTGCTTCCTTGCGATATGAACTGTAAGTATTTCAAAAGTGCATTGTATATCTCTTAGCATTGGGACTACATTTGTCATTCATTGTATTTACTAACGGTTAAAAATTTCTTATGTAGTTATCATTGTTCATATGGCCCAGAGGATAAAAGAGGATGGGAGTCAACTAAACGAAGGGCCAAATTTCCAATGAAGAGGGGCTGCCAATGTCGTTTCATTGTGAAGGTTATGGTTAAAAGTCCTCAAATAGCAATACTGACTTACAATATGTGTGAGCATGAATATTTGCAAGGATGCCCTTGTCATGGCCAATGCGACACTTCAGGTAATGGCAGGACATTGCAGAAGCCAAAGCTTTCAAAAGACATTGTGGCATATGTGGAGAGTTGTTACTTTTCGGGAGTGTCCATTGACTCAACTTATAAAATGCACATCAAGCGACATGTTGACATGGATGCTTCAACCCGAGATAGGGATTTCTTCCTATCTAGGAAAGATATTTTAAACATATACAATCGGTTGTCGAAAGGAAAATATCAACTCCATGAAAAAGATGAAATGAGTGTCAACCTTTGGCATCAAAAGCGACCAGAAGATTTCTTCTTTTATCAAAAGCCCAATGGTAAAGAGGTCCCTTTTATAATTGGAATTCAAACAAAATGGATGTTGGAGAGCATGGTCAAGCTATCCTATAATAGCATAATTTCCATGGATTCAACTTTTAGCACGAATAAATATGGGGTAAGTCGGATGTCAATGATTGAATTAATATGTTTATTCGAGATGTAGTAATTGAATATATTAGATGACTTGAATTTCACATTACATGTTCTTTTCAATATGGCAGTACCAGCTTTACACATTGGTGGCTTTTGATGGTCAACAAAGCGGGGTGCTAGTTGCATGGGTTCTGGATGAACGAAATACTTCAGCAGATATTTCGCTATGGTTGGAGCAGTTGATGCTTAGGTGTTACAAAATCCGTCCTGATTGGAAAGTGAATGCATTTATGGTAGATGATGCACTGGATGAAATTTCCGCTTTGAGGTAAGTTGAATTTTGTTATGCAACAATATATCTTGCATTTAATATAAGAATGTCACACTAAAATGTTCTAGATATGGCAGGAGGATCATAGGCTGTGATGTGATCTTGTGCGTTTGGCATGTGCAGAGGGCGTGGAAAAAAAATGTGTATCGGTTGGCTAAAAAAAACAAGCAGATAAGATGTACGAAGAGTTGGGTTTCATTATGAAATACACTTAAAATGATGATGTGGATGATGCAATCCATGGTTTTTTTAGCAAATGGAAAGATGAAGAGAATTTCTTGGACTATTTCTGCAAGAATTGGGTTGCGGGTGATAAATTATGTAAGTGCACAAACTCTTGTTGATGTTTCAATATTGTGTTTCATTGATATGACATGCTTTTACTAACCTAGTTCTTTACATTTAGGGATGTGGGTGAAAGGTTGTCGAGAGTTTCCCCATGCAAATCAAGATACCAACAATGCCATTGAGTCTTACCATTGTTATCTGAAGACAAACTTCCTATTTGATCAAAGGAAGAAATGTGCACGCAGGATGGACTGGTTGCTATACATGCTTCTATGTAGTGTTGAACCTTGTTATCGCTACAAGGAAATTTTGAAAGAAGAAGGATACCTAAATAACTACAGGAAAGAAAAACAAATGGAAAATTCAGTGGAAAAGGCTAGAAGAATTCCGGACAGTGATTGTTTCCCTCACGAGAGCACACCACATGCTTACTGGGTGAGGAGCCAAACAGATGGTGATAAAAATTACCTTGTCAAGCGGTATAGCACAAATTTTATAGTTTGCGAATGCCCATGGTCTATTCGTGGAAATATTTGCAAACATGCCATTAAAGTCAATTGGTTATTCTACCACTCAGGTGATTCATATCCATTACTTCATCAGGATGCAATGCCTACCACATTCAATGACCCCCCTGAAATAAGTATGGAGCCTCGGAACCTCAACGTAGATATCCACACCACACCTGTGGCCACCGATAGTGTGGATGCAGATGTTGAGGCTCTTTAGTTGGCCAGAAAGGAGTTGTACAGCTACTTGCAGTTGATTAAAGACAGCCCCCCTGCTACTCTGAGCAAGACCAACCAATTGATTGATATGGTTAAAAAAATGTTGGATGAGGCCAACAATTTGCACGTTATGGATTTTGACTTCACAATTGGCTTGGATGCTCTTGACTCGTCTTTGAAGAGGAAGAAGAGTTTCCTTAGCCCTACAAATAAACGAAGAAAGAGAAAACAAAACAATCGTGTGGAAATAGATTTGAATATCCATGCATCTGAATATGAACCGTTTCAGTTTCAATACCTCAAAGAGCGGGGACGCCTTCGAGAAAACAAGGCATTGCCTATGGTCTCAGGTTAGTTTCATAGATTTTATATATTATGGTGTGTTTTTATTATGGTTAGTTTCGTCTACGTGCTTATAGATTTATAGGTACATCCATGGAAGATTCCTTCACCATAAAAAAATGAGTCCCACAATTCAAAATCATACATAATAATATTAACTTATTGTTTCCTAAGGAGCTTGAAGGAAACTTCATGTGTCATGGCTTCCCCATTTAATGCAGAAATCCCTCTAATAAAGGATGTGTTACATGAATTCATCACATCTAACTCGCGAGTAGGAATTGAGATGTGGCTTTCCAATGCTTGGGAGGTGACCTGTAGAATGCCCTTGATGATCATAGCCTTCCTACCCTTTATCTTTCTTAGATCTGTTTTCCTCTGTTCTTTAGGTGTGGGATCATCGGTGGGGCTAAGGTCCATAGGATTTGGAATATTTCCATCATCTTACCTACCCCTAGTTGCAATCTTTCACATTTTTCCAATGTCGTAGCAACTTCCTTTTGTAAATATAATTCATCTTTCCTGCAGTTGGAAATGAAGCATAATCAAGCTGGGTTTCTGAAGAGTCCTCCTAAGAAGGTTTGAAGGTGTCTTAGATTTTTGTTCCTACCAAGTAGTTATGCAGTCCAGATTTAACTTGATATTGTTGATCTCACTATCATGTTTTTTAGCTCCCTTTTTTATAGATTTTGATCTTGCTGCAATATTTTGTAACTCTTGGATTTGCTCTGTAAATTGCTCTTACATAGGAAAGCAATCTTGTTGTTCCAACCAGGATTCATGATGTATGCTAATTATTAAGGGGATCTCTAAGAACAATGTGCCTATCTGGGTGCCAAGATTTAACCTAAATTATTACCAGCAAAAACTATTATAAATAATACATATGCTAGGGCAAAGCGAAGTGAAGAGCAAGGGGCTGCTATGCCACCAAATAGACAGAAAATTCATGCTTTCAAAGATGCCCTCAGGAAGACCAAATGGCCTTTTTGCAGGAGAAAGACATGCAGGAGGTTGTTCCTTCCCAAACCAAGCAAGGATGTCTTGACTCTTGATAGTAGTGAAACTGATCCTGTGATTCAAATTAGTCCTGTGGGAATTGTGGAAGAGTTTTTCAAACCTAAATTCCAGGGATCGATCAGTAGAGGGTACTTCCTGGTAATCTTCT
Source organism: Larix kaempferi (assembly GCA_027924585.1). Taxonomy (NCBI): domain Eukaryota; kingdom Viridiplantae; phylum Streptophyta; class Pinopsida; order Pinales; family Pinaceae; genus Larix; species Larix kaempferi. The sequence continues at coordinate 17,353,748 of BSBM01000205.1, forward strand.
CCTCACATACTGATCACGAAAGGTTTTTTCAAAGAGGTTTGTGTTTTCTTAAGCTGGCTGGTCTGTATATGACATATTGAACAATAGGTTTTGATCCTAGGAAAATTATCCTATCAAAAACCCTGGTTTGGGTTTGGTTGCCATTCCTGCCCTTCAAGTTTTGGAAATATTACAGTTTGAATCAGAATAGTGATGTCCTAGGCTCTTTCATCCAACCATCCCAATTGACTTTTGAAAAGAAAATGAGAACGCTTTACCCTAGATCTCAGCAGATCCATTACGGAGAAAATTACTATCAAAACTGAAGCTAGGGTTCATTGCCATGATTTGGATTATAAGAATGTCCCTTTCAAATGTAGAGCATACCATTAATAGAACCATTCAGAAGGAAACCATCCAGTATGAGGAAGAAACAAAATTTTGAGAACTCAAAAGGTCCACTCAAAGGAGCTGCACCCAAGGTTAGCATAATGTCAGGAATGGCTGTACTACTGTAGTATAATTTGAATTTCACAGTTTGCATAGAATCTCATACTTGGCAGCAATGAACAATGTTGAAAAAGCAAACATATTCCTAGAAAATAATGACAACTTCATCCTGAGTGAACCAGAAGGGGACAGTATGGTGATCTGCATCTAAAGTATTCATGGGATCTCTAAGAGCAACATCCCCAGCTAGGTGCCAAGCCTAAAGTCAGGAAAGGCTGTACTACTGTATAAGTATGATTTCACAGTTTGCACAGAACCTCAAACTTGGCATCAATTTCTCCTAGATTCAAAATGGCGACTATTTATAACTGACACCATAGGTGTTAGTAGGATTCTGCAATTGTCCGTGAGTATTTGTAATTGACACACTGGGTGAATTTGTACTCCAACCTTGTATAAAGCAAGGTAGTAAATGTACGCATTGATTTTCTTCTTGTTCTAATGATTTTCTAATGAGAGCTACCTCACAACAGTAGACAGTAAAAATAGAGATACAGTCCACTCTATGTAAGGCACCTCATCAAGGTATCATACTACAACTCTACAACTGTGACACTGTCTACTCTTTTACTGTGATTTTCAATAAAACTGGATTCTCTTGATGTTTTCTTCACTCCTGTTGTTGTCTCCTTGTCATAAGTGTCAATTGTTAGAATTTCACTAAATTAATTAGCAATCGTAGGAGCTACTAACAAGACTATAACACTAGACTTATAACTACAACTGACTCTAGAGTCTATACGAACTAAAATTACAGATCTGAATGCAAACAAAAAAGGATCAATATAAAAAAATGTTTATCATGGCATAAACAACAAGAACTCTGAATGTATTACAAAGTATCTTCTAAAGTTCTAAGTATTCCTTTGATAGAATATTATCTTCAAAATACAATGTTGAAAAAGCAAACACATGCCCCAAAAATAAAGGCAAATTAATCCTGAGTGAAACAGAAGGGGTCAGCTAGGTGATCTGCATCTAGAGTATTGATGGGATCTCCAGCAACGACGACCTTAATTGGCTGCAGATCCTAACGTCAGGAAGGTATGTACTACTATATAAATACGATTTTTCAATCTGCAATGGAAAAGGGATGATAGCTGGAGGAGACCACTGATCTGGAACCATCAAAAAATATGTAGACATGGCCTTAACTCATCATCTCCACATGGCACTTTAAAAGTGGCAGTTAACTCCCCACGTTCTTCTTAGCTTATTGAGTTTCCTTATTTAAACAATGTAATATTATTTAGCCACTATGATCTTAGTGTGAAGTTTTATTGGCTCATTCTTGTAGTACGCTCTCAATCACACAGAGCATTTATGTCATAATTTAATTCATTTCTATTATGTACTTTGTTTTGTGTCATTGTATATGTTTGAATTTTATTTATTCGTGTTGTTTTGTTTTGTTATTTGCAGAGGTGCAACACTCCACAATGGTGGCATCTAGCCAAAGCCAAAGGGAGATGCAACACCATCAAAAATCTCCCGACATGCCAGGTACATTTCACTTTACTTTTCATACTTTGTGAAAGCAATTTATTTGACTTATTTTATGTTTCATATCTACATGGTGTGTTAATGTCTGCAGAGGTACAACAATCTACAACCTTGATGTCTAGCCAAAGCCACGGGAAGTTCCAACATGACCACTTAATGGACGATTCTCCAATTGCTGATCTACGAGGTTTGGAAAAGGCTATGTTATCAATTGTTTGTCAATTACCCTTTTTTACGGCATCGACCTGCTTTAATGTGTATTTTGTTGATGTGTTCAGAGGTGCAACCCTCCACAACCGTGGTACCAATCCAAGGCCATAGGGAGATGCAATATTGGCGTCCAACCTTTACTGTTGTGCCAGGTACGTTTGATGAGACTTTCATATGTTGTAATCAATGTTTGCATGCCTGTATTTCTTTACATGCAAATGCATTTCATAATGACTCTTTCATTTTTTAATTACATATTATAGAAATTGTCCAAGGGATCGTCCTCCTTCAAAACATGCCCAATTCATTGACAAGTCTCCAGTTGGTGACCTGCAAGGTTTGGAAAATGCTATGCTATCAACTCTTTGACAATTACCCTTTTTTTAGGCATTGCCATTCTCTAACGTCTGTTTACAATGAAAATTGGTTGCTATATTTCAAATGTAGGAGGTTCTCGTAGCAATCTTCCTTCTATTGAACATGCTTGGTTGATTCCCAACTATCCAGTTGCTTATTTCCAAGGTTTAAACTCTTTCATGGCAATTGTGACAGATTTGCTTTGCATTTTCCTTTATTGGTGTGTTGGATGTTCTATTAGTATTTCCATTGTGCTGACTCACGACACGCTGCCAGGTGACTATAGACGAAGGGGAGGAGCATCATCTTCTGCTATGAGAAATCCACCATGCAAGGGCTTCAGCTTTAACGATGACCAATGAGCCAAGCACATTTTTATGAAGGAAGATTCCATGAATATTGAGAAGGTCTCAAGGCTTGTGATAATTATCTGTATAGTTAATTGCTTTGAAGTTGCTGCACATATGTCTTGGATCCCGCCTTCAACGCTTGTTCCAGTGATATGGGGTCTATAATTGGAGATTCTGCAATCTGTTATTGTAAATCATCTTTAGGGGAAGGGCTTATTTCTACAATGAAATGGAATCAACAGTGCTGGCTACCTTCCTCTTGCAATACAGGAAGCCACCTTCCTCTTGCATCAAGAAAAGTTTTGGAACTTTCAATGTATATACATTTTTGTGCATTTTTGCATCAATCGAGTTTTCTTAAGACAATACAGATATAAGCTATTTTAACAACTGTTGCTATTGTATTTACTTTGACAAGATATGTTCTATTTTGTGGTAATTTGTTGATACTTAGTGTATGCATTCGATAACTATTTCCACTTCACTCTATGCTTTGAATTATTGTTGACATAAATAGTAACTCGAACTTCAATGCAGATTGTTAAGTCTTTTATTGATGCATCATTATCATGTATCTTAAAGTGATTTTAGCCATTTTTATTGATCCGGATATTCCATGGAAGTTAGGGGGATCCTGCAAGGTTTTCCTTAGAAAAAATTATATATATGATGGCATGATGAAATTAAAAAATATACAAGACTAATATATAATATTACAGAAAACACCAATCACGTGTCCTGGAAATGCATTTCCACATTTTGAAACAGATGCCCATATGAAACACGCCTTCAAGACAAGGCTGAAATGTTTCAGCGACATTTCATTTTTTTAAAATGCCATATCAGCCATTTCAGCCAAGCATGTCAGCTGTTTCAGCCAACATTTTGGTCACTTGAAAAAACAAAATTAAAAAATAAAATGCCAACACTAACTTGTTACAAATCATGTTATAAATAGATAGTTTGGGCATCTTTTAAAGGTAACTCTCGTTTTGGCTCTACTTCCAAATTTGAAATTCATGAATGGTATCCTGAAACTTTGTCTCATGTTTCTTTTGCACATGTATGTATGTATGTATTTGTTGTATTCTAACCATATTGTATCCTGATTTTCTAAAAATCTGTCATATCCATTCTGAACACCGTATCCATATCTGTATGTATGAACACACACACAAACATCTAGGTTTGCAACTTGAGGTTTTTTTATTCCTCTCACACAGCAACAACCATGCAGAGGAGGAATTGTGAACAGTGTGAACCATCTTCAAAATGCAAACTTTGCAAAGCCAACAACTGAGCAATAAACCGAGATCTATAGTCTACCCTCTGAAACAAATAAATTTGAAACACCCAGTTGCAACTTATGAAACATTCATCTCCATTTTCACATTAATTTCCAACCATCTATTGCTACTTCTTCCTCAGCTGTTTTGGCAAAATCAATACCCTATCACTACATTCTCTTCAGGACCTGCAAAAAATCCTCAAAACAATCAGATAAATAACAAAGCACCTTCTTTGGCCATTCTATCAATGACAGAACTCACCTGAACCTTTAGAAAAAGGGACCTAAGGATCAAATGTAAGCACCCAGTGCCCTTAAAGGTCATTCCCATTGATGAGGGTATTGCCGGATAGCACTAAAGCCTTATTTTAAAAAAGAATAGATCCTATAGAATAATCATTATTAAATCTTCTTTGACAAGTTATTTTTAACTCGATATTCACTATTTTTATGCTTAGGTATAACAAGATGAACTTGTCATTCTGAAGAATGATTTCATCATAGAACATCATGGGCCCAAAATCATACTGATAGCGTTGACAAGTTCTAGGAGGTGTTTTGAAGGTAAACTTTTCTAGATGTGAATCAAGCTTCAAAAACATTGAGACCAGTGAAGACATTACATTCAAATGAGTCAACTGGATTTAAAAGGGTAGATTTATAATTTGAAAATAATATTTTATAACAAGAGATTGAAGACTCGTTTATTTTTTTTCAGTTTATTGCATAAACAGCAATGGTATGTCCAATGAGAGACCATAAGATAAGGCTATCCCAACAAAACCAGCACCAGCTAAAATTGTTAGGCATGATCATCTTATACATATAAACACCCAGTAATAGCAGAAATCTCCCACAGTTAACTGGGAAATCATTATACATATTCGTAAGATGATGCCTGTCTCTTTGAAGAGTACCTATGTTTGAAGCATGATTCTGATCTTCAAATCAACAATTCACTGAAAAGGGCAAGTCCGTCCATAATTTGCATGACCTCAATCAACTTGTACAAGTAACTGATTTGAAAAGTGTTGAAAAGTATTGAATATATGTTAAAGAGGATTAAATTATCAAATTGCAAATCTCTGAATTTGATAAGTATGATGCAATTTTTGAGAGAGACACTTCATGTTAATAAGCTCGAAGAAATCCATGCTTGCAACTTTCAAAACATCTGGATAAATCAAAAGAGAAGCCTGAAGCACTACTTGTAAAATTGGGTGACAGTGTTCTATCCTTTATTGAGGACTCTAATCAAGGTTTTTCAACCCCACCAGGGGGTTAAGGGAAGGCTGCCCTCTTTCACCGTTGTTGTTCTTTATAATAGCTAGAGTTAAGCAGCGCCAAACTTGAAGCCAAAAGAACAGGAGCAAAGATCTATCCTTATCCCATTTATTGTTTGTCGATGATGTCTTGCTAATCCTAAAACGATCTATAAGGGAAGCAAGAAAAGTAAAAGAAATTATGGACATGCATAGCACAACTACGAGGATGAATGTAAATGTTATGAAATCGGTTATTTCCTTTTTTGGTATGAATAATGAGACAGAGAGGCAGGTTCTACAAATTTTTCCTCTCAGAGGTATCAATTTTAATGATGGATTCAAATCTCTAGGGTTTCCACTAAAACCTAATGGGTACAGGATAAATTATTGGGAATGGATGGTGGATAAATTGAGGCTAGAAGTAATGATTGGTGCAACAGGTGGTTATTGAGTGGTGGAAGATTGACTTTCGTTAAGTCAGTCCCTGAAACAATCCCAATGTTCTGGCACACCTTGCCTTATATTCCAAAATGGATACTAGAGAAAATAAGGAAAAAGGTTTTTAAGTTTCTTTGGTCTAGGAAAGAACAAAATGAAGAGATTCCACTTGTCAAGTGGAAGGTTATAGCAAAACCGAAAGATGGAAGTTGGGTGCTGAACAATATTCATTATTTTGGAAAATCCTTGGCAGCCAGAGGCTTGTGGTGAGTCATATCTCAAGAAAGTATGTGAAAGGATATCATAGTGCATAAAAATATTAGTCCTGGCTCTATTATTGATTAGATAAGGAGTCAGAGGGAAACTATAAGTACTGCATTTATCCATTGGAAAGTGTAAGTAATGCATCTATCCATTGGAAAGCCTCAATATAGTGCTTCCCCTTAATAGGCAAGTGGTTAGCATGGAAGGTAGGCAATGGGGAGTAAGTGAGGATTGGAGTGGATCCTTGGGTTGGATGCAAAAATGAATTCAGGTTCCCTGATAGGCTGATAGAAATGCTGCAGGACAGAGGTACTTACACTCTCAATCGGGAATTTGATCAGGCGAATACTAATATATGGCAACAAGGGTAGAAGAAGGCAGACTCATTAGGCTTGGAGGGTGAAGAAGCAGCTATATGGAATGACTATGACGAGAAATTACAAAGATATAGATATAAATATATTCTGTTGCAAATTAAGCAGCAAAAAATACAGTGAATTAAAGCCTTGATTCAATTTTATTTGACAGAATTTTTAACAATCTGCATGCTTTATTCATTTAATGTTTGAGGACCGTGGCAAGAAATTTTTAACAATTTTTAACAATCTGCATGCTGTTTCTGTATTAAATTCTTCTGCTCATTCCAAATATTTTGTGTATCTTTAGGTGGCGACGACTAGAAGGCAGCTTCTGGAAATGGCGGAATTGGTTTTGGAGCTTTCTAGAGATTAGCTTATGTTCTGGAAGGTGTAAAATTGTCATTGTATGCTGGCCAAAAGGAGTCATTTTTTAAAAATTCGAACAAGAAAGCATGTTATGACTGGCACTTCATCGGGCTTTAGGAGCAACTTCATGCCTGCAGCTGAAGGCTGATCGCTGCTTGACATGTTGGCCCTAAGTTTTAATTTTCTGGGAATTGGTTCTCAGGCAGTCCTTCTGCTTTGCAATTATCTCTCTTCAATTCATCTTGTGAGTCTCTTGAATGTAATTAGCCACCATGTTGCAAGAGTGGGTGTATTGATGCTCCAAGAATGGGGTATTTGCATAATAAACTGTAAAAATATCTACAAATACAAACTACTCAAAAATATATACAAATAACATTTTAACATAAATGCATAAATGAGATCCCATATAGTATAATCAAAAGCTCATAATACTGGGTACCCAAATATCACATACTATTTATCATTGATAATTCCAACTTGTCCAACAAAAATGTCACTTTTCAGGTGAAAGTATTAAATGTATGGGTTTCAACGAAACAACCATGACATTAGAAACACCGCAAGGATCATAACAAGAATACTTATTTTACAGATTGCAGGTCTATATCGATTTCCATCGACAACTTTTGTTGGAATAGACATTGATAATAATTCCTCTTCACCACCTGCACATACTTTCGAAACGGAGCTCTCTTTTGAAACTTCTCCAAACACAAGACCAGTGGACAGCTTATGAATCTCTGCATGGTAATTTATGTTAAATGATTGAAATTGGGCAGCTTGGATTGTTGCTTCTTTATGAAGAGGCTTCAGATTGATTTCCCGAACTTGATAGATGCCTTTCATTTGGTTACATATCAGTTCAGAATTTGTGTAAACTACAATATCCTTGGCACCGTACTTTTTTGCCTCTTTCAATCCTTCAACAAGGGCAATATAGTATGCCTCATAATTAGTAGTTCTACCATAGACATCTCTTGTTCTTTGGACGACCTGATTAGAGGCATTGTTGTAAATAACATATTTAATCTTTGCTTGACCAGGATTCGGACAGCAAGACACTTCTAAGCATAACGTCCACTTGTGCACCATTTTTTTATTTTTAGACTATTTGTGCTTCGAAAGACCTGGCAAAGTATAAAACAACAAATTTTGATCAGAAAAACTGAAGGTATGGTTCTGCCTCGAAAAATCACAAAAATTAAGAAAAAACAGAAAAATTAGTTTATCGGAAATATTGGGAAAATATTAGAAAACAGTAGCATTATGAAACTTGAAAACTACTTTGTGAATGATAGAAATCAACTAGATAATGTAAAATGGTTGTTTGTGAGAAAAGGAATGTCAAGGACACATGACGACTCTGCTTTGCTGAACATAGAGACAGTCTTAGATAGTATCAGATTTTAGGGCCTATATATTTGTGAATGAAGTGATTTTGTAGGGATTGAACTGTTCCCTAATTATTGGCAAATGCCACCCTATAACGACTAGAATGCACTTGGTTAAAAATAGGAATCATATAGATTCGACTAGGAATGTTGTCAAATGAAAAATGAAACTATGGTAAGCCCAACCATGTGACAAGTTGGTGCACTTGTTGCAATGATGATCCAGGATAAAAAATCTGGCAAATGCACTTTGTCATTTTACTCTCCTTTTACTCTGTGTCATCAAATACTAAACTGCAGATAAACGAATTGCAATCTGTATCTCTTCCCTAGTGAGCTATTTAGGAGACAAGGTAGGGGCTCTGCTCAGAGTTGGAATTGCACCCAATGCTGGTTGGGTAATCTGTTTTCCCATGCAAGGTTTGTGAATATTCTATTCGTTAATAAGGTCTGTGAATATTCTATTCATTAGTAAGCACTTTGCAATTGAGCCTTAATTTTCATCAGTTCAAAATCAAAACCTCTTATAGCTAGAAAGTTTGATTTTCCAAATAGAATTTGAAATATGCCATAAAACTAGCTTCACAGTTAAATATTGAAAAATTCAATTAAACTTGGCCTTCCAATGTATTATAAAAATATATACAGTGATCAATCCTACTTGAGAAGTCTTCTATCTGCCCTGTCTTCTGTCTCTCTATACATCATGCCACATAATTGTTCAAGTGCACCAAACTAACCAATAGCACCCACCAATTTTGATAATGGTTTCTGTGAGAGTAATCAAACAGAATGAGAATGTTTCCAAATTGTTTACAACTGGTCACCAATGTGGAATACATATAAAAACCTTGAATTGCAAATGGTTGAGATGCTCTTCCTTCCTAGGATTTTGAGAGCTTATTCCTGATATTCTACTTTTCTGTGTTCTACACATTATACAGAATTAGGGGCACCTAACACGAACATAAACTAAGATAAATTTTGAATGGAGCTTTTTCCAGTTGGAACTACGTGTTGTTATGCAACTCTTGTTCAAGATAAAATCTGCAAAATCAAATCTTCTTTGGATTTTAATGCCTTGCTAATGTAGCTGGTAATGTGCTTCAATATATTTAAGAAATATGTTCCTGCATACTTTGATTTACTCTTTGAAAAACACCTTTACTTTCGTTTATTTAAATGTACTAACGAGTGTAAAGTGGGGTTTCTCATTCATTTTAGTGTGTTATTTTATCTCCTGAGATGGGTTTTCTCAATCATTTAAGTGTGTTATTTATCTGTTATTCCTCATATGCTTACACAGGAATCACAACTGGCAATATTGAAATTACCACTGGGAATATTCGTTATAAACCTGCAGAGGTATATTTGAGGGTCAACGCTAGATGTCAGGTAAGATTTGATTAGGGTTTAGATAGTACAGATTAACTCTTCCGTACATCAATATTGGTTCAGAAAATATATTTAACTTATCATATATTTTACATTCAAAAAATATATTTAAGTTACGGATTAGCATAGTATTATTGTTAATATATTTTCACATATGTGCATTGAATTAGACTAATCTTCCGACATACTCAAAATCAATGTGCAACATGGATTTAATTCTTAAGAAAAAAACCAATCAACTCACTAAAAGCATGTTACAGCATATAAAATTAATTAACTAATAACATCCTTTTCAGCCCAGGCTACTATAGATCCTCAGGTTAACATGAAGTCTTCACAGGTCTATCCCTCAAATTGCGTTTGAGTTGTAAAGTTTATGTCCGTTGAAACTGAAAGCTAAGCACTTTAAAAATTGATAATTGAAAATCATCTATTTGACATTTTAAAAGTAGAGCTTATAGAGACTAAAGTAGTATAGAGACTACTGATAGCAGAGTCGAGTATTTATTTTCAATCTGGTGATTCTGCCCAAGAGAATAAACAAGAGGACGATCCATCTTTTGACCCACAGTTCCAAGCCTCACTTGATAAGGATCTTGAGCAGTTGTCTCGAAAGGAAAAGCATCTATTGAGACAAACAGATGGGGATTCAAATTTGCTCTGTGGGAAGCTCTATGCAAAAGGCAATGATGATGGTCTACAGGATAGCAGTGGGACAGAAGACACCCATGTGCAGGGCAGTTTCCCTTGCAAGGAACAAGAATTTTCGATTCAAGGACTATGGACAATCGAGGTATCTCAAGAAGTTTCAGCAACGTGGTTTATGCGACTACAAAGCATAGGAAGCATAACATGGGGTTTTTCTATTTGAAGCACACCAATCGAATTAGATTGTAATCATTTCGAATAGTTGCAGTCCATTTTTACCAATGTAGTCATGAAGTGAAACATTAACAAGTGTCAATTCCGCAAGTTCAAAATTCGTGCAGGGTTACCTGGATCCAGAGTTTCTCGACCCACCGCAGCTCAGCGAGGATGGACGGATGCAGCTCAGCCGAAGATCGCAGCGGAGGGGATGCAGGGACAGGGGAGATGGGAACAGAGCACAAGCGGCGAGAGGGGGCAGACGAGCTGGTTCGAAAAAAATTAGAGCTGGGTTGGTAGCATGCATTAATGCATGGACGGGACGTCGGCGTGAGGAGGAGGGAATCCAGACGAGGGATGAGGATTGGCAGCTCGGGATCCACGGGATATCATGTGGGACCACGTCCCGTCGTGGGGAGGAGTGAGACCACCGGAGAAGGGCACCGGAGAAGGCAGACATCGGGGCGCCGTTAACGGGAGGGGACGGAGGAGACGAACGTTTGGGCGAAAACGTCGAATGGATAGACTCTTCCTTGCGACACCACTGGGATTGTTATCTCTGCCAACGTGTTGAAGAGTTTGAACTCCGACCACAAAAAAGGGAGATAAACAAGCATTATGTTTCAATGAAATAATTAAAAAATGCTCGAGAATTGCAAATTGTATAATGAATTCAATAAATATTATTATGCATACAACAAATGTGACTTTGTGAGCATTGATGAGATTTCCATGCATAGCCAAATATCTCGAGCCAAGATTGCTTCATTCGTCGTGCTAAAGGGAAGTCTATCATTTAAATATTCCCATTTGATAAAGTATAAGAAGCATTTGTTTGGAATTGATTCTCGTTTGAAAAAAAACAACACAACTTAACCTTTACGGTCACCAGACAGGGACATTGGCGAAAAAAAACAGCACAACTTTGATATGGAAAAAGTAAATCGAAGTTATTGTTGCAAAGTGCCACGTAGGGGACGAAGGATGTAGATTAGAGTCTATGTTATACTATGCAATACAATAGTCTTTCATGATATTTTGGTGACATTAGAATTTACAAAGTGGACGACCCAGATTATAAGCGATTGAGAGTTTGGTGACATTGGAATTTGAATAGATAAGATAGCACAAACTCCAAGGATAATGCAGTTGAACCCACCTATGTGTCACTTTGAGGCCATGCACCAATTGACCACAAAATGAACCATGTTTAAGCCATGAAAGAAGTGGGACGAAGTGGGTAAAATCTCCCATGCTACATGTGCAAGCCAGCTCGTTTCTTCAAGCAGCTAGTTTTATTCATCTCTCATCCCATGGTGTAAAGAATATCCCTCCCCTACCGTTCAACTAGCCCTTTGTTTCTTGAACTATTCGCCATTGTTTTCTTGGACAAGCAACAGTTGGGTTATTTGACCAAACATACATAATAGCTGGGAACAACGTACAACATAGCTGGATATTTGGGATCTCTTGCGCACCATATTGCCTACAGACGGACATTCCGCACCATAATAACAAAAAAACTAGATATTCAGTTGCAGCATACCACCAGAGATTCATATTTTTTGTACCCACAATCCAAATTCATGAGATGTATGTAGATATCTTGGATTTTACTTTGCTAATATTGAAAAGCTTCGCCTCTGTTCGCTGCTTCCTTTCTTCAAAATTCAAAATTCACAGTATTTCCTTTCTTTTGAATATATTCCCTGTGGTAGCTTTAATACACAACTATTTTAAAAGGTTATAACTATATATATACTCAATTTTGTTTCAGGTTAAAAATATATGGGGGATGGTAGCTTGACTTTTCTTAAGGTTATAATTTCAGATATATAACTTAGTTTAGGATTTTATGGAGTAATCACCTCTAGTTTTGCAGGAATTGTCCGCAAGAAAGGCTAGTGTATCATAGAGGTCTCCTCGTTCCTACAAGAAATTCATAGAGTCCAGTCTCCCCGTGCCTGCAAGAAAGGTGGTTGTATCATAGAGGTCTCCTCATGCCTGCAAGAAATTCATAGAGGTCGGTCTCCTCGTGCCTGCTTTCGGTTGATCTCATCCACAGACTCTATTACCCATTAACAGCATCATAATTTTGTTTGATAATTTCCTAATCAAATTATCCATCTCGTCCATTCTTCTGCCCTGACGGTTGGAAGAAGATGCATGAGCGTGTGCTTCTTCCCTTTTTTATTGTTCGTGACTCCAAAAGTTGCAGATCTCCTTGATTCTCTAGCTTTGCTTGTTTCCTTCTCTCTAGATCTTCCAGAATGGATACTGAGAGTGCGACAACACTTGTAGATAGAGGTAGCTTCAGGTAGGGGTCAACTATCCATAGAGTATGTATATTTTTCAGCTATGGTATGGAAACCACTTCCTCATCAATGAACGACGGGGACTTGCTAATAGAACTCATCTGTGAAAAGGTAAGTAAAGCTTATTAATCTTTTCTATATTTATTAATCACCTATTATAGAATAGTGGGGATGCAGTTGACTTGATTAAAAGAGCACATGACACTGGCCACATTGCCATCCAACACACATCTCTTGAATGGGAGGTTGTATGAGTCCTCCAGGTCTTGTTAGGTCACAATGGAGTTGAATGTGAAACACTGGATGCTTTTCCAATTGTCCAATTCATAGGCCGTGAAATTCTTACAGCAAGCGTTATACATACCCCAGCCTCTTTCAACCCTACAATCCCTGCGTTATACATACCCCGTGCCTCTGTCGATACCACCTGCACAACACAATACATCAGAATCAGATAAAAGCGAACCTTCACGTCTCATACTTGGCAGCAACTTCGTCTCTTGCCATGACTTTCATTGCCCGACATCAATTCAAGAAGTAGCGCAGCTCTGCATGTTGCTTCTGCTCTGGAGAGCTATTCTCTGTCGGCCTCAGCGCCGGCTTATGGGGCTTTTAAGATTCTCTAATACGTTGTGGTTAAAATTGAATGCTTATCTGGATATAACAGGATTGGACCTGGATTGCGGGAGCTTCCTGGGTCAACACACAGGAGCAGCTGTGAATGAAATAAAAGTGACCGAGTTTGTCGTTAATCAATCCCTCATTAATACTTTCACAGTGCTGATGTGCCTCGACCGGTTCGACGGGGATCCGTCCAAGAAACCATTTGAGAACCTCGGACCGAATGATGTGTGCACTGATGAGCATCATCAGCTAGCTCTGGAGGCTGCCAAACAAGGGCTTTCCTTTAAAATACGAAGAAGAGCATCATGAGCTCTGTAACGCTCTACCGGACCTGGACACAAGGCATGCAAGTCGTGGCAGGTGCAGTACATGCAAGTGCAAGAGGTAAAGTTGTGGCAGGTCCTGGCAGGTGGATCACAAGGAAGCGCAAGTGGCCAGCCCGCCTAGAAAAGAGGACAAAAAGAGGCCACAAAAAGAGGCCAAATAAGGCTCTCAAATAGCTGAGTGGATAAAACAAAAATATTTTTAAGAAATTTAGGTTAAAGGATTTAAGAAACCGTGCCAATTAATAAATTTTTTGGTGAACCGATTTCTATAATCCCTGCTGCTCCTTAGCATACTAGGAGGAAATAATAAAAATATATAAAAGTTACATATCACTTTACACTTTTATAATATTTTTATAAAAAAATATTTCTTAAAAAATAATTAAATTAGTGATATTTAATTATCAAATATTAATGAGTTCTTTCTAGGGGATATTAGATATCCTAGGGTAGTATAAGGGTTGGAAACCATCATTTTGGTCATAAGACCTAAAATGTTTTTGATTGGATAAGAGTTTGTCTCTCTTGGCATTGCTATCTCTTACAAATATCAAAGTAAACATGGAGAACAACACTTGTTCCCACGGGAAAGACCTAGGTTCCTTAACGGGTTCCTAGTAGGTCTTACTTACTAGATTAGCTCATAAAGCACTATTCAAAATGTATATTTTTTCCTAGATTTCATTAGCCATTTCAAATGGAGGGTACAATTAGTCTATCCTCGAAGTGGGCAAGGTAAAGCCTACTAATTGGTATTTCCTTAACTGTACAAATCCAAAGAAAAGGAAAGGTAAGGAAAAACAATATGTCTTTTTTCAATTCCAAATTATGTTATTTCATTGTAAGGAGAAGTGGGTTTCAGATACAAACTACTAAACTCTTTGGATGTCTTAGTCCTAAAAATTGTTATTGCACTGTATTGACCAGTAGATTCAAAACATGTTATCCTATTAGCTTCGCTAGGATGCAAATACTGAATTCAGACTCTTACAAATAGTCTTGTCTTTTATCATGGGTAAAGATTGTGAAATAAGGTTATGAGCATTGTTGCTCCTACCATTGCTCAAATTCAAAAAATTGCAATTTCCCAATTAGCATATACAGTTGACATTTTTCAAAATCTTCTTTGGCAATAATGCAGGGACATTTCCACCACGTGGCTCTTGTGAACCTCATCATCTCCGTAAAGTTTGAATGAATTATTACATTTTAATGGTTTTGCATCGTGTAAAATATATACGTTAAAATGTTAAATCTCCTCAAAATGAAATGCTAATATATCATTGCCCCATCAAGTTCGAATGAATTATTACATTTGAATGGTTTTGCATTGTATAAAATGTGTATGTTAAAATGCTAAATCTTCTCAAATTGAGGTGCTAATATATCATATTTCAAACTGATTTAGCCAAATCTATTGTATATGAATGTTGGATATATAAAACATGTTCGATGCCAAACACGTTTCTTTTTTATTTCGAGATAAATGAGATTATTTTTTAAGGGTACACAATAAGATCAAGTTTTCACTACTACCCTATCATTTATATAAATTAAGTGGATAAACTTTGAAAGGGGATAACTATAAGATTGTAATTTTTGTAATTTTAACTTGTGACTTTTATTAAGCAAATTAATGCACACCATAAGTGGGTTAATTGTTGCTACCATTATTTGAACATTATTTATAAATGGTTTTATTAAGTAAATTAATGCACACCATAAGTGGGTTTATTGTTGCTACCATTATTTGAACATTATTTATAAATGCATGTCATGATACATTGTGCTTAGAGTGTATGTAAATGAAAAGTGTTCACTTGGATTTCTTATGCCAAAGTTCGTTTAAGTTATGTATGCAAATACATTTTGCATTTATCACTTATCAATTAGTTATAAGTCAACAATGGTCAAAACATTTTGTAACTATTTAATGTATAAAATATGATTGTTGAGGTCATTGTAAAGATTGTTGATAAATGATATGGTCATCCTAAAGTGTATTACTTTAATTATTATTTTGTTTATTGAAACAATTAAAGTGTATATTAAAAAAATGGCGGGGTTACGTCAGATAACTTTATAACACAAATCCTAAGGAGGTAGATTATGATTTGCATTTATTTCCTCATTTCTAATAATGGGAAAAGAAGCCTATTATTTTGCCATCTTTGATTAATAAAATCTCTTGAGGCAACCTTTTGCCATTTTTCAAGGTTCATGAGTGATGTTTTAAATGATTTTTATGCTGTGAATGTATTGTATTTATGATATATTCATTGTATGAGATCTATTGCCTTAAGTGGTTATGTTTTTTATACTCAATTACATTTTGTATGAACTATTAAATTTTACTTTGCTCAGTGTGTTATTCCTATGTAGGAAAAACAAAATGAATTCATCACAAATACTTGGTTTATGCTATTTATGTTATTTATGCCATCCCACCACCCAACAAGATACCTGTATGATAATTGAGAAGGAATGCCTAATTAGTTTATGATATGACAATAATTCTTAATATATTGATCCTAATGCTTTGAAAATAACAAATAAAGATATCATAGGTTTCTATTCCTTAAACAAAAAATTATGCAAGATACAAATCACATTTTAGTTTATCGATGCCTTGGCATAGTTCCTTAAACAACCAATAACATGTCAGGGAATAACATATTTTCTGGCGTCATTGATGGGGATGAAGATACGAAGTTATTTTTCCTTGGGTTACGACAATGATCAACTCTGATTCTTGATAGTGACCGAGGGTCAAACAAAAGGTTGTTTAATTTTCATTTGTTGACTCCACTAAAGTAAATCTGACATCTGGAAAAATGAATACCAAATCCAATCCCACATCTAAGGACTTTTGAATCCTACAAGATCCTGAAAAGCTTGTCACCTAGAGAAATACATGTGAGAGCATATTTCTTCATCCTCGGGTAATCCTTAGATAATCCTATCTTCTCTTAATGATCTAGAAATACCATAATATTTCTACATCTTTGATACTCCAAAAGGTAGATACCATCAATTACAAATTCTTGGTATACCTTTAAAAGATCTTCAAGATTCTCCTCTTGTTTTTCCTGAAAGTGGTCATTCTGTAACAAATATAAAATAATTTATTAATTAGAATTTATTAATTACTAAGTGAAAGGGTGTAACCCTCATTATGCACGCTCAAGCCTATAAAGGCGAGCATCATTGCAAAATATTATCATCATCAATAATTTATACTTTTATCAATATTTATTTATCTCATTAAAGATGGAGCATCTTCCCCCTTAGTATCCGGATACGGATCCTCTTTACACTCGGATACAGTATATCCAGCCCTTCCTTGGGAGACTTCTGCTGATCTCCGGCTTATAGCCAAATTGTCAAGGTTTCCTTGAACCTGGATCTTTGATCTAACACGGCTTTTAGCCATTAAACTCACTTTTAGCCATTACAATCAGATTTTATGATTAAAAAACATTGCACTCCAAATTCCCATCCACTTTTTCTCTCCCAGGCTTCCCAAAAACCCCTGGCGTGTTCACTCTTGCATCCCATCGTCTCCTCACAGTCCGTATCATTCCACCTCACCACCATTCTACCACTCCTCCTTTCACTACCTCCAACCCCTCTTCCCTCCTCCCTCTGCAATCTCCCACTCTGCACTGCTCTCCAGCCACCTTACTACGCCGCCCTCCCTCTTGGTCCACAACTTCTATGCTCATCCTCCACAACCTCTCCTCATCACTCTCATCGCCCAACCTAATCCACGCTACCACGTTCACCTTCCCCAATCCTCTCACACATCGTGCTCCTCCCCGGTCTTCGTCCACCTGCACGACCTCCCTTCCCAGCATCTCCAACACTCCATTCCCCGCCATCTTCCTTCCTCTCTATCCTTTCCCTTCCTACATCCTCCATCCATTCCCTGCCCATATTCCTCCACAACCCCTCCCACCGGTATCCATCTCTCCCACTGCGCTCACCTCGTCTCGTCTTTCCACCCCCTTCCGCATTCACGCAACCTATCCTCCTCTCCGGGTCGCCGCTCCCAACTCCCTGCCACCATTCCCTTTATCTCCCTGCGTTCCAACTCTCGCCCAACCTTAGCATCCACCCCCGTGCATGCACGCCTCCAACCTGCGCGTCTGCAAGCCCTCCGCCAGCTTCACACCACCGCCAACCCCACACACAGCTCCCTCATGCGCCCTCGCCCATAGCTTCATTCTCCTCGTCAGTTGCCTCTACAACTACGCCTACCCACCATCACAACTGCACCAACTCGACCAATCCCTCCTCGAGCCACCTCTTCCAGCACACCGCCGCCTCCAGCTCGGCCACCCCCTCCTCCAAACGACTTCCGCGTGTATTTTTCCATTAAAAAAAACTATTATCATTGTTATAATATTTGAAAAAAAAAATTATTATAACACATAATTATTAAATTTAATAATAAGTGTTATTATAATATAAGTATTTATATTATTATTATTAAATTAATAATATTAATAATAATAATTACTATTAAATTGTATTTATTAGTAATTATAAAAGGAAAAAAAAAAAAAAAAATCCAAAGATATTTGTGTTGAAGAACCACATTGGGATTCATTCCACCCTTGCCCAGACATTTTTGACGAAGAGCAGAAATTGAGTATTGGAAGATATTGAAGAAATCATTGAAGCCAATTGTGTAATTATTGAAAAATTATGGATTCCATATATAAGTCCAAATTTTGGACTAAGTGTCCTTATTGAGAAATGGAATTCCAATATCCGACACTTTTTAAGAATGGCAATCGCTCATGTCTGATATGTAGCAAATATTTTACTATAGAAGAATATGAAGGTCAATCACAATTGCAATCACAAATACAGAAATTGGAAGGTGAATTAGGATACTACAAAGAAAGCAATAAAAATCTACAATGTGAGATAAGTAAGCGGAGCATTCTTGATCAGTTAACAGAACGAGAGAATCGTCGCTTAAACGATCAAAACCAAAAGATAATCAAGATATCGAGGAAATGTTATCATCTAAGAGTGAAGAAATATCTCGATTAAAAAATCACAATCAAGATCTTGAAGACAAAAACAAAAAGTTCGAAGATAACAAAGAATCACCGTATAGAAGTGGTAACGATTTAGAAGAAGACATAAAGCATTTAAACCAGCTCTTCATGGACAAAGATGATGAATTGACGCAAGTCCAGAGAAAGCTACAAAGCCAAGAATCAGAGATAGGTCAACAACAACAAAAGAATAAAGAACTCCAGCAGACCTACGACGCTACTAAAAAGGCGCACAAGCTGGAAATTAAGAAAATCAATGACATATTAGCAAGAAATACCGAAGAATTATTTCGACTAAGAATTCATAACAAAACATTACTTACGAAAATCAAAAAGTTGAAACATAGTCAGAAGATGGAACACTCCAATGAAGAGCTAGAAGGAAAAATACTAGAACAACAAGAAGAAAACCATCATCTGAAAAATCGTAATCATGAACTAGAGAAACAAATTGAAAAGTTTAAAGAGGACAAAAAGTCGCAATACGAAAGGTTCGAGAAGATTCAAAGTAATAACAATATATTAGAGAGCAAATTAGAGAAAATCCAAAAGGAAGCATCTAGACTCTCTGAAAAGCAAACTCAAGAAAACGAAGCCCATTTAGTAAAAGAACAGACAACGAGGTCTCCTTATCGTCACCCAAATTATAAAAAGAATTTTGACCAACGACAGTGTCAAAATGAACATACACAAAGGAATTACGATGTCAGATAAGTAAGAACATCAAATCAGCATACCAAGCAACAAAACAAAATGACCCATCCCACAAAGCGATCAATAGCTCCAATAAAAATAGATCTTGGATGGACCACATCAGAGGCGATGCGAAAGTTCTTCTTTGGAATCCGTAATTCGTATCGCCTCATTTCATCAAGTGTCGCAAATACTAAAAGAAAGGATCTAGAGATGACCGTTCAAGCAAAAAAATCAGACATAACCCGTGTCTTCAATAAGCTTTGAGGACAAAGCTTCCCTTAAGGGGAAGGCAATGTAACAAATATAAAATAATTTATTAATTACTAAGTGAAAGGGTGTAACCCTTCACTATGCACTCTCAAGCCTATAAAGGCGAGCATCATTGTAAAATATTATCATCATCAATAATTTATACTTTTATCAATATTTATTGCGCCGAGAGGCGCTCTACAGCCCAGTATGAGGGAGATCTTGTAACATGTATTGAGTGTTTGTCGAGTAACAAAATAATACAAAGTAAACAAAAAAGAATAAAACAAAGTAAAACATAATAAATATTATGTCAGCCATAAACAAAAAAGAATAATCCAAAGTAAAAAGTAAATATGAGACTTAAACTAGAGACTTTAGAGCTCACGATTAGGTGGTAAATATTATGTTGGCCATAAACAAAAAAATAATAGAAAGTAAAAAGTAAATATGAGACTTAAACTAGAGACTTTACTTTTTACTTTTAATACAATGTAAAAAGTAAATATGAGACTTTAGAGTGTTTGTCGAGTAACAAAATAATACAAAGTAAACAAAAAATAATAATACAAAGTAAAAAGTATTAAATATTATGTCGGCCATAAACAAAAAAGAATAATACAAAGTAAAAAGTAAATATGAAACTTAAACTAGAGACTTTAGAGCTTAGGATTAGGTGGCTCAGGTATTGCACTCAAGGAGCTATTCAATGAGAGGTTTGCACCTCGAGAGATTTGATCCCTCTCGGCGCTTGATAGAGCCTAGGATTTGGATCTAGGCTGGTTTATCACATTGAAGATGGAGCATCTCCCCCCTTAGTATCCAGATACAGATCCTCTTTACACTCGGATACGGTGTAACATAACAAAACAAATTAGTTTATGATATGACAATAATTCTTAACATATTGATCCTAATGCTTTGAAAATAACAAATAAAGATACCATAGGTTTCTATTCCTTAAACAAAAAAATATGCAAGATACAAATCACATTTTAGTTTATCGATGCCTTGGCATAGTTCCTTAAACAACCAATAACATGTCAGGGAATAACATATTTTATGGCTTCATTGATGGGGATGAAGATACGAAGTTATTTTTCCCTGGGTTACGACAATGATCAACTCTGATTCTTGATAGTGAACGAGGGTCAAACAAAAGGTTGTTTAATTTTCATTTGGTGACTCCACTGAAGTAAATCTGACATCTAGAAAAATGAATACCAAATCCAATCCCACATCTAAGGACTTTTGAATCCTACAAGATCCTGAAAAGCTTGTCACCTAGAGAAATACATGTGAGAGACATATTTCTTCATCCTCAGGTAATCCTTAGATAATCCTATCTTCTCTTAATGATCTAGAAATACCATAATATTTCTACATATTTGATACTCCAAAAGGTAGATACCATCAATTACAAATTCCTGGTATGCCTTTAAAAGATCTGCAGGATTCTCCTCTTGTTTTTCCTGAAAGTGGTCATTCTCTTTATAGCCTATTTTAAAATATCATGGGATTCCTATAACTCCTGAAACCAAGAACCTTAACCTCCACCGCATAATGGGTGGAGTAGGAGGAGGAGGTGGTACTCAACCACTCTCACCGCCACTAAACCGATGGATGGTTTCTAGCTATGGCCCTTTCAATCACCCTCAAAATTTACATAACCTTTCTGATAATTATCTCAAGCATTTGCCTAACTATGATGGGGAAATGACAATTATTGTTAAAGAATATATGGCAGCATTTCGAGATTTCACGGATAACTTGTTCATAGAGCATGATGATGTTTTTATGAGGCTCTTTGTACATACATTGTAAGGGGATGTGAGGAGATGGTTCAAAGGGTTTCTTGCTTCATCAATTAATTCTTGGCAAGTCCTAGAAACAACTTTCATGAGGTAGTGGGGAGAGAAAGAGATCACATGTACTATTTAACTAAATTTTCTTCTTTAAAGAAAAGGAATGGAGAGCATGTTGTTGATTTCAATAGGAGGTTTAACAAACTGTATAATAAAATTCATGTTGATATTAAACCTTCTCAATCAATAACAAAGGTCACATGTGATGGATATTTTGAGCTTGATTTTGTAATGATGTTAAGAGAAATAAGGTCAACAACCTTGCTCGTTATGCAAGATGATGCTATGGACATTAAGGGGAATATGACACCCTTTGGAAAAATATTTAAACCTAGGCTAGGCCAAGGTGAAAAATATAAGAGGAAACAAACGGATGATTCCAATACATCTAGTTTAAAAAAAGATTCTCAAGATGCAAATATTGAAGAGATGTCTAGAAAAATCAAAATTTTATCAAATAAGTTGACTAAACTAGAGGTGGGAGGTAGTAATCCTCCTATATCTCCTCAAGGAGAAGCACCGAGAAATACAAATGAATATAGGAGGCCTTTCAACCCTCAAATCATGCATAGAGAGGGGAGAAATGATGTTCATCCCATACAAACTCCTATCAGGGAAAATAATAACAATAACAACTTTTCAAATCTTTCACCTAAAGAAGAATACATAGATCCTTAAGGGGAAATGCATTGGCTTCAAGATGAAATCAATACCATTCATTTGTCTCAAGATGATTATGAAATATCCCTACATTATAACACCTATAAATTCAACCATGAAGAAAAAGGTGAGTATGAATTATCCTCAGCCCAATATAGTTTTTTTTATACTCTTCAAGTTGAGTTGCTTAGGAAGTATGATATCAATCCTAAGCCAATTGTTGGAAATCAAGACAATAAATCACATCCTAAAAGGTTCTATATGAATCATTCAAAGGACAAATCTAATGACACATCTACTGCTGCAAAAAAAATGACAATCCATAACCAAAGAGACTGGATAATGAACAAAAGGAACCAAACAGGCCTGTTGTCTCCTTTAATATTGGGCATGAATTGCGAAAGATCAAAATCTTCATTCCCTTAATTGAGACAGCAGATAATCATGTTTACCATAAGCATATTGAAAATGTAATTAATGGAGCAGGACCAATAATTTAATCACACTCTAAAACTATGTGATAAACA
The DNA here is from genome assembly GCA_027924585.1 of Larix kaempferi. NCBI lineage: Eukaryota > Viridiplantae > Streptophyta > Pinopsida > Pinales > Pinaceae > Larix > Larix kaempferi. Next base: position 17,376,624 of record BSBM01000205.1, read on the forward strand.
TCATACTGTTAATTTTGGTCCCCATATCGATGAAAGGGAAGAGGATATTTCTCCATTTTATGTAATCTTGAGCATCAATGATAAGTTGCTACATTATTGCATACTTGATTCAAGGGATTCTCATAACTTAATACCCAAAGTATATAATGGAACAACTTGGATTGGAAATAACCACAACTTATCGTGATCTATATAATTTTGATTCAGCAAAAGTAAAATGTGTGACTATGATAAAATAATTGGTTGTTACATTAGCTCAGTTACCTATAAAAATCAGTGTGATGGATGTAGTAGTGGAAAATGTACATGCCAAATATGGGATGTTATTATCAAGATCTTAGGAAAAGAAGCTTGGAGGTACCATGCAAATGGATATGAAATTGCCATTATTCTTGCTTTTGGAGGAGAGACTAGAAGGTTGAATGGAAAAGTAGAGTTTGCTTATGTGGTTAAAGACCAAAACATTGGAAAAAATTATCCTCTCTATGTTGTTGATGAGGATATGGGGTGTCGTATTCTGTCAGTAAATGAAGAATATGATGATTTCCAAATCACACAAAACTTATCTCTTAACAGTGAAGTAAATACTGAGCAAATTTGTTAATTTGTACTTTGATGGGGCTTTATATAATGATGATGCACGAGAGTGTGTTATTATAATTCCCCCCTTAGGAAAATATATTTCATTATCGTATAAATTGGATTTTGAGACTACTAACAATGTGGTGGAATGTGAAGCTCTAATTCTAGGTATGGAAGTTGTAAGGAGAATCAAAATCACAAAGCTTGCAGTCTTTGGAGATTTTGAGTTAGTAGTGTAACAAGTCAAGAGTGTCTAACAAACAAAACATCCAAGAACAAGAGCTTATAGGAATCAGGTTTGGGACTTGATTGATAACTATTGTTTCTCTTTCAATATAATTGTTATCCCTAGAGATTTAAATTAGCAAGCACACTCTTTAGCCTTGTCTTCTAGAACTTTTAAACCTCCAAAAGAACCAAATCTAAGATATGAGGTAGAAATGATACATTGACCATCTATCCCAAACAATGTAAAGCATTGGTAGGTGTTTGAAACTGATCTACAAATTAAAATATTTCTTGAGATGATTAATGATTTTTCTTCCACAAATATTGATCAAGATGAGGAGGGAGAAGATGAAGAATCATTTAAAGTAGGTACAAAATCAGTTCCAGAGCTAATAAACCACATTGTCAATAATAGAATTCTCCAGTCGAAGAATAATTTCATCCCAATAGGATTAGTTACTATTGAACATTTTTTTATAAGAATGATGTAGCAATCAATCCTGTTGTTCACCCTAATATTGAGGATGTAAAGGATTTCAATATTGGGACTCAAGAAGATCCAACTATTTTGTTTCTTTCAATATAATTGTTGTCCCTGGAGATTTAAACTAGCAAGCATACTCTGTAGCCTTGTCTTCTAGCACGTTTAAACCTCCAAAAGAACCAAAGATATGAAGTAGAAATGATACATAGACCATCTATCCCAAACAATGTAAAGCATTGGTAGGTGTTTGAAACTGATCTACAAATTAAAAGATTTCTTGAGATGATTAATGATTTTTCTTCCACAAATATTGATCAATATGAGGAGGGAGAATATGAAGAATAATTTAAAGTAGGTACTAAATCAGTTCTAGAGCTAACAAACCACATTGTCAATCATAGAATTCTTCAGTTGAAGAATAATTTCATCCCAAAAGGATTAGTTACTATTGAACATTTTTTCGATAAGAATGATGTAGCAATCAATCATGTTGTTCACCCTAATATTGAGGAGTAGAGGATTTCAATATTGGGACTCAAGAAGATCCAACTATTTTGTTACTTTCAATATAACGGTTGTCCCTAGAGATTTAAATTAGCAAGCATACTCTTTAGCCTTATCTTCTTGCACTTTTAAACCTCCAAAAGAACCAAATCTAAGATATGAAGTAGAAATGATACATAGACCATCTATCCCAAACAATGCAAAGCAATGGTAGGTGTTTCAAACTGATCTACAAATTAAAAGATTTCTTGAGATGATTAATGATTTTTCTTCCACAAATATTGATCAATACGAGGAGGGAGAAGATGAATAATCATTTAAAGTACGTACTAAATCAGTTCTAGAGCTAACAACCCATATTGTCAATTGAAGAATGATTTCATCCCAATAAGATTAGTTACTATTGAACACTTTTTTTATAAGAATGATGTAACAATCAATCCTGTTGTTCACCCTAATATTGAGTATATAGAGGATTTCATTATTGGGACTCAAGAAGATCCATATTTTTTCAAATAATATGTTGATGTGTTTGCTTGGAAGTATGAAGATCTGAGAACATATAATACTACTATCATTCAACACAGGATACCTCTTAAACCATGGGATAAACCATTTAGACAGAATTTGAGACAAATTAATCCTATCCTCTTGCCTATCATTGAAAAAGAAGTCAGAAAATTATTGGATGCCAAGATCATCATCCCCCTTAGATATTCTTAATGGGTAGCAAATCTAGTTCCTGTGAGGACGAAGAGTGGAGAGATTAGACTATGCATAGACTTAAAAAATTTAAATAAGTGTTCTCTGAAGTACAATTAGCCTCTCTCTAAAATGGATCACATTTTAGAGAAGGTAGTGGGAGCCAATAGAATCTCAATGATGGATGGTTTTTTTGTTTATAACCGGAAATGCATATGGATGATAGAGAAAAATATTGCATATACTATATCTTGGGGCACCTTTGTGTCTAAATAAAATTCCCTTTGGTCTAATTAATGCAGGAGCTACTTTTAAGAGAGCTATGTACATTGCTTTTGTGGGTGAAAAAGATAGATTCATAGTCATCTACTTGGATGATATGACATTATTTTATGATTCAGATGAAGATAATCTTAAAAAACTCAAATAGAATTTTAATAAGTGCAGTAAAGTTGGTTTGTCATTGAATCCTAAAAAGTATCATTTTTCCAAGAAAGAAGGTAAGCTATTGGGCCACTTCGGTCTATTCGTCCATGAGATGCCTATTGGCAGGCATGTAAAAGGTTTCCAGAAACTTGGCATGAGTAATTGAATGCATAATCGTAGGTGCATATGTTTTACCTGGTCATAAGTATTTGAGATAATGCGTGAGATGATTATCACTTCATATGTGTTAAAAGGATGGTCACATTATGTTATGGACATTTGCATCGTAAGTCATAAGTACTAAGGAACCATGCAAATGAAACTTAATGCATTATAATGTTAGTAGAATGTAACAGTAATTCATATTGGCATGCCTTTGCAAATATAAGTTCATGATATGTTTCACATGCATAATGAGTAAAATGAAATCCTATGTATAACTTGTTGATATTATACTAGGAAGTTAAAGTGCATGATATTAATAGGTTGAGTCAAATATGTTTGAAGAGAAAGCATGACGTAGTAAAGCTAGTGCTAGCATTAAAAGTATAGTATGTCTTCAAGCTTATAAACAAAGTAAGGTATGGATTTTACTCACTATGTTGAAGGTGCAAGTCAAGGAATGATATTTGCAAGTATAGGTAACTACTGTCTACTTACGACTATGTTCGTTGAAAAAGTAATGCATTGGGATTTTGCATAAAGAACATTTTGTTGTATCAAGAGTTTATGTTCACTCAAAATAGGAACTTCTTGTTATATTTTATGTCTTGCTTTATGTTGACAAAAGAGATGATGATGTAAAATACTTCCAGCAAGAAATTGTGAGTGAAGCAATCAAGTGCACATGGATGCAAGAAGCTTCACCAAGCTTAAGTAAATGGAAAGCAATACACGAGGTAACCTCTAAAAAGAGTTGTGATACAATGACTATTTTTTTTAGATAGCATAATGCTATTAAAAGTTGGTCGAATGACGGTCAATTGCACAAATGATTTAATCATGCCATGTATATATTTATAAGAAACCGAATAGGAAACAAAGTGATAGATTTGAAATCTTATTGAAACACTGGAAAGAAGTAAACATAACATTTTTTATAATGTTAAGAATAGATGGCATGATGGAATGGTTTACACAGGTTTTGCAAGATACTAGAAGGATCAAGTGATGAAATTGGTAATATGATGTGGGGTATATTTGATGTGTGTTATTGTTAATCAAGTCTTGGAGGACTTAGATATCTATGCCTTGATGTTGAATTGGGAACTCTGAAGCATCAAGAATAACTAGACTCATTATGTTGGATTCGATGTTAAGCTAGTAATCTCTGGAGCATCAAGATTATTTAGACTTACTATGTTGATTTGATGTTGAGTCGGTGGGCTCTACAATATCATGATTAGTTAGAATTATTATGTGTTTGGTTTGATGATTGAGCTGGTAGGCTCTGGAACATTAAGTGTATTTAGTGATGTGATGATTCCAATGTTCCATTTTTAAAAGTATCTATTATATGTGATTGTGACTAACAATGTTTTAAGGAAATTGCAGGTAATGGGCTATGGTATTTTCAATAAGACCATAATTTAAGAAAGATATTGAAATTATGAAACCTGCAATAAGAAGAATAAACTTAATACAAGTAAATACTATTCAAACAAAGAATTATGAAACCTTTGAGCTTACCACGGGGGACGCCCTAGGTTATATGGCTCTTGAACTTTTAAGAAATCTTTCTATACTAAGAAAAATTATTTATATTGAAAATCAACCAATTAATGAAAAGGAAGAAGATATTGGATAATAAAAGTATGTGTCTAAGTAGGAGAACCTGAATTTGAATAAGAGCCTTTCCCAAAAAGAAAAGTTGTAGAGAGTGGACATTACAAAGGGCAATGGTCCCTAGTACACTGGAGGGTTCTGTTGTAGGTCATTGAGGGCTCAGTTTTTCGATGGTATAGTATATGGCTAGTCCAGGATGGACTATGTAAAGAGGATAAAAATTACAAGACTCTACATAGTGCGGGTAAAAATCCTTATGGTTGCTCTACATTAGTAATAAATATAGAAAACAACCCTGAACTTTTGACCAGGTTTATGGCAAAAGGGTAAGACTCTTAAAAGAATCACTCTTGTATTGAATAATTTGTTGAAGTACTTGGTGTCCTGTGAATACCTTGTGTTGAGTTTGGTGTTGAGATTATTGGCTCTGGATCACTTGAGTTTGGTGTTGAGCTTGTTGGATCTTGAGCACCTAAATTGCTTAGACTCATTATGATGTTTGAATTCGGTGTTGAGCTTGTAGGATTTGGAGCACCTAGATCTGCTTAGATTGAATGATTTGTTGAAGTACTTGGTGTACTCTTAGCGCTTAGTGTGCTAGTTAGTAACACTTGTTGTGTACCACCCTGAATAGCATAGGTAGGAGAGATGCCAAGGAAGGGTATCATCCTTGTGTTGGGTGAGTTATGAATGATATGAACACTATGTGTTTTCAGATTTTGCTTATGTACATGTTATGCTTATGTTATGTTTATGATATGCTAATGTCATGAAAAGTTGATATGATTGTTTTATGTTGAAAAGCAAGTTGAAAATGACTAAGAGTGCTTGAGAGGAAATACTACCATACAGGAGGTATGGATGAGAATGCTATATATATGGTAGATTTATGTGTCATGGAAAGAATTTTGTGAATATTTTATCTTAGATCATGAGATATATATATATCATGTATGATTGACAGGTACTAGAGGTGCATGAATATTACAAAGTGAAGCTTTGTATGTATACCTAAACTCTAAAAGACTTGTTATGAAAGGGAAACAACATGACGTTGCAAAGGAAATTAATGTTTATGTTCCTTTTGATTTTGAATAATCATGTGTATGCATATAATTTATGTTGAAATTCTAGAAAGAAATTGTATTGCATGTGTAAAATGCAAGTTATGAAAGGCAAAGAACTTTAAGGATATCCAAGCAGAGATGTTGAAAATAAAGAAGGTCGGAAAAGCAAGTAAAAGAAATGAATGTGCACATTGAATGTGTGTAGTGACAGGTATAACGATTTGTTGACTGACTCTCATGTGGAAATAAAGTGGTCATAGAGAACACGGTAGAGAATGAGAAAACACACATAATAGAATGATGATTGACTGTTGACTCTTAATATAAATCCACGCATGAGTTGAAAGCCCTATCAACTTTGCTCGGGTAGTGTGTGATGTTTGGGTAGGCCATAACAAACTTGGCCACATACAAGGAAGTTGAAGGGTGCACAATAAGAATGATCTTATTCTTCAACTGCTATTAGTCTCACGTAGGTTGTAGGAGAAAGACTTCAAGTGATGATTCTTAAGTCTCTACAACACACTCCCCACACAAGGAAAGGAAATAAATTTATTGTTTGAAGCACCCATAGGAACGACACCTTGACAACCATGAGAATTAAAATTTGTATGCACGTGATTTAGCATATAAAAATTGCATTTAGTTTATTTGCAAAAGAAAAAGAAAAAGAAAACAAAAAATGATTGTATCTAGACTATAGGATAAGTGTGTGCACATATTTTATAAAAGGGATTTAATAAATAAGAGAAAATAGATCCTCACTCCTCGGTTCGTGCAACCCCTCTCACCGATGTAGACTATATAGGATAAGTGTGTGCACATATTTTATAAAAGGGATTTAACAAATAAGAGAAAATAGATCCTCACTCCTCGGTTCGTGCAACCCCTCTCACCCATTCTTATGAATATGAAATTAAATAGCTCGTTGCGTCAACGATTGGTCCATTGACTCTTGGGTTCTACAAAAGTTGAAATATGTATCAGAACTCATACTTGTTTATACATATACCAGGTAGATATGTGCAATGATAGTTAAAATAATACCTTGTTTTTACATGTATCTGCAATAGCATTTATAGAGTCGAATGGTTGGACGAATCCTCTCTTGATTTATGATTTCATTGTTTTTGTATATATAACATGATATGGATTAGTTAGTTAAGTTGAATATGTGTATGAGCTTGACTTAGCTATTTCGAAATCGAATGGTTAGAGAAGCCTAGTTTGATTTATTAGTTCATGGTCTATGTATATAAACTGATGTGGAATTGTTAGTTCAATTGTTATATGCGTTGACATAACAGTATATAATATTCGGACTATAAATCTAATTGGTAACATAATTATTGGAATTCAAAATAGGATCCGTTATTTATATGTATGTTGAAATGGTGAAGATAGTTGTGTTATATATTTCATATTAGAATCAATTACTTATATATAAGTTGAAATGGCGAAACGATACTTGAGTTATAAGCCAAAATAGAATCAAATATTTATAAATATGTTGAAACGGTGAACAAATGCTTGAGTATATTTATTAGAATTCAAAATAGAATTAAAATTGTTTATATATGTGTGTGGGTGAAAAGGTGAAATAGTGTTGGGTGTAGCATTGATTATTTATGTTGAAAACAGGGAAATAGTGTTGGAGTATAATTTTAATTGGTTGTTAACGTTTGGAATGGGAAAAATAGTTAAGAAACAGTTTTAATTATTATAAATATGGTGAATTGGAAATGGATATTTGTAACTTGAATATTTGTCATGATATTGTTATTGCAATTTATTAGAAGCATTTTAAGAGAACTTATAGATATGTTGTATTGAAAGTAAGATCTCTTGTGTAAAAAAAGAGAATTGTGTTCCCATAAGGAGTCTCTACATATGGTATTAAAGCAAGTCGAACCTTGACGGGACCATATTTTTATTCTTCCACAAAATTTGAAATTGATTTATTAAATGATGAGCTAATTAAAATTTGTTTTAATATGGAGCAGGAATCGCTATGGATAGAGGAGGATGTAGAGGTAGAGAGAGGGCCAGACAGGGACGAGGAAATCCTCCTCCAAACCTATGCCTCCACAGACTAAGAAACAAACTAAAATCTCCATAGGGGAAGTGATCTTGCAATGATGAGGAATTTCCAATGCATGCATGAAGCATTGATCAATCAACTGGATCGTGAGGATGATGGAAATCCACCTCCAGCTAGCGGACCTCAAAACCCGCCATCGACGAACTCACATCTAGAACTTGAAAAGGTAGAGTTCCTGGAATTTTGGGGTTCGACTAAGGGAACTGAAGTGGAGGCATGGCTTGATAACATGGCTATGTGCTTTGCACTGATGGAGTATACCTCTAATCTCAAGGCCCATATGGATACTCTTCAATTGAAGGGAGAATCGTTACTATTTATTTTAAATTATTATTTAATTAAAATAAGATGCAACCAAATACATATCCCATTAAAATGATAGTTGGCCAAATTACCACCTTTATCACCCTCATAACAACTTGGTAATTAAAAAATGGCTATATAGAGTGCATTATTGTTCCCTCTCATCCTTAAGCATTGTCATCTTCGATTTTGGGCTTCTCAGCTATCCAATATCAGAACTTCATGCCTTTTCCTTGCTTCATGATGGGATTCTCCAGGAAACACCTACATGCATTTTTAGAACTCTAGCCCCTCCACTTGATATGGACTCGAGAAGCAACAAGCTCCATATATTCAAGTTTAGTCTCAAAAGGAGCCACAAAAGTTATCACAAAACAATATGTATGCAGTCTAATTAAGTGGTTCTGATGTTTTGTAAAGCAATATTAATTTTGGGAATTTTCTAGAAAGTTGTATACTAGCCTTGTGTATGAAAGAAGTAGGGAAAATTTGGGGAAATATCATTTAGGTAGCGATATAGTAAGAAGCAAAAGACTGCAATAGTTTTTAAATACTATTTGTATCAATTTTGTAATTTTTGTTCAGGAAGGCTACCTAGCCTAACCGAAGTGCTTCTCCCCCCTTTTATAGTAATACAAATGCTTGTTCTTGTGCTTTTTTTTTTAAAATTGAAAGAGTGTGTTTATTAACATCATCATCCTACCAAGTTCAAATGAATTCTTACATTTTTATGGTTTTGCATTGTATAATTAGTTGATAGGTGTTTATATTTTACAATTTGGAGTGTACGAGGAAGGTTCCTCTTCGTAGATTGCATGAAGATGAGACAAGTGTATGTCAAGATTTATTTTATGAGTTCAAATTCGAAATAAACAATTATGAAAAAATTATATATCAAAAATATCTCAGTTTACATGTTATAATTGGTAGTTTAGGCGTGAATAATAGGAAAACTGGTAGCTTATCAATAATTAACCATCATAAATTAAGTGGTTGTGCTAGTATATATGTTTAAATGCTAATTATTCTCAAACTGAAGAACTAGTATACCATATTTCAAAATTATTATAACAAATCTATGTGTATATTAAAATGCTAATTCTCCTCAAATTAAAGAGCTAATATATCATATTTCAAAGTTATTTTAGCCAAATCTTTTTATATTATTGTTGGACATATAAAACATGGCCTAACCCAAACACAATTTTTTTTTTTAAGGGATAGATGAGACACAATAGGATCATGCTTTCATTACTAACCCATAATTTATATAAACTAAGTGGATACGTTAAAGGGGATTAACTCTAGGATTGTAATTTGGGATTAATTTTTGTTAACTTAACTTAACTTGTTTTAGGATTGTAATTTTTGTCTTGATTTGTGATTTTTATTAAACAAATTAATGTACGTCATTATTACATGAGTTAATTGTTGCTATCATTGTTTGCACATCATTATTTGGTGGGTTGATTTTAGTTTATTATTTTTTAGAAAGAAAAACATTATAAACTTGTTAAATTTATATCTTGTAACGTTTGTTCATGTTTGTCCATATTATTGTCGACCATTAATAAAATGTAATAATAAAAAGTAAAAATTTATAATATGAGAGGGATCTTGTAAGGTTTGTCTATGTTTGTCCATATTATTGTCCGCCATTAATAAAATGTAATAATATGAGGGAGATCTTGTAACGTTTGTCCATGATTGTCTATATTATTGTCGGCCATTAATAAAATGTAATAATAAAAAGTAAAAAGTAATAATAAGAGACAGAACAATTTATAATGTAATAATGTAAAAGTAGTAATAATGTAATATGTCTTTTTGCATGTATGTATTCAATTTATCAATTTAATAAAAAGTAAAATTTTTATTAATTGATCAAATCTCCCAAGGTGCAAATTTATGGCCACATTTTATGAACATTTAATGTATAAAATAGGACCAAGGTCATTATAACGGCCATTGATGTTGTTAAATGATAAGGTCATTATAAAGTGTGTTACTTTAGTAACTAGTTATTATTTTTTATAGAAATAAATAAAATTTGTATTAAAAAATGGCGCATTATATAGTTTGATAATAAAAATCTTAAGGAGGTAGATCATGATTCAGATTTCTTTCATCTTCCCTCGGTTCAATTATATTCTTTAGTATAAGAATAAGTTCTTACAAATTGATTACATAATAGTAATTGATGGATTACAAATTGATTACATACAGGGAGTCTAAAGTTAATTGATGGATTCAAAGGATTTTCAATTCCACTTCATATTCTTTTTTATTTTAACAAAATTTCTTTTCAGTTTTTAGGGCAGACAATAAAAGTGAAATAGACATCTTACATTAATGAGCATGTGACCTTGGAATAACTATCCAATCTATTTCCCCTTCTTGCTCTTCTTCCTCCATCATCTCCTATATTTCCACTTCTTCCTCTACTTTTTTCTCTACATCCTTCTTTTCTAATCTTATGGAGCATTGGTTTCTAGATCCACTTGGAACACATCCGTACTTCATCTAGAATGCATAGAATCTACAAATAAGTTTTTTTTTTCTTTATTTTTCTTCTCTTTATTATATAGATTTTTAAGAAATTCAAATTAGTTATTACTTAATTTGGATGATGCCTCTTGGGATGGATTTTGAGACACTTTGCACCAATATTTTCTATGTGTACTATCCATCATCATGGATGAACATGCGTTTGAAGGGGTTGTTCCTCTTGTATTATTTGGCTAATGTTTAATCAAATACCTACAAATATGGAGAAAATTACACTTAAATCATTTTGTCATTCAACTCTTTTTAATCTAGCATATTTAATCATTTAATAAATCAACCCTCTTTATTCTAGCATACTTATATCCATATCAATATTTCTCAAACGTACTATGTTTAAATCCATACCTCATATCAAAGTGTCTCCATTTCTCAATCTATATTTTCAATTCACATCAGCAAACAAATTAGATAACAGAAAAAGAAACTTAATTCACATAAACAAAACAATAAACTGTACAACACCATTTTGATTAAATTTAAAAAAAAAGAACCAGTTAACGCTACATCTACTTCGGACAGCCCATTTTGATTAAAGAACCAGTTAACGCTACATCTACTTCGGACAGCCCATTTTCAAAGGCTTGAATTAGGTTTCCAAAATAGGGAGCCGTAGCATTTGTTAACCCTTCAAGTTTTCTACAGAGATCATCGAATACCGTATTCAAAGAATTTGAGAGGTTATAATCATGGCTCGTCTCAATCCTAGCTTCAGCTTTATGGACAAGGTCGATGTGTTTTTGAAGTTCATCTTCAGCCAATTGATGAAGTCGTTCTAAACTATTCTCTGCTTCACGTTGCAGGAATTCGAAGAAATCTTGCTTTTGTTTTACACGACCAGGCGCGTCATGTTCATAGAGAGAGGGAAGATAATGGCCATATGCATATGTCCATTTCAGCATACGCCTGCATTCTACTATCTGTTGCCATGCATCTTCAACACATTTGAATCCTGTAAGAGCAGATTGACTCATTGTGAGCACGCGACTAAGACTCATTTTTTCCAGATCCACCGCTTGCACACGCTTCAGATCAGATACTGCCTTTTCTTGAGACTTTTCATTTGCCTTCCATCTCTCAAGATAAAATAGGAATCTGTCTGACGACATTTCAGCAGTCATTTTCGTAACATCCTCCGGTAGGGATTGGCCATTCTCAATATCTGGTCTTTCTTGTGGCCGATATCGGTTGCAAGGAGCTGTAACATGCCCATCCCACTGACTAAGGCATATCCAACAGAATTGATACCCACAAGGGGGTCGACATGTCATATGCATACATCCAGAATTCTTCTCGATTGGTTGTTCACACTTTGGACACAGCTTGGAATTACAAAGTATCCAATACAAGTTCTGTGATTCACCGTCATTAATAATAGCAACCCACTTTCTGACCGTGTCACAGTCTAGTGGACGATGAGACTCCTGTAAACAGTTCCAACAAAATGCATAGGAGCATTTGCAGACAACCTCCAGAGTTGCATTGCCATCAACAACAACGTGAAGCTCCACAGCGTACTCACAGTTGGGAGCTGGACACCATTTAACTTTACTATTTTGTTCTACATATGAGTTCACAAGATATGTTCTGTACTTGTCATTGTCTTCCGCAGGTAACCCCAAAGAAAAAACCATATCTTCACTCACAACAGCACGGCATCGTGGATCTGTATTTGGACATCGTAAGTTGAGGCATCCAGAACCGTCGTTGTTGATTGAAGTGTGAATATAACCCGCCCAACACTCTTTGCAAAATAGATGACCGCAGTACTTGAGTGCTTTCATATCTCGGATGTTGCAATCATGTAAACATATGGGACAGGTAATAATTAACTCTTCTTCTTGGGTGGTCCCATGATGTTGAACGTAATCGTGGTGCAACAATAAGCCCACAGCATTCCTAACCTTTTCCTCATCTTCAAACCATTGATCGTAGACATTATCAACAGACCAATCGGAGTGACGCAAAACAATGGTGGCCTCAGCTTCAGAAAGAGGGAGCACATTGGAAGCGCTTGTTATAGCGTCGCGCTGACACTCAGAAATGTCTTTCAGACTCAGAACGGTGTACTTCATACGTCTGTCCTCCTTTTCATCGATATCAACAGTTGCAATGTCCAGCAGTTCATCATATCCTTCGTTTTCGTCGTCGCTGCTGTCACATGAATCAGCATCGTGCATATTATCATCATGCTCCATTTTCTTTCTCCAGACAAACCAAATTTGGGGCAGAGCCTTTGAATTGAAATGAAAATAAACACTCAGACAATCACTGTAATTAAAAGAGGGAATGAAGAAATCCACGATAACAATTCTGCAAGGATTTGAAAACCTTTGGAACTCATTAGATTATCATCTATTACAGTTTTTGCCAAAGGTCTCTTCACATTTTTTACAGTGAGAGGACCAAGAGTCTCATTCTCAATTTAAAACAAAATAAATGACTTGGAAGTTGATACGTTACATGGAAACCGATCATTTCAACTTCCAATTGAATAGCAAGTATAAATATGTAAATTGGTTTTAACGGAAATCGTGTCATTTTCCAATTGAATAGTAGATATAAATATAAAATGGTAACCCAAATAGTTTTTAATGGTGGTTGGGTGGGAAGGGAAACAATTATTCTTCCCAACTATCCTATATAAAATGTTATTTTTTTGACTTGTCAAAATAATATTTGATATAAAATAATTTTAACTAAGATTTTATTCATAATATATATAAAAAATAATATTGAATTCAAAACCATTACAAAAATTATAAGTTAAATATATTAAGTTATTGATAATGTAAAAAAATTTGATTCAAAACAATTACAAAACGGTATAAGTTAAATATATATCAAATTTAAAATATATTAATATAATTAATATTAATATGGCTTGCTTGGAAAGATTGTTGAGTTATTATTATTATAATAATTATCATAATAATTGTTATTATAAAAATAAAAATAATTATTATTAAAAAATTAATTATATAATAATTAAAATTTTATTTTCATTATTATAAAAATTAAATTAGTAATTTTATTATGAAATTAATAAAAAAAATTAATAATTAAATATATCATTTTTATTATTTTTATGGTTGACTTTGGTTGACCATGCTTCACTATGGTTGACTATGGTTGTTTTTTGTTAACCATAGTTGAATATGGTTAACAATACTTGACTATGGTAGACTTTGGTTGATTATGGTTGACTTTGTTGACCATGGTTGACAATGGTTGATTATGGTTGATGATGTTTGATTATCGTTGAGTTGGGTTGGCCATGGTTGACAATGGTTGACTTTGGTTGACCATGATTAATTATGGTTGACCAAGGTTGAGTTTGGATGTTCATGGTTAACAATGGTTTCTCATGGTTGAATATGGTTGACCATCGTTGACTTTGGTTGACTATGGATGTGTAATATTCCAGCCAAGATTTGGCCAAAATTTTATCTCCAAACTCAGATTTTAACAACTTTTACTAGTCAAATTTTTTTAGGTAATTTCTTAAACTGACCAGGATGTAAGTGATAGGGACTGAAACAATGAATGAGAATGGTAGGGATGAATTTAAGTTTTGGAATTTATATGGATGGGTGTGCAGTAGCAGCTAAATATGGTTTGAGCAGAAGTCTTTTGCACAATGTACTAGAGCCATTCACTTTTCAGCAACATAATGACTCTATTGCCTACTTCGAGGTTTCCTGGGCTTCTAGCATATGCCAACAAGACTGGGTGAGGGATTCTCGGAGTTAATGGCAGATATATAACAGTCAAGTGAGCTTATAGGATGCAATGGAAAGTATTCAAATGAACTTGGAAATGTTTGGAATGATTTGGGAATCAAGTGTACAATGAGGATTGCTGAGCTAGTTAAATTCTAGGATTTTCCAAATGAAGTTAAATACATCCAAATTCTTAATACAGGGACTAATATGGAATGTATACTGAGTTATTAACCTCCTACAACTGATAGGGAGTCAAACTGATTCTCAGAATTGAATTAGAAGTCATAACTGTAAAGTAGTCTAGAAAAAAACACCCAACAAGCTAGTCTTGCAATTTTATTCATTAAACTGCTTCCATAATTCATAAACTCTGTTCTAATATGAATTAATGCTCTGATATATGATATTTAGCAAATATAAGTCAAAATATAAAATTCAGAACACTTCTTTTAATTATCTGATTGACTTCCAAAGTTACAATGCCTTACAGGCTAGAAATTCATTACAATAGATGGAGAATGAAGATAAGAAGTAGGGAGATTACTTTGGCTCTGTTATGAATTTGTTATTAGGCCATCTACAGGTCAGATGTCTGATATTTGCTGCACACTAAGCTTCTGATCTTCACTGGGGCGCATTTACCAAACTATCTCTCTCCTCTAGGGAAAACTCCTCCAAATCTAGTTGAGAAAGATGTAGAAGTGGGAGAAGAAAGTGGAGATGAGATCTGAAGTTGATCTATGGACATGGGCAGCTTCTAATATCTGAAAATAATGGCACACTAGGCTCTCTGAAGTTCCTGGGCACATTCATTGATTTCTATCTCCTTATTCTGGTGATTCTCCTCCAAAACTAGTTGCAATCCACTGTAGTAGTGATCTCCTCTTCAAGCTGACTGTAGATCCTCAATGATGGACTGATATGGATCTTATTGGCTGCAATAACATCTTATGGACCTGAATACTGCTTACTGGAAACTATGGGGCCTTGGGGCACATCTCCCAAGAAAAATGTTGAGGTACATCACTCAACCAAGAGAGGCGCAGAGCTCTCAAGACAAAAATTCTAACAATGATCAAAAATTGTTAATGGGAGTTGGAAGCATTATTTTATAGAATTCATGATGACCTGTTGAGCAAGTTAATTGACTTGGTGACCTATGAGAATGGGTCACCCATGAGTGGATATACTTTCTTACTTTTCTTCTTACACATTTTCTCTCATTTAGAAACTGTGCCCCTTTTTGTCTCAAGATGTTTCCTTCCTTGTAAAACTTTCCTGCTTTGTAATTTGAGTTCTCTTTTGGAAATTTCGACCTCCCTTAGCTTTTTATGGTTTTTTCCATTTCTTTCTTTTTGGTAACATCTTACACCTTCCCACTTTTCATCCCTTGCTATTTTTCTGAAGTTTTGATTTAGCAACATTATCCTCAAGGGGATTCCCTCTTGGCCCACTTGCACACATCATCCACTTGCCAAAATATTAGTAAATGAAGATAATTAATAAAATTAATTAATTCTTCACTCCAAAATCCAAAATCATTAATTATTTAATTAAATTAGAGACCTAGCTCAAAATTTCCCAATTAATTAAATAATTAACCTTAGCACTTAGTTTGGGGATTAATGTCTTCATGGGGGGCCCACCTTATCCATTTAATTCCCCAAATTCACCCTTAGGCATATTCCATAAGTCCATTTCTTCATCCATCCATTAATTAATTAATGTCTAGGTGACTTAGGCTAAAATCATCCCCATGGACCCCGGGTTGGCAGGTGCGGGGGGAGTCCTTACAAACTCCGATGGAAGCAAATTGAATGACTATGCTTGGGGAATTGGAAAAAGAACTAATAATGAAGCTGAGTGGTTAGCATTGATCAAAGGGATGGACATTGCAAGAAGCAATGATATCAAGGACCTAGTGGCATTTGGAGACTCAATGATGGTGATTAGAGAAGCCAAAGCTTTAATCAATCTTCGTCAGAAACCTGTCACTACGATGCATCAACATTTCATCCTTCTGCCTAAAGATTTTCACTCCCTCTCATACCTCCATATCCTAAGGAAAAACAACCAATCCGCTAACTCCATGGCTAATGTCGGCACTGGTTTGAATTGTGGCCATGTTCTTATAAATGGTAGACTTGAGGTGGATGCGTGGGTACCATAATCTGTTTCCCCTCAACCCCATGATCCTCTTCCCCTCCCCCCTCATGACCCTCCCATCAACCTCATTGACTCTCCATATACCTCCTAGATCCGCCCGCTCCTTTCAAACGTCCCCTCCTCTGAATCGGCGGCTATCCCTGGCAGAAAACACCTGGCTCACATGCGGGAGTTTAATGTGGACGACCTCCAAGGTGATGGTTGGCTATATCATGCAGGGTGGCGAAGCTTCTAGCTCCATGCGAACCCCTCTACATTTGTGTTCCCCATTTCTTTGTGCCTCTCCTTTCAGCGTAGTCTCCGGCAATCTGTTGTCCTCGCCAGCCATGGAGGACTGCAACCAGTCCCACCTACTCAACATTGCTGAAAATGCAAGAAAAATTCTCATGGGCAGCCTGGGGGGGCTTGCAATGGCAGTCCGAAGCGATACCTCTCTGACCTCTTCCATGGCACTGGCGGCAATGACCACCCTAGGGATGGTGTGACTAAAATGGCTTGCTTCAATCAGCCTAAGATGGATGAGTATGGTAGTGGAAGAAGATGGGTGCCTCTGGAAGCTGGTCATGGACAGGGCGGCAGGAGTTTGGCACAGTTCCCTGGCTGTGGTTTCGCCTCCGGAAAGACCCCGGACTCTGGCCTACACTCGACCCCATTTGATTTCAGTCATGGCGTAACTCCGCAGCAGTTTCGTGGCAGTCCTGGTGAATTAGGTAGTACGAGCTGGAAGCACGTTAATGGCGACATTGGGGGTCTGATAAGTCTAGATTCTCCTCAAGGGCAGGGAAGTCCCTCCCCTGAACTACAGTCTCATCTTCAGGACCTGGATGCACAAGTGCGTTGGCTGAGAGGAGATCTCCTAGACATGAAGAAAGTTATCTCCCACTTGGCCACCTTTGTTCAAATCTCCAACTCAAAAGTTCGCTCAAGCACTAGTAAGACAAAAAAAAATTTTGATAAATTGATGAGCAAATACGATACATTCTACAACTGTCTTCGAATTGTAGAAGCAAAAGTGGATTGTGTTAGGACCAGCAGTGGAAATAGTCCCTCGGTCATCCTGAATTTAGACAATGGAAATGATGGCACAACCATGGGAAGCAAGGACAAAATCTCCCGAAACCACCATGAAAACTAGCGCTCTAGGTCTGAGCTATTCTATTTTGGTCTAGCATTTATATTACTAGTTTTATGTTCTACTTATGTTGCATCGTGTCAGGGCAGTTCGTTAATATCTACAGTTGTAATAGTTCTGCATGTTTTTCCAATTGTAATAGGCATAAGGCCGATTTTGAATTACAGAGGCTGGCAATCATTGAGACTCTCTTGACAGCTCTGGTCTTTTGGGAATAGCCTCCCCATATCTATGTAATCTGCTCCTCCTTTTTAATACAAGGCTTTTATCCATTTGTGTAAAAAAAATCATCCCCATGGACCATGGCAAAATTTGGGGACATGACAGGATGACCATCCTTGACTATGGTTGACCATGGTTCACCATAGTAGACCATGGTAAACCATGATTGCCTATAGTTGACCATGGTTGAATTTGGTTGACCATGCTTGACTATGGTTAACTATGCTTGTCGTGGTCGGCTTTAAATATTCATGGTGATGATGGTTGACCATGCTTGACTATGGTTGACTTTAGTTGACCATATATAACTCTGGTTGACATTCCTTGATTATGGTTAATAATGGTTGATTGTGGTTGACCATAGTTGACTATAGTTAACCTTGGTTGATTTTTTATGTTCATGATTGATGATGGTCGACTTTCGTTAACCATGGTTGATTTTGGTTAAGTATGGTTAACTTTTGTTTACCATCCTTGACTATGGTTAACTTTACTTGACCATGGTTTGTTATGGTTGACAATGGTTGACTTTGGATGTTCATGGTGATGATGGTTAACCATGGTTGACTATGTTTAACCATGCCTTACTATGGTTGACCATGGTTGACTTTAATTGACCATATTTGATTTTTGTTATCATCATTGGTTGAGTGTGGTTGACCATGGTTGACTATGGTTGACTTTTAATATTCATGGTAAATGATGGTTGACTATGGTTGAACATGGTTGATTTTGATTGAGCTTGGTGAACTTTTGTTGACCATGCTTGACTATGGTTGAACATGGTTGATTTTGATTAAGCATGGTGAACTTTTGTTGACCATGCTTGACTATGGCTGAATTTGGTTGACTGTGGTTCATTATGGTTAACCATGGTTGACTTTTGATGTTCATGGTTAATTATGGTTGACTTTGGTTAACGATGGTTGACTTTTGATGATCATGGTTGATTTTGGTTAACTTTTGTTGATCATGCTTGACTAGAGTTCATTATGGTAAACTGTGGTGGACTTTGGATGTTCATAGTGGTTGACCATGGTTGATCATGGTTGAAGTGGATGTTCATGGTGATGATGGTTGACTGTAGTTGACCATGCTTGACCATGCTTGACTTTACTTTACCCTATTTAACAATGGTTGACCATCCTTGACTATGGTTGACCACAGTTAACTGTGGTTAACCATGACCAACTATAGTAGACCATGGTTGACTTTTGATGTTCATGGTTGACAATGGTTGACTTTGATTGATCGTGGTTGATTTTGGTTGCGAATGGTTAAATTTTGTTGACTATGGTTAAGTTTGGTTGACCATGGTTCATTATGGTTGACCATGGTTGAATTTGGATGTTCATGGTTAACAATGGTAGACCATGGTTGACTATGGTTAGCCATGGTTGACTACAATTGAGCATAGTTGACCATGTTGACTATAGTAGACCATGGTTGACCCTAGTTGACTTTGGATTACCATTACTAACATTTGTTGACCATTTTTCCTATATGAAACCATGGTTTACTATGGTTGAACATGGTTAAATTTGGATGTTGATGGTTGATGATGGTTGACTATGGTTAATTATGGTCTTGCACGCTTAACCATGGTTGACAACCAAATTGGTTAACTATGGTTAACTATGGTTGAATGTGGTTGACTATTATTGATTATGGTTAACCACGATTGATTATGGTTGAGCACAGTTGATTATGGTTGATTATTGTTAACCATGGTTGACTATGAAGGATGATTATGGTTGATTATGGTTGACCATGGTTGATTATGGTTCATTGATTAAGGTTAGTTGATCCTCGTAGACTATGGTTAACCATGCTTGACTTTGGAAGTTCACGGTTGATGATGGTTGACCACAGTTCAATATGATTAACCATGGTTGATTGTGGTTGATTATGGTTGACCATGCTTGGCTAAGGTTAACCACGGTTATCTTTAGTTGACCATGGTTGGTTTTTTTTACAATGACTCACTTTGGTAACCATGGTTAAATTTAATCGACCATGGTTGACTTTGGTTGACCATGGTTGACTATGGTTGATCATGGTTGAGTTTGGATGTTCATGGTTAACAATGGTTAACCATTATTGAGTTTGGATGTTCAAAGTTTAGGATGGTATACCATGGTTGACTATGGTTCTCTATGATTGACTATAGTTGAATTTGGTTAACCTTAGTTGACATTTGTTGACCATGGTTAATAATGGTTGACTTTAGTTATCCATGGTTGAATATAGTTGACCATGGTTGACTTTGGTTGAACATGGTCGACTTTGGTTGACCATGTTTGACTGTAGTCAATCATGGTTTCCCATGCTTGATTAAGGTTGACCATGGTTGGATTTGGTTGACCATGCTTGATTGTGGATGACTTTGGTTGACCATGGTTGACTTCAGATGTTCATGGTTAACTATGGTTTGTCACGGTTGACTATGGTTAGCCACGGTTGACTACGACTGACCATGGTTTGACAATAGTTGACCATGTTTGACTATAACTAATCATAGTTGACCATGCTTGACTATGGTTAACCATGGTTGTCTTTGGTTGACCATTGTTGACCATGGTTGACTATGGTTGATCATGGTTGACTTTGGACGTTCATGATTGATGATGGTTAACCATGGTTGACTATAGTTAAATTTTGATGTTCATGGTTGAAGATGGTTGTTCAAGGTTAAAAAAGGTTAAGTATGGTTGACCCTAATTGGTTGACCGCGGTTAAGTATAGTTGATTGTGGTTGACTATGGTTGATTATGGTTGGCCATGGTTTACTATGGTTACCTATGGTTGACCATGGATGACTATAGGTGACTATGATTGACCATGCTTAACTATGGTTGACTATTATTGACCATAGTTGACTTGTGTTGACCATGGTTGACATTTTTTTATAAAGGTTGACTTTTGTTAAATATGTTTGATCTTAATTGACCATGGCTAAACATATTTGACTATGGTTAACCATGCTTCACTTTGGTTGACCATGCTTGACTTTGGTTGACAATGGTTGAGTTTAGATGTTTATGGTTGACCATTGTTGACTATACTTAGCTTCAGTTGACCTTAGTTGACCATGGATGACTTTGGTATACCTTGGTAACTATGTTTGACCATGGTTGTCTATGGTTGACCATGGTTGTCTGTAGTTGACCATGGTTAAGTACAGTTAACCTTGACTGACCCTCGTTGACTTTGGTTAACCATGTTTGACTATAGTCAACCATGGTTAACAATGCTTGATTATGGCTGACCATGGTTGACTTTGGTTAACCATGGTTGACTTTGGATGTTCATGGTGGATGATGGTTAACAATGGTTGACTTTATTTAACTTTGGATATTCATGGTTGAAGATGGTTGTTTATGGTTAATAATGGTTAAGTATGGTTGACCCTAATTGGTTTACTACAGTTAAGTATGGTTCATTGTGGTTGACTATGGTTGATTAGGGTTGGCCATGCTTTACTATGGTTCATTATGGTTGACCATGGTTGAATTTGGATTATTTTTTACAATGGTTGAGCATGATTGACTTTAGTTGACCATATATCACTATGGTTGACCTAGCTTGACTTTGACTGACCATGGTTGAGTTTGGATGTTCATGGTTGACAATTATTGACCTTAGTTGAGTATGGTTGACCATGGTTGACTTTAGTTGGCTTTGGTTTACCTTGGTTGATTGGGTTTGACCATGGTTGACCTTACGACCATGGTTGACCTTAGTCGACCATGGTTGACTATGGTTTACCATGGTTGGCTATGGTTGGCTTTAGTTGACCTTTGTTTACCATGGTTGACCTTGGTTGACTATGGTTGATTGATTGACAACATTACTATTGCTTTCCCCACCTTAAATAATAATTTCGCAGCATTACTATTGCGTTCCCCACCTTAAATAATAATTTCGCCAATCGATAGATATCAACCATATTATTATTTAATATGGTTAAGCATGGTTAACTATGGTTGATGTTGGTTAACCACAATTGATAATGCAAAAATCACGTTTAGACATGAGCGAGCCCTTATTACTTTTCTTTGATTTGGTCGGATCTTGCAAGCTTCTTTGGTTTAGATTTTTTTTCCACATTTGTGTCATTTTCCTTCTCTATTGTTCTGTATTTTTTATAAACCCTTAGAGAAATTCTAGGTTTTTCTTTGTGACAGTATGGTCCTCAGGTCCGTAACCTTTCTTCCTTGAAGGTCACCCCATAGGTTGACGTAGTCTATGGGTAGTCTATGGGTGCCAGACTACCCATTTCAAACTTGTTCAGGATGCTAAGTGTTTGCAGAGCCTGGAATTCAATGGTGTAGTCATATTCATTTTTGATGGCCTACAAGAGGGTACCCCTGCAAGACCTTTTCTTCATTCTATTTGCAAAATATAGTAATAGAAATGTTATTGCTGCCTATAATCCCATAGATGACAAGTGGGTTGTTATTCCCATGTATTACATGCAATCTTCATGCCCTTGTTGGGTAACACGTTCAAAGCTTCATAGGGATATAGTATCAGGTGGGGGTATGTTGGGAGTAGAGAACATAAAGGGGTCCCTTGTTGTCTGTATTTTATCCACCAAACACTTTTTCTTAGTTGCATTTCCTGCATTTTGTATTAGCTGCATTTTCTGATACAACACCTTGTAGACAGTCCACATTTTGTAATGGCAAGTCAGCTTAATGTTGATTTCTGACTTGGAAAGGTTTTACAAATTCTAAGTGAGTTAAGCTTTACCTTACCCTGCAGCTGGTAAAATCTTAGTCATCC
Source organism: Larix kaempferi (assembly GCA_027924585.1). Taxonomy (NCBI): domain Eukaryota; kingdom Viridiplantae; phylum Streptophyta; class Pinopsida; order Pinales; family Pinaceae; genus Larix; species Larix kaempferi. Next base: position 17,399,404 of record BSBM01000205.1, read on the forward strand.
TGGATGTGGAAGAAATCCTCTCTTTTTTTATCAAATTTGCCACTTCTTAGATTTCCCTCCATGCACAATTGAATTTGTCTTACTTTTCTGTTAATTTGGTTTTCACTTATGAATTTTGTTTAATTGATGAAATCATTTTAGAGTCTAGAATCCATAATATTGTAAATCATGCTTTAGTTTTAGTCAATATTTTCAACTTAAGTACTAGACTTGAGGTTACACAAGAAACTATGTCTAAAAGTGGCAGCGACATTGTCTAGAATTATGTTGTTGAAATAGATATGATAATTATGTGCAGTTATTGTTTGTCAGCAGTGTTTGTAAATGCAGTGCTAGTTTGGATACTTATGGGAAGCTTCATAGGATTGATTTAAAATCAAAATATTATATGATCTCTTTCTCTTGAATTTTTCTGAGGCTTTGTATTCTTACTGTCATTTACTTATTCTAGTTTATATATCTCTTTTTTTAGAATGCATTTTCTTTGGTTAGGAGTTTCTTCAAGTAAAAACATGAATGTTGGTTAGTCTTTTGACTTTTTTTGACAAAACAATGTTGTCACGCGGCTACAATTTTTTCATTAACTATTCAATTTTGACATAATTGTTTACAATTCACAAGTACACGGATTTTATTAGTGCTTCACTTATTTTTCAAATATGTCTCATGAATCTTTTAATGAATATTAGGAATCTCATAAAGCACAAATTGGTGTCTTATAGACTCATAGACTTATGAATCCTTGTAACCAAAACCTAAACATTATTAGTAAAATACAGCTTGGCCCTTACAAAAATTTAAAGCTTATATAATTGGGGAAGATCGTCAAATTTTAGAATTAGGTCCATACCATATCCATCCTAGCATATGCCCTACTGCTATGATGGCGCAACACCTATGGAATTATAACTATATGTCCTATAGATATATCGTTTCTTCTTTGTGGCTTTCAATAACCTGCAATAACAAACAACTACATCTCGTACAAACAGGTTTTATGAGCTAACAAAATTTACAGTATGAGACGGAAATACAACAAAGAAATTACATTATGTTTGGGATTAATAATTGTATTTCTGAAGAGAATTACATAAATGATCTTTTTTTAAAGTAACTATAAGGGATAAGTTGCAGAAGGAAGTAAGCCAAGCAAGAAATAAAGTGGCAGAGTAGCTCTTAAGGGAGCTAAACACATTATTTAGGATGGCATTGTTGATGTGATCTTTCAATTTTTGGATACCTTTGTACTTATATAGGATGAATTAGAGTTAGTTACTCAAGTCGTAGGTGACATTATAGATGTAGCATGTGAGTTAGAGAATAAGGCTGATATAGAAAGTGTTATAGTAAAATGCATGAATTCAAGCACAAAGGAACGACTTCAATCCTTGGAGGTACAGGACAGAATAAGGTTGGCCATGGATGCAAATAAAGTCATAATGAAGAGGACTCTACTAAAGAGAGCAGAAGGAAAAGTCTCTTAGGTTCTTAAATAAATTGCCTCATTCAATAAGATCTTGAATGATGCCATTTAGAATGGGCTACTAGAGCCTTCATGGGATGGAAATGGATACCTTTATGCGTGGAGAGATACAAGGAAATACTATGACTTCAAGGAATGATGATACAAGGTTCACAAGATTGGATTGTTCATTAAGAGGATTTAGACTATTGAGGAGCTACTGTCAAATGATTTTGAGCTACTGGCCAACTCAAAGATGATATTGAAAAATCTACCTCCACCTTATTATGAGCATTATACCAACCTAGATTCAACTTCGATGGATATGAAGGAGACAAAGTATCCTATTGGAAATCATTAGGGTAACATTACTCAATATGATAAACTCACTCTACCACCTCAAGCAAATGTCTCAACCCAAATGATAGCTCATCAAGGAGCATGGTCCACCTTGCATCCCACTTAAGAAATTAGAGCAAGGTAGTTGGGGAAGCTACCATGGTATTTCCCCAAGAAGAGAAAGAAGAAAAGGTGGATTAAAGAACAAGAATCTAAAGAAGTGATTCCATCCCTCACAACAACCACAAAAACAAGGATTTGATTCATTCCAAAAGGATCCAAATCTGAGAGTAAGGTGTGACTTATTGTTGGATGGAAAGTCATCATCAAGGAAACGGAATTGAGAATGAACAAGTGGGACATCAAATATATTGAGAATCATTCTCTCATAATTGTATCAACTTGTACCTCTCCATGTATAGCATCTTCTATTCAATCCACCTCTTTTACATACATGGTAATTAAAACAACCACAAAAACAAGGATTTGATTCATTCCAAAAGGATGGAAATCTGAGAGTAAGGTGTGACTTTTTGTTGGATGGAAAGTCATCATCAAGCCAATGGAATTGAGAATGAACAAGTGGGACATCAAACAGATTGAGAATCATTCTCTCATAATTGTATAAACTTGTAGCTCTCCATGTATAGCATCTTCTATGCAATCCACCTCTTTTACATACATGGTAATTTGAGCTTCGTGATTAATAAAAGACTCAGACATATTTTAAGATTCATGAATGATGAATGTGAGGAATGAGATTGATTTCATTTTCATGGCCAATTTCTTTCTGTTATATTATTAATGTGTTGAATGCAAATAATGAAATATTCACATTTTTTTTATTATATTATATATTAAAGTTTCCATACATTTATATTATGCTCAAATACAATCATTGTTAAACAAATAAATTCTATTGCTCGGTACGTTTCTTTCTGCTAAAATATGTGAGAATTCTTCCTCATGGCTACCTTGTTGTATCAAGGATGTTTTTTCTCATATTGCATCTTTTACATATTATATATTATGAAAATGAGATGAATGCCTCAATGTTTGTTGGTTTCTTGTCATCTTGCTCCTTAATATTGAAGAATAGAGTGAATTGTGAGGATTGAGAGACAATTAGAAAACTATTGTTGAAGCATAAATAACTTGAAAAAGATTTCAAGGGTTCCTTGCAAAAACACAAGAGACAATTAGAAAACCAACTGTAGTCATCTCATATTCCTTCTTTTGGCTACCTGTATGAGCCAAATTTTCTCTGTTCCTTGCCAAAACAGATTGTTGTAAATTTCTTTTAGAAATTACCTCTCCTGGCTATGTATGCCCCTCACTTAGATAATTCTTATGAAACCTTTCTATTCCATATTTTTCTAAAATATAATTCAAATTATGCCACTTTGTTGCTTTCCTACAAACCTTCCAGTTGATGCCTTCATCATCTCTATATTCATTAGCACTATATTCAACCTCCTCCATGTTATCCATGAAAATTGCTACCACTGTTGTGCATAAAACCAATCTGAACCTACATCTCTCTTTGGATACTATATCACATCCCACCTACATCTGAGGTTACATTAAAAGTGTCATTCTATTAATAGAATGCATTGAAAAGGACCCCTTACATGGCAACAAACATATCTTCTATTTACAGCATAGTGAATGTTTCAGAGCAAGGGGTCAACATTCAAACATAAGATATTACCACCCCCAAAATGTATCCTAAATAATAAATTGATTAAAAGTTAATTAACACCTCTAATCAAGTATTTAGTCAAATCTGTATTTCTCCTTAAAGTTTTTTCGATTGCACAAGAAACAATGTGGAGTTTGGCACACGTTACGATGTGGGGTTAATTCAAAAAATTTCAAACATGGTATCAATGGAAAAATCCCTCCAATTCCATATTTTTCGATTTGGCCCAAAATATCCGGTTTACCCAAACCCAAAATATGTTCTGAAACCAAATCTGCATCTGTATTGAATCTACCTGCTTGAACAAAATCCATGTGCCTGTCAACACACTCGGTGAATGATAAAACCAAACCGGATCATGTTGAAACCATCTGAAGAGAAGTTATGCTATCGTGATCGATTGGTAAGAGTATGATTTTTCCATTTTTTTGTGCCCTAGGTTGTATATTTTCGAAGTTTTTTTTCCAGACCCTATCGTAAGTAAAGAGGAACATTCTATTGCTTACAGAATATTCATTGCAGAGGAACCCTCTATTGTTTCAAAAATTACTTATTTTGTTTTATATCTTACCCTGATCTAAATATTCGAACTCATTCCTTTTTTTAGATCTAACCCTGCTCAAACCGTCAATGCACCAGCTCTCTGATCAAACCAAATCGTACCACGTTGATATCCTCTGAACAAAATCAATTGTGCGGTGATACGAATGGTTCGTATTTTTGTTTTTCATTTTTTTGTGCTTAAAATTTTATACATTCTTACCCTGCTTGAACAAAATATACAAACCCATCAACAGGTCTGCGATCAAACCAAATTTGATTGCATTGAAATCTGATGAAAAAATTGATGGTTAAGTGACCTACTAACAATACTTTATTTTTACTTTTTTCTGTTGATCAACTGGTGTAGTGATGGACTTATTATCGACCAATTGATTGAACCCGTTAGCTATCTGATCAAACCAAATCCGACCACGTTGATATACTCTGAGAAAAATTGATGGCGTGGTGATACGACGAGTAAGACTATTTTTTCAGTTTCTTGTGCTTAAAATAATTTACGTTGTTACCCTGCAATTTTTGCATTTAATCAGTCTATAAAATTATTTATCAGATACTGTATATGTGAAGTAATTAAATTCGCCATTTATTATTTGATGGAGATATCAGTTTAGACCATCTGGATGCGAATCTAAAATCTTGGTTGGAAGGGGAAAGAAATCGAAGGTTTTTACAAAAGGTTAGAATTTATGTAGTATTAATATTATACCTTTATAAATACTCTATTTTTTCACTCTTGCTTTCCAATTAAGAGATCACGTGTAACCTGTGTAGGCCATTTTGGCTCCCTGTCGTGTTTACAGAATTTTACTTCTTATAAATTTGATCATGTTCAATACATACCCTTATCCATTGCCACATAAAGAACGAAAGTCATTGCCTCCAGAGGTTGTGGAAGAAACTTTTCGAATACTTGTTGAAGAGGACGCTGAAACTGATTGTTGGAGTGACGATAATGTATCTAGCGGTAATGATGTTGAGAACCAACCTAATGATAGGGATATACATTATCAACTCCGATGTCGTTCAACTCAGCAGTATGTTAAGGGAAAGGCTCCAAACTTTGATACAGTTGTTGTTCTTATAGGAGAAAATGGTTTAGAAGAAATAGTTATCTGCAAAGTTATAGATGAGTCACATACAAGAAATGTAGAGTTGACAATGTTGGATCCTTGTGGTGATGATCCAATTCTTTACACTGATAGTAGCAATGACACATGGACACATGCTATGGATGATGTTCTACCTGTTCAAATGATGTATGCAGATGAAAGTGGCAAGATTACGTTGCAACATCCTTCGATTTATGAATTAAAATCACAATTATCTTCAAGTGGGCCAGATGAAAATCATAAAAAACATTCCACTGCAGTCATCAAGTGAGGGTTTTATATGGGATCTTGTTCAGATGTGACTCCCCTATTGATTAAAAATGGTCATTTTGTGAAGATTTGTAGACATAAATTTATTCAAATGGATGGGCTATCGACGCGCAACACAAATCCATTTGATTTTACCATAAAGGAAGGCATGTATGTCTGTATTTATTATGAAAAATTGCTTAGTATGTCTAAAGAGGAGTCTTTGAAAATTCCATATCCTGTAGAAGTGTTGGATTGTCTAGTAGATGTTTCGACTGGTGGAACATTTTTTTGGGTAAGAATATTTGAAAATCATGTAGATGTTTTTGGTAGAGGCCACTATATTCCTGAAGGTGTGAATTTGCATCCACATGAGGTGTTTTACACAAAACAAGCTTTAGTGATACCAACTGAAATAATTGATGGTGAGTATACATGCGTATCTTTTAATATATATTCTTCAAATCATGTATGAAAAAATTCTTTATGGTATCTAATGTTATATTATGTTGTGTTGTAGGAATTGTTGATGTTTTCTTTACTGTGAGCTCTATTAAAAGGTGGGGCACTAGCAGTCGAAAAGGAGAAACTTTTTTTTGTCGGTTTATTACTGCAAATGATGATAAGCACACCAGTTTTCAACTTCTTGCAACAAAAGGTGACAATGAAGTTGTGACTGCTAGATTAGCTGTTGAGATATTGTAACTTCAAAGAATATTATATTTGTACTTTATTATTCCGGAGATGTTTCATTCCTCCGTGCAGATCTTATTGTATATCCGGAGATGTTTATTCCTCCGTCGGAATGTGGTAACTCGGGTTATTAGACTTCCCTAGTAGGGGTCGGCCCTGTATGTGTTATGTGGGTCAAAGGGTTATTAGACCACCCTAGAGGGGTCGGCCCAGTTAGTTGTAGTGGGGTATTTAACCTATTGGTTAAATACGAGCCTACGTGTACTTGTGTAAAATACACATCAGAGTAGTGTATAAATAGAGGAGGTGTGTTCCTCATTACATACACTCACTCACTCACTTGAGAAAGGCGCACTTGTGGAGGAGAGGTCTGCTATGGAGGAGAAGGAGCTTATGCTCAGGGTTTGCATCTTTGTATATTGCTGGTCATCTATATTGAGGAAGCTTTGCTGGGTTTTCTACCCCATGAGGGTTTCCCAGGATAAATCTCTGTCTCTTGTGTTTATGCTATGCTTGTTGTTTCTTCAGTGATCCTGTATATGCTATTATTATGAAATGGAATGTAATGCTGCTATTTTCTGTCTTAGCATATTGAAATTTAACATGGTATCAGAGCTAACCTGAAGGAAGACAAGGTATGGCACTAAAGACACTTGCTCTACTTACGACAATTTGAAGGTTAGGGTTTTACATAGCAAAAACCAGTCATCGTAGCACTTTCGCTATAAATCCGTTTTGGCGAATTTTTCGGATCTGAAATTGTTACAGGACGAAGATAAAATCTCCAGGTACCTTGTGTCCAAAGGACAACCTCTAATTCGTTGTACTTTGTGATTTATGATCTGTACAATATAGGGTTTCTGCCTCTTCCAGATCTGAGTCAAAATCAGGTGACCTTGGGAAAAAGGTCATATCTTGGGCTAGGAAGCTCCAAATGAAATTTCGTAAAAAGTGACAGGTAGTACACAGTCTGCACTATCTCAGAAAACTTTTTCAGAGGCCGAAGTTGAACCAGTGACACGTGGCACTCCGTACAAGTGCGCTCTCCTGTATTATCCCATAAACAGGTCACGTTGCGACACTTGACATAACTCTCTCTCAGAAAATCCAATTGAGGTCAGACCTGTCAGGATGGAAAGATAACAGGCCGAGCTATCTCAGAAAACTTTTTCAGAGGCCGAAGGTCAAACAGTGACACGTGGCACGCCGTACAAGTTCGCTCTCCTGTATTTTCCCAAAACAGGTCACGTTGCGACATTTGGAATAACTCTCTCTCAGAGAATCCAATTGAGGTCAGACCTGTCAGGATAGAAAGATAGCAGGTCAGGCTATCTCAGGAAACTTTTTCAGACCCTGTGGATCAAAAATTTCAGAGTTACACCAGAAACAATCAGGTACATATTTCTGTCAAAACAGAATTATTTTTTGGTACCTTCATTCATGACTTCCAGAATTTAGGGCTTTGGAGAAAGTTGGAATTTTTGTAATCAGAGACCACGGCTGGATGCTACTCATCAAAATAGAAATTTAGAGACCAAGATCAGAATTTTTGGTTGGGCAGAAGGCCAGGCTTGATTAGACCCTAGTTCGGGACTTTGATCAGAAAAGCGGAAAATTAGGGCTTCTGTAAAAATGGGAATTTTTGAAATCTGTGACCACGGCTGGAAGCTCCTCAGAAAATTAGAAGCTTAGAGCTTTGAATCAAACTTTTTGATGGGGCAAAAGAGTGGGCTTTATCAAACCCCAGTTCAGGGTCACGTCCAGTGAATCCGAAAGTTTCAAAGGCAAAATTGAGGAGTAAAACTTTGCAGTTTTCAAATTCTGAATATATCAGTTTGATCAGCTCATCAAGGCGCATATCTCTATCCTTTCGGAAGTTTGAAATTCAAAGTTTAAATTTTTGGGGTTTCTCTGACAAACCCATATCCAGCTCCAGGTCCAGTTCTTGCAAATCAAGTGGATAGGGTTAATCCTAGAAGAAGATGGATTGGTCACCTACATAAGTGAAGGAGTTCATGTTTCAGAGGGAGATGAGGCTAAGGCTTTACATAAGGAGATTACAAGTGATCTCGACAGGTATGACTCATCGAGGTATGTTTTGAGATTTGTTCATGATTAAGTTTATGGTATGTTTGTCTTCATGTTATTACAGTTAGTACAATCTTGATTTTAGATTTGTTGTATCACCTTAACAAAATTATGAATGCATGATAGAAGATATTCTTTGGTTAGGGGGTTGACACTTATGATTGTACTAATGCATTATGGTGTTGTGTGAGGTTGAGGTTGTCTGCTAACAAGATACAGGTACATCACAAAAGACAAATCAGGCTCCATGACCATGAAAACATGAAGACAAAGAGTCATCCATAATCTCTGTTCTACTTACGAGGTATGTATGACTTTGTTATATTATGCTTAACCTATGAGACATGCAGGTTCTAGCTCAGGATCTCTAAATCATTGAAGAGATTGTTTAGGTATGTTGTACATAACCAAGTAGGTATACTAATCCAGGTATGTTTCCCATGAATCTTACCTTGTGTTAGGATCCCTTATATACGTATACTTGGAATGATTGGTTATGCTTATTCATAAAGTTAGTAATCAAGGGATTATGCATATTATATCTTTTATCAATGATATGCATGAGTAAAAGAAGACTTCCTTGAAATCTTGAATACTAATGTTTATTAACTATAATCATGACTATACGTTTTCAAGATTATTTAGTACTATAATGTTTTGATAGCATTTAGAATATACTAATGAGTGTATGTTTGTGTATGAGATCATGAGGATGACTCTTGAGCATGCACAGTGGTACAGAATGAATAGAAGTTCAAAAGACATACAGAAGATCAAGCGGGAGGCAACCACACAAACATAAAAGATAAGTATTTGAGTTGTTATTTGAAATAGTAATAATATTGCCTACAATAGGTTGTATGCATATTTGTATTCCCATAATATATAATGCTGAGTGTAAACATTCATAGAGCATTGAACAGTATACTACTAATGTGCATATGATTGACAAGTTGGACAAACATTCCATTATTGCTTGTCTAGAATGAAACCTCTTTGCTGACATGCTGAGAGTTGTGCACACTCTCGATAGTATGTTCTGGTAGAGATGGAAGGCATCTAGATAGCCACTGTATGCATACAGGATATGGGAAAGTGTTGTGCCAAAGTATTGGTCAAAATAGTTGCATCACTATGTAAATGATATCTGTATGCATAATGGGTTATCTTTTGATGATTATGAAGTATTACTAATCATGTACTTAATTTTGATTTGTAGGAAAGGTCATGAAGAATGATGGACACCGTACAAGTGGTGGATGTTCAAACAAGAAGATTTACAAATCAAACAAAATATAGAAGGCTCATGGCTAGAAGATTCTCTTAGAAAGAGGAAGAGAATCACGACAAGATGTTTGCTCCAAGTATGGTGTAATTAAAGAAGAAGTATGAATCAGATTCTGTATAGGTACCTAGGATCGATAATAATTTGATAAGCTTAATGATCACCATGGGTGATGTGGATCTCAACCTTTGCTACAAGGTTGAATATGATACACATATGACATGGATGCAAGAAGGAACTCACCACAGAGTTCGAATGATATTGAGGCTCATATCAGTAGACCCATCTAACGAGAGATGGCACAGATAGATATGCAGAAGATCATTCAATGCAGAAATGAAAATGAAAGATCTCAATTTGATGCTTTACTTCCTAGGTCTGGAAGTATGGCAAGGCTCAGAAGGAATATTTCTCAACCAGGGAAAGTATGATGAGAAATATGACTTGAGGTGTTGGAATGGCCACTCTTATGGATTCCAACTTGAAGCTGTTAGGGGATATAACTCTGTACAGTCAATTTATTGGGTCTTTGATATATCTAACATATACTAGGTTATATATATATGATTTGTTATGAACACCTTGAGTTAGTTCTAGTGGAAACTAGATGTGTTTACCTGATAGTTGCAAAGCATGTGATGAGGCACATAAAGGACACGATAGAATTTGATCTATGCTATCTTGAAGATCATGACTTCAGATGGCTATTCAGATTCTGTTTGGGCAGGAAGTGTTTCAGACAAGAAGAACACATCGAGAGGATGTTATTGTCTAGGATTAGCCATGATCTCGTGGTTTAGCTGGAAGCAGTCTAGTGTGGCTATCAGCACAAGCGGAATATATGGTTGCTTGCTCTGCTAGTTGTGAAGAAGTTTGGCTTTAGGATTGTTTGACTTAGAGATAGAACCAACTGAGATCCTATGTGATAATTAGAGTTGTATCAAGATGACATAGAATCTAGTGTTCCATGATAAGTCAAAGAACATAGGGAACTAACAAGATATGACACAGAAAGGAACTCTAAAAGTTTGAATTTGTAACAGGTTACCGTTGTACTAACCAAGCCTCTACGTCAAGTGAAGAAGTTACCAACCAAACCTCTGTCTCGAGTGAAGCTTGAATACTTCCGAGACAAGCTTGGTGTAGTTCAAAAGGACCCTCCTCGAAAGGGGGAGTAGTATAGTCACTACTGATGAGATTGTCTCATCAAACAACAAGGTCGTTGATGAGGTAACCTGTTCTCTACACCTAGTCACTTAGAAATAGTTAGATTTAGGACTATTTTTATTTCTGTTTAGTTTTACTCATACATGATTTTTGATGTTAGATGTATTAGAGGTATACATGCTTTTGATGTTAGATATATACATGATGTTAGATGTATTAGTGAGAATACATGCTAGATGTATACATACTTTTGATGTTAGATGTATACATGATTTTTGATGTTAGATGTATTGGTGAGAATACATGCTAGAGGTATACATGCTTTTGATGTTAGATATATACATGATGTTAGATGTATTAGTGAGAATACATGCTAGATGTATACATACTTTTGATGTTAGATGTATACATGATTTTGATGTTAGATGTATTGGTGAGAATACATGCTAGAGGTATACATGCTTTTGATGTTAGATGTATACATGATGTTAGATGTATTAGTGAGAATACATGCTAGATATATACATGCTTTTGATGTTAGATGTATACATGATTTTGATGATAGATGTATTAGTGAGAATACATGCTAGATGTATACATGCTTTTGATGTTAGATGTATACATGATTTTGATGATAGATGTATTAGTGAGAATACATGCTAGATATATACATGCTTCTGATGTTAGATGTATATATGATTTGATGATAGATGTATTAGTGAGAATACATGCTTTTGATGACAGATGTATACATGATTTTAGATGTATTAGTAAGAATACATGCTTTTGATATATGACGTATACATGCTGTTGATGCTAGATATTGTACTTGTATGGATGAGGATACTTGTACTTGTATTGATGAGAATACAGATTGAGGGGATTGAATCATCCCTGGACTTTCAATCCCAAAGAGAGCCGTAGACGTGAGGTCTCCGAGAATGAAGTCCTTAGTGGACAGTTGAGGGGATTGAATCATCCCTGGACTTTCAGTCCTAAAGAGAGCCATAGACGTGAGGTCTCCGAGAATGAAGTCCTTAGTGGACATGATAGGATTGCACCATCCTCAAGAGAGCCGTAGACGTATGTCTTCGAGAATGAAGTCCTTGGTGGACATGAGGGGATTGGATCATCCCTGGACTTCAGTCCTAAAGAGAGCCGTAGACAGGTGTCTCCGAGAAATAAGAGGGATTGTATCATCCTTGAACACATGTTCTAAAGTGAGCCGTAGACAGGTGTCTCCGAGAAAGAAAAGGGATTGTATCATCCTTGAACATCTGTTCTAAAGAGAGCCGTAGATGTATGTCTCCGATAAATGAAATCCTGAATTAACAGGTAGGGGATTGCATCGTCCCCGGACTGATGTCCCAGAATAGAACCGTAGACTGGGTCTCCGATAATGAAATCCTGAATGAACAGGTAGGGGATTGTATCGTCCCCGGACTGAGGTCCCAGAATAGAACCGTAGACTGGGTCTCCGATAATGAAATCCTGAATGAACAGGTAGGGGATTGTATCGTCCCCGGACTGAGGTCCCAGAATAGAACCGTAGACTGGGTCTCCGATAATGAAGTCCTGAATGAACAGGTAGGGGATTGTATCGTCCCCGGACTGAGGTCCCAGAATAGAACCGTAGACTGGGTCTCCGATAATGAAGTCCTGAATGAACAGGTAGGGGATTGTATCATCCCCGGACTGAGGTCCCAGAATAGAACCGTAGACTGGGTCTTTGAAAAATGAAGTCCTGAATGAACAGGCAGGGGATTGCATCGTCCCCGGACTGAGGTCCCAGAATTGATCCGTAGACTGAAGTCTCCGAGAACTGAAGATTGGATTGTATCATCCATGGACCTATGTCCTAAAAGGAGCAGGATTGATCATCCTAGGAACATGATCGTGTGATGACGATATTGATGATCGTGCTGATGACTATGCTGATGATCGTGCTGATGACGATGCTGATGATCGTGTGATGACGATGCTGATATGACGATGCTGATGATCGTGTGATGACGATGCTGATGATCGTGCTGATGACGATGCTGATGATCGTGTGATGACGATGCTGCTGATCGTGTGATGACGATGCTGCTGATCGTGAGATGACGATGCTGCTGATCGTGTGATGACGATGCTGCTGATCGTGTGATGACGATGCTGCTGATCGTGAGATGACGATGCTGCTGATCGTGTGATGACGATGCTGCTGATCGTGTGATAACGATGCTGCTGATCGTGTGATGACGATGCTGCTGATCGTGTGATGACGATGCTGCTGATCGTGTGATAACGATGCTGCCGATCGTGTGATGATGATACTGTTGATCGTGATGTTGATGTTGATGTTGACATTGATGTACCAGTAACTGTTTGAGTTACTGATGAAGAAAAATTGAAGAAAGCTTCCAATGATTTATAGATGTATCATGTATGATGTTGATGACTCCTTGCTCGAGCAGATGTTGTTATAATATCCTTCTCGTTAAGGGGGAGTGTTGAGATATTGTAACTTCAAAGAATATTATATTTGTACTTTATTATTCCGGAGATGTTTCATTCCTCCGTGCAGATCTTATTGTATATCCGGAGATGTTTATTCCTCCGTCGGAATGTGGTAACTCGGGTTATTAGACTTCCCTAGTAGGGGTCGGCCCTGTATGTGTTATGTGGGTCAAAGGGTTATTAGACCACCCTAGAGGGGTCGGCCCAGTTAGTTGTAGTGGGGTATTTAACCTATTGGTTAAATACGAGCCTACGTGTACTTGTGTAAAATACACATCAGAGTAGTGTATAAATAGAGGAGGTGTGTTCCTCATTACATACACTCACTCACTCACTTGAGAAAGGCGCACTTGTGGAGGAGAGGTCTGCTATGGAGGAGAAGGAGCTTATGCTCAGGGTTTGCATCTTTGTATATTGCTGGTCATCTATATTGAGGAAGCTTTGCTGGGTTTTCTACCCCATGAGGGTTTCCCAGGATAAATCTCTGTCTCTTGTGTTTATGCTATGCTTGTTGTTTCTTCAGTGATCCTGTATATGCTATTATTATGAAATGGAATGTAATGCTGCTATTTTCTGTCTTAGCATATTGAAATTTAACATTAGCTGCATCCACAAAATATGGAACACACAATGCATTGCCATCATATATCAGATTATTGCATCCCAATCGAGTACATCGTCACAATATTCATCTTCTTTCCTACAAAGTTTTCAATCACATAAGGTCTCGACACATTATACGCAGTGAATCTTATGTGGAAATTCCTTATTTAGATGAAATTTTCATGGTTACTTTTGAACTAATTGCAATGCATTCTGTACCTCCCGGGATTGTAAAGAATAATAATTCACTAGAGTTCAGCATAGAAGGCTATGAGAATTTTAAGGAGGCAGTTTTCTATGCATGGCCAACCTTTCCTGATAGATATCAGCCAACTTCAGGCTCAAGTGATCAGACTCAACCTATTGATAAATGGAGAGTGGGACCAAAATTTAGATTTCGCTATTTGTATAATAGCCTACAACCTCAAGTACAAGTACACTTTTCATGGGATTCACATCAATGGGACCCTGTCCATCAGTGTTATGGATTAGGGATGAGGATTGGTGTACCCCATTTGGATTTGTAAACATTTTTCCTTTCATTAATAATTTTTTATACTGTTTGGTGTAATATGTATGGTGAATTATATTATTTAGTATATATGAATTATTTATTTATTGCATTAAATTGTTTTATATGTACATGCACTCTGGTTCTATAGTAGCTACTCCAGGATTGAATGTGTTGATCATTTTGGACTTTCAGTCTGTTGAAGAAGCTTGGGGTCTTTTGATAAAACCATTTACAGATTGTTGAATAATGTACTATATTTCAGCTAGAAATATAATAGGCTTATTTATGACGAAACAATGAGTAGTGTTTTACCTTTTTTATCCAAGCATTAAATTCAGATTATTTAATCTAACACAGAAATAAAAACATTCGTCATGTGCTAGTAAGAACGTTACATAGTCAAATTGAATGATACGAGTTGAACATGATGTGTATTAACAGTCACCACTACACTATTCAATATTTTCAATTTTATCCTAAAAATTGCTATTGTGTAAAAATACTGAAAATCAGCCCTGAAAATAGGGTTACATTTTTGGCATGTTTGAGTGATTCAAATTGGAAAATGTGAGTTTTATTATTCTCTGTTTTTTTACAGTTTGATATTTGCATTTCATATTTGCAAATACCAAGGAATTTTTCTTAGTTATTGTCATTAAGAACAATGGCTACAACACCCTTAGCAGGTTGCAACCTGCCTTAGCACCACCCTTCCACCCTATTTGTCTTTTTCATATTTCCAGAACTTCTTTTCTTCAATTTTGTTTCTTCATTTGCATTGGTCTCTATCTGATGTTACTTCTTCTTTGATCTCGACTGTTGAGACACTTTCCTTCCAACTCACATGCTTGTTTATATATTATGCATCTTACTCTTCATTCATTGCATCTCTTCGAACTGGGCTCGTGTCATTTCATACTCACGCCTCTTCAAAAAGATTAACTTTGTTTTTAATTAAATAACAAACATTGGTTTTTAATTAAAGATCAATTGTGGTTTTTTTAATAAACTTTTCCTTATTATATTTTATTAGTTTATTCCTGTAGCTTATCATCATTCCTTTTCAGCATCACACCCATTCCATAATCGCATCCTTCAATCTGGAAATTGTCTTTTTATCAAACGCACCAGTACCTAAAAAATACATCTTGGTTTAATTAATTTGCTTTGATAAATAGCTAGAAGATAATTTCCTCTATTTCATAGCATCTTAGTTATTCCTTATTAAACTGACTTAGCTGGGAAATTTAAACAAAAAAATTTGAACATATATTATCAGGCTTATTGCTGGCATATTCACATACTGTGTAAGAATAGTTTCTCCTCAAGTTGGCAAATCAATTTTTTCACACGTGTGACTACCAAATAAGAGACTGACATCATGGCTAGATGTCCAGATCATCAAAGAACAAGCCCATGCCAACTGATGAATTTATCACCACAAGTACATTTTTTTGCGGGCATTTCCAAATAGCCCCTTAACCTTGTGATTTTAACACTTAGCCAAATTTCATTTGTTCTCAATATGCCAAACAAGATTTTTCTCACTTTGGCAGATTGATTTCATGCACATGTGACCATCATAAGGCAAACTGAAAACATGACTGGATAACCAATTCAACAAGGAACTGATCCAGGTCACATTTTGAATTTGTTGATACACACACATCATCTGGCGGGCATTTGAAACTAGATTTTTAAACATCAATTCAACACTATGACAAAATTGTCAAACCCTAGGTCAACATGATGAGATTTTTATTTTCATCAACTTGGAAGTATGAGACACCCAATGGATAGAGGCCAATAAGGTGATTCCATCCAGACCAATTTCATCCTTTGAGACCTCTTTCTCTCTCCTCGGCGGGCATTTTTCTGGAGCAGTGAAAATCAAGCTAAGAGCCACGTTTGGCAGATCAATATCTTCACCTACCGAGACTTTTTGGACAAACCAATGATATGGTTGGATGTACCAATCAATAGTCTAGAGACCCATACCCAAAAAATATTTTAAGACATCAACCATAGGAAATGGCGGGCATTTTACTGAGGTCACTCAGGAATTTTTACCAGTAATTTTATATGTAGACAATTTTTGCATTTTCCTAGACTGGAACAATCTGCCTGAAACATTGTTTTGGCAGACCCATAACTTCATTTTTAGACAATCTCAAGACAAGCTGAGACCATGGTCAGGTAGACAAATCAACAAGCTACAGCCTGACTATATGGGGTGGGAATTTACCTTAACCTATGAATTATGGCGGGCATTTTCCTGAGGCCACTTAGGCAGTTTTACTACCACTGGTGCAAAAACATCCTGAAACCCCGTTTTGGAAGGCCTTTAACTTTGTCATCAAACACCCTCTTTGAGAACTGAGACCATGGTAAGATAGCCTCTTCCACAAGCTATAGCATTATAGTTTTAGATAACTTTTATCATTCTCTTATGAGGTACAACGAGAAATTTCCCAAGGCCACTTGGACAAATTTTCCAACACAGCCATTTTTCACAATTTGGACCTTTTTTGTTTCTTTTGTTTCTTTTGTTTTTAATATGCAAAACAATGTTTTTCCTACTTTGGCAAGTTGATTTCTTGCACATGTGACTCTTAGTAAGTAAACCAAAACCATGACTGGATAGCTACTTCAACAAGGAATAAGTTCATGCTAATTGATGAATTTATCCCCACAAGGCCAGTTCCTGGTAGACATTTCCAAATAGCCCCTTAATCTTGTGATTTTAACACTTACCCAAATTTCACTTGTTCTTAATATGCAAAACAAGTTTTTCCTCACTTTGGCAGGTTAATTTCTGACACATGTGACCATAATAAGGAAAAATGAAAGCATGGATGGATAACCACTTCAACAAGGAACAGATCCATGTCACCCTTTAAATTTTTTGATACACAGACATCATCTGGTGAGCATTTGAAACTAGCTTTTTAAACTACTAATTCAACACTTATACAAAAAATTGTCAAACGCTAGGGTAACATGAGATTTTTATTTTTCATCAAATTGGAAGTGTGAGACACCCAATGGATAGAGGCCAACAAGGTGATTCCATCAGAACAATTTCATCCTTTGAGACCTCTCTCTCTCCTCGGCGAGCATTTTTATGGAGTAGTGCAAATCAAGCTAGGAGACACTTTTGGCAGATCAATATCTTCACCTACAAAAACTCTTTGTACAAACCAATGATAAGTTTGGATGCACTAATCAAGATTCTAGATACCCATACCCTCAAAATATTTAAGACATCAACCACAGGAAATGGCGGGCATTTCACTGAGGTCACTCAGAGATTTTTACCAGTAATTTTATACTTAGACAATTTTTGCATTTTCCTAGACTGGAGCAATCTGCCTGAAACATTGTTTTGGCAGACCCATAACTTCATTTTTAGAAACTCTAAAGACAATCTGAGACCATGGTCAGGTAGAAAAATCAACAAGCCACAGTCTGACACTATGGGGCGGGCATTTACCTAACTTATGAATTATGGCGGGCATTTGAAACTAGCTTTTTAAACTACTAATTCAACACTTGGACAAATAATTGTCAAACCCTAGGGTAACCTGAGATTTTGTTTTTCATCAAATTGGAAGTGTGAGACACCCAATGGATATAAGCCAATAAGTGTTGGAATATTTTATATTCCTTAGAAGGTAATAATGTCTTTGTATTATGTCGGAAGATATCCACAATCTTATGTAAAAGAGTGATACATTTATCCCATATTCATTATGGTAAAATATACTCTTGATATTCATTATTATATAAAGAGATGTTATTATGGAGAATTATATTATCCCACATGTAATATGTGAGAGTAATTCCTCCTCATCTCTTGGTATATAATAGAGTCAGGGGAGTCGCTCACATTCATCCTTTTGTGAGGATCATTCATTCATGAATCATTCATCCATTGTGGATCATATTGTGTTGGGGTTATTGGCATTGCTCTTTGTAAGCTTGAGGGAGATATTATGGAGATAATAGAAGACTACCTTCCCATGGACGTAACCCAATTGGGTGAACCACGTACATCTGGTGTACTATTTTCTCGTGTTCTCTTTCTGTTCTTATTTATTGTGATATGTTATTGTTTTCATAGATAGGTAAGCTAGTTTAGTTAGATCCATATCTCTGACATGGTATCATAGCTTGTTGTTATGATCTAGCACCTTCTATTGCTTTCAAACAATATTTTATCATTTGGGCATTGATTATTTCTTGTAGATTTTCTTTCTATCCGGTAGCCATTAGGCTTCTCTTCAGATCTGGGCATATTTCTGCAGTTTTTTATTTCTAACCCTAATCTTATTGTGTAGATTTTTGCAGAAATTTTTCAAGGGTTTCTTGATGTTTTTTTGTAGATCTATATGATTTTATGATTCTCTTCAAGGAGATCTATCTTTTGGTTGTCAAAACGGCAATTTTTTTCCATGTTTGGTAGACTTTGTGCAGGTTTCCGTCTTCGACAGATTCAACATTGTTTTCGGCCTCATAACTCAGACAATTTTTATCGAAATTTTTATTATAACCTATTTTTGGAACTGGAAAAGTTGTTCTGGATCCACCATTATGGACAGAACAGAATTCTGGACCTTCCGGTTTCCAAAATGGCAACTTTCGTCCAAGTTTGGTAGGCTTTGTGCAGGTTTCCATCTTCTCCAGATTCGGCATTGTTTTCGACCTCATAACTCGGTCAATTTGTATCGGAATTTTTATTATAACCTGTTTCTGGAACTAGAAAAGTTGTTTTGGATCCACCTACATGGACAGAACAGAATTATGGGCAATTCTGGGCACTCAATCCAAGGGTTGTAAGTAAAATTTTCTCTTTCCTTTACTGTTTTTCTAACTGTGTATTTTGCAGATTCAGATCAGTACGGTAAAGTATTTAAGTTTTTTGTTATTCATCTTTTTGCATTTATGTTTTACTTCTAATCATGTTTACTAAGAGATTATTTCTTGTTTTTGATATATATTTGTCTAACATTTCTATCTGGAAACTTTGACATCTTTTAAGGGCATGGATCTCTAGTATTTTGTCATGATGATAGCTATAAACCATTTAATGCTTAATATGTTAACAAGATACTTAATAACTAATTTGTTCTTTTTTATCATATTTAATCATGTTGATTTCTAATCATGTCATGTTTATAAAATCAATTTTATAAGAACAATCTCATATGTGTTATCTTTTGATCATTATTTGCTTTATTTATATGTTATTGCTTACCTTTGTGTAAAAGCAATTTCATTGTTTTATAAGTAATATCTTTATGATCATTATATGCTATTGCTAATTAATTTCTTGAGTAAAATCAATTTTTTGAATCTATGTGATATCATATTTTTTGACTTGTCATAAGTTCTTTAATTGGGAGATAGTTTCTTTTTCATGTATTGCAGAGATTGTATATAGTTCATGTGCTATTTGTCTCTAACATTCCTATACGAAAGCATTGACATGTGTTGTTTGTCTCTAACATTCCTATATGGAAGCATTGGCATTTCCAGGGCATTTCATCTCTTGCATATTTACATAGTGTTAACAAGAAATGAACGCATGATTAAGACCATTAGTGACTTGTCATTTCATAATTTATAAGTGATATCATGAGTTGATCATAATTTGCTATATGTTGATCATATTAAACATTTTGATTTATTTTCATATATATCATGTCATGTTTATTTCGATCATCTTTTACTCAATATTTATATGGCTTTGAGCAATCTTATAATCTTGAAATATTTATCATGGGCACCTTGTTCTTGTTGCAATGGGATTTCTAATCTTATGATTGCAGATGTTATCTTATTCTTACTTGTCTCTAACGTTCATATATGGAAGCATTGACATTTGTTTTTTGTCTCTAACGTTCCTATATGGAAGTATTGACATTTTCAGGGCATTCATCTCTTGCATATTAACATCATACTAATAAGAAATGCACATATGCTTAAGATTAGTTGCTTGATGACTAAATTTTCATATATTTAAGTGAAATCTTGGGCTCACTATTTATATGTTGTGGATGACACTTAATGTGTAAAAGTATCTTCATTTTCCTTAATGAGCAAGTTAATCTTTTATTTGATCATATTATGTTGTCATCTTTTTATATGATGTTTGATAACCTTTGGTGTATAAGCTTTTTCATTTATGTATGAGCACCTTTATTTTATGATCTTTATATGCTTTAATCTTGAAAGTTATTGTGCAGATAAGTTCTCTGTTTAGGATTTCATCTCATTCCAGACATATTGAATCACCATCTTCTACTGTTAAAGTCATGATGTTCATCTGTATGATATCAATTTCAATGTGTATACCATTGGGGTCTTGTTCCTTCGATGTTTGAGGTCTTCTACAGATATTTCTATTTGCACCTTGATTGGAAGAATGTCTGCTATCCGGATGTGTATTGGCCATCTAGGTATTTTTTGTACACTATTGTGGTGTTCTTAGCCACATGTTCGGTTGTATCAGCCATCAGAAGGTATCTGTACACTAGTGTGGCTGATATATCAGAGTTCTTCAACTATCAGTTATGGTTATGATGATTCTTGTGGTTATCTAGGCATCTTATGGATCTAGTAGCCATGTTGGCTTCTCTTTAGATCTGGGCACCTTGATTGCGTCACATGTTCTCGACATCTTGTGTATCTAGTAGCCATGTTGGCTTCTCTTTAGATTTGGGAATCTTGTTGTTGGTATTTCATCTTACAACCTGGTTCGTGTGCAATTTCATGATTCAATGAGAAGCGGTTGTTATTCATCAAATTCCATTGGCCGAAGTGTTCTTCTTATTTGCAGCTTTGGTTTTTCTGGAATTTGTCATCAAAGGGGAGAAGTAATGACTCCTTCCTTCCTTGTTAGTAGGCTTTTCTCTCAGCCATTATTAAGGGGGAGTGTGGAATATTTTATATTCCTTGGAAGGTAATAATGTCTTTGTATTATGTCGGAAGATATCCACAATCTTATGTAAAAGAGTAATACATTTATCCCATATTCATTATGGTAAAATATACTCTTGATATTCATTATTATATAAAGAGATGTTATTATGGAGAATTATATTATCCCACATGTAATATGTGAGAGTAATTCCTCCTCATCTCTTGGTATATAATAGAGTCAAGCGAGTCTCTCACATTCATCCTTTTATGAGGATCATCCATTCATGAATCATTCATCAATTGTGGATCATATTGTATTGGGGTTATTTGCATTGCTCTCTGTAAGCTTGAGGGAGATATTATGGAGATAATAGAAGACTACCTTCCCGTGGACGTAGTCCAATTGGGTGAACCACGTATATCTGGTGTATTATTTTCTCTTGTTCTCTTTTTGTTCTTATTTATTGTGATATGTTATTGTTTGCATAGATAGGTAAGCTAGTTTAGTTAGATCCATATCTTTGACAATAAGGTGATTCCATCCAGACCAATTTCATCCTTTGAAACTTCTTTCTCTCTCCTCGGTAGGCATTTTTCTGGAGCAGTGCAAATCAAGCTAGGAGACACTTTTGGCAGATCAATATCTTCACCTACAGAGACTCTTTGGACAAACAAATAATACTTTTGGATGCACCAATCAACAGTCTAGAGACCCATACCCTCAAAATATTTTAAGACATCAACCACAGGAAATGGCAGGCATTTTACTGAGTTCACTCGGGTATTTTTACCAATAATTCTATACTTAGACAATTTTTGCATTTTCCATTTTCCTAGAATGGAGAAATCTACCTGAAACATTGTTTTGGCAGACCCATAACTTCCTTTTTAGAAACTCTCAAGACAATCTGAGACCATGGTCAGGTAGAAAAATCAACAAGCTACAGCCTGACACTATGGGGCGGGAATTTGCCTTAACCTATGAATTATGATAGGCATTTTCCTGAGGCCACTTGGGCAGTTTTACTACCATTGGTGCAAAAACAGCTTGGAACCCTGTTTTGGCAGGCCTTTAACTTTGTCATAAAAAACTGTCTTTGAGAACTGAGACCATGGTAAGATAGCCTCTTCAACAAGCTATAGCATTATAGTTTTATATAATTTTTATCATTCTCCTATGAGGTACGGCGTGCAATTTACCAAGGCCACTTGGACCAATTTTCCAACACTTAGCCATTTTTGACAATTTTGACCTCTTTTGTTTGTTTGGTTCCTAATATGCAAAACAATATTTTTCCTACTTTGGAAGGTTGATTTCTTGCACATGTGACTATCAGAAAGTAAACTGAAACCATCACTGGATAGATACTTCAACAAGGAACAAGTTCATGTCAACTGATGAATTTATCCACACAAGGCCAGTTCTTGGCGGGCATTTCCAAATAGCCCCTTAACCTTGTGATCTTAACACCTAGCCTAATTTCACTTGTTCTTAATATGCAAAACAAGTTTTTTCTCACTTTGGAAGGTTAATTTCTTGCAAATGTGACCATCATAAGGAAAAATGAAAGCATGGCTAGATAACCACTTCAACAAGGAACATATACATGTCACCCTTTAAATTTGTTGATACACACACATCATCTGGCGGGCATTTGAAACTAGCTTTTTAAACTACTAATTCAACACTTAGACAAAAAATTGTCAAACCCTAGGGTAACATGAGGAGATTTTTATTTTCATCAAATTGGAAGTGTGAGACACCCAATGGATATAGGCCAACAAGGTGATTCCATCCAGACCAATTTCATCCTTTGAGATCTCTTTCTCTCTCTTCGACGAGCATTTTCCTGGAGCAGTGCAAATCAAGCTAGGAGGCACGTTTGGCAGATCAATATCTTCATCTACAAAGACTCTTTGGACAAACCAATGATATGGTTGGATGCACCAATCAATAGTCTAGAGACCCATATCCTCAAAATACTTTAAGACATCAACCACATGAAATGGTGGGAGTTTTACTGAGGTCACTCAAGAATTTTTACTAGTAATTTTATACTACAATTTTTGCATTTTCCTAGACTGGAGCAATCTTCTTGAAACACTGTTTTGGTAGACCCATAACTTCCTTTTTAGAAACTCTCAAGACAATCGAAGACCATGGTCAGGTAGACAAATCAACAAGCTATATCCTGACACTATGGTTCGGGCATTTACCTTAACCTATGAATTATGGTGGGAATTTTCATGAGGCCACTTGGGAAATTTTACTACCACTGGTGCAAAAACAGCCTGAAACCCTATTTTGGCAGGCCTTTAACTTTGTCATCAAAAACCCTCTTTGAGAACTGAGACCGTGGTAAGATAGCCTCTTCCACAAGATATAGCAGTATAGTTTTAGATCATTTTTATCATTCTCCTATGAGGTACGGCGGGCAATTTCCCAAGGCCACTTGGACCAATTTTCCAACACTTAAGCCATTTTTGACAATTTGGACCTCTTTTGTTTCTTTTGTTCCTAATATGCAAAACAATATTTTTCCTACTTTGGAAGGTTGATTTCTTGCACATGTGACTATCAGGAAGTAAAATGAAACCATCACTGGATAGAGACTTCAACAAGGAACAAGTTCATGTCAACCGGTGAATTTATCCCCACAAAGCCAATTCCCGGTGGGCATTTCCAAATAGCCCCTTAACCTTGTGATTTTAACACTTACCCAAATTTCACTTGTTCTTAGTCTCATTCTTGGCAAAATATGATCTGGTAAATAATATATTGGCCTGCTATGATGATTTATGTACTTGACCATCGACTCATTCATGATAAAAATTCATTGTCCAAGAAGATAATGGCCTTCCAAAACATCGAATCAACCTAATTTGCACCATGCCAGAACATGCTCTCCTTTGGAAAAAATGGCCAAGTACTGAAAAGTGATAGCTTATGTTTATGCACTTTTTTATGTCAAAGTACAACCAGTTTATTAAATTCCAAAGTACAACCCATTTATATAAAATGAAAGCTTATGTCTGTGCACTCTTTTATGTCAAAGTACAACCAATTTATAAAATTCCCTCATGTGACAAGGCCCAATGTCAACATAGGGAAAAGTGCATACCCAAGTCATGTATTATTACCTGGAAATACACTCAAGCAAAGCGTTTTGTTGTTGAAATACTCTTTGTGGGCATAATTTGTGAGCCTAAAATACAGTCTACGGGCATAATTTGTGAGCCTGAAATACAGTCTGCGTGCATCAGCTCACCTCCGCTTCGAACCTAGATAACCATGGCCGAACTTCAAACAGGGCGTCCTCTACCACGAACACAGTTGAAACGCGAGCATCCTCCTTTGCAACCCGAGTTGAAACACAGTTGTCCACAGATGACACGATAACAGTAAAAAAATTCCAAGAGTATTCTGATGCTTGGAGAGATGCAAAGATGTGGCCACTAGGTATGGAAACTATCTTGAGAAAAGCAGAAGTTTTCAACTTTTTGTTTGGAATGTTCAATTATGTTGATGAGGAGATAGATGAGGCAATTTCAAAATATGATGTTGGGAATAGGGAACTCAGAATTTTTGGGAAGCGGGTATTAGTCGACCCTGATTTGGTTGCCCGAGCTACAAATATTCCACGCGGAGGGGGAGTGATTTTAAGCTCCTGGAAAACCCCCAGACAGGAGAAGAACCGGATGGCCAGTAAAATTTGTGGGCGAGAAGTACATGTTCCAAGGAATGGTTTAAGAATGCAAGATGTCCCTCCCGGAATATACAAAACATTGATTCAGATTGTCCCAAGGACAATTCTGAATCATCACAAGCAGGACATTTCGGGTGAATGTATGTGGGTAGTGATACATTGGGTGGAAGATATACCTGTAGATATTCCTTATCTATTGTCTAAGAAATTCCACTGTTCCTTGCAAGAGAGCTAATTAAGGAAGGTTAAATTTAGTTTCCCGGGCACACTTCAAAAAATTATTGATTTATGTCGACCCCATGCTACTGAAACAGAGATTGGTGATATCAACCAGCATGAAAATATATCTTTGCCAAAACCACCTGTTCATAAAACATACATTAGAAAATGTAATAGCAGGGAACACAATAAGGAATTGCCAGTACAGTCTCCTCAGCAGAACAAGGAATTAGTACAATCTCCTGAGCACCATGGGGAATTACCATTACACCCTCGTGAATAGAACGAGGAATCGCCAGTACAAAGTCCTGCGCACCATGGTGAATTATGAGTACAGTCTCCTAATTTTGTCACAAATGATGTAGTTCGTGCTGCGACAAATTTGAAAGAGTTACGTGGACATGTAGATAGAGATCATTGGGAGGAGGTGACAGGAAACAAAATGGAACAAACTACTGCTCACTTTTCCATTACTCAAGATGTTCTTGATAGAATTCCTCCTAAGCAGTTGGCAATTGAGTATGATTGTTCTTCAAAATTTGAATCAAGGGCTTTCGCTATGCATTTAGACATTCCATCATATAAGTTTGATAGTAGATATGTGTTCATCCTATATGATAAAATGGATCATTTCAAGGAACAAGCTTCCTATATATGCAATTGTGTGGAAAAGGGCTTGAAAAAAGATAATAATATTTTAGAATGACTCAAACAGATAGCAGCGTTGCAAAAGACAGTTGTGGATTATGAATTCAAAGCGAACAAAATTATAAAAGGGAAAGAAGAAATGGTTGAATTATTATCCAAAGAAGTAGACAAAATCACTGATGATGTTGGAAATGAATTGAGTCAGTAGGGTTGTGTATCAAGAGGCTTTGGAAAAATCTAATGCTGAAGCGAGTGAACTCAAAGAAGAGTTGAAAAAAATACCGCATGTTCTCAATGTACCACCAATAAGGACATAAATGTGTCCTTTACAATTATTGGAGAAGAAAATTAAATAAAATGAACAGGGAATACAAGAATATCCATTGAAGATGAAAGAGTGGGATGGAAGCCACGGAAAAAAAGTTGTAGAATTAGAATCAATAATTTTCGGTTTGAGAAAAACCATTTCTAAGCAAGCTGATAAGCTGAGAGGCAAAAGGTTAGAAAGGATCTCTGAATCTATGGAACTTAAAAACCAAAGTAGAGGAAAAAAAATTCCAGTCAAGAAGGTGGTGAGGGTGAAGGTAAGGGTACTAAAGGAGATGAGGGTAAGGTTAGAAGGAAAAAAACACCTACAGGTACAATGTCATTAGAAGAGTGAGAGAAGTCCTTAGCAAATCGAGAGAAGATGCTAAAATAATGCTTCTCAGTGAGCATTTCACTAGGTGATTTGTTTGGCTCATCACCATTATATAAATAAATGAAAGAGAAGATGGCTGGGAAAGATGCAAAAATAAGGGAGCTGGAATCAAAACTCTTCGACGGCTGAAAAGTTCAGCATTTTGGATGTGATATGGAAATTCAAAAACTTAAATCCATAATTGCTGATTTGGAGAAGGAATTACAAGGTCCAGCTGCTGCAATGATGGCAATTCCTGTCGTTCCAAATGAGACAGGGTCGACGGCAAAAGAGCACGAGAAAGAAATACAGAATCTGAAATGTGAATTGACTGAAGTTAAAGATCAGTTGAAAAATACTAGACAACAATTGGAGGTCAAGGAAAAACAGGAATCAACGAAGTATAAGAAAAATGTGGAAATGTTGAACAAATAAATGGAGGAAAAAAATGTTTTGCTTGGAAATTTAAAAAAAGTTTCACAAAGAGTTAAAGAGATTGAAAACAAATTGCAAAAAGGGCCTTGTACAATTCCAAAACAATTACAGTCTTTTACGAAAGGAAAGAGAGACCATTCATATTTGTCTTATGCTCAAGAGGAGGGATTGCAGACATCTCAGAAACATGCTAGACATGTATAAATCAATGTATATATGTGTGATCATGGAACATAATGTTGTAGCAATACTCGGGACATGAAGGGTTGAAATGGAGATATTTTTTTTTCTTTGATAATGACCATACAACAACGGGGACATTCAACCAGTTTTCAAACCACTTAATGCAAAAGATATCACCCCATAGGCCAGAAATATTATGTTCGTCTAGTTGCGATGCAGTTTGTGACATTCATTGGAGATAAAGATTCTTATCTTTCAAGCCATG
The DNA here is from genome assembly GCA_027924585.1 of Larix kaempferi. Classification (NCBI taxonomy): domain Eukaryota; kingdom Viridiplantae; phylum Streptophyta; class Pinopsida; order Pinales; family Pinaceae; genus Larix; species Larix kaempferi. The sequence goes on from BSBM01000205.1 coordinate 17,426,741, forward strand.
CAACTCTGATAAGTATCCAGGAGCCAATTCTAATCTCAATGAATCTATTGTGTACGGGTATCCTTGACTAAGGCAAAGATGAAAATGTTTTATAATTGCTTCTCTTATTTTTGTGTAAGCATAACGGAAATGCAATAGCACGACAAGTGCATCAAAGAGACAATCTCCATTTCGGTAATGGAAATCTTGCAAGTGAAACAAATGATTTATTTACAATGCAACATCGATTTCATCAAAAGCACCAACCCTAATTGGAAGAGCACTTGCTTTTCCAATGGAACAGCCCACGTGCTCCATCCTCCCCATCGCATGGACAAGCGCAAGAAGAAGGCCTACAATGGAAATGCAAGTACAAAAGTAAAGGAAAATGATACAATTATTCTAAGAATTGAAAGCAAAGAAAATTCAGAAGCTAGCTGCAGAAGGGACAAAGAAAGGGGCAGAAAAATAAATGAGGACCAGAAGCAAGAAAGAAGATCTTCAAACATGGTTGTTGTTAGTTTGAAAACTAAGATGTAAACAATTGATATGAGAAAATTCCTATGAACAATTGACAATGAAAATATGCGCAAGCATAGCAAAAAAAAGACAATTTCAGAAACAGTTTGAAGACCTTCTGAAATGGTTTGTTTCATATGCAAAGCAAAAGAAGAAGATGAAAGTTGTGAATCTGACAAATGTTATAGTCATTTTATAAAACAACAACATCTCGCATAGTCAAATGGGATGGATGAATTTATTAATGATAAGAGCTTCTTGGAAACATATATCTGTGAAAAAAATATGCTTTTCAAATCATCATCGAAGACAATTGTCCATGCCAACTTCTTTCTCCCGCGAACTTTGTTCTCCAAACTGGCAACCCAATCTTGATCTATAGCAAGCCTTTGAAATATGGCTATCTTTCTTTCTAATTTTGCTGAAGAATAATAGTCATATCCTTAAACGAACCTTGAATATACGAAGTTTTTCTTCAGTTTTGGTTGATTGAAACAAATAATCTAATTTTGGAACTTTAATACAATGTCATTTTAAATGCAATTGCAACCATTCAATTGTGTTTTGAAATATTCAATTTCTTTGGTTGATAGGAATGTGTTTTGGATATTTACATTATCTATTCGTAAAATCCCCAGCCCTAGAAGATGTACTAGATGCATGATTTTAAGAGATAAACAATGTCATATTTACTCATAAACCCATGGTGTTATGTTGGTGGAATCTAGTGTTTCAGATTTGCCCACTATTCATGAAAAATCTGGGGGTCTAGTCTGCGCAATTCCTTGGATTCCTTTCTAAAACCTCAATTACTAACACCATCACTTGTGGCAGTGGTTCTGCATAGAAATAAAAATTATGCTTCCCTCACCTAGATTTTTTTTAAGTGGGTAGGTAGGGAGGGTGCTTTCACGAATAGATTGCAACCTTTAAGAACAATGTTTGGTATTCTTTGCAATGCTAAGAAGGTAGTCGAACTGAAAGAGTTGTTTGCGAATGTACCCTAGAAAGATTCAGTGATTGTTGTGATTACACTTTGGCCCATAACGAACAGTTCATCCATTTATGAGCTGAAGGGACATGATTTTGTACTGACAAGACACATCTACGATATTTTTTGGAAGCTCTCCCAAGAAAAATACAGGCCATAGCTGATTTATGTTCTCTATAAAGAAATATCGAGGAGGAAAATCTAGCCATATACATTTACATTCAACATTGTGATCTGAGCATTGTGTAATATGCATAAGGTAGATGAGGCCTATCATATGATGCAGAATATAGGAGCAAAGTACTGCACTCCTAATAGGTTTACAAACAACATTCTTGCCATTGGATTTTGTGATACAAACATAGTCATGTATGCTTCAGAGCTTTTATTACATATGCGGCTTCATGGATGCATCCCCAATGCAGTGATGTAGAATAACACCATAAATGGTGTCTAAAAACAAGGCAATGTGGAGGAAACAGAAAATATAGAAGAACAAATGTCAAACAATAGGTGAATCCCAATGTTATTAGATACAACTGTTGGACTTTTGGGTTGTGTAAACTGGGGAAAATAGACAGTGCTTTCAAAATCTTGAAGGATATGGAGAAGAATCTGCAAATTAACCATGAAACAACTATGTCTAATACAATTGCATATGCATTTTGCAAGGAAATGAAACTAGACAAGGTTTTCAATATTATGGATCAGATGAAGAATAATTGTTATTCATGTAACACTGTGCCCCACGACATTCTTCTAAGGAGAATTTATGAGCCGCCCAAGCTCCTCGGAGCCATGATGGAAACTAACATCACTCCAGATGTAAACTCCTATAATGTATTAATTAATAGCATGTGCAGGGATCCTCAATGAAATGGATGGAAATCAAGTTGCACCAGACATCATAGCAAACAACAGACTTCTTCGTGAGTATTGCAAAAGAAACAATGTTGCACGAGGCAAGCAATTGTTTGTTGAAATCTTGTGGATGGGATGTTTTTCTAATACAGTTACATACAACATTTTGTTCCAACCTCTTTGTAAGCATAACATAATTTCAGCAACAAAACAACTTCCACAGGAAAATGAGGGACATAGGTCTTACTCCAGATAACATAATTTATAATATCATGATAGAAGGCTTTTATAAAAAATGACAAGGTAGACAAAGCATTTAAAATTATGGATTGCATGTGGCTTCATGACAATGCTATTATTGGTGTAACCTCTATGAGAATTACGATGCCTTCATGGGGCTGGAAAATTCAATTAAAAATGGAAGTTGCTTTCTTGGTGTTGTCACATATACCATAGTCATTGATAGCCTCTGCAAAGAGGGTAGATTGGATGAAGCGAAGAGATTTTTTATTTAGATGTTGGACAAATGCCTCCTCCTGGATGCTATTGCCCATGGTACTCTAATAGATGGCTTCTGCAAGCATGGATAAGTGTCAATGGCTTTCAAACATTTTAGTGAGATGCAAACAGGGGAGTGTGCTCCTACAACTGAAACCTATGATTTGTTGATGAGAGGCCTTAGTATTGCTGACAAAATAGAAAAGGCTTGTAAATCATTACATTATATGTAGAAGAAGGGGGGTGTGTTTGATGGCTTTAGCTATAGCCTGCCAATGAACTGTTTTAGTGAAAGAGGCAGAGTGGACGAAGCTCAAGCCCTTTTAAATGAGATGTGCCAGAAAGGCATTTCCCCTGATGCTTCTTTGTGTAATACACTCATTGGTGTCATACCCCCATTTTGACCCTTAGGATATTTTGGGCTATAATGTAAATATTGTTTGCATATTATGTATGATTCCTAGCATGGATCTCAAGGCCAAGTCCCCGCTAGTGAACGCTCGACCTTGAAGAGGCAAGTATTGGATATTATGCTACCCATGTGCTAGTGAACCATGGGAATTGTAAATATGCATTTTAATATAAATGCCCACAACTAGCTATGCAATGCAACAAGAGATGGGAGCATGATGTTTACAAGGAATTGGGAGGGAAATATTCAAACCCTTGAGCTAATCAAGTCAAGCCAAGTGTCAATGAGAGAACCCATGAACCCTCAACTACCCATGTTGACTTTTGTGCCCAATCATTCATTTCTCCCAAGAGTTGGTTGGGGTAGTCAATGCCTTGGGGAATGGAGAGGTATGGTTGTCCAAATTCGAGTATGGGCAAGCCACCCTTCCTAGAAATTCATGATTGGCTTCTTGGAAAATAAAGGAGCCACGAAATTGCTCCCCAAGCCATTCTTGACCCATCATTTTTTTGCTCCCTCAAGAGTTTGGAGCTTCCTAGGCATTTTCCTCCATGGTTTTGTTGTGTTTTCCTCCATTTTTCTAGCTGGGAAGGGTGTTTTTGTTTTGGTTAACAGTGGGGAAGAGAGTAAATCGATTTGGGGGTTTTATAGAGGCCATTTTGGCCCACTGAATGCTCATACATTTGTGGGAGAAATCGATTTTCTTTCCTGGGGTTGATTCCCTCTTCCCACAATCTGTTTTGGAAGTGCCACGATTTGGGGAATACCCATGGACCCTAATTTGTAAAATCCATTGTTGAAAATGTGTATCCATGCCCAGTTTTTTAGTTTGTTGTGTGTAAATGAATGTTGGGGATGAGATGGGTATCCATTACTGTGCTGAGCTTGAGAGTCCCTTTTTCCTTGTAGATATCATGCCCAGCTAGGGGGTGGTCTCTTAGTGTTGAACGAATATAGGCTGGGCAGAGACCTATGGTTGGGTGGAATGTTGCAACGACGTAGCTACTTTCTTGGGACAATATCTCAACAAAGATAAGTATTTCTCTCTTTATGTGTTTACTTCTGTAAATGTTTTTAAATTGGTGCATGTTTATCCATATGCTGGAAATTACATGCTATATGTGTGTGTAGAATATTACTTCTGTTGTGTTAAATTGAATGGCATATGCACACATTTGTTTTATTGTTGTGGATTTAATGAATGGGGTTGAGTATTGTGTAAAAGCCCAGATCTCAATGTCATGATCTCCTTCCTTGCACTGGATCGGCGGGAGGGGACGTGACAGATTGGTATCAGAGCAAAGGTTGCAACATTGGGCCTTCATGGGCTACCTATCACAGTTGCAGAGGTAAGTATGCTTCCTGTTCAACACTGATCATTAAGGAAAAAACTCTCAAAATTTGAAAAAATTTCTAAGTGTTTTCTGCCAAGACTATGTCGACAAAGATCGACCAAAAATCGCTGAAACGGTCGGCGATGAAGAGCTTAAAAATCGTCGAAACGGGCGGCGATGAAGAGCTTAAAATTGCCGAAACGGTCAGCGGAAATTAAGTTATTTTCCTGCGACACGATCGGCAGAAATTAAGCTATTTTGCTATGACACAGTCGATGGAAATTAAGCTATTTTTCCGCGACACGGTCGGCGTAAATTAAGCTATTTTGCTGCGACACAGTCGGTGGAAATTAAGTTATTTTGCCGCGACATGGTCGGCGTAAATTAAGCTATTTTGCTGCGATGCGGTCGGAGATAAAGAGCTTAAAATCCCCAAAATGGTTGAAGGAAAAAAGAAAAAAAAACAACAAGTCCTCCGAAACAGGAAAATTTCAACAGCTTTCCAGGATGAATTTCAAGTGCCAAAAATTGAAAAATGGCATTGAACTTATGCGCCAGATTGCGGGAAATCAAAGGATTTACAACAACAACAAAAAACGAGGGCTTTGCCCTCGACCCGCCCGGCAGTGAAGCCACAAGGGGGCAAGACCCCTTGACCCCCAGAGACAGTCATTGAAAGTGTGAAATGCATTCTCTATGCTTCGGATGAGAAGATGGAATTGCATAGAGGGTTTGTGGAAGCCCTATTAAGAGTAATTGGCTGTAATATGCATTGTGGAAGAGCAATGGGAGCAGTAAGGCAATGTTGATAAGAGGAAAATTCCTCACCTTAAACTATATCTGTTTATAGCAGAAGAATTGCATGTTTGGAAAATAGCAAGAATGAATGTTATACACGTATGTATATATTGAATTGCTAATTCGTGAGAAGATCATAGCTAATGATTGCTTGTATGCTTGGTAGGGAAGCCAAGAAAATGATCATCTGTGATGTGGAGGAGGGGCTCCATGTCATGATGGGGAATTGGAAGGGAGAATCCCTCCACTACCCTCTTGATATTGTATTTATGATCCTGAAGTTGTCATGCATATAAATTATGGAAAAAGAATGTTGGAAATGCAAGAGATTAGATAGATGATATGAATATGCACTAGATGGCATATTATGAAACATTGCACAATGCATGTGAAAAATTTTGTGCATATATATGATATTGCATATTGGTACAATAGTGAGGTTTTACATACGCAATGAGCCACTTAAGATAATTATGGTGGTTGCTAATAATTAGTTGTGTTCGCATTGGTTGTAGGACCAAAGACAACCAAAGCATGGCTAAAGACGTTGATGACGTTGTTGCATGTGACCAACAACCTTATGAAGAAAGGTTGGGGCAACAAATCTATGTTCAAAAGGTTGGAAAAAGGACTATGTAGCCTTGGTAAGAGGCCAACTGATCAGGTAACATCAAGCGATGTTAATGACAACCATGTAGGTAATAGTTATTGGTGCTTGATTGCATGAATGTTGAAAGGGGATTGGGTAAGAATCCCTTGAGCCATATTTAGTAATCATAAATTGGTATGTATGGGATGTTGAATGCATGAATGCGAACATTATTCCACCAAGTACAGCAAGGTATGTGGTAGTAAGGGAAGGGATCCTTATACCATCTAGTTGTTGTGAATTGTAAATGCATCATGTCATTTGTGTATGTTGGTTATGAGTTTAATAACCAAAGCAAGTAAGGACTTATCGCCATGTCATGGGAGTGCATGCTATGTGGAGAAGTCATGGTTAGGCCATAATATGCGTGAGTGCATAGTATTCATGAATTAATGCAAGGTTGCATTGAGGGAATGTGCATTAAAATATTTTGTACAAACTTGTGGTTATGCATTAAGTGAATGCACATTAAAAGATAATGTAAATGTTGTAAATGTGCATGCATAGGTATGGGTGCACATGTTGAGATGCAGTGTGTGAATGCATGGTTGTGGTGTATGTTTCATTGCAATTAGATAATAGATGAAATGGTGAACTATTGTCAATCCTAAGATCATTTCTGGAGTTGCTGTGAATGCAGGAGAATTATTGCATGAAGAAGGTAGACATGTTGATGGGCTACCGAGAGTGCTCTATTGAAAGGACAAAGTTGCATAAAATGATATGGTTGTGAAGTGATGAGTATCTAAATTTTCGTTTAAATTGCATAAATGATGTGAGTGTACCTTGCAACTCCAGTATAGTAATGATTCACATGAAGTAAATGAGTTTTGGTGATATTGAGATGTTAATAGCTGGAAATGTTTGAATTATGGAGTGTTATAATTCTAAAGATGCTTCAGTGACTATTGCAGCAATGAAATATTATATGCATAGAGACTTAAAAGTGTTTGGCTGATTGAAGTTCCAGATTTCAGGTAGATTGTTTTGGGCATAGCAATGTGGGTAAGTCCATGATGAAGATTGGAATCTACCATGTGCAAGAACCAAACCACATGAGAAGGGTCTCATGGTTGTAAAAATAGTTTATGTGCAGAACATGTTGTCAATTATGGACTTGTAGATTTGAGAATTTGCTTATAATTGCTAATCACAGTTGGCTTGCATAGAACTGTGTCAGGAGGATGTGTTGTAAGTGGATGTTCATGTTATGGTAGCAAGCATAAAAACCCTAATGGGAAGAGGGGTGCCACTTACATGGGACAAGCAATATGAGGATAACCTCATGACTAAACAAGTCAATTTCTGTAGTAGACAGAATTGCAAATTCATGATTGAATTTAATTCTTAATGCCATTGATTGGCTATGAGACAATCAAATTTGAATTGTATTGTTAAATGTTGTTGATTGTTTGGATATTTGATAAGTGTTCCAGGAAGACACATTGCAGGAAGCCCATGTGTGATGGCCTGCAGAAGCCAAACTCCATGGGAAGGACCCCATGCTTTGGAAATGGGTTTCGGGTGAAACGTCATAGTAAATTTTGATAATATCCCAGCTACACTGCATGTTGGAAAGCCATGTGGGTGAGATGGTGAAATTATGTTAAGAAGGCATGTGTGGATTATGGAACATGAAAAGATTGGGGTGGTAAATCGAAGGACTATTGACTCAGAGAAGGGATCCCCCATTCTTCACAAATGAAGAAAATATACATCCGTAAAACGGATGAGTATTCTGTAACCCTAACTAAGGATATACATGTCTAGTTATTAGATTTAATATGCATAGCATGTTTTATTATTTCAATATTATTCCAAACTGCTTGAATGTGACTAAGGCCTACATGGCTCACATTGGAAAGGGATGCATACCTTTCGGGTGTTGGGTTATGTTAGGGTTGTCAATATTGACTACACCCTAACGGAATGGACGCATTCTTGGTGTTTCAATACTTTACAGTGAATGTTATGAAATATGGTTACAATTTTAGAGCAACAATACTGATGAGCCTGCTTATCCGTCTTGTGCTATCAGCTTACACAAATGCAATTTGGTGTTGAGCGTTAAATGAAAAATTGAAGAAAGGGTACTCAAGAGGACTGTATGAGCAGTGGTAACCTTTGTACAATGTGAGTGGGTATCGTGGGGCCATGCTAGCCTGCAGTCAAGAAATTCACCTAAAGAGTTCCTAAAGGGAACCGCTAGTTGCACAGGAGAAGGAGTGCAATCCTTGTGTGGGTGAAGAATTGTTATGTGCATGAAGGGTTATGACACGTGTGAAAGGCTGACGCAAGCCTAAGGTAGAGTAGTAGAGCCTTGACCTATAATGGTCGGTGGCGCAGTTTCCTTCCATTGGTTGATGACCCAGACGGATGTGCTGGCTCGGTGTCACGTCCCCTCCCGTCAATCCGATGCAAGGGAGGGAGCATGACCAAACATACCGGGCTTATTTGACAAACTCATCCCCATTCATTAGTAAGAAAATCTATTAATTAATAAAATCTTATGTGTACAAATCAACCTTAATAAACACAGCGGAATTACACACTATCCACACACCATTTCATCATGCATTCAGCATATAAACAACAGTCATTGATTAAAACATTGCAGAGCACAGAATTACATAACTCAAACCACAAAGAATACTTATCTTGAAATGTAGTGCAGAATCATACTCAATATAGACACAATGGAATAACCATAATAACACACACGCTGAAGGGAATACATCAGCCTATTTCTTCCAGGCAGAATAATGAAACAATAATACAATAATCAATCCCATTCTCATGCTATGCACCGGCTTCATGCCAACTAGCTTAAGATAATCATTTCATTCAATTAACATGAATAATTAAACATGTAGAACAGAACACATAATGATCATACTTTAACCACAGAGAATACTTATCTTTAAGATGAAACTACACAACAACTGGCTATGGGAGAGAAACGTTCCACCCAACCATAGGTCTCTGTCCAGCCTGTATTCTTTCAGCTGAGAGACTGCCCCCGAGCTGGGTTGTGTATCCACTAAGGAGGAATTAGATGGGCTCACTCACAGCCAGGGTTTCACTCAAGCAATCATGCTAAGCCAACACATAGTTGGGTTTAGAAAGCATGCAATAAACAAAGGAGGAGGATGCTAAGCCAGCGAGCTCAACCACAAAGCTACAGACATCTCAAGCTAAATTCAAGCAATCCAATCCTCTGTTCAGACATCCACACTTGGATTTCTCACGATTCTGTCAACAAATAACTCCATCTTGTCACTGGATTTTTGGGCTATAAAAACTGGGTTTTCTAATAGATTTCGGGGTACCTAATACTCTCAAATTCAACCCAAGGTTCATATCTATGGATCCCCCATTGGATTTCACTGTCAATACCAAATTATGGGTGTTTATGGCACTTCAAAACGTGGGTTCTTTCACAGTTGTGATTTCTAGTTTTTCTCACTGCTGGGCGTGTGTAATGGATGAAAACTGATGTTGGGATGTTCAAACATGGAATGGGAATGAGGAAGAACCAATTCCCATGAGGTAGAGTGACTTGTGATATAAGAAAAGCAGAGCCCATACCCTACCATACGAATTTCTGGGCTGCCCATGCTCCATTGAATCCATGGACTGAATTCTCAACAACTTTCTTACAACTGAATTAAATGTCAACAAGGTAGGTCAAATGGGTTCTCAAGATGACATTTGGCAGCTTATGGTTCAATCCCACAACCCCCTCACCACTCCCTAGTGGATACACATGGCCCCTTCTCATTAGTTTCTTCCACAGCCAGTTTTGGTATTTAATTGCATGATGTTTATTTACATCATGTTTACAATGTTCCATGGCTCAATAGCACATGGGTAACATAATATCTAATACTTGCCTCTTAACTAAAATTCTGAGCATCCATTAGCGGGGCCTTGGCCTTGAGCTCCACGCTAGGAAACATACATTGCATGTATACAATATTTACATTAAAAGCTAATATATCCTAAGGTTCAAAATGGGGTATTAAAATCCCATCCCCCTTAGAATAACACCGTCCTCGGTGTTCCAATACCTAGGAATACATATACAATTTATACGTCCAAAATTTTCAAAAAAAAATTGCAGGTCTGCCCTGCATTCTATCTTTTATTTTGAACTTTCAGGACCAAGTCCTTTGGCATCCACAAACTGCTCCTGCTGGTTCTGACCTTCCAGCTTATCCACGAGTCTTAAATTTTTATGACTGCTACCCTCTTGATGTTCCTTTGTTGGGCAGTTGTGGAGGCAATGATTCCCTCCACATTTCCAACATTTCACTGGTTGCTTTTCCTGCTCAATTTCCTTTGAGTCTTCCTACCTGGAACATTTCTTAGTGGATTGATTGGATGAATGTCTCCTCATTGATCCATTGTCCTTTCCTCGGTTGATTGTTTCCATACTTATTTTTACTTGTCTTTGCAGACAAACAGAGTCCTGCAAAACCTTATGGTTCATCTCATTCTGCTGCTTTTCTAGCTAGAGCAGTTCTCCAAGATTTTCTTGGGTCTTGGCAATTGTTTGAAGGAGACTTCTAGCCAAGTCCAATAGCCTTTGGTCTGCTGCCATGGTCAATGTGCACAACTAGCTTTCACTTTGCTCACAAGTAGCACTTGCTTTGCAACAATTGTAATAAATTAACTTCACTTTCTCACCTGTGAAATGCATCATTGTGATTCTGTTAGGCCAAGCATAATATAAACATTAAAATCAGTCAATTAATTGCCCAATTGACATGGGTAGTCCATGAGACTTTCGTACTTTTCATGCTTGCCCTATAGGCACATGAGCTCATTCATGTCCATTCTTTCACAGGGAATTAACTACTTCAGCGTTCACAATTTATTTCAAGCAAATAAACACACTCTACTTTCAGCCATACATGCATTCAAAAAATTTATGTTTTTATAAATGCATCAATAAAAAAGGAAAGAGAGAGCAATAAGATTTTGCTCCTCTTCGTCTTGTTCCATTCTGGAACCCACACCACCACTATGGTTTTCATGCTCCTAGCCTCTTTCACTTCAATGTGAATGCTTGACCTGCCCCTCTTGGCTATGACACTTAGTGTCTGTGGTCTATTAATTCATACCTCTCAACCATGGAGTCCCTCCACATGGTTTGTCTACAACTCTTGGCTGCTAGGAGCCACACAGTCCCACTAGCACCATCTTTCATTACTGCTCATTTTGAGCTCTTTAGGACAGTCACATGTCCACACGCATCCCTAGGATGCCTTCATAGTCCTTGCTTCCAACAATACCTACACTCAAACATTGAATCAGTTCACATGTTTAGTTTATTTTCATAGGTTTTATCTCTAGACAAGAGTTTAGGAAATCATAACCAAATCATATACACATGTATATTCATAAGCAAGAAGTTGCAAGATAACCAAATACTTATTTGTATTGGATGTCTTCACTTTATTCCACATGCTCCTTCTTTGCTTTACAAGCCTTGGATTGCTCGTGGATACAATAATGAATGTTGGGCCAGCACGCAGGCTACTCCACAACCATTCGAATAGGAACTGCCCCATCAGTTACTCTCTGGATTTACCAAGCATTTTATAGCGCCCAACCAGTTACTCTCTGGATCTACCAAGCATTTTATAGCGCCCAACCAGTTACTCTCTAGATTTACCAAGCACTTGTATAGCACCCAACCATTTACTCTATGGATTTACCAAGCATTTGTATTTCTTTCAGGGTCCTTGCTTCCTGCAATGACCAGGGTTTCCAACCAAGAAACAACAGTGTGTCAGCTTAGCTGTTAGAAGACTTATACATGAAATCTTCATTATTCCAAACAAGAAATAAATGAAATTGAATACTTATCTGTATTGTGCATTTCCTCTCTGGTCCACAGGGTCCTGCTTTGCTTTGCAAGCCTTGGGATCGATTATGGACTTGGATGTTCGGCCAGCACGCAGGTTGCTCCACAACATCAAATAATTAATGTCCAACCAATACACCTTCACGCCGACTTGGAAGGAAACTTCACCACGACCATTTCTAGGTCAAGGCTCTACTATGGAGCCATAGGCATATAACAGCCCTTTCATCAACACCTTCACAACCCTTCATCAAAATCCCCACAACCTCCACAACATCATTTCATACACATTAACCCTTCCACCACAACCCCTCACAACAACCTTTTACTTTGTTTCTTTAGTGTGCAGTACCAAATTGCATCTGTTTAAGTTGACAACACAAGTAGTATAGGCAAACTCATCAGCGTTGTTGCTCTAAAATTGTAACCATAATTCATAGCATTCACTATCAAGTATTGAAACACCAGGAATGCATCCACTCCCTAGAGTGTAGTCAATATTGAAAACCCTATCATGACCCGACATCGGGGAAGTGTGCACCCCTTTCCGATGTGATCCATGTAGGCCCTATTCATACTCAAGCAGTCTGCCATAATGGAAATAAAATCAAAACATGTGCTGCATATTGACTCTAACAATTAGACATGCATATTCTTAGCTAGGGTCACAAAACACTTATCCATTTGCAAATGTAGTCTTTCTTCAATAATGAGGAATGGGGGCTCCTTCTCTGAGTTGACAGTCCCTCGGTTTGCCATCCTAACTTCTTTTGATGTTACATAACTCTCATATGTCTTACTGACATAATATTTACCATCTCACTCATATTGTTTACCAATCATGCAGTGCAGATGGGACATTATCAAAATATCCAATGGTGTTTCACCCGAAACCCATTTCCAAGATATGGGAGAATTCCCATGAAGTTTGGCTTCTGTAGGCCCTCTCTCATGGTCTTACTACAATGTGTCTTCTTGACACACTTATTAAATAGCCAAACAGTCAACAACATTTCACAATAAAATTCAAATCTGATTGTTTCATAACCAATCAATGGCACTAATAATTAAATTCAATATGAATTTACAATTCTGTTTACTGCATAAATCAATTTGCTCAGTCATGAGGCTATCCTCATATTGTTTGTCTCTTGTAAGTGGCACCACTCTGCCCTTTAGGATTTTATCCTTGCTAGCATAACATGAACATCCACTTACAACAAGTCCTCCTGACACAATTCTATGCAAGCTAACGGTGATTAGCAATTATTAGCAATTCTCAAATCTGAAATCTACAAGTCCAAATTGACAATCTGTTATGCACATAAACTATTTTCACAACCATGAGATCCTTCTCATGAGGTCTGGCTCTTTCACATGGTATATTCTAGCCTTCATCATGGACTTACCCACCTTGCCATGCCTAGAACAATCTACCTGAAATCTGAAACTTCAATCAGCCAAACACTTTGTAAGTTTCTATGCATATAATATTTCATTGTTGCAATAGTCACTGAAGCATTTTTTAGAATTGTAACACTCCAGAATTCAAACACTTCCAGCTGTTAACGTATCAATATGACCAAAACTCATTTACTTCTCGTGAATCATTATCATACTAAAATTGCAAGGTGTAGTCACATCATTTATGCAATTCAAATGAAACTTTAGATACTCATTATTTCACAGTCATATCATTATACAACTCTGCCCTTTCACAGAGTACTCCGACAACCCATCGATCATGACTACCTTCTTTATGCACTTACTATTCTGCATTCATAACAGCCCATGAAATGATCCTAGAATTATCATTAATTCATCATTTCATTCATTATTTAGTTTGCAATAACACACACACCATTCCTATGCATTCATGCAATGCATCACAACATGTGCACCCACACTTATGCATGCACATTTACAACATTTACTCAAACTTTTCATATGCATCCACTCAATGCATAACTACAAGATTTATAAAATCTCTTAATGCATATCCACTCAATGCTACCTTGTATTGATTCATGAATACTATGCATTCAAACATATTATGGCCTAACCATGACTACTTCATATAGGATGCATTACCATAATCAAGACCACCAGTCCTTACTTGTTTTGGTTATTAAGCTCATAACCAACATACACAGGGCATGATATGTTTTTATGTGAATGTAATCTAAATTTCTAAACAGTCATATGGTATGAGACCTCTTGCCTTCACCATTCCATGCTCCACCACACTATGGCAGTATGTCATTCACATGACTGCATTTCAATCCTAAATGCATACCATTCTATGATTACTAAATATGGTTCAATGGATTCTTACTCAATCCCCTTTCAACACTTATGCAATCATCATAATTAAACCATTACCTGCATGGCTCCCATTTACACCCTTGATGTTACCTGATTAGTTGGTCTCTTACAGAAGATTGCAGAATTCGCCCATCAACTTCTTGATCATGGATTTGTTACCTTATCTATTTCTTCATAAGGTTGTTGGTCACATGCAACAACATCATCAACATCTTCAGCCATGCTCCTGTTGTCTTTGGTCCTACCACCAATACCAACACCAATAGTGATTATCAACTACAATATTTACCATTAGTGGTTCATTGCATATGTATAATCCCACTACTTTTACCAATATGTAATATCATATGTGTGCAAAAACATATTCTCATGCACTGTGCATTGTTTATGAATATGCCAACTAGTACATATTCATGCCGTCCATATAATATCTGCATTTTCAGCATTCCTATGCCATAATTTTATGTACACAAAGCTTATAAAATATAAAGATAGTTAGCAAGACAGGGGTTAAGGAATTCTCCCTTTCCAATCCCTCATCTTTACATGGAATTCCTCTTCCACATAATAGTTGGTCTGATTTCATGGCTTCTAACAAACACACAAGGAATCATTAGCTAAGATTTTATCACCAAGCATCAATTCAATACATATACTCGTGCATAGTATTCCAACTTGCTACTTTCCAGGCATGCAATTCTATAAATTGCCCATATTGACAACAATCTTTGTCAAAACAGCCACTGGCACTTTTCTGCTCTGCATATCTATGAGGTATGATAACCTCATTCAAATTCTGGTGATGAACCACTGTTCTCTGCTGGATAAAATTTCCAATGCCTATCCACGTGCTCCATTTCGACTTCGGGTGTGGAAGTTACATTACTTCAAAAATGACAATTTTCACTAAAATTCTGCACTTTTACACAGTTGCAAAACATCATGGAAGACCAACTTCAGCCACCTGTAGAAGTAAATCTAGAAGGAATCAGGAAAACTTTTCTACCGGGAAAAGTTAGTACATACTGGCGGATCTCTATTCCAATGCACCATTCATCGTCTATAAATTTATTGGTTTGACCACTTTTCATTTTTAACCCCTTTTTTTTAACTCCGCAATTCGAAACTGCACAACCTGTGCAACTCCGCAATTCGAACTATGCAACCTGTGCAACTCCGCAATTCCAACTGCACAATTTGTGCAAATCCACAATTCCAACTGCACAACCTATGCAACTCCTCAATTCCAACTGCACAACCTGTACAACTCCGCAATTCCAACTACACAACCTATGCAACTCCTGCGCAACCTGTGCAACTCCACAATTCGAACTGCACAACCTGTGCAACTCCGCAATTCCAACTGCACAACCTGTGCAACTCCTGCGCAACCTGTGCAACTCCGCAATTCCAACTGCACAACCTATACAACTCCTGCGCAACATGTGCAACTCCGCAATTCTAATTGCACAACCTGTGCAACTCCGCAATTCCAACTACACAGCCTGTGCAACTCCTGCACAACTCGAAACTGCAGAATTGTGGAAACACCTCTTCTGCTCCTGCAAACTCGCGGGGCTCATATCTCCCTCGTCCCTTAACCAAATAAGGAAAA
Organism: Larix kaempferi; assembly: GCA_027924585.1. Classification (NCBI taxonomy): domain Eukaryota; kingdom Viridiplantae; phylum Streptophyta; class Pinopsida; order Pinales; family Pinaceae; genus Larix; species Larix kaempferi. The sequence goes on from BSBM01000205.1 coordinate 17,442,594, forward strand.
TCTGGTACTGTTGAAAAGCTCTTGGCGAGATTTATGCAATGGTGTGATTCTCTGCCACAACTGAGAACTCTGATTCTGCCATTTTCCCCAATCAAAATTCTGCCCAAACTTCATCAATACTGTGTTAAAAACACTATGATATCTACCTGCAAACTCAGAGTTTGGCCCAAGCAACCCCAATGCTGCAACATGGGATCTGATACCACTCTGTCACATCCCCTCTCGTCAATCCGATGCAAGGGAGGGAGCATGACCAAACATACCGGGCTTATTTGAAAAACTCATCCCCATTCATTAGTAAGAAAATCTATTAATTAATAAAATCTTATGTGTACAAATCAACCTTAATAAACACAGCGGAATTGCACACTATCCACACACCATTTCATCATGCATTCAGCATATAAACAACAGTCATTGATTAAAACATTGCAGAGCACAGAATTACATAACTCAAACCACAAAGAATACTTATCTTGAAATGTAGTGCAGAATCATACTCAATATAGACACAACGGAATAACCATAATAACACACACGCTGAAGGGAATACATCAGCCTATTTCTTCCAGGCAGAATAATGAAACAATAATACAATAATCAATCCCATTCTCATGCTATGCACCGGCTTCATGCCAACTAGCTTAAGATAATCATTTCATTCAATTAACATGAATAATTAAACATGCAGAACAGAACACAGAATGATCATACTTTAACCACAGAGAATGCTTATCTTTAAGATGAAAGTGTCCAACAACTGGCTATGGGAGAGCAACGTTCCACCCAACCATAGGTCTCTGTCCAGCCTGTATTCTTTCAGCTGAGAGACCACCCCTGAGCTAGGTTGTGTATCCACTAAGGAAGAACTAGATGGGCTCACTCACAGTCGAGGTTTCACTCAAGCAGTCATGCTAAGCCAACACACAGTTGGGTTTATCAAGCACGCAATAAACAAAGGAGGAGGATGCTAAGCCAGTGAGCTCAACCACAGATCTACAGACATCTCAAGCTAAATTCAAGCAATCCAATCCTCTGTTCAAACATCCACACTTGGATTTCTCACAATTCTGTCAACAAATAACTCCATCCCGTCACTGGATTTCTGGGCTATAAAAACTGGGTTTTCCAATGGATTTTGGGGTACCTAATACTCTCAAATTCACCCCAAGGTTCATATCTATGGATCCCCCATTGGATTTCACTGTCAATACCAAATTCTGGGCGTTTATGGCACTTCAAAACGTGGGTTCTTTCACAGTTGCGATTTCTCATTTTTCTCACTGCTGGGCATATGTAATGGATGAAAACTGATGTTGGGATGTTCAACCATGGAATGGGAATGAGGAAGAACCAATTCCCATGAAGTAGAGTGACTTGTGATACAAGAAAAACAGAGCCCATACCCTGCCATTGAATTTCTAGGCTGCCCATGCTCCATTGAAGCCATGGACTGAATTCTCAACAACTTTCTTACAACTGAATTAAATGTCAGCAAGGTAGGTCAAATGGGTTCTCAAGATGACATTTGGCAGCTTATGGTTCAATCCCACAACCCCCTCACCACTCCCCAGTGGATACACATGGCCCCTTCTCATTAGTTGCTTCCACAGCCAATTTTGGTATTTTATTGCATGATGTTTATTTACATCATGTCTACAATGTTCCATGGCTTAATAGCACATGGGTAACATAATATCTAATACTTGCCTCTTAACTAAAATTCAGAGCATCCACTAGCGGAGCCTTGGCCTTGAGCTCCACCATAGGAAACATACATCGCGTGTATACAATATTTACATTAAAATCTAATATATCCTAAGGGTCAAAATGGGGCATTACACTTAGCAATGGAGAGGGCCAACCAGGTATGGGACTAGTTGGGCACCACCAAATGATTGGTAAATCCAGTCGGCGTGAAGGTGTACTGGTTGGGAATTAACTACTTGATGTTGAGGAGCAGCATGCGTGCTGGCCAAACATCCAAGTCCACCAAAGAAGGCTTGCAAAGTGAAGCATGACCTTGTGGACCAGAGAGGAAATGCACAATACAGATAAGTATTCAATTTCATTTATTTCTTGTTTGGAATAATGAAGATTTCATGTATAAGTCTTCTAACAGCTAAGTTGATACACTGTTGTTTCTTGGTTGGAAACCCTGTTCATTGCAGGGAGCAAGGACCCTGAAAGAACTAAAAATGCTTGGTAAATCCAGAGAGTAACTAGTTGGGCGCTATAAAATTCTTGGTAAATCCAGAGAGTAACTAGTTGGGCGCTATAAAATTCTTGGTAAATCCAGAGAGTAACTAGTTGGGCGCTATAAAATTCTTGGTAAATCCAGAGAGTAACTGGTTGGGCGCTATAAAATTTTTGGTAAATCCATAGAGTAACTGGTTGGGTACTATAAAATTCTTGGTAAATCCAGAGAGTAACTTGTTGGGCGCTATAAAATTCTTGGTAAATCCAGAGAGTAACTGGTTAGGCATTTCCTATTTGAAAGGTTGTGGGGTATCCTGCGTGTTGTCCCAACATTCATTATTGTCTCCACGGGCAATCCAAGGCTTGTAAAGCAAAGAAGGAGCTTGTGGAATAAAGTGAAGACATCCAATACAGATAAGTATTTGATTATCTTGCAGCTTCTTGCTTATGAATATACATGTGTATATGATTTGGTTATGATTTCTCAAACTCTCGTTTAGAGATGAACCCTACGAAAATAAACTAAACACGTGGATTGATTCAATGTTTGAGTGTAGGTCTTGTTGGAGGCAAGAACTATGAAAGCATCATGGGGATGCATGTGGACACGTGGCTGTCCTAAAGAGAGCTCAGTATGAGCAGTAATGAAAGATGGTGCTAGTAGAATTGTGTGGGTCCTAGTAGCCAAAGGTTTTGTAGGCAACAATGGGGAAAGGTTCCCTAGTTGAAAAACCTTAGATAGACCTTAGACACAAAGTGTCATAGCCAAGAAAGGGCAAGTCAAGCATTCACATTAAAGTGAAAAGAGGCTAAGGAGCATAGAACCACCGTGATGGTGTGGCTCCGGATTGGAACAAGACTAAGAGGGCGAAACTCTTACTCTTATCTTTCCTTTTATTGATGCATTTAGAAAACAAAAAATTGTTGAATGCATGTTATGACTGAAAGTAGAGTGTGTTTATTTGCTTGAAATGAATTGTGAATACTGAAACAGTTAACTCTCTGTGAAAGGATGGACATGAATGAGTTCATATGTATGTTGGGAAAGCATGAAAAGTGTGGAAGTCTTATGAATAAAGCATGGACATTCCATGTCAATTGGAAAAATAATTGACTGATTTTAATGTTTATGTTATGCTTGGCCTAACACAGAATTGCCATGATGAATTTCACAGGTAAGAAATTGAAGCGATTGGCTGTAGCCGATACAAACAAGTGTTGCTAGTAAGAAAAGCGTGGTCAGCTGTGCACATTGACCATGGCAGCTGACCAAAAGTAGTTGGAGTTGGCCGAAGAGCTTCTTCAAACAATTGCCCAGACCCAAGAAAATCTTGGAGAGATGCTCAAGCTATAGAGGCAGTAGAGTGAGATGAACCATAGGGCTTTGCAGGACTCTATTTTTCTGCAAAGGAAGGTAAAAAGCATTATGGGGGAAATCAATAAGGGAACGAGCAGTGGATCCATGAAGAGGCATTCATCCAATCATCCTATTAAGAAACACTCAAGGCTAGAAGACTCCACGAAAGTTGAGCACGTAAAGAAAAAGGAACCACTGGAATGTTGGGAATGTGGAGGAAATCATTTACTCCGTAACTTCCCAATAAAAGACAACAAGAAATATAGTAGCCATAAAGTTTCCAAACTTGTGGATCAGCTGGAAGGTAAAGAAAAGGGAGGGATTGTTTTGGAACCGTGCCCTCATGCAGAGCTAGAAGGTCCCAGCCAGCAAGAGCAGTTTGTGAAGGCCAAAGGACTTGGTCCTGAAAACCCAAGTAAAAGGTGAAATGCAGGACAGACCTACCACATTTTGTGAATTTTGGACATGTATAAAGTGTGTATGTATTCATAAGTATTGGAACACCAAGGACGGTGTTATTCTAAGGGGGAGGGGATTGTCATACCCTCATTTTGACCCTTAGGATATTTTGGGCTATAATGTAAATATTGTTTGCATATTATGTATGATTCCTAGCGTGGATCTCAAGGCCAAGGCCCCGCTAGTGAATGCTTGACCTTGAAGAGGCAAGTATTGGATATTATGCTACCCATGTGCTAGTGAACCATGGGAATTGTAAACATGCATTTTAATATAAATGCCCACAACTAGCTATGCAATGCAACAAGAGATGGGGGCATGATGTTTACAAGGAATTGGGAAGGAAATATTCAAACCCTTGAGCCGATCAAGTCAAGCCAAGTGTTAATGAGAGAACCCATGAACCCTCAACTACCCATGTTGAATTTTGTGCGCAATCATTCATTTCTCCCAAGAGTTGGTTGAGGTAGTTAATGCCTTGGGGAATGGAGAGGTATGGCTGTCCAAATTCGAGTATGGGAAAGCCACCCTTCCTAGAAATTCATGATTGGCTTCTTGGGCAAGAAAGGAGCCACGAAATTGTTCCCCAAGCCATTCTTGACCCATCAGTTTTTTTTCCCTCAAGAGTTTGGAGCTTCCTAGGTGTTTTCCTCCATGGTTTGTTGTGTTTTCCTCCATTTTTCTAGCTGGGAAGGGCGTTTTTGTTTTGGTTAACAGTGGGGAAGAGAGTAAATCGATTTGGGGGTTTTATAGAGGCCGTTTTGGCCCACTAAATGCTCATACATCTGTGGGAGAAATCAGTTTTCTTCCCTGGGGTTGATTCCATGTTCCCACAATCTATTTTGGGTGTGCCACAATTTGGGGAAAACCCATGAACCCTAATTTGTAAAATCCATTGTTGAAAATGTGTATCCATGCCCATTTTTTGAGTTTGTTGTGTGTAAATGAATGTTGGGGATGAGATGGGTATCTATTGCTTTGGTTGTGCTGAGCTTGAGAGTCCCTTTTTTCTTGTAGATATCATACCCAGCTCAGGGGTGGTCTCTGAGTGCTAAACAAATATAGGTTGGGAAGAGACCTATGGTTGGGTGGAACGTTGCAGCGACATAGCTAGTTGCTTGGGACAATTTCTCAACAAAGATAAATATTTCTCTCTTTATGTGTTTACTTCTGCAAATGTTTTTAAATTGGTGCATGTTTATCCATATGTTGGAAATTACATGCTATATGTGTGTGTAGAATATTACTTTTCTGTGTTAAATTGAATGGCATATGCACACATTTGTTTTATTGTTGTGGATTTAATGAATGGGGTTGAGTATTGTGTAAAAGCCTAGATCTCAGTGTCATGATCTCCTTCCTTGCGCTGGACCAACGGGAGGGGACGTGACAATTGGCTGCTTTTGCAACACATGGAACATGCATGAAGCTTGGCAACTGTTACATAAAGCAGAAATTGTATGTGCAATGGATTTCTCTGCCTATACTATATTCTTCAAACAAATCTGCAACAGTGGAAAGTTGTTCGATGCTCAGAATGTTCTTGAAATAATTTTGCAAAAAGGCTTTAACTTTTGTGCTCTCTCTTATGTGTTATTGAGATGTGCAACCTATCTAAGGAAGAGAAGTTGTAACAGATCAAAACTCTCTTAAATACACTGCTAGATAAAACTTGTCTTTTTTTATCTTGCTACATATGTTCCACTAATTGACACCTTCGACAAGCTAATTCAAAAGAACAAAGTTAATGAACTTGCTAATGATATGATGAAAAATGAGTTTGCAACTTCCCCAAATCCATTTTCCTGGAAGGATGCCCAAGTTAGACTTCTACACCATTTACTTAGAAGGATTCCCAGCTCTGACTTCTAATTTACATCATTTTAAAGATTTTTATGGCCAAAATTGTTGTTAGCATTAGTTTCCTTGGCTTTTATCTTAGGGTTAAAATCTTGGTTATATTGTTACAACATGAACATTAGTGTATTATGTGTTCATTTTTTACACCTATATTATGAACATTAGTGTATTTTTCCATGGATTTATAGCCTCATTGCATATACTAATAAAATAAATATAAAGTTAAAATTATTGCGTAGAGAGATGAGATGCTAAAGAAAAAAAGATTAAATAAAACAATGAATCGACTCAATCGACAACACATGTCGATTAAATTTTAAAATTTAACTTAAAAGTTAAAAAAATTATAATTACAAAATCCACCTTAAATTTCGATTTATTTAATTGGAAGAGGAATTAAATTTAGTGAGGTGCAAATTTTTTGTTATCCTAAAACCTGTATACATAAAAGAAAAAATGTACACTTTAAAAACTTGAATTCTCTCAATACTTTTTAAAACTAAATTTAAAATCAATCCACAGCAGCACTTCAGAAAATGAAACAAGTAAAAATAGCAGCAACGCTGCTTATACCTGCTCTTTGAAAATAATTTATAAATAATTTAATTAATAATTATATATAGTTCAAAAGTAAAAATTAAAATCAAAATAGTTTTGAAAATAATTTAATTAATAATTATATACAGTTCAAAAGTAAAAATTAAGATCAAAATAATTTAGAAATAATTTCCCCCCTTATAATAAAATCTCTTTCCTAATATTTAAACTACGTCTAATAATTAAAATAGGCTTTATAACAGAAACTATGCCTAGTATTTAAACTATGTCTTATAAGAGAGATATGTTATGAGCAATTAGCTTAGTCAACATCATGTTGTCTACTATTGATTGACTTTAAGAAGCTTTCTCATTTTTTGTAACACTACTTAAAGAATTACAATTAAAAATGAGATTTCACTTTAAATTGATTAATCTAAGTTTACGTTTCAGGTTTGTTTCATGACAAAAGGTTGTAGGCGTTAAATATCAACGCAATGAGTGTCTTAGTTTTGAGCATTCGGCACATAAATGAATGGATATCGTTGGATTTCAAGCTTCGGCAAGGGACGTCACATTACCTTACGAACTTATCATCAGCAAAATTATTTTACGGGTAAGAGTAATTCTACTATCATTAAATCAAGGTAAAGCGTGGGTAGCACTCATCAGGTCATTTGAGAGCTTGACAACTCAGAGATACCAAGACGAAAATGCCAACACGAATTGTATTCCATGTCATCCAATAAGCTCAACAATTAGCAGAGATAACACGTCAATCATTGAGCTCGCTGCCATTTGCCAGGCCTCTGAAAAGCATGACAACACAGCCCCAAAAACCTAAAGGAGATCATTGTTCGCATGCATGAGCAGATTTTTGTACAGCTTTGCCAGCTTTGGATGTACTTTTATTAACTTCTGCTGAAAAGGCTTAGCACCTTCTTTGAGGGGAATCATGTGTTGTATAATTCGCATGTCATATGTTTTAAGGTCTTCATGAATCATAAGACCATGCAAAGACGTATTTATATTGTTTTAATAAGCAGGAATGTTTAACGTACAACCCTACCGTGCCATCCCGTGCCAATTTGGTGTATTTAATGCTGACAATCCATTCTTTTTATGGCATAGTACTTCACTTGAGTTACGTGGCGATTTCCAAAATAATATTTATTTTAAAAATATTAATATATTTTTTAATTCTGACAAATAGTTTTCAAAGCAGGGAAAATTAGTCTTATCATTGTTTTTGTCCAATCACAAATTAAAAATTTGATATTTAAAAATTATGAAAATTAATTTTTAATTTTCATATATTAAATTTAATATAAATATTTTTCAAAACTATTAAAAAACTATAATAAATCTTTTTGTCAAAAGCAAAAGAAATTAAAAATAAAAAAAGTTTTGAAATAAATCGATTGTAATATACGTGCCTTCGGCAGGTATAATAACAATAAAATATCTATAAAAATAATGGAAATGAAAGACTAACTTCAACTTGGAAAAAAAATATTCTCCACAAATTAAAAAAACAACAAGGAAAACAACGTTTTGATAAAAAAAATTATTAAGAAAAATAATCTCCATAAATTCAAAAAATAAAACGATACAAAAGGCAGTGTTTTGATAGGAAGGATAGTGTCTTGACAAAAAAAAATCATTAAGAAAATTAAGTAGGAAAGATTAAATACATACTAAAATTGTTAAGAAGTGAGGGAAAGATATTTAATTAAAAGAGAAAAAATGAGACAATTTAAATCAAAATAGGAGAAAAAAATGAATTAAGTTATTTGTTTTGAAATTCTTTTTTATTTATTTATTATAATTTGTTCAAATGGAAATCTAGAAAGTGACTTGAATTTTTAATTTTAAGCATGAATGAATCTTTCTACCCAACAAACTGGAATCCTCTTATATTTTTTTCTTTGTTTTGGCCTCAGTTAAGTTCTTAATGGGATTGCATTAATATGAATAGAATGTTGAATGATAACGTAGTTGGTTTTGCAGGCATGAGGAAAGCACATTTGCAAAAAAAAATCTGAAAAGAATATTAAAAGGTTGGGGTCAGATCAATGTACATGAGCCGCTGACACACACACAAATGGTAATTGACATAGTCAATAGGAAAGCAGGCCAAGATTCCTAAATCAAGCCAATGGTTAACTACAAAGACACCAAGTCACTTCTTTTAGCCAAAGTTTATTCGAGGATGCATTAGTTTAATGTGAATTCACATGGTAAGCTATGACAGTAGAGCCATTTCAACAAATATTATCTTCTTATTTGTAAAGCAATGAATGAAATCATAACAAAGCTAGTAGGGAATTGTTTTGTGCTCAATCAACATACGAATCCTATGAGCAATTCTAGGATAAACTGAAGTAATCCTGCACTGTTTAATGGGGATCAACATTTGTGAGTGGCTCATCGAACCTAATGACAATGCATATTAGAGAATTTCTAGTGATGAAATCTAGCTACTGACAGACAGATGGATGTATTATACCAAGTGCTTACTAACTCAATAGGATGTCAAAATGACTTAAATCATGATTCAAGTACCTTTCAATAAAGACCACCTATTTTAAACCAAGGATATTGATTCCCATAACTTTTTATAATCATAGGAAGTGCAGGTAAAACATGCAAAATAGAAAGAACTCCTATAGGAAAACATGGAGAGAGAAAAAAGGAAAAAGAAAAAAAATAATCATAAAATAATCATAAAGAAATGAAGCAAGTATGGAAGTAACAACTGTGGAACTTGCCCCTAGCAGGAAAAAACGAAGGGAAAAATGCAAACCACAACACTATCACAGACATCATGTTAACACCAAGATTTTCTTTGACCCATCTGAAAATGAAAACGAAAACTGCAACAGTGAACAAAACAACTTTAGCGAATGCTTGCACTGCCTATGGAAAAAGAAACCCATCTGATAAAGAACCACTTTTCTTCACCCACCAAACATCCATAAAACAAAAGGCATTGCAAAATAAGAGGAGCTCATTTTTTTCAGCAGAGGACATTATAGTCTGGATAAAGAATCATGACCAAGACTGAATCTTAGCCACAATTAAATGCAAACACCAGAAAACACTAAGCACAGAAACATTTACTACTCAAATTGTGTTTTTAAGCGCATTCAGTGAATGAAAGAGGGTGAATCTTTGGTAGTATAATCTACAATGGTCAATAGCGGAGATGGAGATTCCATTTGCTAGCCCAAAAGCCTCTATAGTTACTGTGCACCCATGTAAAACCATACTTTCTATAAATTTTTACATGTAAAACCATACTTTCTATAAATTTTTACATGTAAAACCATACTTTCTATAAATTTTTACTTTATCAAAATACAAAAGAGAAAATTCTAATGTTAATTTTGTATCCATCGCATAAACGAATCAAGCATTTACATCAACACGGAAGACCTCAATCGAATAGCAGAAAGGAACATATATTAAATCATTCACAATGAAACAAACGTAATGATAAATCATTACTATCACCATATAACAATAAACAATTGAAAAGAATCATCGAACACACCAACTTCCATTATAATCCGAATACAATGTCAAACTCTGATTTGGATCTATATTTTAAAGATTATCATGTCTCTTTACCATCACTGGCAATTACATAGTTTCTATAGATCTCTAATAGATGACAGGAAAACAATGGAATTAGCTACACAAAACTCTCAAAAAACCTATGCCCTCGCTACATAGCATCCTAGCACGTCGTGTCCCCAAACTGGAAACCAAGAAAGTACAAATTATTTACCCATGAAGATAGGCAAAGTTTCTAATCTTGCCACCCTTGCACATCTAGAAAATGTTATGCATGGATTAATATTGTTCTAAGGCGGGCAATTGCATCTAGTTTCTCTCCCTTTTAATGGAAGACAAATAATTGCCCCATTGAAAGTAACATGCAAATGTCCTGAAAGTCGACAAATGCACATTAAACAATTATTTCTCTTGAAAACCCAACAATCCATGCATTTGAGTCTTTGCAACAGACGGTTTCTTTGAAAGATTGTTGAAATATTGTAACTTCGAAGAATATTCTATTTTATTATTGTAATTTGTTTGGAGATGTTTTATTCCTCCGTCGGGATGTTATTATTGTATTTGGTCATCATAGAGTCATGAGGTAAAACCTCCTTTGTAAGTCGGGTCGATAGAACCCTCCAGAAAGTAATATTATATTGTTTTGAGTCTTTCTAGGTAAGTTGGCCCAGTTAAGTTTGTTGGGGCCAACCTAGTTAGTGAAAAATTCAAGTGGAAGATAAAGTATAAATAGGAGTGATGTGCTCCTCATTTGGACACACACACTCACTTGTGTAATTAGCATAGGAGAGAGAGAGAGAGAGATCTGCAAGGAGAAGGAGCACTTGTTTGGGGTTTTGTCTTTGTACTTTTGATCATCTATATTGAAGAAGTTTTGTTGGGTTTTCTTCCCCTAGAGGGTTTCCCAGGATAAATCTGTGTCTATCTTGTGATTGTGTTTCTTTCAATGATCCTGTATAAGCTATTTTTATGAAATTGAATTGAATACTGATGTTATCTATCTTAGCATATTGAATCTTAACATGGTATCAGAGCTAGCTTGAATATGGACATCTTTCACAGGGTGAAACTCACTCTCTTCTCCCTCTGGCAAGAAATTAGAGTTTCTATCAAAGTTGGAATTTTGGAAATCTGATTGCATAGAAAGTTGCACCTCCCTAGGGCGCATCTATTGAGCCCTAGATCGAAATTTTTGAGTGGGTAGATCTCCGGGAAGTCAAACCCTAGTTTGAATTTGGACCAGAAAACTGCAAAAACTGCAAATCAGAATTTCGCAAGTCAATTTTGAGAGGTGAAAATTTGGAGTCTCCAGAAACCAAGTGTACTAGTCAATTCGCCTCAGTCAAGAATGTTATCCAATAAATTGCACTTAGTGGATTCCGACTGAACTGTTGAAGTTGTGAACATTTTCAATGTTCGTCATCAATGTTCCGAGATCCATCAGGCAAAATTTTTTGCCCTTTGTAATAATTTGCATGTCCAAACCCTGCGGGGATTTTGTAATAAGTTGGTCTAGCATGAGTGTTTTTTATGAAAGGTTTGGCCTTCCTTAACATTTGTTATCAGGGGAATACTCTAGAGTGTTTTTTCCTTAGGGATTATGCGTTACTGAAAAGTGATGTATAATTCCCGAGTTTTTCACTCACACCTCCAAAGCTGGAGTGTTTCCATGATGACGAATTTTGAGGGGTTATTAAAACTTACTGGAATGTATTTTCGTAACATGCTAGCCATCAATATTGAGTCATATGGACATGCACTAGGTCCTATAGGATTTTTGAGTCATTCTGAGAAAAATATTTTTTCTCAGTTTATGAGATTTTTTAATAATTTAATTAAAAAATGAGAAAAGTGATAAAAGATGGGTTAGGAGGTGAAATTGGACATGGGGGTGCTCGTTTTCTAACCCAGAGCACCCATAAAACCCCTAAACCCACTTTTCATAAGTTTTGAGTGATAATTTTTCACTTAATCAAATTTCTCTCCAAAATAATAAAAATGAATTATTTAATTCAAGAATAATGGATTTGGAGAAAATCCTAACTCCTGAAATAATGGTGGGTGGCCTATGGAGTTGGTTGAGTTGAGTTGGCAGTTGCATTTAAGGAAAAATACCAATCCCACAGATCAAGGAAATGTGTTGGAATCAAATCTCCTTTGATTGGCAATCAAATCAGAGAGAATATTGAGGAAATAAATGATGATTTGATTGAAGATTGGAGATCCACAAAGGGGGGGGGGGGGCGAATTTGTGGTTGGAGAGGTGTCAAGTGAAGGTTGAAAAGTGTCAAATGGTTGGAGAAATGTGTCGTTAACCTCCCCAAACCCCTCACATGTGTCACCGAGCCTTTTCCAAGTGTATCAATCCATTTCTCCAAGTGTCAAAGAGGATCTATCTTGGGAAGTGCACCTCCCCCTCTCTCATTTTTCTATAAGAGAAAGTTCATGCTCCATCTTTCTCAAGTAGTGTGGATGCATAGAACCTCTGCCAAATTGTAATTGTTGTTTACTGAATATATTGTTGAAAGGCTTTGGAGGTCCATCATTGTGCAAATGTATTGAGCTTATTGAGGTGAAATTGTTCTTACTATTTGTTCATGCTTTGGTAGATCTAGCTTATTGATATTGATTAAACATTTGCAGTTGTCAACTTGTTTAATTGTGTTGAGTTTTAGAGGTAGAGAAGTAGCCAACTGTATTCGGTTATACTTAGGCTCTTCTTCATTTCTTTGATTTCTAGCACACTAAATCTATTAATTTGTGTGTTGAGTTTGTTCTTTGTAAGTTGCATATCACAGGAAACCCACAAGGATTAGAACTCGATTGAAGCTTCTATACTTTGGGCTACATATTTTTTACTTACATTTTGTTACAGGATTCTCCAAGTAGCAACTCCAACAAGCAAGTTTTGGCTTGGAAAGATCCATTCTCTTCTCTACAAAACAAAATTCAAACCCTCTCTTACTTTTCCATTTTGTTTTGAAAAGTGTAGATCTATCATACTTAGCTTATCTTTCATATCTATAGCACTTTAGCATATTGTTAGTTAGATCTAAGTACCTTAAAAGTTCATTTTGCACTAGATCTAAGCTAAAATTTGGAATTTTTTATACTTAGAAAAATTTTCAAAATTTTTCTAAGTGTAAATTTTCAATTTTTATTTTTATTTTTCTATTGTGTTTGCCATCACATTCTAAGAGTTTTAATTGCTGGTTTTTAGCAGGTCCAAGGAAAAAGAGAAGGAAGCTGTGGCGAAAAATCGATAAAACTTGCCAAAAACACCTTCAAAGGGACCCACTTTTAGCATTGTTTCAAATTTCAGCATGTAAGCCCTTAGATCCAAGTCTAAAAAGACTAAGAGGTAGTTTTATTTGAGCATAAATTGTAAATCATTAAACTAGAGCAGTGGGGTAACCAACACCCACATCCCATCCCCCTTGGGGGATTTGTATATTTTGTCAAATTTCGTGTGTTTGCAATTTTTCTAACTCCACCCATTCACACACTCACTTTTGAAGTGCAGGGTGTATCTTCCATCTAATTTTGCATTTTAATAATTTTCCATTTTTGCAAAAGTAGAGTAGAAATAAAACCGTCTTCGTCGCCACGACGTATGCTCTCACCTTCACCCAAAGGCAATTTTGCTGATTAGTGGAGGTTGATAAAAAAGTGACGCATAAGATTGGCCATCAATATCTTTTCATTTACAAGTTTTGTTTTTCAATTTCATAAGTCTCTTGAACTTAGCTGAAAAGCAAGTCAAGAGTGCTCTCTCTCGGAGGGTTAATGGTTACTTGCTTCAAACTTGAATAAATTATTTGCCTACACTGCGTATGCTCTACCCATCAGCAGTTCGTTTGAGTTGTGGGATACCAAAAGCAGTTGGAAGCACTTTTTAATTCTCACATTTAACTTAATCAGTCACCTAATAAAATTAACTACCCACAAGATAGTGAAAATCTGGCACTTCGAAACTAGTTTTTGGTGGGGAAGTTCTGCCTGGGGACGCTGGGTAGCTGTACTCTAACCTTGGGGCACCGTTAGACTACATCCTTGTTGGTGTAGTGTTGAACACGCGCTCAGGGTATTGACAGTCCAACATGTCCTTGTACGGAAGCACCAATCTCTAGATTTCTGGACATTCCTCTCTGTACCTTTACGGTATCTCGAGAGTTTCCCGTCTTTCCCCTAATCAAGATTCATTTTAATAATTTAAAATCAACCAAGAGACAATTGCACAACATTTTACTTTTCCAGCATTTACAAATTTCACACTGTGTTTGACTCCATAAGGCACTGGTCCTTGCACTTTTCATTTGCTTTTTATCAATATCAAGTATTTGTGCATCTTTATAATTCACAGTGATTTATTTGAACTTATGCTGGTGAAAGATTTCTTAAATTCTTGTGGCAATTACATCTTGAACCTTTAATCAAAAACTCTCAAAAACATTAATAAACAACCCATCACTTAACTGGAAGACCCTAACAACCTTAGTAACTTTCCATAGGGACTACCCCCCTTGGCTTTCGTTGGGAATTTTGCCTAAATGGAGGAGTCAAGAACCAAGTGACATACTTGACTCGAGACTTGCCACCAAGGACACACCGAGCGGCAGCATAGATTTATGCTGTGACAAAGACGGTGTGTAATCCGACGGCAACAAAGCGCATCTCTTGGTAAGCTCAATTTTGCATTTTGAGAAATTTCATTTTTTGTTGACCTCCTGGATAAGATGGCCCCAAGCACTAAGCTTGAGGATAAGCTAGAAGGCATAGAGAATTTATGAGCATGGAAATATAGTATTGGCCTCATTCTTGAAGAGAATGATCTTGCCAAATACATCAAGGAAGAAGTTGCAGAACCTGAAGAGGATGAAGCTAAGGAGAAACACAAGAAGGACCTTATTAGGGAAAAAAAAGATCATTGTTGATTCTATCAAAGACCACTTGATTCCTCAAGTGTCATCCAAGAAGACCCCGAAGGAGATGTATGATTCCCTAGACAAAATGTATGAAGGAAAGAACATCAATAGGAAGATGAATTTGAGAGCTCAATTAAAGAGTACCAAGATGTGCCAAGGAGAATCCATCCAAGACTACTTCACAAGGGTCTCCCCGTTCAAGGAGCAACTAGAAGCCATTGGAGACTCCCTTGATGAAGATGAGCTAGTTATGACTGCTCTCAATGGTCTCACTAGACCTTGGGATTCATTCATCCAGACTATGTGTGCTAGAAAGGAAAGCATGAAATTCGACATTGTATGGGAAGATTGCATCCAAGAGGAGGCTAGAGTAGCCAATAGAGAAGCTCTACTTAAAGAATATGATCAAGCCCTAGGCATCCATACCAAGAGAGGAAGAAATCAATCTAACTTCAAGAAGGAAAGCCACAAGGAGTTTCAACCTCCCAAGAAGTTCCAAACGACAAGAGGAAACAATCCAAGAAGAAACTACTCCAACTTTCAATGCTTCAATTGTGACAAGCTAGGACACATTGCCAGAAATTGTCCATTGAAGAAAGAAGAATACAAGAAGAGGAACAACAACAAAAGACATCATGTACACCTAGTTGAAGATGAAGATGAAGAAGAAGAGGAAGAAGGACCTCGAAGAAAATAAGCAAAAGAAGAAGATGTAGAAGAGTATGTGTTATTCTTTGCATTCTCTGGGTCTGTGATACCTAGAGAAGATACATGACTTATTGATAGTGGTGCTTCAAAGCACATGACGGGACACAAGAAAAAACTGTCAAAACTTGAAGAGAAGAACTCTCATCATAAGGTATCATTAGGAGATGACTATCAATATCCTATCAAAAGAATTGGTGAAGCAATCTACAATCTTGATTCTGGAACCCCCATGAAGATGAAGGAAGTCTTATATGTACCAAGTTTGAAGAAGAATTTACTTTCTATCTCAGCCTTAGATAAGAAAGGATATAGGGTTGCATTCACAGATGGACAAGTACTTATGTGGCCCAAAGGAAAATCAATTGAAGATGCATTTGTCATTAGTGAGGAAGAAGGAGGCTTATATAAACTCAAGGGACATTCATAAACAACCCTTGTTCATGAGACCACTAGTCCAAGTGAATTATGGCATAGGAGGCTTGCTCACATCAACTACAAATCACTACCCCATGTGAGCAAAGTAGTGACGAGATTACCGGATTTGAAGATCGATCACGAAGGCATTTGCAAAGGATGTGCAAAAGGAAAGAATATCAAGAATCCATTTCCAAAGAGTGAGACAAAGACTAAAGGTACGTTGGAATTAATCCATTCAGATGTATGTGGTCCAATGACCTCCACATCTTTGAGTTGTTATGAATATTATGTTACATTTATTGATGACTATTCAAGAAACACATGGATATATTTCTTGAAAGCAAAGGATGAAGTATTTTTGGAAAATTCATGGAATTCAAAGCCTTGATAGAGAATCATTCAGAAAGAAGAATCAAGACACTCAGAACAGACAATGGTGGAGAATATACTTCAAAATATTTTGAATCCTTTTGCAAAGAAGCTGGAATCAAGAGGGAACTAACTACTCCCTACAATCCTCAACAGAATGGTGTTGTGGAAAGAAAGAATATGACCATTATGGAAGCAGTGAAGACAATGATACATGATCAAGATCTTCCAATGCATCTATGAGCTGAAGCAGCAAGGACGACGAATTATGTACAAAATAGATTATCCCATAGTGCCCTTGGATTCAA
Source organism: Larix kaempferi (assembly GCA_027924585.1). NCBI lineage: Eukaryota > Viridiplantae > Streptophyta > Pinopsida > Pinales > Pinaceae > Larix > Larix kaempferi. Next base: position 17,459,315 of record BSBM01000205.1, read on the forward strand.
GACTCCAGAAGAAATGTTCATGGGAAAGAAGCCTGAAGTGAGCCACCTCAATATATTTGGTTGCCCGGTATATGTTCACATACCAAAAGAAAAGAGAACCAAGTTGGACCCTTTCGAAAAAGAAGGGAATATTTGTTGGATATTGTGAAGTCTCCAAAGCCTCCAGAACATACATTCCAGGATTCCATCACATGGAGATTAGTAGAGATGTGACATTTGACGAAGAAGCAGCTCTCAAGAGATCCAGAAAGTGCTAGCATGAAGAAGTATATGAAGAAGATGTACCTCCCATAAATGTAGAAGTTGCACCCTCCCCCGAATATGAAACACTAGAAGACCATGATATGCTAGAACCTCAAGAACCTCCCGCTATGAATATGTCACGAAAGAGAAAGCCTGCTTGGGCGAGAGAAATTATACAAGAAGCAGAGAAGTATGGAGCTTAAGAAGGCTCCACAAGAGTAAGTAAGAAGCCAAAGCTATTTTCCAGTTATGTGGCTTTTATGTGTGATCTTGTAGATCAAGAACCTACCAGTTATGAAGAAGTTATACATAAGAAAGAATGGGTAGAAGCAATGACAGAAGAATACCAATCAATAATGAAGAATGATGTTTGGGATATAGTTCCCAAACCAGAAGGAAAAAGTGTGGTATCTTCCAAGTGGATCTACAAGATAAAGCATGCAGCTGATGGAAGTATTGAGAAATACAAGGCAAGGTTTGTGGCTAGAGGATTCTCTCAAAAAGAGGGAATTGATTATGAAGAGACATTTGCACCGGTAGCAAGGTACACTTACATTAGAACCATCATGGAACTTGCATCCATGATGAAGTGGAGTTTACACTAGATGGATGTGAAGACAATTTTCCTGAATGGTGTGATTGAGGAAGAAGTGTACATAGAACAACCACATGGATTTGAAGTTGAAGACAGACGGGTTCACGTATGCCAGTTGAAGAAGGCTCTGTATGGATTGAAGCAAGCTCCTAGAGCTTGGTGCAAAAGGATAGATAGCTTTTTGACGAGCTTGGGCTTTACCAAAAGTAAAGCTGACCCTAACCTTTACTTTAAGGTTATGGATGATGAACCTGTCATATTATTTTGTATGTGGATGATTTATTTTTGATAGGAAATGAGAAACAGATTGTAGAGTGCAAGAAGAAGCTCGCTGAAGAATTTGAGACGAAAGACCTTGAATTGATGCACTATTTTCTAGGTCTAGAAGTATGGTAGAACCCAAAAGGAATCTTTCTCAACCAGGGAAAGTATATTGTGGAAATCCTAAAAGGATTTGATATGTTGGAATGTAAAGCCATGGCCACACCCATGGATACCAACCTGAAGTTGTTAGCTGATGAATCGTTAGAGTTAGTGGATGTGACTCAATACAGACATATTATTGGGTCATTGATGTATTTGAAAAATACCAGGCCAGATATATGCTTTGTTGTGAACACCCTGAGTCACTATCTAGTTGAGCCTAGACGTGTTCACTTGGTAGCTGCAAAGCATGTGATGAGATACCTGAAAGGTACGATAGACTTTGGTCTATACTATGTTGGAGATCATGACTACGGATTGTATGGTTATACATATGCAAATTGGGCTGGAAGTGTCTCAGATAGGAAGAGCACCTCAGGTGGATGTTATTGTCTGGGATCCGCCATGATCTCATGGTTTAGCAGGAAGCAGTCCAGTGTTGCTCTCAGCACAGCTGAATCAGAGTATATAGCAGCTTGTTCTGCTAGCTGTGAAGCCATATGGCTTCGAAAATTGATGTCAGGTCTATTTGACCTGGAGTTGGATACCACGGTGATTCTATGTGACAACCAGAGTTGTATAAAGATGACGGAGAACCCTGTGTTCCATGGAAAGTCAAAGCACATAGAAATATGATATTTTTACATACGGGATATGGTACAGAAGGGAGCTATAAAGCTCCAGTATGTGAGCACTGATGAGCAAGTTGTTGATGTGTTGACTAAGCCTCTGTCTCGAGTGAAATTTGAGCAGTGCTGGAATTTGGTTTTCATTGTACCCGTCAAAGTTTTTTTTTTGACGTTTTGGGTGTATATATCACCCGTCGTGAAACGTTTTGTTTAAATTTTTACCCTTCAATAATGAAGTCTTGCAAAAAAATTCACCCTTCGGTCATTTATATTTAAATTTCAAATTGTAATGTTTGAGTTATCTTTAATATATTGTTTATATGTTTGCAATTTTGAGAAATTAGAAATCCATCCGTTTATACATTATTCAACTAGTTTTGAATGTTGTAATTTAATCTACTACGTAACGGGCCGTTTTAATCGATCATACCTCTTGTTCGTGTTGTTAGTGAGTTTGAATAACTTTATTGTTCAAAGCCATAGCTGTTAGCCTGTTACTGTTTATTGTTCAAAGCCATAGCTGTTACGGTTCATTCAAAAAATTGTTGTTCCTAAGGTAGGCAGGTCTCTCTAGTGAACATGATGACAGTCAATAACAAGAAGGGCAGGCATGATAGATATGAGCAAGAAAATGCTAAAGATGTAAATGGGCCCTCTTCCACCATTGAAGATCATAAAGAATTGATCTTCAAGAACCTTAATGAAAAGTTTGTAAAGCAAATCGATGACTTGAGAGAAGAAACCACTATTTTGTCAATAAATCTAATCTCACTAAAAAAATACCCTCCAAGATCTTGCTACCTTTATTAGTAGTAATTAGCAATTAATCTAGGTGATTTCATGGATTTAGAACACTAGAGGGCATATACTGGAACGCTGGCTAAATTCCCCATTTGGGTCTACGTCCCAACTATGTTGGTTAATGAGGGAATGCTTTGTGAAGCTACTCCTGACTCCTGGAGTCCTGAGTCCTCTGTATCTGTTGATCAATGATTTAGTACCGGTTCTTAGGCAACCCAGCTGGGCGTATAACGCCTACATCTAGCTGGCTTCTAAAGTAATAAAAACACAAAACCACATATTCACATGATGAAACTCATGAACAACTTTCAAATTCGGTGGCCTCACCAAGAAGTTCAGGCTCAGCACCACCAAATTTAATGGCTTCTGCGGATATAGCGAGGCTGCTCCCCAAATATGTTTTTTAATCAGAAATCATGGAGATGGAGGGTTTAATGGACACCATTCCCGAACCTTGGCTGGCAAATTGGCAATGTCATAAGAATTTGGTCTTTCTAACTATAATTTTTCATCATTTTATCACATCTCTCTAGTCCTCTTCATTCTACTTGGTATGCTTGGCTTCGGCTCAGTGCAGTCTTCACACTTGTTACGGATGATTCTGGAGCAGTGGATAGTTTGCAAAATTTAAGATTGCGTAGTTAAGACCCACTTCACCCTCATCCTTAAGTGAACAATTCTTCTGTATTCTCTAAGTTCTCTTGTCTCGTTGTCTTGTTACTCACTTTATGGTATCCTTTTCGCTATCTGTTGAAGTTGTAAGGAGTGCAGTAAAGACCATCAATCAATTTTAAGGCTTATAACTTTTGTTCCCATCTCTTTTTAGGCATACTCGAACAACGACTGAGTAGCTTGAGCAAAACGACTGGGCCAAGGAGGTCCTTCAATCCTAAAGTGCTTCCTTGACAGGTATTTTTTGAGAGAAAGGGCACGGTGCCTGATTTTATGGGAACTTGGAAGCCGGTGAAGGCACGCAATTTGGGGGCTAACAAAGTATGGATAGTATTTAGGCGAGTTGGTGACCACTTCAATGCTATAATCCACTCCATGCACTTATCTGATGTCTGCACTTATCTAATCACACCCCCAATCGATACTTCCGTCGAGTTCACAAACGGAATCGAAGAACATTTCCATCATGTCGATCTCTGATGAGAATAGAGGAAATTGTAATGTACATTGGGCAGGATTCAGGAAAATAGAAGAGCGTGTAGGGTAAAAGTGGTGCAGAGGAAGCCCTGTGTGCAGTTGGCATTCACACAAACACTGTAAATAAAACTATGCATCCAGACTTCCAGTAATGTCTCTCTGATGTTTTCGATTGTTTAGAATAAAACTATCTGGGGCAGTTAAACAATATATCTCTATACTCTAGTCTCTGATAAAGGTTCTGTAAAAGTATAACGCTGTACCAAGTGAGGGATATTACCACTGTGTTTTACTATAAAAAAATTACTATAACAACAACTCGAATTTGAATTACCTGTGAATCACTTTCCAAAATTATGTCTCCAAATGCAGTTGGGCCAACTTCAAACTCCCGAATCTGAGTCCCAGCTTCCAACTTCCAGCCTCTAGGCTTGTAGCAGACTATTACTAGAATGTAATGTTAATGTAAATTGTAAATTTGTAATTAATGGACAATAATCCAATGACATTGATATTTGTAGTATGTATAATGTAGAATCTAGATGCTCATTGTTATAATAAAAAAATAATAAAAAGTAATGGAATTGGAAACATCATTAAATTAAATGAGCTTTTATTTTTTTTATGAAAAATCAATGCAACTTTCTAGAATAGAAATAATACTAATTTAATATATTTTTTTATTTATTAAGTCAAATTATGGTTGGAATTTGGAAATTCTAATTTGGAAAATATAGTTTTATATAAGATAAAAAATATTAATAATACTACCAATATGATACTAGTAAAATAATGACGTTTTAGAAATTGTATTACCCTTCAAAAATACGTTTAAATGATAAATTTACCCTTCACACTAGACGGTTAATAAAAAAATTTAACCGTCAAATACAGTCAAAATGCCTCATGACGGTCATTTTTCCCGTCAAATTCCATCACTGAGTTTGAGTACTTCTGTGACAAGCTTGGTGTGGTTCGAAAGGACCTTCCTCGAAAGGGGGAGCAATGATGATGATGTTGTAGTGGGATTATATCATCCCTGGACATTAGTCCTAAAGTGATCCGCAAACTTTTGTCTCTGTGATGTTGTTGGGATTGTATCATCCCTGGCCATTAGTCCTAAAGTGATCCGCAGACTTTTGTCTCCGTGATGTGGTTGGGATTGTATCGTCCCCAGACATTAGTCCTAAAGTGTTTCGCAGACTTTTGTCTCCGTGATGTGGTTGGGATTGTATCATCCCCGGACATTAGTCCTAAAGTGATCCGTAGACTTTTGTCTCTGTGATGTGGTTGGGATTGTATCATCCCCGGACATTAGTCCTAAAGTGATCCGCAGACTTTTGTCTTTGTGATGTGGTTGGGATTGTATCATCCCTGGACATTAGTCCTAAAGTGATCCGCAGACTTTTGTCTCCATGATGTGGTTGGGATTGTATCATCCCTGGACATTAGTCCTAAAGTGATCCTCATAATTTTGTCTCAGTGATGTGGTTAGGATTGCATCATCCTTGGACTTATGTCCTAAAGTGAGAGGGATTGATCATCACGTAATTGGATCATGTGTGTTGCAGGTTATGTTGCTGTAGATGATGTTGTTATTGATCGAAAGATCAAGAGTTGCTATTGATCGAAATATCAAGATTTGTTGTATATGATCGAGAGATCATGTGTTGATGTAGATGATAGAGTGATCGAGTGCTGCAGAAGATGAAGATCAAAGATGAAGACTCAGTGCTGTAGAAGATGATGCTCCAGTACTGAAGATGTTGAAGATGTTCCAGTAATTGTTCAAATTGCTGATGTTGTTGTAGAAAACTTCCAATGATTTATAGATGTATCACCTTGATGTTGTTGATGATGCTCTCTCTCCTTGCTCCTACAGTTGATGTTGTTATTGTCAATAGAATACCCTTCTCGTTAAGGGGGAGTGTTGAAATATTGTAACTTCGAAGAATATTCTATTTTATTATTATAATTTGTTCAGAGATGTTTTATTCCTCCGTTGGGATGTTATTATTGTATTTGGTCATCATAGAGTCATGAGGTAAAACCTCCTTTGTAAGTCTGGTCGATAGAACCCTCTAGAAAGTAATATTATATTGTTTTGAGTCTTCCTAGGTAAGTCGACCCAGTTAAGTTTGTTGGGGCCGATCTAATTAGTGAAAAAGTCAAGTGGAAGATAAAGTATAAATAGGAGTGATGTGCTCCTCGTTTGGACACACACACACTCACTTGTGTAATTCGCATAGGGGAGAGAGAGAGATATATCTGCAAGGAGAAGGAGCACTTGTTTGGGGTTTTGTCTTTGTACTTTTGATCATCTATATTGAGAAAGTTTTGCTGGGTTTTCTTCCCCAAGAGGGTTTCCCATAACAAATCTATGTCTATCTTGTGATTGTGTTTCTTTCAGTGATCTTGTATATGCTATTGTTGTGAAATTGAATTGAATACTAATGTTATCTATCTTAGCATATTGAATCTTAATAAAGACAACTTCGACTTCAACAACAATGATGAAAACAAAATAACCATTTGAAGGTTGCAACCCCACAAACAAAGAAAACATAACATAGAACAAGGGGGGGGGGGTTCATGCAACTGGTCATCAAAGACACCATTAAAGCTCGAATCAGGATATCTGAAGCTTCTTTTCCATGGGGTATATGCAGCAGGGGTAACTACACCCATCCAATAACCACACAAACAATTTTAGGCATTTTTTACATAGCAAATGCAAAGAAGAGGGGGGAGGTTGAAAAACAAAAGCCAATTGAACGAGGTACCTGTCTAACCATCACGACGAGGAAATCGAAGAAGCCACAGGACGTTGCATTTCACAAGAAAACGTGAGACGAAGGAGACTGCAAACCAGGAACCGCACTCGAAGCCGGGGGGAAACAACATGAAAAACCACCAACACCTGGGAAATCAACTGGAGAAACCGTCGAGACTGCTTAGACAATGAAATAGTTGGAAATGCTAAAGAAAACTGAAGCGACGAGGCTAATAAAACGATGAACATGCCACCATGAATGACAATTCACCATTCCGAAATAAGCGACCAAGACCCGTCTGCAGAGATAGATTAAAACGTCATGAAATCTGCAAAGAGAAACCCTGCGCAAAGCCATGCCTGTGCAGAGCTTGGTGGTCACCTCAGAAAGACAAGTGCATTTAAAAAATGGAGATGCCCACACCTTCTGAACAACAGAAACATGAAGAAATTCAACGCCGGATTGTAAACATAAGCCCACCGCCATATCCAAAAAACAGAGGAAGTTCAACGCAGGACTGAGAACAACCCCCGCTGACAGTCCGAACATGAGTAAATTTAAGAACAAATGACCCTTGCAATCTCCAGGAGACACACCAAGTAATAAAAACCCTCGCGCAAAGCAGTTTGAAACCCACGCTAAGTGAAAAACCCTCGCCCTCGTTCAACGGGACAACCAAAACCACCGGACAAGAATGATAGACGAGAAGGGGCCACGCTTTAAAGCACCGTGACGCCATCACGCCGCCAACTCCTGGGGCACAAGAACCGAGGTGAGCGCCACCGCGCACAGCGCCAATGACAACCATGAAAATTCCCAATAAAATATTTCCCCAAAAAAATCCGATTTTCCACAACCTTAGTCCAACCTTTAACCCAGAGCTCCATTGATGATCTTGCCCTCCGATTAATGCCCCTCAAGAGAAAACTTAATGTCGAAGACATAATAATTTCTAATTCTCCATAAACAAACCAATTAACCATCATTAATAGGAAACAACACTTCCTTGGGCTATTTCATTAAAAAAATCATGGAATATTAAAGTTTATTTATCAATGTAAACACATTTCTCAATTAATGAATTTTTTTATAAAAAATATTTATATCGTAAAAATGATTGGACAACACAAATGTTTATACGCATCCTAATAATACGCAATTTCAGATTTTGATTTTTGTCCCACTGTTAAAAATACACGTTCGATACGGTTTCAATTTTCTCTCCCCCTAATAAATAATTTTTAAAGCTCCCACGCGTGAGTGAAAATTGCTGCAGAAGTCACTTGAAGCGTTGTTTCAATCCCGTAAAAGGAAACACAATATACCAGCCTCTGTAATTTTCAGAGGAGAGGTCATACCCAAGTTTGTTGACCTGAATAACTTTGATTTGGTTACTAGAAGCTATGGATTTTGGGTGTTCTGATCCCGGGGCATGGAGAGACGCCTTATCCAGCTACGACAAACACATGGAATCCCTCAACAATCCTAAGCTTGCAGAGCTCGACAAGCTATACAGAACAGAGCTTCCTCACTCACTACACTCTCGAACACCTACTGCCTACATCACCAAAAATGAGCTCAAGAAGCTTATGGAATGGAAGTTAACCAGAGGCAAATGGAGGTACATTTCTTCATTTCATAAATATATTTTCACTGGGCTCATGAATTTAAACTAGTTTATAAATTACAAAGAACAACGTGGAATATCACTGAATACAATTTGACAGACTAACAGCATGATTGAATAAACCGAGAATTATATTTTACAGGCCTAGGCTGTTGAGCTTTGTTTCGTCATTGGATGAATCCTCGGTAAAAACAGCTTCCCAGAAAGCCTTTGCAGCCCTTCCTGATCTGAAGGAGGCAGTGAATGCCCTCTCTACCCTCAAAGGAATCGGCCCTGCTACTGCTTCTGCAGTTCTTGCAGCATTTGATCCCCACATTGCACCTTTCATGTCTGATGAGGTATTCCTCACATACTCCCTTCATGTTTATATATATCAGTTTAGGTAGCCAATGCATACAATCATTCATCCCTGGATTCCATGTCATTCTGCTCTTGGGGTATTGACAGGCAATGGTGGCAGCCCTAGGCAGTTCAAAGGAGTATACATTGAAGCAATATCTCGTCTTTGCAGAGAAGCTTCAAAACAAAGCCAAGGTGTGCTTTTCTGTATGAATTCTTTTATGAGACTTTTGCCATCATATGAATAGACGTTTTATTTCACTTGCCATTTCATCTTTTATTGTTTTATTATCATTTAATTTTTTTTCCAAATTTGAAATTAGGAGTTGCATTTAATACAAGTCATGTGCTTTTCAAATGAATATGATATATTTACTGGTAAAAACCCAAACATGAATAGAATGAAAGAGTATTACCATGAAGGTTTTCGAAACTGGATTGTGTCACCTCCTTCACAATATTGCACAGAATATAGAACTTTCTATAATGAGATCTTATATATTATCGACTAAGCAGTATGCATATGCTTCTAACTAGTTTGTGTGTATAGAATCTTATCCTAGCCAATTACATGTGTTTTTTCAGCAAGATTCCACTTACTAGACCCACTAAATATTCAAATTTTATATTTATAATTTCAATCTACAAGCTAGATTCAACATATTGTATATTACCAAAATGAACTAAATCTATAACATAACTACATTTACAAGTAAACTTTTGCTTGATTGCATGCAGCTACCCTGCCACATGAACAGCTGCATGACTGTCCTTCAACTAATAACAATATATCATTATATTGTTATCAATAGCAGAAGTTCAGAACATATTTGGTGAACTTCCAGATGTCAGATGTTGATGTGAAATTATTGACATGGAAACCAAAATACAAAATGGACATAATTCTAGCATTCCCCCTATTAATGGCCATTTTGTTTTCTTTCACACCAAGCATCTGCTTGAATCTAACAAATTTCAAATTTGTCCTTGCTTAATGGCTTCGTGAAAATATTTGATAGCTAATTGTGAGCCCTGCAATATATCAATTCAATTTGTTCTGTACTTGATCTCTAATAAATACAATTTTTTGTCAGTTAACACTTTGATTATCACAAAAGTAAGGTGTGGCTTGAGTTCGTTGTATGTTTAGATTACCAAGAATCCTCCTGAGCTGTACTCATTCCAGCATGCAATGACTATTGCTTGTACTCTGCTTTTATGGAGGACAATGTGATGCTTAGTTACTTGTTTCAACCTGTCAAACTACCTCTGATCCCATGTTGAATGAAGAAACCATGCTAGATTTCCTTTCATCTATGCAACTTGTCAAATCTAAATCTGTGAGACCAATGAACTTAAATTTATCATTCTGCCTATACTTGAGGTCATGGTGCAGTGTTTCTGTTTATAGACTTTCAAATTCTTTCTGTTTCCTTACAATGAATAGCTTTGGGAATGGCATACACTTTGATAAAATGCAACAAGTATAGCTTAAATTGGCTTGGTAGTGGTAATTTGGATGATATTCCCTACCAATTGCCTATGTAGTGTTGCATCCATTGGCTTTGAGTTTTCATGAGCTAATAACTTCATGCTTGTTTCAATAGGGGTTGCTGTAGAGTTTACAACCAGCAACGTTAACTCATTTTAATATCTCCCGTGCATATTTAGTTTGAGACATAAAGATGCTGTCCTTTTTTTTCTGCCATATCTGCACTCCTAAACAATAATGAAGCGGTTATAAATCTGTCATTCCAAAGGCTTCATGCAGCCTACATTTTAACTCCTCAATCATCCTTGTGTTTATGTTGTTCCAGGATTACGATTGCCATGTCATCGACACCTTTGATTTTCACATATAAGTTCTTATTTGATGGGTGTCCTTGAAAACCATTGACCTTGAAGTGACCATCAATTCTTGCATACCAGGCTTTAGGAATCTGATTGGGACCATGCAGTGTCTTTTTCAACTTATTTACAATATGCTCCCTCATTTTTTGCACAAAGCGTTGAAACTGTTGAATATGCACTTCCTCTCCAAAAAGACCATACAGAAAGGCAGTTTTGACATCCATCTGGCCATTTAAACTAAGTTATCATGGCTATTGCCTGTTAGGTTCTTTATCTGTTGCTCTGTATGTGTTCTCATTCCTGTTGTGGCGCAGCATGATTCTGCAGTTGCAGATTCAGCAGCAGCACCACCTCAGTTCCTGTGCACAGCAGAGAAGGCTTTGGGATGATTGTGCAGCACTAGTGTCTTTTGGGGCAGCACTAGTGTCTTTTGGGGGTTGCACAACAGTTATGTAGACATAAGTAGAAGTGCATGCATGTACCAGCCTTAGAGAGTTTTAGTTATTTCCAGAATTAGAATTTGCTTTTCTTATTTTAGTTTAGCTTTTCCAGATTTAGCAAAAATGCATGATTTAGAGGCTTTTCAAGATTTAGAACTGTTGAAATTTCATGACAATCACACTTCAATGCAATTCAGAAATTTCACCTCTTTGACTAGAGGTTTCCTGGATCTTAACCTAGTGAATTTTCAGCCTTAGGGCTGTTATGAAATAGTGTATAAAACAGCAGCGGGAAGTGTACAATATTTCACTTTCAAACAGCACCAATCTTCTAGGCAATCCAAAGAGAAAAGTTACCAAACAACCTGGATAAGCTTCAAGGGCAACTTATCCCACATAAACCAGATCTGAAAATTCACTTTTACAACAGTTATAACTTATAACAGCAGTAAAACAAAAGCTATAGCAGCAGCAAAATCAATCCTTAGATTCTTCAATTATGATGTCAAATCACTTAGCAAATTGTCATTTTTCTTATGTCAAATCAACAAGACATATATAGCTATAAATAATGATGTATGAAGAATATATATGGCTGAAAATCAAATCTGGAAATTGCACAAGTTTTGAACATCTGAAAACTTCATTAACATGCTCAAGACCAAATACATGTACATACCATAGCCTCCTCTCAAGGCTAGTACAAGTCCACCAACTCTCCAAAACTTGAGCTAGGGAAAAAATGAAAATCCTAGCTCAACTAAGGAGCTCCAACATGCAAGAATCACTCCAATAAGTCCTCCAAGGCAAGGCTTCTTCTTCTCTTCTTCTTCTCCACCAAAGATACCCTAGGGTTTTATCACAAAGCCCTAATCTCAAACTTCCAAAAGATAAACTTTAACCCTAGACTTCCAAGATGCTTCAAGATACTCTAGGAAGACCAAGAAACCCTAGCAACTCCAAGAGACCACCATCTATTTGAATGCTGTTCTAGGGCACATACCGGATCTGATTTCACATTTTCAGATCTGATTTAAGTCCCCCTCTTCACCCTATTGCCCCCTCACCTCCATACCTCAAGGTACATCTCATGCAGTGAGTTGGTATTGTTTTGATCGGTTTTTATCAAGTTTTTGAATCATTATTAACTGCTGCAATCTTATAACAGCAGCAAGATATTCGAGTTATATTTATGGGAATCCGTAATTAAGTGTTATAATTCCTACCCTCCCCCAGTGTTGTTTATGCTTCATTATCTTGACTCCATACGGCACTAATCTTTGTTGAGAGGTTTCTTGTGAAAGGTGTTTGTGTGTTGTTTAAGCAACTGCATGTATCTAAAGTGTTAAGGAGCTAGGTTGTGATGACATTGGGCTCTATCTCCTCCTGTGCTTACTACTCATTGCACTGTTATCCGTGACCTCGGATGGGGTGCTATTTTGAGTGGTAACGGTGTTTATTTGTCATTCTGTGATTGTGAAGGCTTGTTGAAACTGCTTTTGCACGTGAGTTGAGGTGTCCTTCCCTTTCACTTCTTGCATTGTAGTGGACCACCAAATAATCAATTGTAGCATCTTCTCTCTTGATGACAATGTCCATTCATCTCCTTTGTGATCATGTAAAGACTACGTGGCCAGACATGCAAACTATAACATCCTTTCCTTTTTGGTGGGTGGTTGTATATGTTTCTATTGGTTGATTGGGGTTGTTGTACTTCACAGATTGTGGCATCTTTCCGCTCTGCAATGGATAGCATTGTGCAATTGGACTCTTCCAACTCAATGAATTTTCCTACTTGTTTCTGTTTTCCAGTTTTCTTCTTTGACTTATCTTGATTGGCAATCGTGCCATCCAACTAGTCAATAGATACCATGTAAAAAAAAACGGAAATTGATAGAAGATATGCGAACTTGTAATGTAACAAAGGAAAAGTAACCAGTGAATAACTTGCATAAAATAACATGCATTCAACCAGAATAAATACTAAGATACGGGGAGAATAACACTTAGACAATTTTTTAACATAGAACAAGTTCTCCATGCAGCAAGTACACAAAATATTCTGCCCATGAGGGGCTTCCCATCTCACTGACTCTCCTCAGTAATCCAATGCATCTTCCTACATTTTATGCACGGCTATGCCTCTATCTGTTTCACTACAAGAGAGATTTCATATTCCCGAATACAATGGCAACAATTAGGAAACTGCACGTTACTATTACCTGCATTTATAAAATGAACTATATTACAAAGAGAACTAACTTCGAAACATTAACACTTAAAACTATTGTCAAACAAAAGAAATGCATTTGCAAAAATTTATGTGTGAAAGATTATTTACAACAATCTATGTTTTCAAATATTTTTGAAATCCACAGGGCTAAGTCAATTGATGTTTTTTCACCAATCAGTCATCTTTCCTTGCAATTTTTCACTGGAAAGATTTTGTCGCACATAGTCAGCACTGGCCACTCTTGTTGCCTTATGAACCGTAAATGAGAATATACAACTCTAATCTCCTGGCTGTTGAAATCATAAGTATTAAAAAGATAGTAGATCTATGGTGATATCTTCAACAAACCCTAATCCAATTTTCAAACCAACAGATTTATAACAATACTTAATATAGATCACAAGATCATTCAACGACACAAATAGACCGAAATACCACAAGTAGAGCGAATTGTTTATAGGTGCCCTTAGGCAAAAAATGATTGAATTCACTTGAATACGATGATACGAATGAGGAGTGTATCTTTGTATTTACTATTTATACACATCCTTTTAGGGTTAGGGCACCAGCCCCAAGAGGGTGACTAGGTTGACCTAGTCAATTATAAAAATTACAATAAATGGGTTAAGTACCCATATGTAAACTCCTTAAAGCTATAGATCAATACAGTGGATCGACATGTGGCCTAAAGTGAAGAGTAAACACATGATCTTGATTCTTAACACCCACCCTTAGTCTAAAGAGAGATAAGATAAGATAAGATAAGATAATTTTATTAATGTCCAACTAATGACCACAAAGTAGGTCAACGGGACTGTCGGTTACAATGATGTCCATGCTATGCGGGAGGACCAACCGGTCCCCTTTTAAAAACAAAGCAAATGCAGAAAACTTAAAAGATGAACAAGACTAGCTGGGTTGAAGTATGAGGGAGCTCCAGCCCCCGTCCCGACTTCCGAACTCTGCACTGGGGCGAAGAAGCCCTGGTGGAGAAGATCCTGGAGCCGAGACCGAAGAAGTTCTATTAATGAGAGCCACAAAGAGAAGACATTGCAACACATCATGCTTGCCCCTTTAATGGCAGCTTGCTTATAATGATACGTGTCCCTACATTGGTGAAGGTGGGTTCTAGAAGAGATTTGGTGAAGATATCGACAAGCTGATCTGTAGAAGGAACGAAAACCGACACAAGTTGTTCTTGATCATGGAGATGATGAATATACTGCATCCTCGCAATGTGTTTGGACTTTTGATGATTCGTTGGATTGCGAGTAAACTCAATGGTACTCTGGTTGTCACAAAATATGGTGGAAGCTGGAAGGAGGCCATTGAATGAGACCTAGTTGGTCAAGTATCATCTACATCCAAAGCAAGATGCTTCCTGACATGAGTTGCACTAGCATATTTGGCTTCAGTAGGGGAGAGACCCACACCCTATTGCCTCTTGGAACACCAACAAACTGGTTTTGAACCAAGAGAGAAGAAGTATCCCAAGGTAGAGTGTTGTTTGTTAAGATCACCCATCTAGTTGGCATCAGAAAAACTAAGGAGATGAATGTCATTGCTAGTTGAGTAGAGAATGCTCGCATGAGGGGTGCCCTTAAGATAGTGCAAGATACCCTTAGCAACCTGCCAATGACACTGATGAGGCTCCTGCATGTAGTGAGAGCACATACCAACAGCAAAAGAGATATTTGGCTGAGAACGTGTAAGATAAAGCAGATTGTCAAGCGACAATCTATAAAGTGTGCATCAAACATTGGTGAAGGGCACTTGGCCTGAAACTTTATCCTTGAAGTAATAGGAGTATGCACTGGATTGCAACCTTTCATCACAAAGCGCTGCAAGAGATCCAGGGTGTACTATGGCAGAGATAGGGAAATCCCAGCAAAGGTCTAAGAAATTTGAAGAAGTCCCAAAAAAGAACAAAGCAACCCTGAACCATTCATCTTAAAAGAGTCCTTAAGATGCTGCTTCATGTCATTGATCATGAATTTGGAATGACTAGTCAAAAGGAGATCACCCACATACAGCACAATGATGAGGGTTTTTCCATCTTGATGGCAAATATAGAGATCATGCCCAACCTTGTAGCTTCAATTGATAAAGAAATTGTGAATCTTCTCATACCAGGCACGAAGAACTTGCTTCAGACCATATAGAGATTTCTTGAGCTTACAAACCAAGGGAACTGTTACCCCCCATTTTATATGGGTGTCCACGTGTGATTCTTATTACACTCTTGAAGAGGGGGTGACACTGTTTTTGATGATATTTTGATGATGCCCTAGGATATTTTACTACTGTTGGAGGTTCAAGACAACAGCAAAAGACTAATGGAGAATGTGTTGTACAGTGATGAGCACATTTTAGGCTATTCAGGGCATCCTACTGCCTTACAGCCCCACCAACATCAATTCTGGGCGTTGTTTGGACTCTTTCCACCCTTCAGTAAGCAGTAAGAAGCCTAATTCCGAAATTTGGGCCGATTTTGAGGATAGGACAGTCAGATAGTCAATAACAGTTCGAGGCAGTATGATGCAATTGAAGGTAATAAATCAAAGACCTGTGTATGTGGCAGCAGCATTAGGGTCCATATGACTTGAAATATACACTCTGAGCAGCTACAGGAATAATAGACCATCAATGGCTAGTATTTATAAGTTTATATAGAAACATGGTTCCAGATAATATGCAAATGGGACAAAGGAGTCTGCATTGAAGGCAATTCTGGGGTATTTATTTGCCTAAATCCATGGAAAAGTGCTGAGATAACCACCAGGTCTTGTCATCAAACAGAAGTATCATAAATTCTGAGTTAATTCTAGGGGAAAACAAGAAAGAAGATGAAATCTGGGCAGAGAAAAGAGCATTAAACAGCTTAGTTATTAATTCTGGAAATGCTGAGCAGCAGGAGTGCTTCTCTAATCATGATTGCGGATTGGAAAGAGGTCTGTTCCATTTCAGGGATACTTGGAGCCTGCACACAGTGATTAAAGAAGGGTTTTGTCACCTTACTCAGCCCTATCTTCTCCACTTTCTCATTTGGCAGAGGTCCGATCCACACTCAGCCTCTGTTTTGAAGAGATCTGTGCACCTTCTTCACACATTTCCGGGTCAATCTACCATATTTCAGAGATATTTCTAGCATATATAGGGGTTTTCTTTGAGCAGCACTTTGGTGTTCTCCTTGTAAGCACCCAACTGTTTGAGGAGATTTACATTTGCCACTATTTGACAGTACTCCACAGTGAGAATTGTGTGCACCTTGGGTTATGTTTTGACACAGCTGGGTTCAAACTAATGATAGCACTCAGCAGCACCTGTTGTAACTCTATTTCAACATCCTGGAAGATGTCTGCTTTTGGCTTTTATATACACTTTGGAGGAGCATCCACTCTCCTAACCCACTATCCTAGAGCGCTCATCATTGGAGGGTCACTCTACACCAGGTATCTCTGTTGCAGGAAACTCCGTTCGGAAGGCCATACCTGTAATGGAAACTCACTGAAATGCGGGTACTGGAACGAAACGCAGCCGGCCGTACGGCGTTTCACAATTTGGAAATGCCGTACGGAACGACCGGCAGCATTTTGGCTGCTTTTCTTACCTGTACGGTGCGTTTCCAATTTTTTTTTGGTTACGTGGGCCCAAAAAAGCAGCAAGTTTTTTTTTTAACTTAATTTTTTAATCACCTAAATAGTATCTAGAAGCATCTAACCTAAATTTTTCACTTTATAAGCAAGCTGCTGCTAATAAACTATTCACCACGGTCCACATCATTTTGAGAAGAGTGTCATTCCAAAACGAAAAGAGAGATTGGCTCTTCTTCAAATCCATGCTCTAGTGCTATAGAACAAGCATCTTGTTCTATTTTTGAGGATGATGATGAGGCTTATACGTAATTATGTCTTTACCTTATGTTTTATTTCATTTCCAGCCACATATAGCCTCATGCATGAAGGCTAATTTTGGATGTAAAGCCTCATCTATAAAGGCTGAGTTAATAAAGGATGTGCTTTTCCTTCTAAATTATATATATATATATATATATATATATATATATATATATCAGGCGATATATCGCCAACATCGCGATGTTCCCAGCTTGCCGATAATATCGGCAAAAATCGGAAAATATTGCCAAAAATCGGGAAAATATCGGCTGAGTCAAAAAATTAATATTTTTGTATTTTTTAATTTTGTCGATATATTGCCGATGTTTGCCTACATTTTCCCCGATAAATCCGATATTTTCTTTTTGGACCCTTGGCGATATATTCGCCGACACGATATTTGTAACACTGATATATATATACACGGCATTTCCCCTAGCGTACCCATTTTGGGAGTGTCATGTTTCTAGGCGTCCCTGTTTTGGAAACTCAAAAACTTTTCCACATTTTGTGCAACTTAGCCTGGTATGCCCTTTTGAGGAAAGTGCCACCTTTGATGGGCTGGCATCCTTGTATGCTGATTTGTTGAGGCCGTCTCCATGTAGAGAGATGTTGTTTGGATCTTTGGGTCTTTTGGAGGAGTGAGAGTTTGCTTTTCTATGACGTTGCATGGAGAATTTGGAAAGAAGAGCCCTCAATTTGAGTCTTCTCTTCATTTGGAGGTGGCATGCTTCCTTTTCCATGGTTTGAGGAGTTCGCTTTGCATTTGAGAGGTTTTTTTTGAGTTGCTTGTGTTGAAAAAGTACCAAGGAAATGTTGTTCACTCATGTGCCGTGGGGTGGACAAGAACATCAAAAAGTGGTCCCTAGTACTTTATAAAGTGAGATACACTTTCTTTTATAAAGTTACTTTATAAAGTGAGTTTGAGGTTATATTTATTAATTGACTTTATTAGAAAATTAAAAAGGTGAGTAAAGTTAATGTCTCATTAATTATTTAAGTGAAGTGCATTAAATTCATTTAATGAGAAAAAGTGAGCATTTAATGAGAGCCTTAGATCTCATCAAGTCAAGTTTTGATCCTAGCCATTGGATTAAAACGAAGTTAGTTGTCTCAAACAAAACTAGGGAAAGGCATTGGAAACCTAATTCATTCTTGCTTCATGAGATTTGGAGTGAAGAGAGCAAAGAAGAGAGAGATCGAACTAGAAGAGAAAACCCTTGGCACAAATCCCAAGATCGTACAGCTAGAAGAAGGGCATGAATTTCTAGACTGAGATTGGCACAGAATTCGAGGCACTTGCAGTAGTGATTTAATTGCACAAAAATCGAGGAGCAGTGTTACCAGGCAAATTAGCAGGGCTAATTACCAGTAAGCAAAAATAAGAACAGTGACCCAATGTCACCTCGGTCACAGTTCTAACTTCTTCGGAAGTGAATAACCTCCAAGGAGAAGTATCCCTAGGGAAACCTGTAGAACACTAGGACAACCACATAACTATATTCTCTATGCAATTTGTAGTTAGACCAGTGCCTAAATGGAGTCAATCGTAAATAAGCTTAACAGATTTGTCAACCAACGCCAATAAGTGTAAGTTAGGAAAAGCATATGATTACCAATTATACCCAATCATTCAATGAAAGTGTCAATTCAATATCATTACATCAATTAGATATGTCAAAGATTTGTAAGCATTTAATACAATGATCAATGAAACACCACCTAAGAGAAAAGAACATGACCCAAAAGCATCAGCTCAGTATAGAGTTCTTACTTTAACAATCAGCCTTTGATATGTGAAGTGCAAGAGTAGTGTTCAAGATAAGGTCATACTTCATTTACCAATAATCAATATTAACCAACCATAAGGACATCATATATCGTTCATCATTGGTAAAATAGATACATATCAAGTAAATGTGCCAAGGCCCAAGATTATAAGCATATGAGAGTTCCTAATGCATAAATAATTCATCAACATGTATCATTCAAATATGTGTCATTAGCATACTATTATAAGTCTATGGCAATATTAATATATCCAAATCAGTTTAGCAGTCAATTATGGAGTATGCAAAAACTATCACCAATGACCATGCAAAGATCAACTGAGTATTAAGTTAATTCACGCAAATATAACTCAGATCTGTACAATAAAGAAACGCAATAGAGATGTATCTGTTATCACCTAAACTGTAGTTACCCCTATGGATGTATCCACTCATGGATGGCAATAGGGAAGGGCAACTCAAAAGGTGCAACCACGATCACCTCGACCTCCAATATATGGTTGTCACGCCAGTCGAGGCAACCTTCACTTTATGTTATCTAGCCCAGACAACAAAGGGGGGAGACCCGATCTACTCCCGACATGAGAGATAAAAACCAAGACACCAAATCAAGTTAACTCTAAGTGAAGTAAGGTGTATGGTTTATCCTAGACCTTAGGATGAAGTCACAAGACAAGTGAGGGGTTCAATGAGTATAACTTTGGTTCATTATTGATGTGAAAGTGACTTATGATTTGTGAAATAGGATCCAGGATTAAAGCACTAGTTCAATGTGAGAGAATCCACTACCTTGGGAACCGTGTACAATGCAGGGTAGTTTATGGGTTGAATTGGGGCTAACTAGTACAAGTGACAAGCCTGATCATGATACATGATGACATCCAAGGGTTTAGTTCATCACACAAAGGTCAAACCACAAGTTAATCCAACAATCTAGGAAAGTCGAATTGACTTGGAGAGAGACCAGTGCCTTGGGAATTGGGATAATGGAGTCAAAGTAAGGTTAACTTGTGGTTGAGGACTCCTATTGCATGAGACAAGTAGGCAACTAAAGTCTTGATGGATGAATAGGTCTAGATCTAGAGATTTGATGTTTGACCTAAGTGGACCACAATCCCTTAAAACAAGGAATGCTATCCCCAAGGCAAGATTTGATGAAGTGACCAACTAGACCTAGGTTTTGAATTATGCCCGTTCCAAATCCACTGAAATCTCAAGTACCCACATCCTGGAAGTGGACCAACTCACTTCTCCAAGGTGGTGCGACTTTACCCAAGGAGGCCTAAAAGTGGGATAAATGACTCAAGACAAGTCCAATGGCATCCAAACTTTAGATCCAAGTAGCTTAAGCAAGTGAGAGTATGGATCTACAATTTCATGGCAATCCAATGGCTAGATCTTACTAGATCTGAGTTTAAAGATACCAAGTGGTCCAAAATGGGGATTAAATCCCTTAAAATGTGGAATAGGGCCCACAAGGTAGAAATCAGAAAAGTGACAATCTGGGGGTAGGTTATTGGATGTGTAGATCATGAAACAAGTGGGATCTCAACCACCCACGTACTAGATCTAGGTCAACCCACCAAACTAGGAAGTGTGCCCTTGCTTGGAGAGGCTAAATGCCTTGGGAAGAGGGTCAAATGGAGGCCAATCCTCACCGAACTATAGATCTGGGATGCCGTGGATACTATAGAGGTGGGTTTTAAATATCTTACCCAAGAAGCTACTAGATCTTAGTAGATCTGAAAAAATGTAAAAATGAGGGTTTGAAGAAATAAGGGTTTTATCAATTTATGAGTTATGTCAATGGATTGGATCAAGATAAGAGAAACAAACCTGTGGATCTTACCTGGGTAACCTTGTAGATGCCTTGATGATGATGATCTATGCAAACCCGATCAATTTGAGAAGCTTTGAGGTAGTTTTCTATGCAATCGATTTAGTCCAAGAAGCCAATGCGCCCTCCCTCCTGCACAACAAACGTCAACAATATCAGATTTAATGTAATCAAGAGATAAGACTAATGCCACAAGAGAAGTAACAGAAAGATAGCATAGATCACAATGATACTAATGATAACTCCCTGATACAAGCAAGTGCCAAGAAAGTCGATTTGAAGAAGCCTTGCAAAATCGCCCTTGTTGAAGTCGCCCTCCTGTAGACAAGACAATGATTTCCAAAATAGATAGATCTTAGCACAAATTCCAAATGCTAGGTTGCAATAGACTTTCCAATCACCATCTAAGAACACCGGATGCAAAGGAGACCACAAGAATTTCCACAAGAAAGTTTTTCTATACCAATAATCCAAGAGCCAAAGACCCCTTACAATGAGAAGCTCTCTCCTTTAAATAGGAAGGAGAGGCATCAAAATCCTAAACACTTTTTGAATGAGTGGCTAAGATTAAAAGATACAAATGTCTAATCAATGGTTGAGATGAGCTCAACAATAAAATACATGGATCACTCATAAAATATAACATAAGTGGACAAAATCGCCCTAGAAGAGGGGAATCCCACCAAATCATGATGACAAAATATAATAAGAAACTTATGGTGGGTCCAAGGGGTAATTTTAGCCACCCTTGGTCAATCCCCATAGCACAATAATAATAAAATAGTCATCAATATACCAAATCGTGCCTCTATGGTCAAATCATAGGCCTCAAAAGACCTTAGAAATCATCAAAAAGTGCCATAAGTGATGGATGCGGGCCCCGATGAAGCTGAAACTGCTGGAGGAGGTGTGGAAGACATCAATCCATCATCACTGATCATCTCATGCCAAAACATTGCCTCAATAGCCCAAATCAAATTCCTCAATAGCCATTTCTACCAATCCTGAAATGCCTCGGGAAGCGTGACACTGCCCCAAACTGCCTCCTGGAGTGCCTGCGCTGTCAAGGTGAGGGCACCAGTGTGTCCGGGAGGGGGGTAATATGGTAAAAGAAGTGGCTGGACCACCCCCTCCAAGCATAGCGCCCTAGGTCAACTGGATAAAAATCACATCTGCTCTGACAGGGTCTCCGACAGACCAAAACTGCACTGGGATAGCCTACTGAGGCTCAATCATCACTGTAAGTGCCCGAAACTGAAAACAGACTGTCTCATTGGACTTAGAAGGTCCAAATGTATCCAAGATGTGTACTCATACACCATATGAATCTCTGCATGATCAAAATATATATCCAATATACCGGAACAGGTCAAATAATAATAATCTATAAATGATCAAATACTGCTGTAAACCATGAATCATCATCATAACCCTGTAGCTGCTGCATAGAATCATCATGTACATGTACATAGTCCATATATCATCTATCCATATCATCACAAGGTCTAACCATCTCATGTCCTATGGTTGACCTTGGTCAAACTAGGTTTGACCAAGTCAACATGACCAAATATAACTCAGACCATCATCAGAAGCTGCTGCAAAGTGTCAAAGGTTAATGCATGCTCTACAACTTATTCAAATAACAATTATAACACAAAGTAATCATTACTGGCGATCTAAATCCAAATATATAATGTCATTAATTATTATTATTACTCAGATTAGACTTTTAAGATCATACTCACTTCATAGCTGTGATCAATTTGCTAGTGAAGGGTGAAGGCTGAAATAAATGGCTAGGCTAAGGGATGACTTGGTTGACTTAACTTTGTGACACTTTGGCAAAGGGAAAGGGAATACACACCATAGTATATACTGAATGAGCAACAATACAGGGAATGGCGGTGTCTCACGAATGGATGAGTTGTTCAAAGAGGGTTTATTCACCTTTAACAGATGCGCACAATCCATAATACAAATAAGGCCAGCAATTGTTTTGATATAGCATTTAAGTTCCATTGCTTTTTGGGCCTGAAGTTTCCATAGCCTTGGTCTATGTGTGTTTATAAACACATTGCATAGATTTACATTTATTTAGGCTTTCTGCTGCAGGTGTGTTTTTAAGGCACTTGTTTACCTGAGCACTTCTAGGTGTGTCACAGACAGCTTGTTTACCTAGGTATTTACATTTCCAAAAAATATAACATTTTATTTTCATGGCCATTTTCATTTGGCATGCCTTTCATTCATGTGTGTTTAGAAACACATTGCATGAATGGGCTTTTCATACAAGATATAGCATTTCATTTTTCCAGATTTTGTATTCATGGCAGCCCTAAAAGTTTCAGGTTTAGCCAACGCAACTTTAGTGACTAGGGGGAATTCACAAGGAACTCCAACTCACCATAGGTAAGTTTTGTCACCAACTCAGAGCCGAGACACAATAGACAGGGAAGCTCATCCAATACAGAGGCTTCAGTGGGGAAAAGATCCTCCATGTCACTAGTCAAGTAGCAAGTCAGGGTGATAAACTAAAAGGTAGGCAATGGATGGATGAAGACAATGAATAATGGAGCCAACACTAGCAAGCCAAGGTTTGGTGGAATGATCACCTCTATTCTCCCTAAGGAGGGTAAAACCAATGAGTATGAATAGTGAACTTCTAAGTCTGAGTAGGGACAATTTAATATATATAATAAGATCAACCAGGTCCACATATCTATATGATCGCCAGATCATGACACTAGATGCTAAGACATGCTATAAGAATAAGTATAAAAGCAATATAACCATAACACAATGATATACCTGCTGAGTCATATACCTGAATACTCATCACCTGTACCATCATCTGTCCTCTGAAACTGCTACTGCAACTCTGGGCACTACTGACTGCTCTGTACAAATGGTATAATGGCTATATCGGTCATCTCTCTGAGTGTCCTGAGACTCAGTCATGGCATGGGGAATACAACTGCTGTCCAAAATCTGATAGTGATCCAATATAGATGCTCATCTCAACATCTCCAATGTAAGGGAACTGGCTGAATAGTGTACTGGCATCAGAAAAATAATGTATGGTAGCCCGGCTACTATATATGTGATAACAGTATCTTTTATGGTGTAAAATATTACAAAACAACCAAGAAACAAACCAATGAAAATCAAATTTAATAATTAACTTGTTCTCTGTAAGTGTATGTGCAGATCAGGGGGAAAGAACATACACACAAGGTCTGTAATGTTTATTGCAGACCTGTGCAAGCATAAAGGAGAGGGCTCGGTGAGGAGGGAAGATGAAGAGAAGGGCAGCCAAAAGAGAGTAAAAGAGAGAAGGTAAGGAAGATGGGAGGAAGGACGGAAAGGTAAGGAGAAAGGGATGGTAGGGCGGCGGATGAAGTGAAGGAAAAGGCTCTGGTAGGAGAAGGAGTAGGCCCGAAAAGGAGGAAGGGAAAAAAAAAAAGGGCAAGGAAAAGGAGGATAAAGGGATAGCAGATCCGAGGTGTGGAGAGGAGTTGGTGGAGACTGCGGGCTAGGGCAGCGAGTAGGTAAACAGGGAGGTCGAGGGTGTGAGGAAGTAGTTGGAGGGAGGCCGAGGTGGAAGGAGGAGAGGGCGAAGGTGGTGAGAGAAGGAAAGAAGGGCCCTAACTTGAGGAGATGGGGACTAATGCAGTAGGACATCAGGTCCTAAGGAAGGTAAGGCCGAGTTTATGAAAAGGGGGTCCGAGGGTCTAGAAGGATGATAAAGGGGAGGCTGAATGGCTAGTTGAGGAGAGCGAAGGGAGAGGAGGATTAGGGAGGAGGTCGCATAGGTTTTTAGGTTTGTGTTAGGGTTTTGTGCACATAAATTAGGGTTTTATAACAAGTTAAAAAAAGCAAATAACTCAATTTAAACTAAAAACATAAATAAACTAAGTTAAAAATAATATTTACAAATATAAACAACTCAGAAATTAGTTTAGGCAGCAGATGAGCAACCTAGGGTTTCATTAGTGAAAATTACCTAACCGTAGGGCATCAAAGAGGATAGCCCTCCTCTTGAGATGGTGCTTGCCAAGTTTGGAAAGCTAGGGCTTCTACAACAACTTCAAGAGTTGGTTGATGATGCCCTAGCTAAAACAAACTTTGGAGACCTAAAACTCAAGTTTACAATGCTAGGGTAACTAAAGGTTAGAAAATGACTTATTCTAGGGCAAAATGCAACTCCAATAGCTACCATTCAACCTTTAAACAAGCATACATCCAACATTTAACAAAAAGACATCAAGAGAAAGACTTAGATACCTTTTTGTGCATGTGTCAAGCAAACAACTCTTAGCATCACCTTAGCAAAGAAACAAGAGCAAAGCCTTCAAAGATTTGTCCCCAAATTAGCAAGCATGATCATCCTCAAGAGGTGCACATCACTCAAAGAGCCCCAGTTAGGGCAAAAATCATAAATAAAAGTGTAATCCCATAAAGTTGATGTGTAAAAATGAAGTGAGGAAAAGTTATTTATACTTTTCACACTCACTTTTACAAAAATAATTAAAATCTAGGCCAACATGCCTTTTTAAAATGTCAATTTGAAATTAGAAATGTCAACTTAAAATAAAAATAAAAATAATATAAAATAATCAAAGTAGTGGGTAAATTGGGGTGTTTTCCCCATATTTGACCCACACATGACTAAAAAGGCTAAAAATGAGCAAATCGGTCCGTTCTGAAGGCCAGACTGCGGAGGGGGGGGTCATCATGCCCCAACTAACCCCAACAGAAGTGAATATCTCTCAACGCACCCCCCCCTTATCAAGCATAAGAGTCTGCATTTAATGAAGTTAGTTGGAAACAAAACTAGGGAAAGGCATTGGAAACCTAATTCATTCTTGCTTCATGAGATTTGGAGTGAAGAGAGCAAAGAAGAGAGAGGTCGAACTAGAAGAGAAAACCCTTGGCACAAATCCCAAGATCGTACAGCTAGAGGAAGGGCACGAATTTCTAGACTAAGATTGGCACATAATTCGAGGCACTTGCAGCAGTGATTTAATTGCACAGAAATCGAGGAGCAACATCATTAATGAAGGAGGTCGTACAACAATAAATACTGGGCCACATTGTACAACAACAACATGAATTTCAAGACATTTGGCATAGAAATCGAGGGTTCGTTTTTATTGTACATAGGCACAAATTTCGAGGTAGGGTTGCACAAAATTCTAGGCAAACAGAAGACCATACAGTTCAGATTTCAAGGCCGAAATCCGTACAGTTCCATACTGTACTTGCACAAAAAATCAGGGCACAATTTTCGAGGCAGTTTTGGCACTGTTTTTGAGAAGATTCAGTCACACGGTTTTCGAGATAAGTTTGCTTTATTGATGGAATGATTTTTGCTGTAATTTTTCTCTAAAGAAATAATTATCTCTCTCTCCTATCAGGTTTTTCCTTTGGGGTTTTCCTGAGCCTATTTGGCTAAAAATTCGGAGTCTAAATTTTTATGTGTGTGGCTGTTATAAATTTTCTGAGTATGAAAAAGTGAAAAGAAATTCCATGTTTTTCAAGAAAAGTTAAATTTTTATGCATTGAAGCTAACATGCAGTCATGGGGTTTGGGCATTAAGCTCTTATGTGAAAAATAAAACTTGAAACCGGGTTGGGGTTCCAAAATTTTCAGCTTGCACACCATCTTGGTGGAGCACCCTCTTGGAGACTTGACTTGGTCACATATGGACATTGTTATTGGAGTGACCCTTAGGAGGTTAAGACCTAATTTGTAGTATGTGGACATCACTTGGTTTCTATGTGGACATCAATTGGTTGGTTCAACTTCCTTGTGGACATAGCTTGTTGAAAAAATCTTCTTTGAGGGGGCCTATGGAGGCCACATGGCATCACCACTTGGTATTTGATCTTGTTTGATGGAGACATTCCCCTTATTTTGGGGCCTCATGTATCTTGTGTATTGTACAAGTGGCATTGACCACCTTTTCTTATTGTAACTTGTTAGAAGTTAGTTGTTAAGCGGGGCTTTTGTATTATTTTACCCCACCCTAGGCTAGATCTAAGGAAATAATGAATATTTCATTGTAAAGGAAGATTGAGCTACTCCTATATAAAGAGAGTCACTTCCTCATTTCGACTCATGGTTGGATCTTTTTCTATTTTGGATCTTAATTGATATATATTTCTTTGGAATAAATTTTGTCTAAGGGTTTCGTATTCCTTTAGGTTGGTTCAAAGTGGGCTCTCACCATCTCTGGGTAGAGACAATTCACCAACTCGATCGACCAGACAGGATCTGCCAGGTATGTCACCTTCGAGAGGTTGAGGCCAAGGAGCACTTCATCTTTCGGTGTCCTATTTACTATGAGATCCGTGGGTGATTTCATTGTCTTTTTAGGGGTCTTCTTCCCATAGAGCTTCAGACTTTGACTAGATTTTTCAGATACCACGATCAAAGATGTCTGGCCTTATACTTGCAGGAGGTTGTCCGGCTTCGCTCCTTCACCCTCCATAGACATTCTCAATCGGGACCAATCTCCACTTAGAGTATCACTTCCTTCTTTTCGGTGCTTCCTTCCTCTAGGGACACCAAGAGACAGACATATGGGGCCATTGATCTTGATCGCTCAAGGACACGCCATTCTACCTCCATCTCCGTCCAACATCAGTGGCGAGGATAGTCTCGACCCCATTCCGGTAGTTGAATGACTTCATCCAGAATGTGGCAGCAGGCTCCCTCCTCCAAGCAGCGACACACTACCCATTGCAGTTCCTCTTCTAGGTCTTCCTCCAGATAGAGTACTCTTCTGAGCTTCCTCCAGTCAACCTTGGATGGTAGGAGAGATACTCCCAGTGTTTCTAGTGCTTCTAGTGTCTCCGATGCCCCATGACATTGACCGTTTCACCATTTTTGCATCACAACGCTTAGATCCGCTCCCTTTATACATTTTCCTTTCTTGGATCAACTCTCCTCATACTCTTTGTATATTATGTCCGAGACCGACGCTCCATTTATGGAGTTAGGGTTAGGTTTGAGTTATGCTTTTAGCTTTTTATAGGAGCTACTTTTGGGCTCCCACTTTGTATTGTTATCATGGTATCGCATAGTCTCATTAACCCATTTTTGTGGTCATTTGTTGGACATTAATAAAATTATCTTATCTCTTGTTAATGTGTGGCATCTCTCTTGCTATTGTGCTTATTTATTAGAGATCTTATTTGCTAGCATTGTCTATGTTATTCTCTTGAGCCATTTTAGGAGCAATATTGTCTAAGTGGATTGGATCTTGGATAAGGTTTTTATGTTGGATTCAATTGAAGTCCTTGCATAGAGGGAGGTTTTTCTTTACATTGTCTCTCATTTTGATGGTGCAATTCTAACCCCTTCTAGTGTAGGGTTTCACTCAAGAAAGAAGTAAAGGAGGGATTGGTCCTTCCCCTTGTGATTGCAAGTTGAATCCTCCAATACATCCATTGAGGCTAGGGTTGTCACTTCCTGGATGATCTTTGAAGCAAGGCCCTCTAAGTTAGTGAGCTATTGACTCCATTTTCCCTAGGTTGGATTGACATTAGTCCTTTGAAGTGGGTTCCTTTATCCTCTCATCATTCTATTGTATATCTCTATAATACAAACCTTTGTTAGGGAAACCCTTTTGGAATCACCTTGCTCCTCATTGCCTTTCCCTAGTGAACCCTAACCCTAGGGAACACTCCCCCTTGAGTTGAAGAAGAGCCAACCTAAAGTGAGAGGGGATAGGTTTGGTGACATTGGCATGTTTCCCTTAGTTCCCCTCAGGCTAGTATGCATCTTTGGGACTTTAATCACACATTCTAGTTTGGGAGGTAACGGGAACAAGACCATTCTATACAAACCATGGTGGTTGCGCATATGAAGCTCTTCCTAGAGGTATCCAAGGGGAAAAGCACACGTCATCCATTTGATGAACTTCCCAATCCGATGAAGTAACTGTAGAGAGAATCATCTGAATTGAGTCCATACGAGCAACTGGAGCAAACATCTCTGAATAGTCAATGCCCTCTTTCTGGGAGAAGCCTTTAACAACGAGATGAGCTTTATACTTCTCGGTTTTTCCATCTACTTCATACTTGGTTTTATAAACCCATTTGACACCAACCAGATTCTTACCCTCAAGTAAGGGGACTAGGTTCCTTATGCGGTTTTTCATTAGGACATCATATTTGACAGCGATAGATTTCTTCCATTTTGGAGGGTCTTTTGCTTTTGTAAGTGGTAGGATTTGTATTAGCCGTGGAGACAAGAGCCTGTGGAACAAGGGGATTCTGTTGTCATACCAATTCTCCTTCAAGAAGAATGGGCATAATGTCATCCTAAAGAGTAGACATAACTCACTTAGGCATTGGTCATGACCTACCTAGAGGAAGGGCAGAAGTAGAGGGCTCTGTTGTAACACTACTATGGGGTTGCTCAATTGGTAAGAGATTAGATGGAGCAATCCCAGTAGAAGAGACTTTATTGCGAGTAGTTCAAGACAATTCATCAACACGAGCCTCATCATGGGTAGTTGAATTAGTCATTGTGGGGCTGGTGTTGGAAAAAGTACTCAAAAGAGGAGAGTTATCATCAGGTCCTAAAAAGGAGAGATCCACTAAGACAACTAGAGATGAATCTTCTGCAATAATTGTGGGATAGAATCTTGGTAGACCATGGAAAGAACCTCATCAAAGACAACATCCGTTAGGGATTTTAAGCTAAGTTACGAGAATGAAATTAATTCTAGGAGTTTGAAGTGAAATACCGAAACAAGAGCAGTAGCAATGAATTGAGTTCAGCAGTATGTAAGTTAATCAATCACTACAGATAAATTAACTTGAACAAATAATCATGAAAGTAGATTAGTGCTGAGACCATAGAAGATGCTGCTAAAAAGATAAATATTTCGTTGATGCTTCTTGATAGTTTTAAATTTTAATTATTATGATGAGTGTCTTATGGGAAGGGGATTCCAATATACTGTGAAGTACGCGGAACAAGTTTGGATTGCCAAGTGTGGCTCCACACAAGAAAGAAGGCTAGATCAGAGTCGCAGGGGCATGTCCAACACTAACACCAAACTAGGGTGTATCTTGACGAGTCCCCATGGTCACTACCTAGTTGTTACCTTTTCACTGTAGAATTTTCCCACAAGCAGCAAATCTCTATAAGATGCTGGATTTTTGTCTGAAGGGAAGTCAATTTTAATTAAGTGTGGAAATTTATTAATTGCTGCAAGTCTTGTTTTTGATTGTTCACCACCGACTCGGGGCAATCCCGTAGTGGTTGCAAGAGCATACACAGAGACCGAGCGAAATGTTTGTTTATTAAGCAACTTGCAAAAGAAGTGAAATGTTTTGCTAATTACAAACTACAAATCTCTTTTCCGAGTACTACTTACTAAGGCAAGCCTTTTTAGTAGCACCGTACTTCAGGAAAGCGTAGTAGTTCGTTACTTTATTGTGAACTGAATGAAAAGAAACTAGCTACTTTAGTGCAATGCGTGTAAATGATTAATTAAATTTTACAAAAGAAGAAACTAATCTAAGTTAGCCAATCCGAACAAAACAAAAGTAGGAAAGCATAAAAACTTCATGTCATGAAAATGGCGCCGACCCCAAGGGGGATGGGGTGTGGGCATTAGGTAGCCCACTTGATCTTATTATTATTTTACAACTTTTAAAAGGTCTGTTCCTTA
Organism: Larix kaempferi; assembly: GCA_027924585.1. Taxonomy (NCBI): domain Eukaryota; kingdom Viridiplantae; phylum Streptophyta; class Pinopsida; order Pinales; family Pinaceae; genus Larix; species Larix kaempferi. The sequence goes on from BSBM01000205.1 coordinate 17,489,636, forward strand.
TAGATCTGGATCCAAAGGCTTACGAGGTTTACAAATGAGACAGGTTTAAGATATGCTACTCCGGGAGGCCCTGGATGTGGCCTAAATCTCAGAATTTTCGGCAGCACCTCCTCTTCCCTGTTCGTTAAAAGAGTAAAACCAGCCATTAGTTATGCACCAAATGTGCCAAATAGAACATTAAAATCATACAAATCTTTAAGTACTTGAAAGATGTGAACTTGAGAAAGAACTAAGTACTTAAAGCAAAACTAGATCTACTCTGAAAAATGTTACTTTGCACCTAGATCTAGTTACAAACTCAAATAAATCAGCGTTTAGATATTCTTTTAAAGGAAAACAAATCTACGTAAGCATGTCAAATATATCCAAGAGAAAGAATTTAAATTTGAGAGTGAAGGAAAGAGTGACGAATAGGAAGCAAACTCAAGCTTGAATATTTGAACGCTGAGGAAGTGTCGGTGGGAAACAAGGGCGTTAGATCCACTTAGAAGTTCTGAAGATAGAAGAAGATGCAACCTAGCTCAACTTCTTCTTTAGAATGGTAACCTGCACAACTAAAACGACCTTGCACAATTGAGATCAAATCTGGTATACTCTTCTAACATAGATTAAGAGAGCATAAAATATAACCGACTATAGTATGCTACTCCTAGATCTCTAATGGTAAAGAAATAAACAAGTAAATTGAAGCTTCAAATACAAATACCTGCCCTACGAGCTCATAGTAGCCTTCTTAGCCAGAAAGATCTATAAGTTCATAACAAAGAAGAAATAACTAGTATGATATTACCTCAATATAGACCAAAGCATTCACAAGAGAAATTGATGCACCACATGGACCTCCAAAGTCTTTTTCTTATTTAAATGATAGAAAAATTACAAAATACAAGAGCATAGTCAGCCTTTCTGTCCTCTGACCATGAGAAAAAGAGAGCCAAAGCACTGCTTAAATAGCCAGATGAGAGGGGGGGGGCACATTTGTCAAGAGGGAGTCATCTTGAGTGAAGGAGAGTTCGCTTGAGATGATTGAGGAGATTGAGGGCAAGTTAACTTGAGAGGAGGGCGCCACCTCTCAAGAGATGTGCCCCTCCTCATTGGGATTGTCTCCCCTCCACACAGAAACTACCAAATCATCAAGTGCACCCCCCTTCATGAGAGAGTGTGCCCTCCCTAATTGGAGATAACTCGCCTTCCTGAGATTTGATGCCGATCTCTGATTTGAAGCTTTAGTTAACTTAGATATGATTGCCAGTTAACTCGCCATCACTCCGGACAAGTCTGGGACAAACTTCCTTTGATTTAAGAATGCTGAGTTTTGTCTTTTTTGGGCCATTTTCAAGAGAAAATTTATTTAAGTGATAAATAATCACTCAAATTATTCTCAAAGTGGGTTTAGGGATATAGTGGGTGATCTGAGTTAGAAAACGATCACCCCCATGGAAAAATCCACTTCCTAACCACACTTTCATGACTTTTTTTTTATTTTTACAATTAAAACATTAAAAAATTGACCTGTTTTACGGGAATTTTTTTTATTTGCGGAAATTAAAAAAACCTAGGGGGGACTTAGTACATGTTCATAATGACTCAAAATAGTGACTAGCATGGTATTATACATAGACACCTAAGGCCTAACCACCAAGGCGAATACTCCAGCTTTGGAGGTGTGATTGAAAAACTCAAAAATTATACGTTGCTGAAAAACAACATATAATTAACAAGGAAAAAACACTTTGGAGTAACGCATTGATGTCTAAGTCCTAGGAAAGCCAATTCTTTTACAAAAGACATTATGCTATGTCAACTTATTACAATTTCCCTGCAGGGTATGAACATGCAAAAAATTAACAAGGGATCAGAATTCGCCTGAAATAGACTTCTGATCTTTTGAACTTTTGACAATGAACAATTGACTTATTCATTTCTTTAGCGGCTCACTGAGAAATCCAACTAAGTACAACTTAGGTGGTAACAAAGTGGAGGCTTAAGGTGAAGTTTGAAGAGTAAGCCTTGACAGACCAAAAAGTATTTGTAGTGTATGAAAGGAGATGGAAATGGGGAAAGGGATATGGGATAGAAAGGAAGGGAAGAAGAAGGTATCAAGAGAATGAAATGGCAAGGGACTAGGGCCTATCAATCCATGGGCTAATGGAGTCATAAAACATTGCATAAATGAAGGGGCTAGTTTGTCACAATCAACTACTTTGAGGTAGGCTAGATGGTATAAAGGGATAATTTGCCACATTCAACTATCTAATGTATGGAAGAACTAGTTCATGCATTCACGATTGTAGGTGTGTACTTAAGGTAAAAGGAACTAATTGGATAAATTTAACGTTAAGTGTTTGATGGAAATTAATGCGTGGAAACTTAATCTTGGAGAGCTAGGGGTGCCACTCATCAAAGAAAAGGTGTTGTTATATGTAGTTGAATTATAATTCAATTTCAGTAACTAGTTTGTTGGATGAAGGGAAATAAAAAGGAATTATAACAGCTCTGAAAACAAGAGGGAGACCCTCCTCACATTGTTCTACTTCTAAATGAAAAATCTTTTATTAATAGGCCTTCAAATTAGAATGACAACAAGAGGTTTCCTACACATAATTCATAGCAATTTGAGAGCATAAACATAACCATGCAACAACGTAGGTGCAATACCTCACTTCTTCATTAATCTTCAAGAATTTGATATACAAGGGATCTCCATCAACATCTCCAAGCTTCTACAACCTCCTATCACTTCTCACATTCCCAATCCTCAACGACCCTAATACAAATGAATGGAGACACAACTCCTTTTTATAAGGGTGGCTTTATCTCTCTTACAATAAAATACAATATTTCCCAACTAGTCAAAGAATAATAAAATAATGGAGTACTTAGGCTTATCCTCATCAAGGTTGACTTGTCAACTATGATCTCTAGTCTCCATTCTCTCCAAGAGAGGTCATTCCATCTAAAATATGAAATAATGTGCAAGATAGACCTCCAAGAGAGAGGGCACATCACTAAAAATAGGCTTTGACCATGTCAAGATGCTAAATGGTCCACTTCCAAGTGCACCTTCCAAGATGCACAAGTAAGAATACAATAAAATAATCCATGACATAGAAGAGTGTGCTTCATGGTCCACATAGAAGAAATCTCCAAGTGCACCATCCAAGATGAATGCTTGAAGAAAACAATAAAATATTCCCCTTAGAAATAATGGAGTACTTAGGCTTATCCTCATCAAGGTTGACTTGTCAACTATGATCTCTAGTCTCCATTCTCTCCAAGAGAGGTCATTCCATCTAAAATATGAAATAATGTGCAAGATAGACCTCCAAGAGAGAGGGCACATCACTAAAAATAGGCTTTGACCATGTCAAGATGCTAAATGGTCCACTTCCAAGTGCACCTTCCAAGATGCACAAGTAAGAATACAATAAAATAATCCATGACATAGAAGAGTGTGCTTCATGGTCCACATAGAAGAAATCTCCAAGTGCACCATCCAAGATGAATGCTTGAAGAAAACAATAAAATATTCCCCTTAGATGAGCGCTCCTCAACCACCTCCTCAAAATTGCAACTTGTGTGCATTAATTATCCTCCATGAAGCACATATGGGTCTCCTTGAGTGGTACATACCATCATTGCATGTGAACAAGGTGTGGCAAGGTGTGCAAAGATCATGTCAATGAGGATCTCCTTCCCACGCAAGGACCCAAAGTAGGTCTCTCCATCTAACTTCATAGAAAAGTGTGCAAAAGTGTTATCTAAGTGGAGTGCTTCACATGCAGTGCTGGTTAAAGGTCTTGGGACCTTCAACAACCTCCCAAAATAGAAAGGTGCTTTCTCCAATGTGTAACAACCTTATCCTCTAGGGGTTTGACCATGTCAAACCCTCCAAATAATAATAATACTCCAAGGTGGTTACAACTCACCAAATAATGTACAAGTGGATAGATCTTGTTACATGCCTGAGTAGCTACAGTGTTCCAACGAGGCCAAGGCTAGAGCAAGGGGCCAATTTCTTTTGTTGTACAGGCCAAAGTGGGATTTATTGTATGGATATTTGGTTTGGGGGTTGTTTAATCCCTGGATTGGACATGGCCAACCCCCTTGGTTTCACTCTTAGAAGTACATGGTGTTACCGGGCAAACTAGCAGGGCTAGTTCCCAGTAAGCAAATTATAAGAATAGTGATCCAATGTCACCTCGATCACGATTCTAACTTCTTCGGAGCGTCGGAACTTCCAAGGAGAAGTACCCTTGTAACCTGTAGAACACTGATACAACTGAAAGACTATATTCTCCATGCAATCATTAGTTAGACCAGTGCCTAAATGGAGTCAATAGTATAAAGATCAATGCTAGTGAGTGCAAAGATATGATTCAAGATCAATAATCCACTTGGATCATCCAGCGAAATGTATAAGTGTGTACGTCGATAATCATTCACCAAATGTAGATTTCAAGATCATTTACCAACGAGAGATGTAAGAAACATGTACACATGTAAGAATGATCAATATTGGATCAAAAGACTATATTGCCAACCTACTACAACCAGTAACCAAATACACCTTAAGTAGTAGCTTCAATGTCATTTACTAATCAGACATAAGCAAATGGTATGACAATTCATGATCAATTGCAACTGTCAAAAATGTAAAAGACTGTTGACTGGTGCAAATCAGCAAGGTAACTTAATAGCATTCAAGTATCATTTAAGATTCATCAATCAGTATGTATCAGTCATCCACAATGATCAATTGTCAATATGTAACTTTCAGTTTCAAACACCTTACACCAGCAGAAGTAAGCATAACAATTCACACTCAAATAACTAATGTAGATATTAAGACCATATCAGATTTGGCAATCAATTGTAGCAGCTGAAGCAAATGACTAAAATGATGTAAGGACTAATCATTCGATAGAGAGAACAAGACAAATATTTAATATATCGATAAGATATCAGTCTTGTTCATCAATTAGGTAAATGCAAAGATATGTCACTAACAAGGTCTGCCATTAACTAGGTACAAATAAGTTCAAGCATTGAGCGTCGCTAATCACTTAGAAGAAAACTCCTTTGCAATTAATCAGCATTCAATATTAAGAAACCAAGAATATTCCAATTTCAAATATAACTTCAGATCTGTGTGAATATACAGTGCATAAAGGTGTACAATTCAGTTTTATAGATGTAATTACAATTGTAGCAGATATAAAAAATCAGACCTTACAATAGGCTAAAAGAAACACTAACTTAATTTTGATTCCAATAATGGCCTTGAAATAAAGTTTATACCAAATGATAATCTCATAAACCAAACAGTGTGTGCAAAAGAGGACTTTCCAGATCTGATCTAGGTTAATTTAGGGTTATAAATACACAGAAAACTTCTCTAAAAATGCACAGAAATAACTCCAATCTGATAGCAAATAAAGTGTAAAAGTTCAAGTCTCAGCTATATGCTAACTCGCTTGGGTCTTATGTTGCAGGTAAGGGAAGGAGGGAAGCACAAGAGTTAAACACACAGGGTCTGCAATAAAATTGCAGACCTGTGGCAGGGTATGGATGAAGGCTTGGATAGGGCTCAAAAGGGATAGGGATGTGGTAAGTGATGAAGGGGGAGAAGAGGAGGATGTGGAGGAAGATGGAGGGCAGTGAAGGAGTAAGGGAGGAGGCCGCTAGGGCAAGCAAACACTGCAGTTAGGGTTTAGTACAAAAACTAAGGTTTAGCTTTAGGGTTTTAACTTAAAAAAATATAAAAATCAGATCTAAATTAAAAAGAACACGAATCTAAACTAGCATAATATGCACAAAGTAAATAAAACTCAGAAAATTAAGTTTTTTAGGATTTTTGAGATTTTTAAATTTTTAGGGCTTCCTATAATTTCGTCCTAGGGTTTTTAGGGACAAAAAGGGCAGGCCGAATTTATAGGAGGAAGGGCCGAAATTTTAGGAAAGCCAAAAAATACATTTTTTATTTTTATTTTTATTTTTAGGATTTTTGTCATAAAATTGCAAACCTAATTCTAACCCTAATACTACCATGAAAACACAAAATTTAACCCTAAATAATAATTACAAATGTGCAAACTCAGAAAATTAGGTTAAAAGAGTGGATGAACAACCTAGGGTTTCAAGAGAAAACTAGTCACCCAACCATAGGGCATCAATGAGAGGAGCTACCCTCCTTGAGATGGTACTTGGAAAGCTTGGCAACTAGGGCTGACCTGAACAATCTCTAGGATTCGTTGAGGGAACCTAGCTTTAGCAAGACTTGAAGACCTAAAGCTCATGCTTGAATGCAATGGTGACCAAAGACAAAAATGAAATGCTAATCAAGACAAAATGAACCAACAATGGCTTCCATTCAACCCTAACAAGCATCACTTTCATACAAATTGACTAAGAGACATCAAACCAAAAGTATAGATACCTCCAAGTACATGTGTTAAGCAAACAACTCTAGCCTCACCTTAGCAATGGCATGAACAATAGTAAAACTTCCAAGAAATGCTTCAAACTTGCAAAATAACCTTCATCAAGGAGTGCATCCATTCAAAGAGCCCTAGTTAGGGCAAATAGCAGACATAATGATCTTATCCCAAGAGTTGATATCTAAAAATGAAGTGAGGAGATCTTATTTATATGATCTCACACTCACTTTACACAAAATAAGGTCAATTTAAAAATATAACAAAAATAATATAAAATAATCTATAGATGGCCTATTGTAGGCTACCTGGGGTATTTTACCCCTAGGTGCAAAAATATGCTAAACAAGGCCAATTTTGACGAAACTGAAGGCCAGACTGTGCAGGGGGGGTCGTCATGTCCCAACTAACCCCAACAGTGATGAAAACCCTCAACGCCCCCCTCTTTTTGGCAAGCAATGAGTTTTCCCAGGAGGATGACGTCATCCTTTGAAGGAGGGCCCAGAGGGAGGGCGCTGCTGAACTGGAGGACTAGGAGGGTGTTGGATGTGTTTTGGAAGAGGAGACTGAGTCTCAATGCTGGAACCACTGTTGCTGGAGTGTTGAAACAAGGTCGGGGTCATGTGACCCAGTGACCCACCCTTGGAATCCCCAGACACCAACCTCAAGGTTTCAGACCCTTTCATGAGGCAGTCAGCGATGCCATTAAGCCATAGTACTTCTAGAAGAGAAGCCAGAGGGTTTGGCCTTGCCCCTACCTTAGAATGAGCTGGCTAAACACCCCTCCTGGTCAGAAAAAAGACATCCTCTCCCTGGGGCACCTCTGCAGGTACGATGGTGCTAGTACCATCGTAACACCTGGCTTAGTGGCTTTGCTGACTGCCCCTTCGGTGTGATGATGTCTCCACCATGCAGGGCTTTATGCCCATGGGTTGGTGCTTCGAGGCTTCTAGGGGTGACCCATTGGGGCACATGCCCATCCTGGTTATTTGACTTGCAGAGGTGATTGCGCTTTGTAAAGGAGTGTTTTCTCCTCCTAGCACACCTTCTTACACCCACTTGGACCTATTTCAGCTTTAAGAGACCCTTGCTCCTGCCTTCTTGGACCAGTGCGCCCTTCTTCCAGCTATTGCGCAACAAATGAGCCTATAGTGCCTTAGAGGGGGGTGTTGAGGGACTTTCAACACTTTGGGGTTAGATGGGGCATGTCATCCCCCCATGGCTCACTACTTCATCAAGTGAAGCTATTTCTCTTATTATTTTAGCTTATTTTTTATTTTTGTACATTCTAGGGTAAAACTCTTTTGTTTTGTAGAATTTACCCTAAACATAATATTATTTTATGATTTAGGGTTGTAGGCTCAAAATTAAAATATTCAAGAGAGAAAGGTATAAATAAACCTCCTCTCCACATTGTAAAATCATAAGACAAGGGTTCTATTATGAAGTTATTCTTCTTTCTCTTACTTTATGAGCTCTATTGGTGATGTGCACTTCTCTTGGATGTCTTCTCTTGCTTGAATGATGAATGGTGGATGAATCTAGGGCTTCTTTTTGCACATGCTATGGTTGGTGTTGGAATTGTTTGCTAAACACATGCTCAAGAATGACCTAAAGCTCTTCCTTTGCTCATGTCTTGGTGAATATTGGTAAGTTAATGCTTCTGTGTGGATTGAATGGTGGTGTATTGCTGCATTTTTTTTTGAATTAGGGCTATTTATCGATATTCTATCAACTTTGTGTGAAGGAAACGCCTTCTATTAGGGTTTCCTTTGGCTTTTAGGGCTTTGGACTTCTTCATTTTCCTTGGTTAGGCTCACCTACGGAACCCTAGAGGTTGCTAGGTGATGCCCTAGCTTGCAAATACTAGAGGGAAATTCTAAGAGAGGGACACTTGCCATGATCTCTCAAAGCCCTAGGGATTGAGATGACATCATAATTCCCTTCTTTTGTCAACCTTTTTTTACTCAATTTCAACATTTAATGTATTATAGTTAGGTTGCATTTTCATGTTAGTTAGCTGCATTTTTATCCATAAAACCCAAACAATCAGATATCCCTAAATATTCATAAAAATCCAAAACCCTAAAAATATTTGGAATTTTGAAAAACTGGTCCCACAACCAATTTCGCTCTAGTGGATATATCCACAAATCTTGAAGGACAAGAGGCTTGCCCCACTAAATCCTTAGGAAAGGAGTCATGATGGTGTTTCCCTAGCATAGATCCTTCATAGACACCATTGGCTGGGTCAATCTATGGGAGGCCATTTGTAAAACCATTATTCACGTCCTCGATAACCCATTGATTTGGCTGAAACTCAACTTTTTTGTTGATGTGGGTGATATGGTGTATATAAAGAAGATTTGGTCCCATTTTTGGAGCATGTAGAGCTTCTCCAAACTTGGTGTCATCGATAAGGACATCACCACATCCGAAAACTGATAGGGGTGATTCATCACCTGTAACATCCCTAGTCACCTCAATGGCCCTTTGAGATGATGGGGAACTCTTTCAAACACCATTCTGTCAATTTTTCTTGCTCTAATACCAACCTACAACCATAACATGCCTTCGGGGCCACGAGGTGTTCAACAATAATATCCCCATACTTTAAAAACATAGTCCATTCTTGGAATCTGACAATGTAACCACTGCCAAGTTGAAAATAAAGCCTTGAACTCGGATCTCTAATGCAATTCTACTCTTTGAACTCTACTGAATTTTAGTTATAATTCACACATATACAGGGATTGGAAATCCCAACACATTTATCCACACGGGGATAATTAAAACAACTAAACAAAAATTTCATGCAGATGATTACATCTAGGCATTACAACAAAATTACAGTGCAACAACAATTTACACAACATAATACAATATATACATGGTTACCCAATTCCTTATCAATTTACCATACAATTCCTACAGCAAAATAACTCGCAGTAAATTCTACATAAATGCTACAAGCAATTACACAGCGGAATTATATGATGGTGGTTGCCCAAATACACATATATCCTACAAATTGTAACAACCAATTCAAGCAATAAATGCAGTAATACCATGCCAAGCAATTCCATTCAGTCACATCCATTAAACGGTAAATTCACACATTATACAAAACATAAGTTAACCATAGCGTTTCTTTCACAATTAACACTTGTTTGTAAAAACTGCCTCAACACATTCAGGTATAATCACAAACTGGAAATCAAACACATTCCATAACAAAATTTAGCCATGGTAACATATTTGCAAGCAAGCATAAACAACACTATGAATACATATCTTAACAAGAAGTCCAACCAACTGCAGGTGAAGGATGTTCCTCCCAGCCATAGGCATTATCAAGCCATATCTTACTTTGATAGGCCACCCCTGAGCCGGGGCTATCAACACACAAGGGCTAAGTGCTCTTCTCAGCTATCTACAACTCAATCTTCTGCTTAACTCCACTCTTCCCCTGGTGCAGAACCCCTTCCATAGCTATCCCATCCTCACTTCTCCTTCCCCAACAATCCTGCACCACGCCAAGAACTAGAGCCCCTTCTCTGAGCTAACAATCCCTCGGAAACCTCCAATTCCCTACCGACACTCCAGTACAGGTTGGACAAGAAGTCTTCAAAGTGGGACTCTATGGCATGCAACTGCAGGACATGTTCTAACGTGCACCAGCTTCCTTGGGTTAAGGCGTGGACAGTTTTCAATACAGTTTTGTTAACTCTAGTCTTTTGATACCACTTCTAGGTATCAGTGGCTATCATTCCCCCATAAACATGAACTCTCTTCTCGTGGAAGGTGTGCATGCCTCAGTGATTTTTCTTCCACAATGAACCCCTTCCACAACTCAAATATCCCTTTTTATATGCATGGCTTAAAGATGCCAGGTGGTTTAATCAACGCATGGCTTAAGGTTACCGTGTGGCTTGTCCAAAACATATCCCCTCATCAAGGTTTAGGAACCTAGGTTTAATGTCTAGGGCTAAGATTAAGGAGTTAACCGACCATGATCTTCTTTCCCCTTAGTCTCCCCCCCAGCACTTCCCCTCTTGAGGAGTCATAGCCCCCCATCTCATCTTCGTCCTTCCTTCCCTGTAGCTGTCAGAGATTTTATATTAACATTAAATATGTACATACTTACAGTGTTTTGGTCATACTGACTATTTGTTCTTGGCTTCCAGCCTTTTCATAAAAAATATACAATTTACAATTACAGGGTGAAACTGGGGGTGTTACATTCCCCTCCCCGTTATTTTATGCACCATCCTTAGTGCATACCAATCCTATGTACATTATACCAGCACTATGTACACTACAAATATTTTAACAAAACTTCAAAATAATTGCAAGTATGCCACCCGCATTGCATCCTCTAACTCCCATGTCGCTTCTTCAGGACTGTAGTGGGTCCATTGGACCTTTACCTGTCTGATGGCTCTATTCCTCAACAACGTGACTTGCTGATCTAGGATACGCAGTGGTTGCACCAGAATATCTCCCTCCTGTTCCACCTGAATCACAACCCAATCAATTATGTGGCTAGGATCAGGCACATATTTATTTAATAAAGACACATGAAACACATTATGCACACGCAGACAAGCAGTCAATGCTAATGCATAAGTTACAGGTCCTATCTTATCCAAAATTTCAAATGGTCCACAAAATTGGGTTGCAAGTTTTGGACAAATTCCCAATTTCAGGGAACTTTTCTTTGGCCTAACTTCCAAATATACATGATCCCCAACTTTGAATTCTTTAAACATTCCACTTTTCTCTGCATAACTCTTCTGTCTGTCCTGGGCTATTTTCAAATTCTGTCTGATTTTTACCATTTGCTCTTCCGTTTCCCTAAGTAACTCTGGCCCAACTATTACCCTGTCAACTGGATTATCCCAGCTGATTGGAGTATTATACTTCCTACCATACAAGGCTTCAAATAGACTCATCTTCAGAAAAGCATGATATCCATTATTATATGCAAACTCTACCAAATACAAGTAATCTTCCCATTTTGATAGTTGATCCATCACATCAATAACCTGATTGACTCTCTAAGTCTACCCATCAGTCTGCAGATGATATGTTGTGCTTAGATTAGATGATATGTTGTGCTTAGATTCAAATCTATTCCAAATCCCTTGAATATGTTCTTCCAAAATTTAGAAGTGAATTTTAGATCTCCTTTTAAAACTATTGCCTTGGGTATCCCATGCAACTTGACAATCTCTTTCATATAGATATTTGCTATATTAGCCGCTTTATGAGTTGATTTGACTGGTATAAAGTGAGCAACTTTTGTTAACTTATCCACCACCACCATGATGGAATCATGTTACTTACTTGTCTTAGGCAACTTAGTGATAAAGTCAATGCTCACCATATCCCATTTCCGCTTAGGTATTGGCAATGGTTGGAGCAATCTTGTTGGATGTCTATGCTCCACCTTGACTCTATGACACTCCAAACACTTAACTGTATAATCTGCAATGTCTTTCCTCATACATGGCCAAAAATACTGACTATTTACTATTATAAGAGTCTTCTGGTATCCTGGGTGTCCTGCATAAGGAACTTTATGCATCTCATCCAAAATTAACTCTCTTAACTCACCCAAATTGGGCACATAAATTTTGCTTTTATACGTGAGAATTCCATCTTCTTCAATCCTATAACCATCATACTTTTGAAGCACATTTTCTTGTGGCAATCCATCCTTTACTTGCTAATAATATTCATTTGCATTTATAACCGTAATAATTTTGTCTTTTAAATATGTTTTACCCATACTGATGGTTGTAGCATGCATTAAATGTATCCCCCGACTAAGTGCGTTGGCCACTTTATTCTCATTACCCTTGATATGTTTGATTTCAAAATCAAACTCGCACATGAATTCTAACCATTGTGCTTGCCGGGCATTTAAATCTTGTTTCTCAAATCAATACTTTAATCCATTGTGATCTATCCTCAACTCAAATTTCCTTCCCATGAGGTAATGTCGCCACATATTCAGCGCATGCACAACGACAACAAGCTCCAGGTCATGCGTGACATACTTTGTAATGGCCCTTGTTAGGAATTTTATCAAAATGACAAATTTTCACTTTTTTCCCTAGTTAGACCTTTGACTAGTTTTGATCTCTAGGTCCCAAATTTGCCCCAAATGATCCCAAATCTTCTGAGAAGGTATATGAATTATATTAGAACATAAATATGTGTTTCAGGGATGCCTTTGGACCTTTAAAATACCTCTGCAAATCCTCTTTCAATTCTGGTCAATGTAGGTAACTTTACTAGTGATTTCCCTTTGACTAGTATTGGTCTCTAGGTCTCAAATTGACTCCAAATGCCTTCAAATCTTAAAGGAAGGTGTATGAATGATATTAGGACTTGAATATGATGTTCAGGGATGACATATGGCCACCAAAATACCTCTGCAAACTCTCTTAAGATTCTGGACCAAGTATGCAATTTTACTAGTGATTTGGGGTTCAAATCCCCCTGGGGTAAGTACTGAAAATGGCTTCCCAAATGCCTCCAAACCCACTCAAATTTATGAACAGAGGTAGGGAATGTATTAAGGATGTTATTAAGGTCTCATGTGCACCATTAATTGATTATTATATCTGTTCCAACCCTCTCCCATTCAACTGCAAAAATCACCAATTCGACCCTTGGGGAAATGGCACTATTTCTTCTCCCAATGCAATTAAACTGAGTAAAAATACTTCAAATGCTCAAGTACAGTACATGAAACTTGTAAAATATATCCATGGAAGTCCATTAATCACAAATGCATTAGAGAATCATCCATTCATTCGAAATCATCACCATTACATTGATTCACAACAAGGTAGTGGGGAAATGGCACTGTTCTTTCATTAAAATTGAGATTTATACATTTCTACTTGGAATTTCGACCTGAAACTTTCTGGAGATGAAGAACAGAGTATTTACTTCATATTAGAATAGAAATGGGGCATTAGAAGCTCCCCCAAAGAGTACAATAGCTCACCAAAAACGCCCTCCCTCAAGGATCAAGAATATGCCATCAAAACTGGAAATGGTTGAAGGAGTGAGCTGCAATAGAAGAAACCATGAGATGCCCTGTAGCTTACACCCGAAAATAAAGACTCCATTAAAGCTCCAAATGAAATGTCTGAATGGCATTTCCAATTACCAACTTGGATGAGAATCTTTCACCCTCGAAATTGGCTAAGGCAAGAAACTAGTCATCCACTAGCTCTCCCTCTTCACAAATGCAATTGCAAATTCTACAAATGATCAAAAGCCATTCCCATACTTCATTTCTACATTTTATAACCAACATTAGCCTTCTAAGGGTCGAAATCCTCTCAATAGATTCAATAGATTTCCATTTAGGAAATATTCCACATTTGCCACTTGTCTCCTAGTTCCAACCTTCCATCTTCTCCCAAATTTGATTTTGAGTCTCTTTGGCTTCTCCAACTCCCAAATTCGCCTTCCTTGAGCCTATTTTTGGGGCTGACATGTCATAGTGGTCAGATGTCAAAGGTTAGGTCTGCAATTTGTCATAGTTGTCATAGATGCTCCATCATTGGTGTCATAGGGGCTAGGGAATCTAGCCCAAGTGTCCACAAACTTCCACTTTGACTCTTTATCTTCCATGGAGGTTACCAATCCTTCCCAATTCGACCTAATATGCTCAATGACATGTGTTATAACTTACCAACTCACCCAAGAGTGTTCACATTTCCATTAATTCGAATTTGCAAAAGAGAGATACCATGCATTATGAAAAAGCAAGCTAGTGTGGGTCCCACATCCTCCATATGTCTCCAAAACCATTTGTCACCTAGGATTTCTCTTGAATTTCTTTATTCACTCTATTTATTAAATACTTGAACCCTTCTGATGTCTAAACATCATTTATTATCCCCTTTATTCCAAATCCCAAAGCTTCCACCCCAAACCTAGGAAACTAGTAATTTTCCTCCTTGGCAATTATTTGACCCTTAACATCAATTTTACAAACTCTAATGAATATGGCTAATGTGATTAGGCCATTGTGACCCAATTCCAAATTTGGGACATGACATACTTCTTCTCATGCTCCTTGAGCTTCCTAGATTCATAACAGATCACATGCCCATGCTGCATCAAAACTCCATCGACTCCTTCTTGACAAGCATCTATGCATACTACAAAATCTTCATTGGGATCGACAATCTCGAGAATTGATGTGCTGGTCAACAACTTCTTCAATCACTGAAAGCTTTCCTCTCACTGTGGCATCCACTGAAACTTAATTCCTTTCTTCTGCAATGATCTAATTGGATGTGCTACCTTTGATAAACCTTCAGTGAATCTCCTATAGTACCCAACCAATCACATAAAGGATCTAACTTCGGATACATTTTTGAGCATAGGCCATCCCATGATAGATTCTATCTTATTGGAATCCATTGTTATTCCTTCTTCATAAATGATATGTTCCAAGTACTAGATCTGTTTTTGGTAAAATGAACACTTATTCAGCTTGGCATAAAGTTGATGTTACCTCAACACTTGCAACACTAGTTTCAAGTGTTCAACATGCTCTTCCTCTATATTAGAATAAATAAGAATGTCATCAAGGAAAACAATGACAAACTTATCTAGATATTCTTTGAATATTGTAATGTCCCCTTTTCAAAAATTTATTAAAATGACCAATTTTCCACTTTTTCCCCAATTTCGACCTTGACTAGGTTTGCTGTTTTGGCCTCCAAATTAACCCAAATGCTCCCAAATCTTCTGTAAGAGTATATGAATGATATTTAGACTTGAATATTAGGTTCATGGATGATTTATGACCCTCAAAAGACTTCTGCAAATTTGATTTATATTCTGTTCAATGTATGGTATTTTAACTAGCAATTTATGCATCAAATCCCCCCTGGGTAAACACTGTAATGGCCTCCCAAATGCTTCCAAACTCCCTCGAATTTCTAAACAGAGGTAGGGGATGTGTTAAGGATGTTATTAAGGTCTCATGTGCATCATTAATTGATTATTATCTCTGTTCCAACCCTCTCCCATTCAGCTGCAAAAATCACCAATTCGACCCTTGGGGAAATGACACTATTTCTTCTCCCAATGCAATTAAATTGAGTAAAAATACTTCAAATGCTCAAGTACAGTACATGAAACTTGTAAAATACATCCATGGCAATCTATTAATCATAAATGCATCAGAGAATCATCCATTCATTCGAAACCATCAACATTATCATGCTATACATTAATGTAGTGGGGAAATGGACATTGTTTACTCATTAATCAACATTTTTGCATACAACCAGTGGGTATTTCGACTTTAGACTTTCTGAATATGAAGAACAGAGGATATGAAGCTATTACAATCAGAAATACATAATGAAAAGCTCTTTCAAGAAGCACAAGAGCTCACCAAAAACTCCCTCCCTCAAGGAGCATGAATATACCTTCAAAACTGGAAATGGTTGAGAGATGGTGCTGCACTAAACAACACTATGAGCTGCCCTGTAGCTGATACCTACAAATAAAACTCCATTAAAGCTCCATCAAAGACTTGAGTGGCCTCTCCAAACACCAACTTGGATGGGAATTTTTCACCCTCGAAATTGGCTAAGGCAAGAAACTAGTCATCCACTAGCTCTTTCTTCACAAATGCAATTTTTCTCAAATCATCAAAAGCCATTCTCATACTCGATTTCTACATTTTATAACCAACATTAGCCTTCTAAGGGTTGAAATCCTCTCAATAGCTTCAAGAGATTTCCACTTAGGAAATATTCCACATTTGCCACTTGTCTCCTAGTTCCAACCTTCCATCTTCTCCCAAATTCGAATTTGAGTCTCTTTGGCTTCTTCCACTCCCATGAGCGCCTTCCTTGAGCCTATTTTCGGGGCTGACATGTCATAATGATCAGATGTCAGAGGTCAGGTCTGCAATTTGTCATAGTTGTCATAGATTCTCCATCATTGGGAATCTAGGGAATCTAGCCCAAGTGTCCACAAACTTCCAATTTGACTCTTTATCTTCCAAGGAGGTTACCAATCCATCCCAATTCAACCTAAGATGCTCAATGCCATGTGTTATGACTTACCAACTCACCCAAGAGTGTTCACCTTTCCATGAATTCGAATTGGCAAGAGAGAGATGCCATGTGTCATTGAAAAATCAAGCTAGTGTAGGTCCCACACCCTCCATATGTCTCCAAAACCACTTGCCACCTAGAATTTCTCTTGAATTTATTTATTCACCATATTTATTAAATACTTGAACCCTTCTACTGTCTAAACATCATTTATTAGCTTCCTTATTACAATTCCACATATGCCCATCCAACCTAGGAAACTAGTAGGATTGATGGGAATGTCTTACTATGCAATTATTTGAATGGGGACATTACAAATATCCCATTCATTAGGCACATAAATGTAATTGGTGCATTTGTTAACCCAAATGGCGCCACCACAAACTCATAGTGACCATACCTGGTCTTGAATGCTGTCTTGTTAATGTCTTCTTCTTTTATCCTCACCTGATGGTAACCAAATCTCAAATCTATCTTTGAGAAAAACTTTGTTCCTCTTAGCTGATCGAACAAGTCATCAATTCTAGGAGGAGGATACTTATTCCTCACAATAAGCTTGTTCAACTATCCGAAGTCAATACACAACCTCAGAGTTCCATCCTTTTTCTTTACAAACAGAACTGGTGCTCCCCAAGGAGACACACTAGGGTGTATATACCCTTTCTTCAACATTTCTTCTATTTGCATCTTTAACTCTTTCAACTCAGGTGTGCTCATTCTATATGGAACTTTAGAAACTGGAGCAGCTCCAAGCATCAAATCAATAAAGAAATCAATATCTCTTTTCGGTGGCAATCCTGGTATTTCTTTAAACACATCTGCAAAATCTTGCAATACTGGAAAGTCTTCCAAGCTTGGGCTTTTACACTTCTTTGGTTCTTGCACACAAACTGCATACAACTAACATCCTTTTTTGAAGCATCTCTTCAATTGCAAGAATGGGATTTCTCTTATGGAAATAGGCCTTGGAATGCTTTTCACTATCTTTTGCTGTCCTTTTTCATCAAGACAAGTAAATGTCTTGTTATGACAATCTAATATCACATGATGTGCATCCATCCAATCAATACATCATATGAACCGAGTGATATTATGTTCAAGTCTGTAAAAGTGTTCAATTCATTCATATCCAATGAACAATCCTTTACCAATTCATTTATCTTTCTTTTTGCCCTAGTAGCCAACTGAACCATCCATGTTCTATCATGCTTACTTTTCTTTAAATGAAATCTTTCAATTAAATTAGGAGCAATATAGCTATGACTTGCTCCTGAATCAACGAGAATAGCAATAGGTTGATTGGAAATTTTACCTTCAACCTCAATCATGTTGGACTGATGATCAACTTATCTATTATCCAACGCTGCATATATTCTGGGAATGTTCCTGGCTACATCCTCCACATTATCCGCTTCCTATAAATTATGTACAGTCCTCATCTTGTCTCTCCTGTGATGACAATCTTTATACATGTGATTTCCTTGACATCCCCAACATTTTAGTTGTTGCTTGGTTCCTTTTCCAAAAGATTCTGTCATCTTGGGCTCATTTTGATTTGGATTACTTTGTTGATATGAGTTTTGTTGGTTCCTGAAGAAAGATGGTTTGGATCCTTTCTTCCTTTCATCTTGCATATCATTCCTCTTATCTCTCTAAGACTTCTGGAAATTTGCCCTTCCTTAGCTTTGATCATACATGTGCTTTGCTTTCTGTTGCCAACTATATTGTACAATAGTTGAACCTCCATTGAGTCGCCAGTGTTTGAACTTGATCAATGTTCACTTCCAGAGTATCAGGGGTTTAGTTTGTGATGACTAGCTAGTTTTGGCTAGCCATTTTTGTTTTTTCTGTTAAAATGACCATGGCCCCATGGGGTTTGTAATAAGTGTGCTAGTAGGGTTTTGAGTGGCTCGGTTCCCCATGAATTGACTATCAACTAAGGCATCCCAGGGAGTTTTTTGCCCTTGTTAATTATGCTTTGCCTATAGCTGAGCAATAATCGACGAGTTTTTCTCCCGCTTCCTCCAAAGCTGGAATGCCTGATTTTGAAAGTTTGGGCCTTGGGGGGTTATTAGAGTCCAACTGATGTATATGAACCTACTAGACACCATGTATGTATTAGATGGTCATTTCCTAGGTCCCTTGTTGTGTTTAAACATTGTTCGAATTTTTTTTACCGGACGTGTTGGATAATTTTATTTTTTATTATTAATTTTTCCAAATATTTAATTGGAAAAATTCAATTTGTAATATGTCAGTTGTTTGGGGGTGGATTTCAGAGATTGGAGGCTTGATTCCTAATCCAAAAATCTCAATTAACCCCAAACCCACTTATCCTAAGTTTCAGATAGTCATTTAGCCACTTAATTAATATTTTCTCAAAAAATCAATAAAAGAGAAATATTAATTAAAATAATCAAAAAATAATAAATTGGAGAATTATCCAAATCTCTTTAAAATAATCCAAATGGATTAAATAAACAGGCTAAATGACATGGCAAGAGGCATTTATGAAGATTCCAATCAACTCCAAACACCTTCAGTTAAGGATCCAGTCACCACCAGTCAATTCAATCAAGAGAATTCGCCCTCCTTCATGCAAAATTACGATTTAGTGAGATGGCAAGCAATTAATGGATTGTTGAGTTTGTATTTAATCAATGGTAGGCGCCTTCCTTGAAAGGAGGCCACATCACAAGTCTTGACACCAACAATCTCGAGTTACCACTCCATCAAGCTCCAAGTTTGATCCTTGATGAGGCTCACGCATTCCTTGCATGCACATGACTTTGCTTGTGTGGCATCCATTTGTTGGCTTGTTGTATATTACGAAGTTGGGTGATGTGAACTATGTGAGAGTGGGGCGCGCCTTGCCTAGGTGGAGGCCACCTCCCTACTCACAACTACCTCAAGCTCAGTGTTGACTCATAAATCAATACTCCAAGCCTATCAGTGATTGAAATTCGACTTTGTTATTGGCTCTCTCTATTTGCCAAGTTCGAACTAGGGTTTTAGTCTTTGTTTTTGTATAAGAAGAGGCTCTTTGCTCCCATTTTCTCATGGAGATTTTGTGCAAGAGAACTCTGCCAAAAATTGTATTGTAATCATTTGTTTAATCTTGGAATAAAAGCGACTTTGGAGGTCTATGCAAGGGTTTTTTGTGTTGTGGTTTCATCTTGTGTGAGGTGCTATCTCTCTCACCCTACTCTCTCCTTTTCAAATTATGTTCAATGCTAGCTTTATAAGACTATCAATCTAGTACATAAGGTTAGTCATTTAAGGTTTTTATTTGATTATCTATGCTAAGTCTCTCAATTATTTAGATCGAATAGGACGTAGTCGTTATACTAGTGTTTTCTAGATACTTGTTTGATTTACATTCTAACACTTGATCTGGTTTGTTTTTGTTGAGTGTTGTGTTTTCAGGGATCACTGAAGGTGGAGAAGAGTTTGGAGATCAACCTTTTCTTCATTAAACAGGAGTTCATTAAACAGGAGTTCTTACTATCTAATACTTTCACTTTGCAGGGTCTACAAGAAGCTTCTACTTCCAAGTCAAGAAACATAGCCAACATGGGCTCTTCCTCATCCATCACACTTCAAGTTTTAAAAAAAAAATTCGGTTACTTAAGAAGCCCTAAACCTTCAAGCTCTACTCCTTTGGCTTTGTCCTCCTCTTTGCCTTGTTTGGCTTGACCTTTTTTCGTCTCTTTGTCTCTCCTTCTCCTTGCTTCGTTTTCCTTCTCTTGCCTTCTCGTTTTACCCATCTTCTTTCCTCCTTCCTCTCGTCTCTCCTAGATCTACTCCTTTTCATTTTTGGTCTCTTCTTCCTTTCTCCTACTTGTCTCCCCTTCTTTCTCCTCTTCACTTCGTTTTCCTCTTCTTGATCTCCTTCATTCTTCCATCCTCTCTTCTTATCTTCTATTCGTTTCCCCCACTCCATTTGCCTTTCTCCTTCTTGTTTTCATTGATCTCCTTTTCTTCCTTTTCGTTTTAGCCTTTCTTCCTTGCTTTCCTTTCGTCTTCCCTTTGCCCTTTGTTGTCTGCCAGATTGCACACCAGCAGCAGAAATCTTTCGAAAGCTGTCTCTTCACTACAAGTGAGAGAAGTGTGGCCTTGGGGGCAAGCAATGAGCCAGGTACTGTCACCTGAATCCCAGCTCCTCCGTTTAGGCTAACTCCTAACGAAGCCAAGGGGGGTAGTCCCTACAAAGAGTTTCACTAAGACTCTTATATGTTTTAAAATTTTAAGTGTATGGTATGATGTGGATGGGTGTTGTTTAGGAGTTTTTGTGATGAGACCAAATTATAAATGTGATAAACAAAATAAGACGCAATCCACGTTGCTAAATAAGATATCAAAATGACAGTACGTTTCAAGATTTGAAGTACAAAATGCATCCACAAGATAAAGTAAAACCACAAGGACAAATGGTCTTGATCAATATATGAAAAATAAGTAACCAGTGCCTTATGGAGTCAAAAAATCATAAAGATGTGATGCTGAATGTGTGGGTCTTGAAAGGTACTGTTTGTGAGATTGTTGTGCAAATTATCTTGATAAATTACAAGTTTTAATGGTCTTGATTATTAGGCTAAAAAAACAAGGATATCAAAAGTTCGGGAATAATACTGGTAACCTCTTAGATGATAGGTCGAAGCCGCCCAGATTGCAAAAAGGTAAGTGTTCAATTGGCTTGACCACCCTTGAGTCTGACAACGGGATTTCGGTACCACCTGTTTCAGGAAACAACTTCAGTATTTTTCGAAGGGGCAACGCCGGTTCGTTGGTTGGGGTAAAGTTTTATTAAATTTTCACTTGTGAGATTAGCAAACCCAACACCTTTCTGAGTACTAGCCCAACCCTTTCAGGTTGGCAGAGCATACGAGTGTTGGATAATCGACCAAGATAAATTAATTATGAAGGGGTGTGAGTTGGAATATTTTATTATTAGAGCACAGTTCAACTCTCCGATAGAGAGCGCTCTTGACTTAGTCTTAAGACCAAAGTTCAAGAGACTTTAATTAATCTAAATGCCTAATGCAAGGGAAATGCAACAACTACTATGCTCTCCGACAGAGAGTGCTCTTGACTTGGATTTGGCCAAGTTCAAGAGACTTTTGTTCTTTTTATGAAAAATAAACAGTTTGTAATTTTGAGAACAAAAGTGAAGTTTTGAAATGATTGAAAATAAAAGATGATAGCAAGATTAAACAAGATGACTGAAATAAACTGAAAATAAATTTAGTGTTCTACCAAACAATAATTGATCTAAAAGTGGGATCTACCTCCGAATAATGTTGATCACTAGAAACACTAGTCCTTGAGACCTTCCAGCTAGCTGGAACTTCGGCAAGGAGGCTAATGGGGAACGAGAAGCTACCACAAAGCTATGTGGCCTTTGGGATGCAATCCCAAAGTTTGCTTACTCTAGTCAAAACTTGGAAATGGAGTACATAAATGAAATAACAAGCTAATCTAAAGCATATAGAAAAGAAAGATCTAAACTAACCAAGCACAACACTCTTCCCCAAATGGGGATGAAAACCCAAAAAAGTGAAGGACTCCTCCACTTAACCTTTTTATTAATACTTTTACAAATGCCTTGGGAATGAGGTCCTTGCAAGGTCTTAGCAGAAAACAAAGACTTAGAAATAAATCACTCCTATGAGTGTACAAAAGGAGAATGAATATCTTGGTTTTCTTGGTTCAATGATGGTTCAAATTTCTTTTTGGTTTTGTGTTTCAAATATTTTTGCTTTTGCTTAAGAGGTTTTCCTCTTGCACACCTACACATAAAACCACTTCAAGGCACCCATTATTTGTTAGAAAAGAAACAAAACTTGAAACTACTTGGACTAAAATCTATAAAGGACTTTGAAAAAACTAGATTTATGAGATTTTATTTTCGAAACATGCATAAATGTAAAACGGACCAGCAAACAAAATATGCCTAAAAGATGATGGGAAAGAGATCTTAAAGATAAAAATTTTGAAATATTTTTGGTATATAAGATCTATCTTTTAAGTAGAAAAGAAAGTTTAAGCAAGTGCAAGCTACATGCAATATTTCACTACCCTATGTGCTCAATAGACTTTTCAAAATGCAAGATCTAAACTTCTAATATGAGAACTAGAATGCAAAAGCTAACTAAGACTAACAATGTAAAAGTAAGCTAAGAATGAAACTAATACTATCTTAAGCAAATCTTTTTTGTGTTTTTAAAGTATTTTTAGGGCTCTTTTAGGATGGACGAATGGAGGACAAGGGAAGGTTTTGAAGACAAAAAACGAAAGATGAGGAGAGCTTAAGGAGGAGGGACGAATGGAAGAAAAAGAGGCTTGAAGGGGATGGACGAGAGGAGGAGTGAAAGGTAGGGAAGAGAGGATGAAGAGGGAAAAACAAGAGCAAGAGGGGAGGCCTCAAAGGAGGAAAACGAATGGGCTAAGTAGGGAAAAAACAAGGCTAGAAGAAGGCTAAGAGTGAAGGAAAATGAATGGAGAAGGAGGAAGGGCAAACTAATCTAGGCTTAGCACACAAAACTTCAACTTCTGGATCAAGATGGACAAGGGTTTTCCACAAAGTATGAAGGTGGATCTCATGTAACCAGTAACCAAGAAAGTGAGAGATTGTTGATGGAGGAAGAGATGAATCTCCTTTAAAGTGCTTCTTCTCTTGAAATGAGGAGAAAACCTTGAAGACTTGCAAGAGATATTGATTAGGTGCCGAGAACCACTGTTGAGTAAAGAATGACTTAATCTCCAAGCCTTTCTAAACAAAGCTAGAACATACATTTAATATTGAATTTGCATAAACAAAAAACAAGATGAAAGAGATATCACCAATTAGTGTGAAGAACACCCCAAATGCTCCAGCATGGACCTCCAAAGTCTCAATTTTATTCAATGTTTCAAACAAATATTACTACAGTATTTTGGCAGAGTGTTCATGCTCAAAATCTCCATGAGAGAATGGCCAAAATGGCATCTCTTTATAGCAAAGGCAAGCTACCTAACACCTAATTCGAATTGGCAACTAAGGGAGCCAATGGCACTAGTCTCAAAATCGAACTCTATGTCAAAATCCCAATCAACACCAAGTTTGAGCCAAGCTTGGAGTTAACTCCACCAAACAAATCGAATCTCATTGATTGAGATGAGGAGGTGGCCTCCACCTAGGCAAGGCACCCCTCATCTCCACTTTGGAACCATCATCATGCGAATTGATATGTGCCAAGTGTAACTCGAGCTCCAAGTAAAGGTTGACGTGAGGGTGTCAAGGCATTCAAATTTGCCACATAACATAAGCTTGGAGTGTAGTGGGTGGAGGTAACACGAGTTATGAAGGGAGCCAATGCCTTGTGATTACACCAATCAAGGATGGCACCTACCATATCTATTAAATGCAACCACCAACCCAATAATCATGTGCCAACACATCAAATCGAATTCTTGGTGAAGAAGGGCAAATTGCTTGGTGAAGATAAGCTTGTGCTGACTGTATACTCAACTGAATGATGACTGAGATGATTGGAATCTTCATTAATGTCCAGTGCCATGTCAATTAGCCTTTTACTTTATTCCATTTGGATTATTTTGGAGAGTTTTGGATTATCTCCAAAATATTCAATTTTATTATTTTAATTAATAATTTCTCTGTAATTGGGTTTTTTGAGAAATTATTAATTATGATGCCTAATTGACATCCGAAACTTAGGATAAACTGGTCCAGGGATCATGAATGATTTTTGGCTCAAGTCTGGAGCCTTCAATCATTGAATTCGGATCCCGGATGACTGACATATTACAAACTGAAATTTCTCTATTTAAACTATAGAGAAATTTATTAAAATTAAAAAATAATTAAAAAACCCAAAACTGGAGGACCCAGTAAAAATTTTTCGAAATTTTTTCTTAGGGTTCTAGGGACCTAGGACATGACCGACACTTATTCTAATAGTGTCTAGTAGGCTTCTATACATTAGTTGGACTCTAATAACCCCCCATGGCCAAAATTTTCAAAATCGGGCATTCCAGCTTTGGAGGAAGCGGGAGAAAACCTCATCGATTATAGCTCGGCTATAGGCAAAGTATAATTGACAAGGGAAAAAACTCCCTGGAATACCTTAGCTGCTTAATCAAGTCATGGGGGATCGATACACTCAAATCCTACTAGCACACTTTATTACAAACCCCATGGGGCCATGGTCATGTCAACTGAAAAACAAAACTGACTAGCCAAAACTGGCTAGGCACAAATGCTGCATCATCTGATACACTGGAGTACAAACATTCATGATGTTTGTCAAATGGCGGCTCTTCAGATAATCCAACTATGGTACAAATAAGTTGGTAACACCCTTCTCTTCTTCTCCATTCCTTGTTTGCTCCCTTCTTTGTTTAGGTTTGCATATTAACTTAGTTCATTGTTAGTCTTGGTTAAGTTTAGATCTCAAGTAATTTGAAGTTAGTTCATTTTTGTTAATCTTGCATCTAGTTTCCTTTTCAAGTTTGGCATCTAGATCTCATTTTTAACTTAGTTCACCTTTGAAAAAGTTTGCATTAGATCTCATTTGAAAGTTAGATTTGCATCTTAGATCCATTTTTGCATTTGCTTCTTAAAGTTTGGTTTTCAAAGTTAAGTAGTTTCCATTTCTTTATTTCTAGATCTTAGATTAGCCTTTCAAGTTTTGATTTGACTAATGCATAATGGGTGTTTTGAGTTGATTTGTTTGTTATAGGTACTTGAAGAGAAGAACAAACCAAGAGGAGCAAAGACCCAAGAAGAGAAGAAGCTAAAACCAAGAAGAAACCAAGAGCAAAAACCCAAGAATATCCAAACCAAGAAGAAGATTTAAACCATGAAGATCTAAAAGGCCAATCTCCTTTCTTGTAAAAGCTTATAAGAAGCTTCTTCTATTTTCATTTCTTTTTTCTCTTCAAAGGTTGAAATCCCCAAAAAGTTGTAATATCATTAATAAAATTTGCAAGTGGGATTTTTAAGCTCCCACACCCAACTTCCCCAATTGGGGAAGTTTGTAGTGTCTTGCTTTGTTTACTTCATCTTTAGCTTAGGTTTTACTTTTGCAAGTAGATTAGTTTTCCTTTTTTGCAAGTAGAATACTAGTTGTTAGATTAGATTTTTTTTTGCATCTTAGAACACTAATTGCTAGATTAGAGTTTATTATTTGCATATTGAGCTATCTTATTGTGCTTCTTGATTATTTTTGTTTGATCTTAAAAAGAACACAAAAGTCTCTTGAATTTGTCATAAGACAAGTCAAGAGCACTCTCTGTCGGAGAGCATATTGTTGCATTTTGCACTTGCATATAGATTAGATAAGACTCTTGAATCTCACCATAAGGTGGACCAAGAGCACTCTCTATCAGAGAGGTTTGTTTCTTTGTGCTCTAAGTAAAACACTCACAACTCATCATTTCCCATAAAATTGGAATTAATTATTTTCCTTACCACGTATGCTCTGCCCCTCCTTGAGAAAGGTCGGGTTACTCAGAAACGGTATTGGGCTTTTTAATTGTTCACATTAATTCCAACTTCAACCATAATAAAATTTACCACCCCCATAACCAACGAATCCGGCGCTGATCGATACAATACTCGAAAGTGGGCAAATTCCAAGTGGAGGCGCCGGGTAGCCATGTTTAGATTCTAGTGGCTGGTTAGTTATTGAATGCCTCGCTAGAAAACTGGGTGGTCTGTCATGTCTTCGAACGGAGCCACTTAGAGTATTCCCGGACAGATTTTCAGTACCTTGCGTATCGGTTGGAAATTCCCTTTAACCATAATAATCAAGATCACCTCAAAATTTATAATAAAATCTACAAAGAACACTTGCAAAACGATCTCAAGCACCAAACCAAGACTTATCAAGCAACATTGAACTCTTGTATCTCAGCATCCCAAGCATTATTTTGACTCCATAAGGCACTGGTCCTTCTATTGTTTCATTTTGAATATTATATCTGAAGTGCATATATCATTTGCTTTAATTATATCATTGTGGATGCTTTATATCTGAGTTATCAATTTGACAATCACTGGTGCTTTTTCTTCAAGTGTTATTGCAAGTTTATCTTTGTGTTGATTAATTTTCGATTATTATAAATCTGTGATCATTAAAAACTCATAAACAACACCCATCCATATCATACCACCTTTAAAAAACATTTAAACACAGAGCCTTAGACAACTCTTTGTTTGGGACAACCCCCCTTAGCTTCGTTAGGAGTTTGCCTAAACTGATGAGCTGGGATTCAGGTGACAGTAACTGGCTCATTGCTTCCCCCTAAGGCCACACCTTTCGCACTTGTAGTGAGGAAACAAATTTCGAAAGATTTCTGCTGCTGGTGTGCATCTTGGTGGACAACACCTTCTGTATTGTTTCTTCAAGTGTCTTGGGTTCTATTATCACATATATAGTAGCCGGGCTACCATACATTATTTTTTTGATTCCAGTACACTATTTAGCCAGTGCCCTTACATTGAGATGCTGAGATGAGCATCTATATTGGATCACTATCAGATTTTGGGACAGCAGTTGTATTCCCCATGCCATGACTGAGTCTCAGGACACTCAGAGAGATGATCGATGTAGCCATTATACCATTTGTAACAGTCAATAGTGCCCAGAGTTGCAGTAGCAGTTTTAGAGGACAGATGATGGTTCAGATGATGAGTGTTATCAACTGATTTGTACAATAGTTGAAACCTTATTGAGCCGCCAGTGTTGGAACACATCAGTGTTCACTTCCAGAGTATCTGGGTTTCAGATGTTTGGGTCTAGCCAGTTTTGTTTTTGAGTCGACATGACCATGGCCCCATGGGGGTTTGTAATAAAGTGTGCTAGTAGGGTCTGAGTGGCTCGGTTCCCCATGACTGGATTAAACAACTAAGGTATTCCAGGGAGTTTTTTCACCGTCAGATTATACTTTGCTTCAGGCGAGATATAATCTCTTGTTTTCTCCCGCTTCCTCCAAAGCTGGAATGCCCGATTTTGGAAATTTGTGCCATGGGGGGTTATTAGAGTCCAACTGTAATGTATAAACCTACTAGACACTATTAGAATAGGTTCTGGTCATGTCCTAAGTCTCCAGGACCCCCAGAAAAAATTTCGAAATTTTTTTACCAGACGCGTTGGATTTGGGGTTTTTAATTTTTAATTAAATTTCTCTATAGTTTAAATAGAGAAATTTGGGTCTGTAATATGTCAGTCATCCTGGGTCCGAATTTAGTGTTTGATGGCTCGTTTCATAAGCCAAAAATCACACATGACCCATGGACCAACTAAACCCAACTTTCGGATGTCAATTAAGCCTCATAATTAATATTTTATCTAAAAAGTCATTTACAGAGAAATTATTAATTAAAATAATAAAATTGAATATTTTGGAGATAATCCAAATCTCTCCAAAATTAATCAATTTGATTAAAATAAAAGGCTAAATGACATGGCAATAGACATTTATGAGGATTCCAATCAACTCCAAGTGGCTTAAGTCAACTATCCAGTCACCAGCAAGAGATCTCCTCAAGCTAATTCGCCCTCTCCCATGCAAAAGTCGATTTGATGAGTTGGCAAGTGGTAATTGGGTTGGTGGGTGTGCATTTAAGCCTAAGGTAGGCGCCCTCATGACTCATCAATTACCATAAGCTTGGCTCCCTTCACAAACACGAGTTAGTGCCTACCACCACTCCACTTGTCCTCTACCAACCAACTCGCATCCTCCTCTAAAGCTCACGCATATCTACCCTATCCTCACGTGTATCCTTGTTGGTGTTTGCTTATTGGTTGGTGATGCTTCCCATGCAATCACCCAAGTCGAGTTTGCCACCTATCCTCTTGTTACCTACCTACCATAAACTCGATTTTGTCCATTGTTAGCTCTCCAAGCTTAGTCTTGATTGGAATTCGACCTTCATGTCTATGCCAATTCGACCTAGGGTTTTAGCTAGTAGTTTTACTATAAAGAGAGGCCCGTTTGGGTTGTTATCTCATGGAATTTTTGATGTAAAGTTACTCTGCCATTTTGTGATTGCAAAGCCATTGGCTTAAGGAAATAAAGCGACTTTGGAGGTCTATATGTTGTCAAATGCTTTTCATGGAAATGTCTTCATAGTATCAAGGTGAATTTGTTCTTGTTATTTGCTTGTAATCTCATATATTGATCTATAATTTGCTTAGAAGGCTTTCTTAAGCCCATAGGATGGGCATTTGAATACAAGTTGTCCATTTATGTTTGGTTTAAGTGTGATTTAGAAGGAGTAGACTGTAGTTGGAAATACCTATACTATTCTAATCCCACTTTTATTATGCATACTATTATGATCGAGATGTGTTTATGAGTGATTGCTTGTGCAGATCCCACAGGTTTGAAGAGAGATTTGAGCTAGGTTGCATCTTTCATCTCTTCAAAAGGCCTACATTTTCTAACAAATTGTGTGTGCTTCAGGATCCTTCTAGAGTCAATCTCAAGCATTAAAGGATTTGGCAAAAAGCCTAAATCTAAGATTCCATCTTTCAAACTCATTTAAAATCAACTTGGTTACTTGTTCCTTAGACTTCCTTTTCTTCAAAGCCCTCTTGTCTTCTCCTTGAAACCTTTTGCATTTGCTTGCTAGCCCTTTCCTCCTTTCCCTAGTTTAGTCCTATCTCCCACATTGCTCTCGTCCCATTTCTAGTCTTTGCCCTTCATTGCATTCGTCCTACCTAGTTTTAGCTCTCGTCCCACTTCTAGTTTCTTCTCTTCATTGCATTCGTCCATCCCCATCTTTGGCCTCTCGTCCCATCTCTAGTCCATCCCTTAGTCTCCTCCTCTTTTCATTCCATTTTGCCCTCTCTCTTTGCTATCGTCTTACCCTACTTTGAGTCCTTTTTGCCTCTCGTTTTTTGTCCCTCCATCTTTACCCTAGTATCCCTTACGTCCACCCTAGTTTCTCCCTTCACTAGTTCCTTCACCTCTTCGTTTTTTCCCTTAGGTTACTCCTTCTCCCCTTCTCGTCCATCCTCTCTTTGGCCCTAAAATACAACAAAAACAACAAATAGATTGTTAGTGGTAGTTAGTGGCATTGTTTCAAGGTTACTAGTGTAGATTTTATGCTTTGTCATTATCTAGTTTCACTTTGCAAATAATTTCAAATTTTGTTTTATTTTCTAACATCTAATGGGTATTGGAGTTGCTTGTTTGTGATAGCTTTTCCTTTGAGAAAAAATAGCATTGAGAGGAGTTGAAAGCAAAGTGAAAGAAAGAGACTTATAATACAAGAAGCCATCAAGAAACCAAAGGGACGATCCAAACCAAGAGATTAGTATTTATCCTTTTGTAATAGATCTTAAGAGTTTGTTTTAATATTTCCCAATTTATTTCTCTCAAAGTCCGTACAAGGGTTTCATTCCCAAGGGCATTTGTACTCTCATAATAAAGTTGCAAGTGGGGTTTTTAAGCCCCCACACTCACTTCCCCCATTTGGGGAAGTCTTGTAGTCTTCATTGAGTGGTTTGATTTTCTAGTTTAGATCTTTAATATGCTCTTAGATTAGTTTTCATTTCAATAAGTTATCTTGGTCATATTTTCCGATTTTACTTACCCCCATGCTCTCCCGAGTACGGTCTTTGACCCGAAAGAGATTCTTGGGTAGATTAGAGTTCATTTTCTGTTTAGTACTTTACTTTTCATCTTGTATTTTCTCTTCCAAACCTTGACTAGAGAATAGCTAACTTTGGGATTTTATCCCAAAGGCCACATAGTGTTGTGGTAGCTTCTCGTTCCCCCATCAACTTCTTGTGGACATCCAGCTAGCTGGAAGGTTTCCAAGACTGGTGGCTTCTAGTGGTTGATATTGTTCGGAGATTGATCCCACTTTTAGATTAAAATTTGTCTTGTAGAACACTAGAGTTTCCAGTTTCGTTTTATCTTGCAAGTAGTATTGTTAGCAATATTCCATATCTTACTGATCTATCATATTGTTTAATTATTTAAAGTTGAGATATCTTGCTACTACAAACGACTTTTTGCTTCTTAAAACGAACCAAAGTCTCTTGAACTTGGCCAAATCCAAGTCAAGAGCACCCTCTATCGGAGGGCATTATTAGTCTTGCATTATTCCCTGCATTAGGCATTTGTTAATTAGCAAGTCTCTTGAACTGTGGTCATAAGATCAAGTCAAGAGCGCTCTCTGTCGGAGAGTTGAACAAAGTGCTTTAATAATAAAAAATTTCAACTCATACTTCCCTTTAATTAATTTATCTTGGTTTTTGTCCTACACCCGTATGCTCTGCCAACCGGAAATGGTTGGGCTAATACTCAGAAAGGTGCAAGACTTGTTAATTTCACAAGCGATAACATTAATTAAAATTTTACCCAAAACC
Organism: Larix kaempferi; assembly: GCA_027924585.1. Classification (NCBI taxonomy): domain Eukaryota; kingdom Viridiplantae; phylum Streptophyta; class Pinopsida; order Pinales; family Pinaceae; genus Larix; species Larix kaempferi. Next base: position 17,520,572 of record BSBM01000205.1, read on the forward strand.
GCAACCAAGACAAAATTATTGAGTTCTTCCTGAAGAGGTGGTGCCGGGAATCCACTGTCAGACTCGAGGGCGGTCAAGCCGCAAGCACACTTGCCCTCTTTGCAATCTGGGTGCTCCTGACCTATCACCTAAAAGTTTGCCAGTGTTTTTATTGGTTAAGGTTCCATTCCTTTTGATATCTTTGTTCTTATCCATAATAATCAAGATCACTAAAATCTTTAATTTACCAAGATAAGCTGCAAAACATTCTCAAAAACTTTTATCTCAAACACTTGTATCAAGCATTTTACAATCACTTTTACATTTTGACTCCATAAGGCACTGGTCCTTCATCACAATATTTTATTTGCTTAATATCAATATTGGAGTACTTGTTCTGATTTGCGTAAAGAGTGATTTATTTCTTATCCAAGTGTATCTCTCATCTTCTATTTTGCAACGTGGATTGCGTTATCTTGTTTTTCATTAAAGTATTATTGTGTCTCTCACTTTCAAAAAACTCCTAAACAACACCCATCCGCATCACAACACCAAAAACATTTTAAATACACAAGAGCCTTAGACAACTCTTTTTTAGGGACTACCCCCCTTGGCTTCGTTAGGAGTTTGCCTAAGCGGAGGAGCTGGGATTCAGGTGACAGTACCTGGCTCATTGCTTGCCCCCAAGGCCACACCTCTCTCACTTGTAGTGAAGAGACAACTTTCGAAAGATTTCCGCTGCTGGTGTGCAATCTGGCGGACAACAATGAGCATTCAGGTATATGACTCAACAGATATATCATAGTGTTTTGGTTATATTGCTTTTATATTTATTCTTATAGCATGTCTTAGCACCTAGTGTCATGATCTGGCGATCATATAGATATGTGGACCTGGTTGATTTTATTATATATATTATATTGTCCCTACTCAGACTTAGAAGTTCACTATTCATACTCATTGGTTTTACCCTCCTTAGGGAGAATAGAGGTGATCATTCCACCATACATTGGCTTGCTAGTATTGGCTACATTATTCATGTTGAGATATTGTAACTTCAAAGAATATTATATTTGTACTTTATTATTTTGGAGATGTTTCATTCCTCCTTGAAGACCTTATTGTATATCCGGAGATGTTTATTCCTCCGTCAGATTGTGGTAACTTGGGTTATTAGACTTCCCTAGTGGGGGTCGGCCCTGTATGTGTTATGTGGGTCAAAGGGTTATTAGACCACCCTAGAGGAGTCGGCCCAGTCAGTTGTAGTGGGGTATTTAACCCATTGGTTAAATACAAGCCTACATGTTTTGTGTAAAAGACAAGTCGGAGTAGTGTATAAATAGAGGAGTTGTATTCCTCATTTTACACACACTCACTCACTTGAGAGTGGCGCACTTGTGGAGGAGAGGTCTGCTATGGAGAAGAAGGAGCTTATGCTCAGGGTTTGCATCTTTGTATATTGTTGGTCATCTATATTGAGGAAGCTTTGCTGGGTTTTCTACCCCATGAGGGTTTCCCAGGATAAATCTGTGTCTCTTGTGTTTATGCTGTGCTTGTTGTTTCTTCAGTGATCCTGTATATGCTATTATTGTGAAATGGAATGTAATGCTGCTATTTTCTGTCTTAGCATATTAAATCTTAACATGGTATTAGAGCTAACCTGAAGGAAGGCAATGTATGGCACTTACGACACTTGCTTTACATACGACAATTTGAAGGTTAGGGTTTTATATAGTAAAAACCAGTCATCGTGGAAATTTCGCCATAAATCCATTTGGGCAAAGGTTCAGGATTTGAAACCTTTACAGGTCGTAGATAACATCTCCAGGTATCTTGTGTCCAAAGGGCACCCTCAGATTCGTTGTACTTTGTAAGTTATGATCAGTACAAGTTAGGGTTTCTGCCTCTTCTAGATCTCAGTCAAAATCAGGTGACCTAGGAAAAAAGGTCATAACTTGGGCTAGGAAGCTCCAAATGAAATTTCGTAAAACATGACAGGTAGTACACAGACTGTACTATCTCAGGAAACTTTTTCAGAGGCCGAAGTTGAACCAGTGACACGTGGCACGCCGTACAAGTTCGCTCTCTTGTTTTATCCCATAAACAGGTCATGTTGCGACACTTGGCATAACTTGGGCTAGGAAGCTCCAAATGAAATTTCGTAAAAAGTGACAGGTAGTACACAGACTATACTATCGCAGGAAACGTTTTCAGAGGCCGAAGTTGAACCAGTGACACGTGGCACGCCGTACAAGTTCGCTCTCCTGTTTTATCCCATAAACAGGTCACGTTGCGACACTTGGCATAACTCTCTCTCAGAAAATCCAATTGAGGTCAGACCTGTTGTGTTGGAAAGATGACAGGTCAGGCTACCACAGAAAAAAGTATTCAGACCCTGTGGAGCGAAAATTTCGGAGTTACAGCAGAAACAATCAGGTACATATTTCTGTCAAAACAGAATTATTTTTGGAGCACCTTCATTCATGGCTTCCGGAATTTAGGGTTTCGGAGAAAGTTAGAATTTTTGGAATCGGAATCCATGGCTGAATGCTACTCAGGAAAATCGAAATTTAGAGACCAAGATCAAATTTTTTGGTTGGGTAGAAGACCGGGCTTGATCAAACCCCAGTTCGGGATTTTGATCGGAAAGATGGAAAATTAGGGCTTCAGCAAAAGTTGGAATTTTTTGAAGTCTGTAACCACGGCTGGAAGCTCCTCAGAAAAATAAGAGTTTAGAGCCTTGGATCGAACCTTTTGATTGGACAGAAGGGTGGGCTTCATCAAACCCTAGTTCGGGTTCCTGTCCAAAAGATCTAGAAATTTCGAAGGCAATTTTGAGGGGTCAAATTTTGGAGATTTCAAAATTGAAGTATGCTAGTTTGATCAGCTCAGCAAGACACATCCTTCCATCCATTCAGAAGTGTGAAAGTCAAAGATTGAATTTTTAGGGTTTTTCTAGCAAACCCTAATCAAGCTCTAGATCAAGTTTCAGGGGGAGTTGAGGCTAAGGCCTTACATAAGAAGACTACAAGAAGTCTCGATAGGTATGACTTAAGGAGGTTCAGGTATGTCTTGAAATCTAATTCTTGATTAAGTTCATAATGTGTTTGTCTTCATATTATTTATTAGTACAATCTTGATTAATGTTAGAATTGTCTTATCACCCTAGTAACGGTATGAATACATGTGAATTATCGAAGACATTTATTGATTAGGGCTATATGATTGTACTAATGCATTATGGTGTTGTGTGAGGTTGATGTTGTCTGCTAACAAGATACAGGTACATCACAAAAGACAAATCAAGTTCCATGACCATGACAACATGAAGACAAAGACTCATCCATAATCTTTGTTCTACTTACGAGGTATGTATGATTTTGTTATATTATGCTTAACCTATGAGACATGCAGGTTCTAGCTCAGGATCTCTAAATCATTGAAGAGATTGTTTAGGTATGTTGTACATAACTAAGCAGGTTTACTAATCCAGGTATGTTTTCCTATGTCAAGTTAGAATCTTACCTTGTGTTAGGATCCCTTATATAAGTATACTTGGTATGATTGGTTATGCTTATTCATAAAGTTAGTAATCAAGGGTTTATGCATATTATGTCTCTTATCTTGATGATTTAATTAACCAGAAGAGTACTATGATCAAACAAGAATATGCATGAGTAAAAGAAGACTTCCTTGAAACTCTGAATACTAATGATCATGACTATACATATTCAAGATTATTTAGAATTAGAATGTTTTGATAATATTGAGAATATACTAATGAATGTATGTTTGTGTATGAGATCATGATGATGACACTAGTGCACACTTGAGCATGCACAGTGGTACAAAATGAATAGAAGTTCAAAAGACATATAGAAGATCAAACGAGAAGCAACCACACAAACATAAAAGATAAGTATTTGAGTTGTTATTTGAAATAGTAAATGATATTGCTTGTATGCATATTTGTATTCCTAGAATATATGATGCTGAGTGTAAACATTCATAGAGCATTGAACAATATACTACTAATATGCATATGATTGGTAAGTTGGACAAACATTCCATTGTTGCTTGTCTAGAATGAAACCTCTTTGCTGACATGCTGAGAGCTGTGCACACTCTCGATAGTATGTTCTGGTAGAGATGGAAGGCATCTAGATAGCCACTGTATGCATACAGGATATGGGAAAGTGTTGTGCCAAAGTATTGGTCAAAATAGTTGCATAACTATGTAAATGATATCTGTATGCATAATAGGTTATCATGTCAATATGATTTGATGATTATGAAGTATTACTAATCATGTACTTAATTTTGATTTGTAGGAAAGATCATGATGAATGATGAACACTAAACAAGCGATGGATGTTCAACAAAAAAGATTTTCAAATCAAACACACTATAGAAGGCTTGTGGCTAGAAGATTCTCTTAGAAAGAGGAAGAGAATTATGATGAGATGTTTGCTCCAAGTGGCTAGATAAGACCATTCTCTTAATGGTGTAATTAAAGAAGAAGTGTGAATCAGGTTCTGTATGGGTTCCCAGGATCGATAGTAAATTGATGAGAATACATGTGAGGATTGCATCATCCTTGAACACAAGTTCTAAACTGAGCTGTAGACAAGTGTCTCCGAGAAAGAAGAGGGATTGTATCATCCTTGAACACTTGTTCTAAAGAGAGCCGTAGATGTATGTCTTCGAAAATGAAGTCCTTGGTGGACATGAGAGGATTGGATCATCCCTGGACTTCAGTCCTAAAGAGAGCCGTAGACATGATGTCTCCGAGAATGAAGTCCTGAATGAACAGGTAGGGGATTGCATCTTCCCCGGACCTCGGTCCCAGAATTGAGCCGTATATTGATGTCTCCGAAAATTGAAGATAGGACTGCATCGTCCCTGAACTAGGTTCAAAATGTACATGAGGACTGCATCGTCCATGAACTGGGTTCAAAATGTACGTGAGGACTGCATCGTCCATGAGCTGGGTTCAAAATGTACGTGATGGGATTGCATCGTCCCTAGACATGAGACTTGTCTTAAAGTGTTAAGGACTAATCATCCTGTAAGTAGATTGGGATTGCATCGTCCCTAGACATGGTGAGGTGTCCTAAAGTGATAAGGACTGATCATCCTGTAAGTAGATTGGGATTGCATCGTCCCTAGACATGGTGAGGTGTCCTAAAGTGATAAGGACTGATCATCCTGTAAGTAGATTGGGATTGCATCGTCCCTAGACATGGTGAGGTGTCCTAAAGTGATAAGGACTGATCATCCTGTAAGTAGATTGGGATTGCATCGTCCCTAGACATGGTGAGGTGTCCTAAAGTGATAAGGACTGATCATCCTGTAAGTAGATTGGGATTGCATCGTCCCTAGACATGGTGAGGTGTCCTAAAGTGATAAGGACTGATCATCCTGTAAGTAGATTGGGATTGCATCGTCCCTAGACATGGTGAGGTGTCCTAAAGTGATAAGGACTGATCATCCTGTAAGTTGATCTGGATTGCATCGTCCATAGACATGAGAGATGTCTTTAATTGAGAGGGATTGATCATCCCATAAGTGGATCAGGATTGTATCATCCTTGGACCTATGTCCTAAAGTGAGAGGGATTGACCATCCCGTAATTGGATCATGTGTGTTGCAGGGTATGCTGTTGTTGTGTATACTTGTATCGGTGTGGATACTTGTATTGATAGATGTATTAGTGAGAATACATGCTTTTGATGATAGATGTATTAGTAAGAATACATGTTTTGATGATAGATGTATTGGTGAGAATACATACTTTTGATGATACATGTATTGATTAATGTACTTGTATGGTTGAGGATACTTATGTTGTAGATCGAGATGATCCAGATGCTGTAGATCGAGATGATGTGACGATGCTGATCGTGTTGATCTAGACGACGATGTTGATCGTGTGATGACGATGCTGATGATTGTGTGATGACGATGCTGATGATCGTGTGATGACGATGCTGACGATCGTGAGGATTCAGATATTGATGTTGCTGTAGCTGTTCGAGTGCTGCAGAAGATGAAGACTCACTACTGAAGATGTTGATGTTCCAGTATTGAAGATGTTCCAGTAACTGCTTGAGTTACTGATGATGTTGAGAAAGCTTCCAATGATTTATAGATGTATCACGTATGATGTTGATGACTCCTTGCTCGTGCAGATGCTGTTATAATATCCTTCTCGTTAAGGGGGAGTGTTGAGATATTGTAACTTCAAAGAATATTATATTTGTACTTTATTATTCTGGAGATGTTTCATTCCTCCTTGAAGACCTTATTGTATATCCAGAGATGTTTATTCCTCTGTCAGATTGTGGTACCTCCGTTAGATTGTGGTAACTTGGGTTATTAGACTTCCCTAGTGGGGGTCGGCCCTGTATGTGTTATGTGGGTCAAAAGGTTATTAGACCACCCTAGAGGGGTCGGCCCAGTTAGTTGTAGTGGGGTATTTAACCCATTGGTTATATACGAGCCTACATGTTTTGTGTAAAAGACAAGTCGGAGTAGTGTATAAATAGAGGAGGTGTATTCCTCATTTTACACACACTCACTCACTTGAGAGTGGTGCACTTGTGGAGGAGAGGTCTGCTATGGAGAAGAAGGAGCTTATGCTCAGGGTTTGCATCTTTGTATATTGTTGGTCATCTATATTGAGGAAGCTTTGCTGGGTTTTCTACCCCATGAGGGTTTCCCAGGATAAATCTGTGTCTCTTGTGTTTATGTTGTGCTTGTTGTTTCTTCAGTGATCCTGTATATGCTATTATTGTGAAATGGAATGTAATGCTGCTATTTTCTGTCTTAGCATATTAAATCTTAACAATTCATTGTCTTCATCCATCCATTGCCTACCTTTTAGTTTACCACCTTGACTTACTACTTGAATAGTGACATGGAGGACCTTTTCCCCACTGTAGCCTCTGTATTGGATGAGTTTCCCTATTTATTGTGTCTCGGCTCTGAGTTGGTGACAAAACTTACCTATGGTGAGTTGGAGTTCCTTGTGAATTCCCCCTAGTCACTAAAGATGTGTTGGCTAAACCTGAAACTTTTAGTGCTGCCATGAATACAAAATCTGGAAAAATGAAATGCTATATCTTGTATGAAAAGCCCGTTCATGCAATGTGTTTCTAAACACACATGAATGAAAGGCATGCCAAATGAAAGTGGCCATGAAAATAAATGTTATATCTTTTGTGAAATAAATACCTAGGTAAACAAGTTGTTTGTGACACACCTAGAAGTGCTCAGGTAAACAAGTGCCTTAAAAACACACCTGCCGCAGAAAGCCTCAAATAAATGTAAATCTATGCAATGTGTTTATAAACACGCATAGATCAAGGCTATGGAAACTTCAGGCCCAAAAGCAATGGAATTTAAATGCTATATCTAAATAATTGCTGGCTTCATTTGTATTATGGATTGTGTGCATCTGTTAAAGGTGAATAAACCCTCTTTGAACAACTCATCCATTTGTGAGACACCGCCATTTCCTGTGTTGTTGCTCATTCAGTATATACTATGGTGTGTATTCCCTTTCCCTGTTCCAAAGTGTCACAATGTTAAGTCAGTCAAGTCATCCCTTAGCCTAGCCAGTTATTTTAGCCTTCACCCTTCACTAGCAAATTGATCACAACTATGAAGTGAGTATGGTCCTGAAAGTCTAGTCTGAGTAATAATAATAATTAATGACATTATATATTTGGATCTAGATCGCCAGTAATGATTACTTTGTGTTATAATTGTTATTTGAATATGTTGTAGAGCATGCATTAACCTTTGACACTTTGCAACAGCTTCTGATGATAGTCTGAGTTATATTTGGTCATGTTGACTTGGTCAAACCTAGTTTGACCAAGGTCAACCATAGGACATGAGATGGTTGGACCTTGTGATGATACGGATAGATGATATATGGTCTATGTACATGTACATGATGATTCTATGCATCAGATACAGGTTTATGATGATGATTCATGGTTTTTCAGCATTTATTGATCATTTACAGATTATTATTATTTCACCTGTTCTGGTATATTGGATATATTATATGATCATGCAGAGACTCATATGGTGTATGAGTACACATCTTGGATGGATTTGGACCTTTTGAGTCCAATGAGACAATATGTTTTCAGTTCCGGGCACTTACAGTGATGATTGAGCCTCAGTAGGCTAACCCAGTGCAGTTTTGGTCTGTCGGAGACCCTGTCAGAGCAGAGAGGATTTTTATTTGGTTGACCTAGGGCGCTGTGCTTGGAGGAGGTGGTCCAAACACTTGTTTTTACCATATTACCCCCCTCCCGGACACATTGGTGCCCTCACCTTGACAGCGCAGGCACTCCAGGAGGCAGTTTGGGGCAGTTTCACACTTCCCGAGGCATTTCAGGATTGGTAGAAATGGCTATTGAGGAATTCGATTTGGGCTACTGAGGTAATGTCTTGGCATGGGATGATCAGTGATGATGGTTTGATGTCTTCCACACCTCCTCCAGAAGTTTCAGCTTCATCGGGGCTCGCATCCATCACTTATGGCACTTTCTGATGATTTCTGAGGCCTCTTAAGGCCCACGATTTGTCCATAGAGGCACGATTTGGTATATTGATGACTATTTTATTATTATTGTGCTATGGGGATTGACCAAGGGTGGCTAAAATTATCCCTTGGACCCACCATAAGCTTCTTATTATATTTTGTCATCATGATATGGTGGGATTCCCCTCTCCTAGGGCGATTTTGTCCACTAATGTTATATTTTATTAGTGATCCATGTATTTTATTGTTGAGCTCATCTCAACCATTGATTAGACATTTGTATCTTTTAATCTTAGCCACTCATTCAAAAAGTGGTTAGGATTTTGGTGCCTCTCCTATCTATTTAAAGGAGGGAGCCTCTCATTGTAAATGGGACTTGTGACTCTGGATTATTGGAATAGAAAATTATTATTGCATTTATCTCCAGTGTTGTGGTGAATGTTTTTGGTGTTCGTTCGTTGGTTCTTACTTTACACTGAGTTATTGGAGATCTTGTTTGCCATATCTTTTGTACCACGTTTTTTGCATTTACAGGTGGAGGCCGATTTGCTTTGAGGAGGAAGTATTGGTAGGGGAAGACTCTCCCTACTTCTTCTCTGGATCTCTTCGTTGGTAACAGGGAGTATTACTGTCCCAGGACTTTCTATTCTATGTTATCATTGCATTTTACTTGTATTTCCTCCATACTTGACCTCTTTGATTGAAATCGATTTTCCTTGGATTGACAGGTAGAGGAGGGCGCACTTGTGGGCTAGGGCATCAATTTGGCAAGCAAAATCAATAATTTCTCATTTGATCTCTGCGGGAATTTTCCTCAACCTCAAAGCATCTCTCTTCATCACTCAGGTATGATCTCAAGGTAATTTCTATCTCCATGATCTATCCACTTGTCTAAAATACTTCAAACCCTAATTAATCAAAACCCCATTTTACATTTTCTCAGATCTACTAAGATCTAGTGGCTTCTTGGGTAAGAAATTTAAAACCCACCTCTATAGTATCCACGACATCTCGGATCTATAGTTTGGTGAGGATTGGCCTCCATTTGACCCTCTTCCCAAGGCACTTAGCCTCTCCAAGCAAGGGCGCACTTCTTGGTTTGGGTGAGTTAACCTAGATCTAGTACGTGGGTAGTTGAGATTCCACTTGATTCGTAATCTACACATCCAATAACCTACCCCCAGATTGTCACTTTTCTGATTTCTACCATGTGGGCCCTATTCCACATTTTAAGGGATTTAATCCCATTTTTGGACCACTTGGTATCTTACAACTCAGATCTAGTAATATCTAGCCATCAGATTGCGGTGAAATTGTAGATCCATACTCTTACTTGATCAACCTACTTGGATCTAAAATTTGGATGCCATTGGACTTGTCTTGATCCACTTATCCCCATTTTTACCCTCCTTGGGCAAAGTCGCACCACCTTGGAGAAGTGAGTTGGTCCACTTCTAGGACGTGGGTACTTGAGATTTTAGTGGATTTGGAACGAGCATAATTCAAAACCTAGGGCTAGTTGGTCACTTCATCAAATCTTGCCTTGGGGATAGCATTCCTTGTTTTAAGGGATTGTGGTCCACTTAGGTCAAACCTTGAATCTCTAGATCTAGACCTATTCATCCATCAAACCTTTAATTGCCCACTTGTCTCATGCAATAGGAGCCATCAACCACAAGTTAATTTCATTTGACTCCATTATCCCAATTCCCAAGGCATTGATCTCTCTCCAAGTCAATTCGACTTTCCTAGATTGTTGGATTAACTTGTGGATTGATCCTTGTTTGGTGGACTAAACCCTTTGATGTCATCATGATCAAGCTTGTCACTTGTACTAGTTAGCCCCAATTCAACCCCTAAACTACCCTGCAGTGGACACGGTTCCCAAGGCAATGGATTTTGTCACATTGAACTAGTACATCAATCCTGGATCCTATTTCACAAATCATAAGTCACTTTCACATCAGTAATGAACCAAAGCTATACTCATTGAACCCCTCACTTGTCTTGTGACTTCATCCTAAGGTCTAGCATAAACCACACACCTTACTTCACTTAGAATTAACTTGATTTGGTGTCTTGGTTTTGATCTCTCCTATCGAGAGTAGATCGGGTCTCCCCCTTTGTTGTCTGGGCTAGATAACATAAAGTGAAGGTTGCCTCGACTGGCGTGACAACCATATATTGGAGGTCGAGGTGATCGTGGTTGCACCTTTTGAGTTGCCCTTCCCTATTGCCATCCATGAGTGGATACATCCATAGGGGTAACTACAGTTTAGGTGATAACAGGTTCGACATACTGAATTTTATCGTTGTAAAATGAAGGCAAACCACTTAAAAATCTTTGTATCTTTACCTTCTCTTCTTTGATAAACCCAACATACCTTAGCAGTTCTAAATTTTTTTTTTCATACTCATCCATGCTCATGTTTCCCAACTTGAGTTCAAAGAGTTCTTCCATCTTTTTATTATAATAATATTTTGATAAGTACTTCTTGAATTGCCTCCATGTAATCCTCTTTATGCTGATATGCTTCATTTGAACCAACTAGTCCCACCAAATGGAAGCCTTGCCCCGCAAATTGTAAATGCCAATCCTAGCTACCTGATTAGAGGAGTAATTATATAATTGGAAATATTTTCTCATTCCCAACAACCAAGCTTCAACATCTTCTCCCTTCTTCTTCTCACCATCAAAAGTAGGAGGTTTAATTTTTCTAAGTTCCCCTTGTAACTTGTCTTCCACATGCCTTCTTTTATGATGTTTTACTGGAGACATCTCTGAACTGCCGCTTGTCCCTTCAGGCTTATATGACCTTTTGACTGCATGATGAGTGAGTGGTGCTGCTTATAACTCTTGGTAACATATTTTGAGCGCTTAGATATTTCATTTGATCTCTTACTTGAGCCACCTCTTTCTTCTTTCTCTTGAATTGAGGTCGATCCCATTTTAATTTGTCTCTGTAACATATTTAGACTTTGCATCAGTTGAGTGTTCAACTAATTTTGTGGTTCCTGGGCCCTTAACATCTTATTGTCTGCCCTACAACTCTGTACTTCTATCCTAAGACTGCTCATAGTTTCTGCAAATTCTGGTGGATTTCTATGCCCATTGTTTTTGTTTCTGCATTTACCACACTGATATTTTGACCTCTGACATCTTCTTCATGGCTGTGTGGATGCCACCCATCATCTATTTTTACTTTTCAATACTTTCTCCATGACCTGACTTTTGACTGTGTTTAATCCCAAATTGTATCTGCAATGTGATCAGATCATTAAGAGTTTATCAGATCATTAAGAGTTTAAATCCCAAAATTTGCCCAAAATGTTCATATTTTAAAATTCTGGAAAAAATAGTTTGGTTGGCAATTTTTGTCAAATAAGAGCCATAGGCTCTTTGTTGATCAACTTTTGGAAAAATCCGAGACCCTCATTTCTGACCCGATCATGCCACTGTATTATTTGGATCATTAGCTTTCCATTGACTATTTATGGGTTCAAAATTGAGTCCTGAGCTGAGCTTTAGACTTTTAGAAATTCTTCATTCTTCCCAGAAATTTCCTGTAACTGCTGCTCTTCACAAATCACAACACCGCCGAAACAAACCTCTGCATGCATTATTGGCGCCTATTCGTCAGCGCTCTCCGTTGTCGTCGCGACATTCAACCGTTCTTTGTGCCGCATTGATATATTTCATTCACCGATGTCCCTGTGGCATCGCCCTTTGCTCGTCGACCTTTTCTATACTCGCATCCATTTCATACTTCGCGGTGTTATCGTCGATCTGCCCGCGGCTTCCCAAACTCGCCGCACTTTTGAATACTCCAATCCGTCATCGCCGATATGCCATCAGCGCTGGGATGTTGCCCCTTTCTATAATTGCATCCATTCCATACTCCACGGTGCTATCGTCGATCTACCATCGCCTATCCACCATTGCCAATCCACCTGTGGCTTCCCAAACTCACCGCACTTTTGAATACTCCGATACGTCCTCGCTGATATGCCATTGATGCTGGTTTGTCGCCCCTTTCTATACTCGCATCCATTCCATACCCTGCGATGCTATCATCAATTCGCCATCGAACCCTCCTCCGATGTTCCTACGGACTTTTCCTCCTTTGCACCTTTGATTTTAACCCCAAGCTTTCCACTTGGCATCCTCCCGTCAATAGATGTCTCTCTGAACTTCACACTTGGCCATTAGGGAGTTACAGTGGCCCTCCCTCCTTCTAAGGATTCTCTACAGGGGAAATTCCATCAAACACTTCCTGTGCAATCCACCAATCTGCCTGTAAAAACTGGTTTCCAGCCCAAACGGTCCTAGTGTTGAAACTGTCGCTTTGATACCACTTTGTAATGTCCCCGGTCACCTCCGTGGCGCTTTGAGATGATGGGGAACTCTTTCAAACGCCATTCTGTCAATTTTTCTTGCTCTAATACCAATCTGCAATGCCTCCGAAAACGATACCATGCCTCGGGGCCACAGGGTGTTCAAAAATAATTTCCCCATACTTTAAAAATATAGTCCATTCCTGGAATATGACAATGTAACCACTGCCAATCTGAAAATAAAGCCCTGAACTCAGATCTCTAATGCAATTATGCTCTTTGAACTCTGTTGAATTTCAGTTATAATTCACACATATACAGGGATTGGAAATCCCAACACATTTATCTACACAGGGATAATTAAAACAACTAAATGGAAATTTGATGTGGATGATTACATCTAGGCATTACAACAAAATTACAGTGCAACAACGAATTTACATCGCGGAATACAATATATAAAAGGTCGTGCAATTCCTTATCAATTTACCATACAATTCCTATAGCAGAATTACTCGTACTAAATTCCAGTGTTGCAAACATCGCTGATAGATCGCCGATGTTCCGAGAAATCACGCAATTTTTAGAGAGCCGATTTTTTGTGAAAAAATCACCGATTTTTTCTCGAGATATTGCCTATTTTTTCTCGATTTATCTCGAGATATTGCCGATTTTTTCCCAATTTTTTCTAAAGGTTAATATGTTTGCAGAAATATTTGTAATAATTAAAGCCTTCATTTAAGGGCAGATTGATCATTGAATTCCTTTTTCACTAGGCTGCTAATATACTCAAGATCTAAGACAGGCTTGAAGCTTGATCACTTTGATTGTATCGTTCATCATTGTCTTCTTTATGAAATATTGATTTTGGCAATTACCATACCCCTGCAATAAGTTCGATTTACTAAAGTTATTGGGCTAATAATACATTTAAATCCAAGATAGCACTACAGTGACTCTGTTTCTCTCTACTACCATTTGACTACTACTGTTACGAGCCTTCATTTACTTCACTCTTGAAACACTTGAACAACATTTGTTGGGTAGGTTGTTTGAGTACTACTGTGGATCAAGTCTGAGTATGATATTTTAATATTGCCATCATAACCCTTCATTTGGTAACCAATTAAGGCTGATCTGATATAAACAGCCTAAATAACTGACTCCTTGAATGCCAAGTTTGGTTCTATGCAGGTGATTGAAATTTCAACTCAGGACAACATTAGAAATTAGTACTTGCAAATTAAATTTCGATGAGTATTTGACCTTGTTGCTATACAAGTTTTGAAATACTATTGATCTAAGCCAAATATTGAATGTGGCATCGAGTCTACCTGCTCTACCTTCTACCTATTAAATTTTCAACATAGATCTGAGTTTGATAGCAGTAACAGTCTTCTTTTAACTTTTAGCAGACTTAAGAAAAATTGTAAATCTGAGATTTATAACAGCAGTAGATAATCAACAGTAAAGTAACATCAACCATCCACAAGAGATAAAAAATTTACCCTAGGGAAAACCTTTCAAGGTATAAAAACCCCAGCAAGAATAATCTTCTTTCAATATGAGATGACTGAGTTTGTACATGAGCAGATACAAAGAGCAGACTTTTACATCACTGTAGATTTTGCCTCTAGGGCATACATACCAAGATAAGAAGAAGGCTGCCTGTAGATGAACTTCTGAGTAAGATGACCACTGTCATCAAACCCTAACCAAACCCATCACTGAACTGAGTTAACTGTTGACCAAAGAAGATAATTGTGTGGCTGCCTTTGACTGTTAGAAACTGTTGTTGACCAAATTAACTGAACAGTTGATTGTCTGAAGCCTTCAGGACTGTCCTGGTTGACTGTATGGATTCCCAGGCAGGTTTGGTGGCTGAGTATCATCCCTTACAAGGCTGTGTCTGCATGGAATAGGCCCTAAACAGGGCTCGGCCTACTCCTTCAACTTTTACCCCTGCGGCTGAGAGGAAAGCCCTAACAGGGCTCGGGTGGACTGGAAATAGCCCTAGCAGGGCTTGGGCAGCAATAGAAGGGCCCTAGCAGGGCTCGGGTGAGTAAGAACCAGCCCTAGCAGGGCTGCTGTGCATGAACCAACCCCTAAACAGGCTTCCGTGTGACTGATAGGAGACTCAACAAGGTTCGGGTGGGCTGAGGACAGCCCTAGCAGGGCTCGGGTAGCAACAATTTGGTTCTCAACAGTAGTGACTGCCCTCAAAAATTGATCAGACCTCAACCACAACAGAAGTAATCCCAACGGCTGCCTTCAAGGAGAAAATTCAGTCCTTCGTTGGTGAAGTGAGAGAACATATCAGCATTAAACCCCCAAACAGTCTTTTTGGATCAGCTATAGAGCTCATGAAGTGAGTTTCACAAATGAGAATGCTTTTCTATTTATATTTCACCTTGTGAATCATTTCCATAAACTTAGGAATAATAAAATCCATTTAGTTAGGGTTTCATTATTTATTTTCACTTTTAACCATTCTCAAAATAATTTGACTTTTATCTTAGTCCTTTGGTCCTTTTCAAATGGGCTCTTGGTCCTTCAAGGGGGGTTCATGGTCCTTCAACAATGGGCTCTATGACCCAAGCTCTAAAGCAAGTCATCGAGGACCTTTCTCTTGGTCTCTATGGTCCACAATTGCCAACTCAAAGTACATCATCATAAATAAAGAAGATTATTCTTGTTCTCCTTGCTCATCAAGGTCATGTGCTAGATACATCAACAAGGGGTGGATCGGGTGGTTAGTCCCTTAGAGAAACAACCTAGCTCAACCATCTCGAAGACCTAGGAGAGGAGGACATCACACATCATCATCTTGGTTAACTGACCAGGTACCCTAGATATAAGCTAGGGGGACCCTAGATAACTGCTAGGGGCTTATCTGACTTGGTCCTAGACCAAGTTAGTTAACCAGGTACCCTAGATATAAGCTAGGGGGACCCTAGATATAAGCTAGGGGGACCCTAGATAACTGCTAGGGGCTTATCTGACTTGGTCCTAGACCAAGTTAGTTAACCAGGTACCCTAGATATAAGCTAGGGGGACCCTAGATAACTGCTAGGGGCTTATCTGAATTGGTCCTAGACCAAGTTCCCTAGATATTTGCTTATGCACTGCTTGGTCCTAGACCAAGAATCTCTCTGGTGTAACTGACCAGGAGGCCCTAGTGGTCAACTAGGGGCTTTTTCCATGGCTTGTACTGCTTGGTCCCAAACCAAGATTCTTAGATAACTACTAGGGGCCCTAGATACTTGCTAGGGACTTAAACTGCCTGGTTAACTGACCAAGAACCCTAGTTAACTGACTAGGGTGCCATCCTCCCTAGAGAATGGCTCTCGCAACTACATTATCTTTAACACTACCTGCTCTACCTTCTCTACCCGCTCTACCTTGTCTACCTGCTCTACCATCTACCTGCTCTACCTTCTTCTTCTACAGGACATCAGTTTCAAGGGTCTTCTTCTGTTTCTAGAGGACATCATTTTGTAGGGTGTTCTTTTAGAGGACGTCAGAGTCCAGTACGAGGCCCGTGTGCCTCAAGGGCACCTACTTCTAGTTCTAGAGGAAGATCCATTTCCGCAGCGATTACCTTTACCAGTAAAATGGGTAGAGGGAATCAATAGTTTATTTACTTGATTTCATTGTAGATGACTCATGAGTGGTGATGATGATCATGAGATACATTTATTATATTTTGATGACTCGGGATTCAGGACATGATTCATTTTTGTGTGTGATGTATCACTAGACATCTTATATATCAGTTTTATTTCCATATTCATGTGGCAATGTGTTTATTTGATGTTCTTGTTGCTTTAGATGGAATTGAAAAAAAATAATATTTGTGTATTTTTTAAGTTTACCGATATATTGCCGATGTTTGCCAATGTGTTCCCGAGATATTCCGAAACGATGTTTTATGGACCCTGCGAGGTTTTTCGCCGAGACGATGTTTACAACATTGCTAAATTCTACATAAATGCTACAAGCAATTACACAGTGAAATTATATGAAGGTGGTCGCCCAAATACACATAATATCCTACAAACTGTGACAAGCAGTTTAGGCAAGAAATGCAGCAATACCATGCCAAGTAATTCCATGTAGTCACATCCATTAAACAATAAATTCGCATATTATACAAAACATAAGTTAACCATAGCGTTTCATTCACAATTAACACTTGTCTTTTATAATTGCCTCAACACATTTAGGTATAATCATAAACTGGAAGTCAAACACATTCCATACAAAAGTTAGCTATGGTAACGTATTCATAAGCAAGCATAAACAACATTATGAATACTTATCTTAACAAGAAGTCCAACCGGTTGCAGGTGAAGGATGTTACTCCTAGCCATAGGCATTGTCAATCCATATCTTACTTTGGCAGGCCACCCCCAAGCTAGGGCTATCATTTCACAACTCAACTCTCCCTTTTTATATGCAATGTGCATGGCTTAAAGCTACCAGGTGTTTTAATTAATGCATGGCTTAAGGCTACCGTGGTGGCTTGTCCAAAACATATCCCCTCACCAAGGTTTAGGAACCTAGGTCCTAGGTTAATGGCTAGGGCTAAGATTAAGGAGTTAACCACCATGGTCTTCTTTCCCCTTAGCCCCCCCTAGCACTTCCCCTCTTGTGGAGTCATAGCCCCCCATCTCATCTTTGTCCTTCCTTCTCTGCAACTGTCAGAGATTTTATATTAACATTAAATATGTGCATACTTACAGTGTTTTGGTTATACTGACCATTTGTTTTTTGCTTCCAGCCTTTTCATAAAAATTATAAAATTTACAATTATGGGGTCAAACTGGGGGTGCTACACCACCCAATAATAACTTCCTCTCCATTATATTTCTATTCATAGTTGGAGACTAAGTGCTGGTGTTTTGTTGTATGCCTAGTGGGTTTGGAGTCCGCAACCCATTCTTATGGAGAAGTGGAGGACCAATATGCATTGTGAGGGTCCATTACGCTCTGCTGCCTTGATAGACCGAGATAACAAACCATGTTACCAGCGCTTCCCTGAAAAGTGACGTGTTATTTTTTGTTTGGATAGAGAGAAAAGGAGGCATGCTTCCTTATAAACAAGGCATAAATCTGCAAAAGGCCTTTAAATCTACTGAAAAGACCAAAAAACTGCCAAGCAAGGAGGGTGCCGGTGAAAGAAAGGGTAAATATCAAAGAAACCTGCTTGTTGTCCAAAAAAGGACTGTTGAAACCCTAGTTTTAGACCTGAAACTGCCCTAAAACAGTGCTGAAAATCCTTTTTGAGACCTGGAAAGTGCTGGATAGAGAAAGAAGAGTCCACACTAGCTCTGGTCCCAAGTTGAAATCATAAGAAGATAGCAGACCTATGGTGATATCTTCAATGATCCCTAATCCAATATCAAACCAGCAGATTTATAACAGCCCTTAATATAGATCCAAGAACAATCAACCACACAAATATAAAGCGAAATACCACAAGTAGAGAAAACTGTATAGGGTTGCCCTTAGGCAAAGAATGAATGGATTCACTTGAATGAGACGAGACAAATGAGTGTATCTTTGTATTATGCACATCCTTTTAGGGTTAGGGTGCTAGCCCCAAGAAGGTGACTAGGCTGACCTAGTCAAATATAAAAAAATAGCAATACAATAAATATGTTAGTTAGATACCCATGGACCATATATAAGCTTCATAAATATATAGTATGAATGAATTCACTTGAATGAGATGAGATAAATGAGAAGTGTATCTTTGTATTATACACATCCTTTTAGAGTTAAGGTGCTAGCCCCAAGAGGGTGATTGGGTCTACCTAGTCAAATATAAAAAATACAATAAATGTGTTAGTTAGGTAACCCAAGTGCCATATGTAAGCTCCATAAAGATATAGTCGATACGTTGGATTGACACATGGCCTCAAGTGAAGAGTAACTACATGATCTCAACATTGGCAATCACACTTTAGGAATTGACACAACTATGATCTTTAACTCCCTTCTTTAGGATACGAGGTTAAGTTTTGTCATTCGAAGGGCTGATCTAACATTGGATTGAAGATCTTGGGTGATCAGTTCATGATCTTACCTTTCATGCATAACCCTTATATGAAATCAACCTATTTTCTTTGACTGCAGGAACTAAACAGTAAATCTGGTGATGTTAAGGAAGTTGACAGCTGTTTATTTACAGCATCAGATATTGAGAGGGCCCTCTGGAGTGCAGCTGTGGGTGCCAAAAACGTGGTAGATATGCCAGATGGCAAGGACAGAACAAAATTGAAGGAAAATGATGGACAGAGGAAAAGAAGAAAATCCTGAAGACTCTTCTGTGTGTCTTATGTTTCCGAAGTCTACAGGAAATCAGTATTCTCTGGACTCTGGAGCTGTATTTTCTGGTTTTCCTAATGCCAATGCTTTTGTTCAAATGACTTTGACAAGTCATATACTGTGGGGATGTGTCCCTTATTACTACGTAATCTTGCATTACTTTTCAAGCGATGTGTACAAACAAACTCGTAACTTGCATAATTACAGCATAATTTGTAACAAGTACAACACTTCGGATTATGACGAAAGTAAGCATGTGTATACTGGAAACTCTTTTTATAGACTATAAAGGAAGTGTTCCTTGTATCCACTGAATATTCGTATTAAAGAAAGCACTAAAAATGAGAGGCATGTTGATGAATTTCAAAGTTGAAACTAAATGACTTAAGATATTACTAATGTTTCAGAAACTCGTTACGTTTAAAATCCCACTCCTGTTATTTTGCACTTGAATTGGAATATTAACAAGTTATTCTAAATTGAATCTTCTTGCATTGCATGCATTGAAGGTTGGTTATTGCTCTTCCATTCAAGTTTGAAGTGTTTGTATGGCCAGCTGTAAGTATTTGGACACACTCTTTTTTAAGTGTTCTTTATAAGTTCCATTTTAAATAAGGATCTATCAAACACTGAGAGGGATCAAATTTTTTGAGGTGTAAAAAATTTTCACCTCAAGAAATTTTGATCCCTCTCAGTGTTTGATAGATCCTTATTTAAAATGGATCTATGCTAGTTTTAATTTTTTAGTGCTCCAAATAGCTTTATTTTTATTTCTTTTGCTTCCACATATATTTATTACATAACATTATATGACAACATTTGCCCCATACTGTATCAAAGAGAACCTCGCTAATCTTGGTACAATAATCAGAAATAATGGTGATAACAAAGGGCTGCTCTAGATCTATTATGAAATTTTTTCATGCCACTTCCACACTCAAGGGTTCAAATAACCTTGACCCTTTTGTTGTAATTTATAAGAATTGCATTCGAAGGTTCAAATAATCCCGACATGAAGGCTGTTTCTCTTGATAATTTTGCATTTAAGTATTTATTTAAATTTAGGAGTTAATAGGAGTCTTAATAATTTTGCATTAAGTATGCAATTACGTTTTTAATTTAGGATGATATTCCAACATATGTGTCTCGAGTAACCCTTCTCGAAATCTTATCTTTTATGTATTTCAAAAAGTAGATGATAAAATCTCTTAAATTCTCCAAATATTTTTTACTTCAATATCTACTTGATTGTTGAAATCAAACAAAGTTGATTATACCAAAATTTTATACATTTCTTGCATATTGGATTCGAGTAAATGAATATGTACAAATTGAGTAACTTACTGAAATTTGAGTCATGGACGTCCAAAAGGAGTTCCCTCAATTTATGCTCCTTCTCTAGAGGTGGATTTAAGCAAATTTTATCAACTATATCACAACTTTGAGGAAACTGTTTAATGGCTCAACTTCTCACATCTTTGACTAAGCTAAAAATAGAGACACGCACTTGGAAACTTTAGAGATATCGCATTTGTTAATGGATTGAAATGTTTAAAGTTCATGTTCTTTAGCATGAGCAGATGTGAAAATTCTTGCCTTGTAAGATGGATTTGAGAACTGAATACTAAATCAATGCAAAATCTTGAGCCTTTTTGTGAAGGTTTTCGCCAATTGCATTCCTATAGTGCTTGAACGTGTGCTTATATGGAAAGTGATTTAAAATTGCACTAGCTATGCCAATTACAATTCACCAACTTGGATATTTTGATGAATTAAATGTTTTACTTGATGTTTTACTTGCTTTTCTAATTCCATACTCAGATTATATTTAGATGTTGTAAGAAATTACACAACTTCTTTGATTCCCATGAATTGAATTCAAGCAACAAGAAGAAGAAAAAAAGGAAATTGCAAAAAAACAAGAGTAAAAAGAAAACATGTCAGAAGGCACCGCATTTATATTTATCTAGGAGAAACCCAATTAGGGAAAATCTTTGCATAGAAGTTGACTGTGCCATGTGTTTCCTTATGCCAATCAACTTGTACAATGCATATTACATAGACACACTCTAATGGAGCTGATGGGCCACTGTGGAAGACATATTCTCCTTCCTCCAAAAATTCCCAACACTCTTTTGCTTTGCAATTTTTTTTTCCAGAGCTTTTCTAAGTTGTTGATTTCCTCCCACTGATTACGAGAGATGGAAGGTTTCAAGTTACATGGTTTTATTCTCTTGTATGGTTTGATTATGGAATCCCAATAATCATAACCTTAGCTAATTTGGTCATAACAGCTACACAGAACTATCTAGCTGATGTGTTTCCTTATGCCAATCAACTTGTACAATGCATATTACAAAGACACGCTCTAATGGAGCTGATGGGTCACTGTGGAAGACATATTCTCTTTCCTACAAAAATTCCCAACACTCTTTTGCTTTGCAATTTCTTTTTCCAGAGCTTTTCTAAGTTGTTGATTTCCTCCCACTGATTAAGAGAGATGGAAGGTTTCAAGTTACATGGTTTTATTATCTTGTATGGTTTGATTATGGAATCCCAATAATCATAACCTGAGCTAATTTGGTCCTAGCAGCTACATAGAACTATCTAAATTACTAATTAAAATTGGATCCACACAACAACAATTGGCTATCGGCTTAGGTTCTACGATGATTGGCACATGCAGGGTTCGAAGTAGGAGACATAGGTAATGGCATGAAGAGCCCCACGCCATCTCAATTGGTCTCTACACCTGTATTAATATAGTACTCTTATTGTAGGCATGTGAAATGTAAATAGTTGAAAAGTAAATGTATTAAAAAAGTGTGAAAAGAAAAAAAATCACGTACTTAAAAAATAAAAACATGAGACGCTATTCTTCAAATGTAAATTGAGAAAGAACAAAAGAGGAGATGCACGTTGGGTTTGAGGAAGATGAAGAGTTGAGGATGCCTAGCCTTCCAGCGACCATCCTTAGCTGAGCCATTCTCCTATTTACTCTTTCACCAAAACGGAATAGGGGTTCTTGGATGAGAGTGGGAGTAAATGCTACCTAAATTCCCATGTGAAGAATGAAGATGAACTAGAGAGCTCGAGGGTACTATGTAATGTACTCAACCCTGGAACACACACAAAGGTCGGGTACATGGGCTCTTTAACAAAGGGGATGGTTGAATCTAAGCTAAGCACAGTGTAATAATACTCTATAAGGTTAGGCTAACATGCCATACAATTTAAAACTTCTAAAACATTCAACCACTAAGGAAGGCTGCCCTTCCAATGCAATCTAGTTCCCCATTCTACATGCAATGTAGTGCAATGTCACATGAATACATTCAGACCAAAACCTCATCACATGTTGACTAAATGTCATTACACCTATGGGTAGCCTCCCATAGCCATCTAATCAACTAAATAAATCAAACTTACATTCCTTCACAAGACTCCATCTATGATAGTAAAAACTCAACATTTCAACATTTTAAGGAGGCATAGTTTAAAAGTCTAACATACCAGATCTATAATAGTTATTTCAAACTTCCAATCCCAACTCGGATATGATCCGGTACAACCATATCAGCCATATGGTCCACCCTAAATATCAGTCCACCCCATGAAAATGATTTCCACAAAAGACTAGGTTTTAACATCATAGTAAAATCGGCGTTACTATCTTTCCTTAAGGCATATTTATACATTAATGCATATCAGATTTAATACATGAAATTATCAGTCTATAAACCCATATGGGACCTGATATGGTACATCCATGTACGACCACATGGACTCTCTGAATATCAGACCCATATCTGTTTATAAATACGTAAGCAAACTAGCTTCTAGTACTATAAATAAATCAACATCATTACAATTCATTATAGCAGATTTATAGCACTAAAGTAAATCAGAATTTTACCACTTTAATATCGCCATTAATCCCATGGAAGATCTGATTGGGACAGCCATACACGGCCATATGGACTGTCCAAAAATCAGATCCTAGCATCTACCATAAATCATACAATCTAGCTTCTAATAACTAGATTAACATATTTACATACATGCTCCGTGAGCTGCCAATTTATCAACATCAACCTTAGCCATTAAACATGCGCATTTAAATCATTATGGAGCATATGATAAACAAGATATCTCAGCCTCCACAGGTGCATGTGCATTAATAACATAGTAAAGAATAGTAAATAATACTTATCGCTTATATATGGTGCGACTAGCATCAACATGTCAGCGTTCCTCCTAGCCTTAGACATTGTCAAGCCAATATTACTTGAGCAGGTCACCCTCGAGTTGAGGTCATGGATCCACATGCTAAAGAACTCTCCCTTTCCATTTCGATCTCTATCACAGGAAACTCAGGCCACACAACATGAAAAAGCACAATACATTTCCATCACAGGAAACTTAGGCCACACAACCTGAGAAAGCGCAACACAATCCCTCATCACTTACTTACTCCTCCACCCCACTACCAGGGGAAATGGTAATCTCTTCACCTACGAGGTCCCTTAGGACATTGCCATCCACCATCAGGATTTACGTGTAGGATTAGGACGAAGACAAGTGGTGGCCACCTAGGAACTATATCGCACCCAATAATTAACTCAAATATTAGTTATGAGAAGCCACAACTCAATCCCTCACTACCTACTTACTCCTCCACCCCACTACCAGGTGAAATGGTAATCCCTTCACCTACCAGGTCCCTCAGGACATCGCCATTCACCATCAGGATTTGCGTGTAGGATCAAGATGGAGACAAGCGGTGGCCACTGAGGAACTGTACCAGAGTTGAACTGTGTGCTCCAAGCACACAGTTCACACACATAACAGAGCATACATGGGTTCCCAGGATCGCAAGCTTACCCAACTCTCAACAATGATGGCATGAACGACTCCCCTCCTCCCCTATCAATGAAGGTGTTATCACATCTATGTTAGCTGGAGCTACCATACTGCAGACTGTGCGGTCGAGGACCGCACAGTATTTTTGTTTCCCAGATCAGAGATCAGCTGCCTTCATACGAGGCATTTTTGTTCAGATTGCCCCTAGCAGACATATAAGAGGGGACAGACAGTTGGACAGTGTCACAGACATTGTCACTTACCATCTACCACAGGGTCACCTTTTCCTTGCCAGGCTTTGACATAAGCCCATTTGAGACAGTTGCCTAGTCTTGTTCTGATCGAGACTATCACAGTATATTGCTGGTTTACTATGTGCCCGGATTCAGCAGAGATCCAGCTCACAGATAGCTTCAGTAGCAGCAGGTATATGGTGCAACAGGTATTGCATTTGATGATTAGTGCTCATGTTGTAGATTAGACTTCTTTATACTTGTTAGTACACTAACTTTGCATGAGATGATATATTTGGTGATCTAGCTATTGTATGATGTGATTGGGCCCTTGATTATGTTAGTCCACCCCTCTTGTTAGACTTATGTATATGCACGCTGAGTCATGTCCCCTACACTTGGCATAGACTTGGTCACTTAATCCCTCTTGGTAGCTGACTTTAGCTCCACTATCACTTTCTCCACCCATTCGACTCATCCATGATACTTGTTCCCGACTTGGATTCTGATTTGTGATCCCGAGGACCCCTTCCCCACTGATCTTTGAGTTTGCCATGACTCCCTGTTTATTGTGCCTCGGCTCTTTAGTGTGTGAGATACACTTTTAGACTTGGGATTTGCTCCTGTCAGTTGCCCCCGATGTTGCAATGCAGTTAGGATTGTGTAGCCTCACCGGGTGTTCCCCATTGGTCATCGAAGCATGTATTTGTCACCCCCATTACCTTTGCAGTATGAGCACCATGTTTATATCTTTTGAGATATGTAGGTAGCCCAAGAGGGCCTTGATGTAAATGAAGAAATATTGTAAATGTAAAATCTAGCCAAAAAAGGGCTAAGTATGAAACTCATTGTAAAATCCATGCAATGTGTTTATAAACACACATGGATACTGGTCAGCCGTACATGTCAGCATTTGTAGTGGTTATTCCTCACCTAGTCCTGCGGGGCAAGGAGGTGAGAGGGAGCAAGGGACAAGCTCAAGATTGCCCCCTAGAGTCTCAAGTTACGGTTTGCCGGACACCCAGTTTGGCGGCTCTAGAAAAGAACCTCACGGAGTCTTCGGATACAGATGTGAGTTGTGAGATACTTGTTAGATGACTAGTGGTGGTTTCCCTGCACTATACCCATTTGTGAGGCACCGCCCTTCCCCGTGTTCTGTCATGGCATACTTATCTCAGTGGACCTCGCTTTCCCGAGTTGTCCAAAGGGTCACATGATCTTCATCCTTGTCTTCCCGTGTCCTTTGCCTTGTTGTCCACATCACCTAAAATCAGCAGAGTGGTCAATTCTATAAGATGTGCATAGCATTTAGTCTTCTGGATGTGGTGGGCCCACCTCATCAGAGCCTTGTATTATCTCGAGATTTAATGTATTTTTGATCACCATGTTATCATTGTATTGCTTAGTAATGTACTAACTTGTATAATTGAGTCTTGTCACTCCATGTTTGCACACAGGTATGCAGCTAGCACTATTGTTGACCAGATTTGACTTAGTCAAACTGAGTTGACTAGGCCAAAAATGGGCCCGAAAAATGTTGCAACCAGAATTTCGATTTCGGTCAATTATTATCTACAGGGATCCCATATGAGCATGTAGGTGTCAGAATTGTAAAAGACCGAAGCATTTGAGAAATTTTTAATTATTATTGGTCAATTTTGACCTGTTTTAATTAAAAATTATGGATTTTGGACAAATAATGTCTAAGTGATGGATCGGGGTCATTCGAGTGGTCATCCCTACTACTTTTGGGGTCCACGATCACATTGAAGCAGACGGTTTAGCAATCCGGGCACTAAAAGTGGGTCAAAATCCCAAATTTCATCTTCAGCCATATAAACCAACAAAAATTACATGGAAAATCAAATTTTGACTAAGGCAACTATAGACAAATGGCAAAATCAATGGTTGGCAAAGGTAAAGGTAATTTCTAAGGTAAAATGGTAAGGTTTGACATTGTATTTGGGCATGGTGGGGCCCTCTCCATGGCAGCTCATTGTTGGAGGTCGAATTGGTCCATTGGGGGCCATTTTTCTCCACCTAGGGGAATTCGATTTTGATGTATGTTGGGTGTGGGCCCTTGTTGTATTAGTTGGGGGGATAAAACATCCCATAGACACCCCCCAACCACATTATATGTAATATAGGGGCCCACAAGGGAACCCCCTCTCCACTAGTGCGCTCTCCTTGGGTAATTCGCACCCCCACTTGGCATCTCTCTCCACCATTCAATTTGATGGTTGGGGAGTGACCTCCACCCTCCATTTTGGGGGGAAACTTGTATGAGGAGTGGCCTCTCTCTATAAGAGAAGACACTCACTCCATTTGTAACTCTTCTTAGCATTTTCAACTTGCACTTGATAGAGAGAGAGACATTCCATTTGCAGCTTGATACTTGGTGTTGTGGAGTAAATTTTGTGGTGATTGATAGCTAGTGTTGGATGCATTTTGGAGATAGTTTGTTGTGTCTTTCCATACTTGTTTGTTGGTTCATATTTGCAGCATTGGTGGCCATTTGAAGAAGGGCGCTGTACTTGGAGCGAGAGCACCATTCCAGCGATTTTCTCCAAAGTTATCCACAAGGGAGTTGTTATTTGCTTTCTGCTATTCAATTCCTTTATCTTTCAGCCATTTTTTTGCTGTTATACTTGATTATTTGCTGCAGTTACTGATTATTATCTTGATTGTGGCAGGTACCCAGGTCGCCATTGGCATCCAGTCGCTTCTCATGCTCAAGGGAACACGCAGGCTGCTTCACACTTGATCTTCCGGGCTAGTCTTCACTCAAAGTTCTCCATTTCACCATTTCACCAGGTACTCTTCATCTCCTTGTCTCTGCTTTCATCATTTTCACTATCTTGCTAAGTTGGAAAACACATAATAAACCCTAAAGTACAAAAAATAAACTTCCCACCGTCAAAACTCATTTTTATTGCAAACCCCGCCTTTTATTTGAGCTTAATAGCCTAAATCTTAAGTTTCATTAATTTCCGACTCCATTTACCCATACTTTAGGCACTGGTCTACCTAGCAAAAACGCTCCTCCTAGGGCGTTTTTCTCTCTTGCTGGTTTGGGTCACTTTGGGGTTCTGGGTACTCTTGATTCTTGTTTAAAACGTCATTTTATCTTAGGGAATCAAGTTTTCATTTGCTAGAAGTGATTAAAAACCTTAATTTTATGCTGCCCTAGGTCCACCAATCTCAGAAACAATCTCTCTCTTGGGCAGAATTTCATTTAATAATCACTTTTTGCATTGTTTGCTGCCTCAGTTATTTTCAGCCATCTAATTGACTACTTTCATCATAATCTATTGCTGGTCACACTTCATCTACTCGCTTGTTTCATTCGTGTGCCCATTATGTCGCTGAAACTAGACTTAGGAGCCCTTCTACACTCATTCCTTGATTTTATCTCTTATCATTTTTTGGGATTGGGTGTGTTTTTTTGTCTCTCGACCATAACTGGTTGAGCGGGGTCTCCCCCTTGACTTGGCTTTCACGCCTCGTCTAAAGTGACTATAGCCTTGTCCGGTGTGACTTCTGTCCCTTGGACAAAGGACCTGGCTACTGTTGGTTACACCTTCCTGGTTGCTCATCCTCTACCGTCCCTGTTGGGATATCCCTCTTTAAGCAACTAGAGTTTGTGTGATAACAAAAGGAAAATAAATTAATTGAATAAAATAAATTCCAATTCCTTAAGACCAATTTGAATTCACTGGAATAGGCTAGCTCAGGTTCACTGGCAAGCCACTCCAATTCACTGATGCTTTTTTCCAAACCACTGGATGACCTTTCAAGTTCTCAAGGGAGCAACTTGAATCCACTTAGATTGACTCTAAAACATTGGAAAAAGCACTCCCAGCCCCTGGGGCTAACTCGAAATCACTAAGGATGACTCCAACCTACCATAACTAACTCAAATTCACCCACAATTACCTCCATGCATTGGAGACAACTCGAATTCACAAGGACTGACTCCAATTCGCCCAAGATCACTCCCATGCACTGAAGGCAACTCAAATTAACTTAATTTAACTGAAGACAACTCAATTAAACTCAATTTAACTGAAATTAACTGACATTATCTCAATTTAACTCAATTTAACTGAAATTAACTCAATATTAACTGACAGTAATTTAATTAAACTCGATTTAATTGAAATTAACTGACATTAACTCAATTTAACTGAAAATTACTCAAGTTGACTGAAGATAACTTCAAATTAGCCAAATATTGCACACAAGACAAGAGTGAAGTGAAAGTGGGCCCCACTTTTATCCAAATAAGGAATATTCTCTCCAGTGAGGGTGCAATAGTGCATGCAAAACATCAAGCAAGTATAATAGGACCACCATGGTCCATTAACATCAAAATTAGGAAAACTAGAGTACTATTAGGGAGACCAACAACTCCTAACCCCAACCCCCTCACATGTGGAATCCAAGACCCCCCATCCGCATTTGTTGTCCATGTTGAGCTATTATTTAATTATAGGTAAATAATAATAATAATGTCCATAGTCCATAGTCTAGGCACCTAGTGCTACCATAATAATCAAATAATAACATTCCACATGCTCGGGGCTTACCACTGGGACATTACATATTATAACCTGCACATTGACAATAAATAACAAACCTGACCAAAGCCATTTGAATGCTAGTTTTCCCATTTGCGTTTCCAGGGTAAACAATTGGATTGTGTGTGATGGATTTTCTCTGTGTTGTTTAATAGCCATGTTAGTTTTGCATTTGGGTTTTAATGGAAGTTTCTCTGCATTTAATGGCTACCTGATTATTTTAATGGTGTGAGGATGCATTCTAGACTGTAGCTGTGTGTTTTACTGCTTAGCTTCTTCCACTTTAGCCAATAAAGATTCCCAACAGTTCTCAACTCTCCATCATTCAATGTATAATTATGAAATTAGAAAACAATGGCAACCATTCCAGCCTTGTTGCAAACTTTTAGGGATTTTCTAATTATATTCTTTCAAGCTTATTGACTGTTGAAGCCATTTTCCCAATGAAATTGAGTTTTTTTCCTTCACCCTTGGTTGTTCATGGCTTTTTTTCCAAACTCCTACATAGACCTAGGTGCCTTTGAGAACACGTGCACTGCCTTTATTGTTGCTTGAGCGTTGTATAGGCTGTATGATTGTGCATAGGTTTGATGGAGAGGTGTTCTCTCGTTCTTGGGGGTCGTACCACTACTACCTGAGCGTATTGCATGGGCTGGGTGATGGTGCATTGTTGGGCAATGAGCTAAGGCAACTAAACCTTCCATCGATTTCCCAAGAAGCCAATTTAAACTTGAAAATTTTAATTGTTTCTCCAGCAACAATTTGGCTGTTGCATTTTCTGTTGGTTTGGACGTATAAAAGTTAATAGGTTAGGAATAGAGTGAATCCGTCTCACTCATCACTTCTCTTATAAAACCGATTCTCACATGATTTATTATCTTTCATCTATACATGTTTAATGCAATTGTCATCACATTATGTTTCTTGGATAGGATATTAAATGAATGAGAGTGATCATATCAATATGCTTATTGGATTGGAGTAAGTGAACGTGAGTGATGTATGGATGTAGTGGCAATGTGGTTGAAACTTCTGTACATCTCCATGCCAAAGACAAGTGATGGTTCTTGAGTTCTGGTTGTTGTGTCAAAACATTTGCATAAGAAGGCAATTTGAGTACAAATTTACATGGAGTTTAACATTACATCTTGCCTCTCAGTTTGAGCAATACTTGTAGGAATTGAAAGAGATTAGAAAATTTCTCAAGGATCCATGTTGGTGAAATGGATAGGCTATAAACCTATCATTTACGGATCATATGGTATCAGAGCCCAACTTTGAATATACTTGGTGAGACCTATATGGTAAACACCCACAATGGTTGCATAAGAAGTGGACAAGAATTTTTGCCAAGTCTTTAGAGACACATAATTTTCAACGATGACGGGGGGTCTTCTGGAAGAAGATGAAGAAGAATATCCTAGGGTTGGTTTGGATTGATTAGAGCAAGGCATTGTCACTCTAACATCAATGATAACACCATTGTTGGTAACGAAGGGTATGGAAACATCCTCAAAACACAAGGCTAATCCAGAGGATCCAAATACAAGGGAGAGAGAACCAGAGACAAGGTGCAAGACAAAGACAGATATGGGAGAATGCAATTGTAGCATAATGCAAGTGCCTTTATGTGTAGAGGTAAAGGTGGACATCAAGCCATATGCAGGAGAAATTGATGCCATAAAATTGAACCAATGGTTACAACAAATGGAACTATATTTCAACATATAGGAAGTCATCAATAAATTGAGGATTGCATTTGCTTATTTGAAGCTTGAAGGCCATGCTTTGGTATGGTGGGAGAATGACGCATCAAACATAGCACTGTTGGATTTTTTTCAACTTCGGAAGATATTATTCATTGTACTTTCATTGTACTTGTTTGTACCTCCTAAGGGAGATGAACTTTATGTAATCACTTATGTAAATACATGAAAGAATCAATGTAAACCTTGGGGTGCAAAGAAACAAAAGAAAAATATTAAAATTAAATTTATGAATTGCCCCTAGGTGAAGTTAGCATAGTTAGGGATTTTTCATGTTTGCACTTGTATAAATAAGAGGTAAAGTGCACCTCATTATCTCATCCACTCACTTGACAATTGCGCATCACTTGGGAGAGAGCATAAATTCGCACAAGCTAGAGAAGGAAGTAGATTTGGAGTTTCTACTTGTGGAAGACATTTTCACATTTTCTCTTTATTTGTACTTTGATCTCGGGATTATCATCTCTATACGAAGGTTGTTGGGTTTTTCCCAATTGGGTTTCCCAGGGTAAACTCTGTGTTGTTGTTTTATGCTTTGTCCTTCTTCTAGTGATCTTGGTTATGCATTTATGTTATTATGCTATGAATGTATGAAATTTAACATGGTATCAAAGCAGTTCTAGAAGAAGCCATTGTCGAAACATTGTCGGAACCCTGTCGAAACTAGGGTTTCATCTTGTGAAGTCTTCACCCATCATTTTGGAGAAAAAGAGCTATAGCAATTTCGTTTTTGGCAAGGCGCATCTTTTGGTGAAGACGAAATTCAATTCCGAGAATTTTCAATTTTTGACCTAACTCTATGGCTGCAACAAAATTAGGGTTTCAGTTTTAACACACTTGTCTCCACAAATTTGGATCAGCCCTACCTCAATTCAAATCTCCTTGGCAAGGCACATTTATCTGTGGTTTCAGTTTTTCAAATTATCAACTTTCATTTTTGACCTAGCTCCTGCTAGGGTTTCTGAACCGGATCTGCAATCAAGATGATGCGTATGGAGGTTGAAGATCGTTTGGAAGGAGCTTCCAACTTTATCTCTTGGAAGTCTAGGGTTCTTCTGCTTCTAGAAGAAAATGACCTCTTACTATATGTAAATGAGAAGGTTCTTGAACCAGAGGCCGAAGAGGATAAATCGCAATGGAGGAAGAATGATGCTAAAGCAAGAAGGATACTTGTGGATTCAGTGAGAGATCACTTGGTCCCACAAATATTAGGAAAGAAGAATGCTAGGAAAATGTTCAAGACCATTATGAAGCTGTTTGAACACACTAGCCTCAATGTATCCATGACTTTGAGAAACCAACTCTCAAATATGAACATAACCAAGTCATAATCTATTGCCTCATACTTTATGAGGATCACAAAACTAAGGGATAATCTCATCACTAGTGGAGATCCTATTAATGATAAGGAGCTTTTCCTCCACACTCTAAATGGTCTTCCACCATCTTGGGAGTCCTTTATCGAAAGCATAAGTGGTAGATCCAAACTACCAAAGTTTGACAAGCTTTGGGCAGATTGCTCTCAGGAGGAGACAAGGATTGTAGCACGTCAAAGAATCCATGGCAATCAACCTGAGGAGAACCAAGCTTTTGTTTCCCATGCCAAGAAACGCAAGGGAAAAGGGAAGAAGTTCCATAAACACAAGCACCAAGAAAGGAGATCAAGTCCCCGCCAAGAACAAAAGAAGAAGAGGGATGTATCTCAAGTTCAATGCTATAGGTGCAGAAAGTATGGACATTACGCCAGTAGCTGTCGAAGCCAAATCAAAAGGAAGCATGAAGCATCCACTGTTGATGTAGAAGAAGATCATCATCACAAGAAACAAAAGAATGAAGATCACACATAATTTCTGTTCATATCAGCTTTATTAGGTACTATTCCCACCACTAGTGACACTTGGCTCATAGAGAGTGGTGCATCTAGACACATGACAGGTTATAGAGAGAATCTTTCAGAATTAGTTGAGAAAAATTCACATCTCCATGTTGTACTTGGAGATGATGAAAATTACACTGTGAAGGGATCTAGAGCCACCACCCTTCAACTAGAATCAAATGATACATTATGTCTGAGTGATGTGCTCTATGTACCTGGAATGAAAAGAAACCTTGTCTCCATCTCAGCCTTGGAGGACAAGGGATATAAAGTAGCTTTCTCAGAAGGGAAATTCTTTGCTTGGCACAAGAACTCAAGCATGAGCACAGCCAAAGTTATTGAGATAAGAGAAGAGAGCTTGTATAGACTAAACAATTCACCAGTCCAAGCCCTAATACATGATGTTGCAAGTATGGGCGAGTTATGGCACAGGAGGTTAGCTCATCTGAACTATCGAGCTCTCCCACTTCTGAAGAATATTGTGACAGGTTTTCTAGGGCTCCAAGTAGACCATGATGGGACATGTAGAGGATGTGCACTTGGAAAGAATGCCAATAAATATTTTCAAGATAGCGAGAGTAGATCCAAAGGGATTTTGGATCTGGTACACTCTGACTTGTGCAGGCCAATGACAGTTGTGTCATTAGGTGGATATCATTACTATATCACATTTATTGATGATTACTCACGGAAGACTTGGATATAATTTCTCAAGTCAAAAGAATCCGAGGAAGTGCTCAACAAGTTCAAAGAGTTTAAAGCACAAGTTGAGAATCTGTCAGGAAAGAGGATCAAGATTTTGAGATCCGATAATGGTGGAGAATATACCTCTTCAGAATTCAATGATTTCTGCAAGGAAGCAGGAATTAAGAGGGAGCTCACAGTTCCCTACAACCCTCAACAAAATGGGGTTGTAGAAAGAAAGAATCGTACAATTGTGGAGGCAGCCAAAGCTATGATACATGACCAGAGTCTTCAAATGTTCTTATGGGCAGAAGCATCTAGAACCGCTGTATATGTACAAAATAGATGTCCACATAAGATATTGAAGAACATGACTTTGAAAGAAATGTTCACAGGTGTGAAACCAGAAGTGGGCCATCTCTGGATCTTTGGCTATCCAGTCTACATACATGTTCCCAAGGAGAAAAGATCAAAATTAGAACCTTCAGGAAAGAAGGGAAGCTTTGTAGGATATAGTGAGTCTTCAAAGGCTTACAGAATTTACATTCCAGGATCCAAACAGATTGAAGTCAGTAGGGATGTGACCTTTGAAGAAGGGATGGCTGTTAGGAAAGGTAGAGGATCAGATATGGAGATCGTTGATGAAGAAATGATACAACCAAAGGAGATGAGATCATCTCCCCCTCCAGTTCAGAGGGAGTCAGCAGAAAAGGATGAACCTATCGATCCCATAGATCTAGTTGATATCCCTAGAGATGTCGCAGGTTAGAAAAGACCTAGATGGGCACTGTAGACATTGCAGGATGCAGAGGGGCATGAAGCTCCACAAGGCGCTTTCAGGGAAAGAAAAAGACCTCAGAGGTTCTCTAGTTATGTGGCATTGATGAGCAACATTATTGATTCAAAACCCACCACTTACGAAGAAGCATCCAAACATCAAGTTTGGAAGGATGCCATGATGGAAGAATATCAATCCATCATGAAGAATGATGTGTGGGAGGTTGCGCCGAGACCTGAGGAGAAGTCAGTAGTGACTTCTAAATGGCTATACAAGATCAAGCATGGAGCAGATGGCAATGTTGAGAAATACAAGGCCAGATTTGTAGCCAGAGGATTCTCTCAGAAAGAGGGAGTTGATTATGATGAGACATTTGCTCCTGTGGCCCGATATACTTCCATCATATCCATTATTGCGATTGCTTCAACTATGGGATGGAAGTTGCATCAGATGGATGTGAAGACAACTTTTCTCAATGGTGTTATTGAGGAAGAAGTTTACATCGAACAACCAGATGGGTTTATTGTCCAAGGAAAGGAGTCTCATGTATGTAGATTGAAAAAGGCATTGTATGGACTCAAGCAAGCACCACGTGCTTGGTATGGACGGATAGACGGATTCCTGGTGAGCTTGGGATTTTCCAAGAGTGATGCAGACCCCAACCTTTACTACAAGGTTGTAGATGATGAGCCACTGATTTTGGTATTATATGTTGATGACTTGTTTCTCACAGGAAATGAGAAACTCATTGTATGGTGTAAGAAGAATCTCGCCTCTGAGTTTGAAATGAAAGATCTATGATTGTTGCATTACTTCTTGGGATTAGAAGTATGGCAGAGGCGGAAAGAGATTTTCCTAGGACAAGCAAAATACACCATTGATATATTGAAGAGATTCGGGATGTTGGACTGCAAGTCCATGGCTACTTTGATGGATGCAAATTGGAAGAAGTTGAGAGATTCTACTTTAGATTCTGATTTGATTGATCCCACCATTTATCGCTAATTGATTGGGTCATTGATGTATCTAACCAACACTAGACTAGATATATGTTTTGTTGTGAATGCCCTCAGTCAGTTCATGTGCGAACCGAGGCAGATTCATTGGATTGCTGCAAAACATGTGCTCAGATACTTACATGGAACTGTGGGATATGGATTGAAGTATGCTTCAGATGGTGACCTGAGATTGCAGGGGTTTACAGACTTAGATTGGGCCGGATGTGCTACAGATCGGAAGAGCACTTCTGGATGTTGCTTTAGTTTGGGTTATGCAGTTATTTCTTGGTGCAGCAGGAAACATAACTAGATAGCACTCAGTACTGCAGAGGCCGAGTACATGGCTGCCAGCACAACAGCTCGAGAAGCAGTTTGGCTTCATAAAATCCTAGCAGGATTGTTTGGCCAGATTCCATAGCCGACCGTGATTCATTGTGATAACTAGAGCTGTGTGTAGATGTCAGTGAATCCTGTATTTCACGATAGGTCAAAGCATATAGAGATTCGATATCACTTCATTCGTGATATGGTGCAGAAAGTTGCGATCGAGTTACAGTACGTGCCAACAGACGACCAGACTGCAGATGTTCTCACCAAGGCTCTTCCCAGGGTGAAGTTCAAATACTTTCATGGAAGACTTGGAGTCGAAGAGAACGTATCCCTCCTTGAGAGGGAAATATGACATTGAGATGCTTTCCCTGCTTTGCTCAGGTGCCTTTGCAGTCCAGTTACTCAGCCAAATATGGGAGAAATCCCATAGGCAGATGAGTAGGATAGTCAATAGTTGGCTGGGTTCACCTAGGTACCTTCTGCAGTCTAGTTACTCAGCCAGATATGGGAGAAATCCCATAGGAAGATGAGTAGGACAGTCAGTAGTTGGTCGGGTTCACACATGTGCCTCTGTAGTCCAATTAATCAGCCAGATATGGGAGAAATCCCATAGGAAGATGAGTAGGACAATCAATAGATGGCCGTGTGGTTGTACATGTGCCTCTACAGTCCAGGTACTCAGCCAGATATGGGAGAAATCCCATAGGCAGATGAGTCGAACAGTCAGTTGATGGTTGTGCCCTTTTGCTCGTTTGAGATCTCAGCTAGGTATGGGAGGACCCCATTGACATATGAGAGAGACAGGTAGAAAATTGTATAGCATAGATGGTACAACTAATAATCTCAGATATCCAGGATTGACTGATTCTCCTGGACTCACCGAAGGACTGGTGAAGATGATTCACTGAGACTGTGTGGACAACCTTTAGTATGTATAGAGATGATGGAGACAACATGGATGTACAAGATGAAACCCAGATGATCATGATGCAGATGAAGACCGAAGAATGCCTTCCTTGTTGAGAGGGAGTGTTGGATTTTGTGCAACTTCGGAAGATATTATTCATTGTATTTTATTGTACTTTCATTGTACTTGTTTGTACCTCCTAAGGGAGATGAAATTTATGTAATCACTTATGTAAACACATGAAATAATCAATGTAAACCTTGGGGTGCAAAGAAACAAAAGAAAAATATTAAAATTAAATTTATTAATTGCCCCCAGGTGAAGTTGGCCTAGTTAGGGATTTTTCATGTTTGCACTTGTATAAATAAGAGGTAAAGTGCACCTCATTATCTCATTCACTCACTTGACAATTGCGCATCACTTGGGAGAGAGCATAAATTCGCACAAGCTGGAGAAGGAAGCAGATTTGGGGTTTCTACTTGTGGAAGACATTTTCACATTTTCTCTTTTATTTGTACTCTGATATCGGGATTATCATCTCTATATGAAGGTTGCTGGGTTTTTCCCAATTGGGTTTCCCAGGGTAAACTCTGTGTTGTTGTTTTTTGCTTTGTCCTTCTTCTAGTGATCTTGGTTATGCATTTATGTTATTATGCTATGAATGTATGAAATTTAACAAGCACTAGATGGGCTCTTCTTTCCTTGCTTCAATCATCTTGTCAAGAGTCAATCACACCTCATTGATTCTTCATCATGCAGGATCTAAATAAATGTCTGGAAGAATTCATGAATCCATCATGTTGGGATGATCTCTCCCTTTTCTTTCCACTGAGACCTTCGACCATAGATGACTAAGAGGGTTCTAGGCGATCAAATTGTTGCTAGCATCATGGTCAACTATGGAAGGTGTTTCCTGTAAGGCTTCCAAAGCCTCTTTGTATAAGGCCTTTCACTTTGTTGTATCAAATCTCAACATCGTAAGGGTTACCTTTCTTATATGGGGGAGATTTGGTTGGGAATCATTGGTTCCAGTGCATGCCCCTCCTCATGTCACTACATTGATCCTCAGATCCTCAATTTCTATAGTGTGTTAGACTTCCAAATCCACTAAATTTTCATTCTTGTACCTTGATCATGTTTCCCATTATCTATTAAGTTTGGTAAATCTTTACTCGCATGGCTAGTGGATCTACAATAACCACATCTCACCCTTTTCAACCACAGGAAATTTTGGGAGATGTGCCCAATCTCATCGTAATTGTAACATATAATGGAGTTGGTGTAACCACCATTCTTGCCTCCTCTATACTATCCTTCATATCCTCCTCTATAACCTTACTAATAAGCTCCTTATCTTCCTCCACTAGTTGCTCCAGAATTTGTCTCCGCTGCCCGAAAAGAGCTCTTTTCAAACCACTCTACCAATGCTTGTAGGGTGAGACAATTTTCTTTATTGTGGGTGTTCTCCCTATAGAAATCACATAGAATGGTGGTTGGTGCAAAATTATACTTCTACAAATCACATAGAATGGTCATTGTAGGTCCCACAAATTTCATAGTAGTCATTCACGACATTTCCTTGGAACTTGGTTAGTGGTGGTGATGACAAATTTAGGGAAAAGCTCTGATTATTAGCAACAAACAATAATTTTCCACATGACTTGATGATGAAGATGATAGTTTCCACTAGAACTAAGGAAGCTATGTTGTTACCTAGTGGAGATCATGGTTGTAACACTTTCCCTCATTAGACTAGGATACCCATTCATTGACTCAATCTTCATTGCATATGCCAAAGCATCCCACTGGGTGTCCTTTATTGCTGCATCAATTGCAATTTAGTGAGGCATAACAAACCTTGAATGAACCATTCTTTATGTTGTGTCTCATGGAATTTGGTTGATCAGGTCCCGAAAGCATTGATCATGCTCGAAAGCACTCTCATCGATCCATTGGTTTATCTTTTTTAGCTCAATTGAACTTTGTTGCTCTGAGTTCTACGTCTAAAATTCAGCCATGAAGCCTACTTTCATTTCATCCATAGTTTTGGGTGTACCCAAATAATCAATTTGGTGAAATTCATGTACCACTATAGATCCCTTCCCCACAAGGTGGTTTGGAACTCTACCAATTTGGATTCCAAGGAAATGACCCTTTTTCCCTCTTAATTAGTTCACATAGGAGCCAATGCTGCTCTATGACACTATTGCCCTTTCTTGAAAACTCAAGAAAGAAAATTGTCAAATTGTGCACTGGCCTATCCATGTTGTCTGTTCGATTACCGACTAAAAGAAAACCTTTGGGGTATAGTTGACTAATTAAACTAACTCCTTCACCTAAACTAGAATTAAAAGTGGCTATTGTACCTCTGATGCTATCATTGTTACTCCCTCCACGCAGCTACCCAATACCACTATCATTGAATTCATTATTAGGAGATGCTTGTAAACTGGAACTAGAAGATAAATTAAGGGTTGCCTTAGTCTTCTCCATATACGCAAGGGGTGGTAATTACGACGGGATAGATCCATTTTCCTTAGGTTGTACCATGTCTTCTACTTGCCTTTCTTTTGTTTCAAATAACCATAACACATCATTGAGTGCCTCTACTTCATATATCTCGGTGATCATGCTCTTCCTAGTGATGTGATCTACATTCTATTTAAGAGCAACTCTTTTATATACAATCATTGATTCATCTAAGTAAACATGCCCACTTTCTTGGTGCACTACATTCATTGGCTTTTCTGACTCTGCAAACACTACTTCTCCCTCCAGTAACCCATCATACCTAGTGCTCAACTACCAATCCTCCCTCTTTCAACCAATAGTCATCCTTCTCTTCTTGCTTCCACAACTCATTTAATTCCTTATCTTCTATACTCCCTTCTCTATTCATTTCTTCCTTCATCCCTTTTCAACACTCTATGTACCCTCTCCAAAGCTTGTGCTTCCTTCATGGTACTATTTCCTTTCTACTTACTCACTTCTTTGACCCCATCTTAGGTCATCTCCATGCACAAATATTTATGCTTCCATAGTTGATGAGTTGAAGGGCATATAATCTTCCTTTGCCAAAGATATTTTCACCCAAGTCACAATCTCTTTCACCAATCTTCCACGAGCTCATTTCTTGAATTTTTCCTCTACTCTTGAAAAGAACCGGTTCAACTATAATGCAAACTCAATGATTTATCCTTCTATAGTTCTCTTCACCCAAAATTCGACTACCCTTGAAACCTCGTGATAAAACCTTTATAGCGTGAACATGTTCTTGACATTCCGCTATCTCTCTCTCCTCCTTTTCCAAATTGGTAGTGGATGTACTCCCAATCTCTTCAACCACTCAAATAGCACCATTGGGAATTCCAACCAAAATACCTCATAATTGTCATGGTTGTCATGCTTCCGCTAGTAAAAAACACCTCCAAATTGACTTTCGAAATGGTCAATCTATTGGAACCACCAATCTATTATGTAGCATTGAGTCAACTCACTAGCCATGCTACTGAAATTCCATACACATGATGAAGTGTCACAGTAACTAAACCATTTGTTGACTTGATCTCAAACTAGGGTCTACATAGGTGTCCAAAAAAGTGGGTCAACTGTAGTCTAGGTGCTAGCACATTCAATTCCTAGGAAGAGGAAGGTCTCACCTAAAGCATTGTGCCAATTATAAAGGTTGTATAGGGCATAGCATGGACGTCGCAGCTAACACTCAACCCAATAGACATGGTTTTCCTAATTTCTCATACGAAGCCCTACTCACCAAATTACAACTCATATTAAAGCATTCAAGGAATATCAAACCATCACAACCAATGTTAGGATATGGTTTTCCAAATAACAACTCATATTAAAGCATTCAAGGAAATACCAAACGATCACAACCAATGTTATCATCCTACTTAAGTTTGTAACATATATTAGATCACATGTTGTTCATCCATTAACACGGTTACATAATAACAATGAAACACATCACCGCCATACACAAGGAAGACAATACAATTTTTGAATGGGTTCTTCATTCCATTAATGCTTAATATGATCCAATATATTCACTGGAGTGGCTTAGAGTCACAACCACTCGAAATACATTCTACATTAAAAAACTTGATAACATTTAATTCTCCTCCAACAACAACCTTTAGAGGCCTAAACGTTTACAATATACGGCATCGAGCCCAAAATCGGGAAGGTACAGTCAAAATCTACAAAGTCATTGTCTCTCTTTTATTTTCAGCTTGATCGACTTACAATTATCTCCTTTTGCTTCTCCTAAGTGTCTTCCTTATTTTTCCACCTCTTCCTTGATCACCTAAGGTCATGCCTACCTCTTTGGTCCTTGTCTTCCTTGAACGTTGATACTCTTTATTACTCTCTAATAGTCTCTGATCCCTGTGTCAACTCTAATTTTTTTGTTTGTTAATCTTGCCCCACCCTCTCCTTCTTGTTGCCACAACCATGTTATCCTCAAAATTCAAAACAAGGGGCCAATAATAACGTTTATATTAACTTAAACTAGTTTTATATTTTGTATACTATTTACTTATGATTATATATAATATTATTGCAGTAATGTAAATTTACACATATATAATTTACCTTTTATACGAAATTAGTATATTATTGTATTCTTATATAAATGTTAAAATGATAATGGGTATATCATTTATATTTATTTAAAATAATAACAAATATGCTTATTTATAAATTGTGAGGTTCTTAACTTCTTTATTTTAAATCTTATTTTTTTTTCCAATATTTTTTTTTTACATTCACCCTTACCTAATCTATCATAATAATATCAATACATATAAATAAATTGTTAATCATACTAATAAATTTAATTATAACCTAGTAAATCTAAATCTTTAAACTTCACAAATATTATAAATATCATTAAAGAGAACATTATAAAAATAATATATCATTTTAATAAAAATTATGAAAATCACATTAATCATATTAATGCCAATTTTTTATAATATCTTTTTATTAATCATAATAATTAAATATCTTCAATAAATCTAAGAAAATTATTATTAATTTAACATCATAAATCATTATGGTCTATCGATATATGCAAAAATATTATATTAATAATATATTGTTTTTAGGGTAAAATGAGTTTCCACCTTCACGTGATATAATCACTTTAAAATAAGTAGATATCTGCAATAAATACAATAAAATTATTACCAATTTCACATACTAAATCATCACACAATCAACTCAAATCACCATAACTTATTGAAGTGTAAAACTGCCATATCAATAATACATTGTTTTTTAGGCTAAATGAACTTCCACTTTTGTGTGTTGACCCTATTAGTAGTGATATAATCACTTTAAAATAAGTAGATATCGGCAATAAATACAATAAAATTATTACCAATTTCACATACTAAATCATCACACGATCAACTCAAATCACCATAACTTATTGAAGTGTAAAACTGCCATATCAATAATACATTGTTTTTTAGGCCAAATGAACTTCCACTTTTGTGTGTTGACCCTATTAGTAGATATTTGTAAAATCTCAAAATGAAGAGAAGCTATTTAAAAACATTCATGATATGTGGCTTTGAGGATTTTTACAAGCAATTTAAGCAATAAACTCAATGTTATGCGTATATGTCAAAGTCCATGTTGTGCAATGGAGACATAATTCCAAATACGCCCAATGTAATATTTCTTGACATAATTCCAAATACGCCCAATGTAATATTTCTTGACATATGTGACCATAAATAAATGAAAATGAATTATAATTTTCAAGTTGACTATCATATGTTTTGGTCAATATTCTTTACAGAGATATAATTTGAAAAATGATGCATATACTAAATTTAATTTTAATTATTTGAAATTAATAATAGAGGAAATATATCTAATTTAGAATAACAAACTTATTTGAAATTAATAATAGAGGAAATACATCTAATCTAGAATAACAAACTATCAAAATTTTGCAGCAAGGCATTTGTTTTACATAAAGATTAGATGTTTTATCAAGACCAAGAATTTTTTTCACCCCAAAATTTCAATTTCAACAAAGTACCAACCACCACATTAATCTTCAAAAATAAATACTAATATTACTTAATGTAGAGATCGATACATTATACCTCATATACTAGTCTGAAGGCCACCATTAACCAAAATTTAATCTATGAGAGGCACTAATGCAGGAGCATCTGCTCTTATCAACAAATTCTAAATGATGATCAAACCTTAGGGTTTTGATATTTGCCCAAGAAGGGATTCCTATTTGAGAAATATTGTAAATGTCATAAATACTAATATTACTTAATATAAGAAATCCATACATTATACCTCATATACTAGTCTCAAGGCCACCATTAACCAAAATTTAGTCTATGAGAGGCACTAATGCAGGAGCATCTGCTCTTATCAACAAATTCTAAATGATGATCAGACCTTAGGGTCTTGATATTTGACCAAGAAGGGGTTCCTATTTGAGAAATATTGTAAATGTCATAGTTTGAAAGTAAAAATTCTAGAAGGATCTAGAAGTAGTGAGTCATTTGGTCAAGTAATGAGTCAGATAACCGAATCTCAAGTTTAGTGGCAGATTTCGGTGAGGTTTCAACAGTGAGTCACCAAGTAAAGATAGGGTTGAAAATCTATTCTTAGAAACAGTTGCACATGTTTAGGAGTCTGTTATTTGAGTTGGAAGTTTAATACTCTTCTATCTAAATGTAAGCCTGCGAGGCATTAAAGGGGGTGGTCAAATGAAGACAAATTAGGCCAAGAAAAAAACCAAGAGTTCTTTGAAGATGTATATACAGGTTTTTATTAATGAAATGAAGTTTCATTGTATTGTCTGTGTGTGTAATTTAATTGAGGAATTTCAGGTTTGTGTGTATAAATATGGAATAAATATGAGTTTCAGAGTCTGTATGAAAGATTAGAACTTATGATAGATATAAGGTAATCTGTCATGTGAAAAGAGAAGATCCTACGTGAGGATTAGAAATAATTAGAATTGAATGATGGGAAGAATTATGTGCATACGATGTCGGTGTGTATTTACAGGCAGAAGGACTAGGAGTCTTTGTATAGATCGAGTTAAATCGAATTCAAAATTGGGATTTCTGTGTGATTCTAACCAATAAAATGAAATAGAGACTCGTTGTCAAATGAAAATGATCTGTGTGATGCTAACGTGAATCATTATTGTTTTTGTTGAGCAATATAGTAGATTCAGTGATTGAATTGAATCTGAGTTTGGGTGCTTGACGTGAAAACAAACCCATCAATAGATGTGATCAAGGTGTAGTCATTGGTGGAGGAGAAGCGCTGTTCAAATTGTTAAAAGATAATACTAAGTTGAAAGATTCAAGTTTGAGCATCGATTTGTGAATGTATTGTAAATGAGTTTCGAACAACCAAGTGAAGTGATTTGGGGAAGATTCGCCTGGGCTAAGGAAAGTAAGTTCGCCCAGCTTGAGCGCCAAGTAGGGACAAAGTGTTATATCGCCCAAGGAGATCACTATAATATGTATTTGAGTCGAGTTCAATAACGTGTTTATTGATACCTTCATTTGCATATATGGTGATCCGACTAATGGTGATGAGTAGAGATTTGTTGGATAATTATAGCAGGATCTGTGTGAACCCCTGCATCATTTTGGTATTAGAGCGCAGTTGTGCTCCCTGGGAAAGATATTGAAGTAATTATCAGAGTAGAAAAAAGAATTGGATATGCAATCACATCAGTAAATTATTACAGACAGAGTGAACGCAAATTCGAAGTGAGAATTGATAGGGGGTTTATGAGTAGACTAACCCTTGGAGGATGAGAAGTAAGTCTCTTTGACAGAGAGAAGATGCCTGTGTGTTCGATAGGCATATGATGTTTTGTGGAAGATTCGTTAGAGGAAATCCTACCTTATAAATGTGAGAGCAGACAGAATTGATCTTTGTATTAGAAGAATCGAGGATAGAAGAGAGCTTTCTGTGCAATGGCAAACCTTAGAAGCGGTGAAAAGAAAAGATTTCCATAAATCTTGTGAAGAGGCAATTGGTCGAGTTCTTCATTGGGTAAAAATTGTGGATGAAATTCAAGCCTGTTGAAATCGTGATGAATTGGTAAGTACTATCATGAGCCATAGAGTATGACCAGGTTTGAGTTTATGTTTAATATTCACTTGCAGATCAAAATAGTTTTGTATGTGTGTGGAACATT
Source organism: Larix kaempferi (assembly GCA_027924585.1). Taxonomy (NCBI): domain Eukaryota; kingdom Viridiplantae; phylum Streptophyta; class Pinopsida; order Pinales; family Pinaceae; genus Larix; species Larix kaempferi. The sequence goes on from BSBM01000205.1 coordinate 17,565,021, forward strand.
TGTATTTAGACCCAAGTTGATGTGTGGAAGTGGCGCCCAGCCAATAAAGTCACATTTATGAGAACAGGGTATACACCAATTTATTTATTCATCTCTCTTGTATAAGAAGCTGAGGATTGTGAATATTTGGCATTGGAAATTAAATAAAGAATTGGTGTAAATAAAGAGTCATAACATGTTGTGGAATAAACATAGAGCCACCGAGACCAAGTGAATGAAAGAGGCTTGAACCCATAGCAATAGTGACAGTAAAAAAAAGCTTGGATAAAGAATTTAATTTTCAGGGTTGAGATCATATAATTTCAGATGGTGCAATTTTGATTGAAAAGAGTTTCACTAGATTTAGCTAGCCATGTCTTGATTTTGATTTAAGACTACAGTTTCCGAGAAGGTGAATTATTGTAGGAAAGGGTTATTTTGGCTTGGACAGAGTTGCAGAAAAGAAAATCCAGAGTGCACAAGCGTGATGAGGCAAAAAGAATGAAGTATGATTGTTATTTCCAACCAAGGAAGGATTTGGAGGTATGCATTTGTGATTTAATTTTTGGTCTTAAATGATTGTGTTCGTAGATTTGTGGAGGAGAATGATAGCAACAAAGTACAGCAGGGGAGCTGTAGAATGAAGCTGGTGGTAGAGGTCATCAAAGCAAATTGTTTACAGCAGAAAGAGAATAACATCAGTTCTCAAGCGAAGAGGTGAACGTGAGCAGTTGAAGTGCAGAAGCCGAACAACGTTGGAAGATGGGGAGCAGGCGTGCTCAAGAGAGGTTCTACTGCAGAGGACCAAGAGGATATCAAGAGGATGACTTGGTACTGGTGATAAGTGGCTAACTTGTTACAGAGATGGGAAAGGCTCGTTGCAGCTCACTAGTGGACAAAGAGAGTCCAAAGAAGGAAGAGAAGATGACTACTGAAAGTCATCTTGAATATTTAAAGAGAAACCTCATCAAAAGGAAAGTGAATGCCAAGAAAAATGGCAGAGGAAAGAAGATGAGTCAAGAGGAGTTTTACGGAGAAATGGCTTAGTTAAAGAAAGAACTCAGTATAGTGATGATGCTGCTAGATGAACTTGAAGAAGACAAAATATATGGTTGGACATTAAAGAATAAAACGGTGAGATGGTGTTTGTTGCAGGTGAAGCTAAGGCAAAGGATGTATGCCAGGTTGAAGGAAGAACTCATGGCAGCTGAGTATGAGCAGAAGTCTTTGGAGGAAGAAGAAGTTCACTATTGTGAACCAGAGCAAGGATCTATCCTGGGTGAGGATGAGCATGAAGGAGCTAGTGAGATCCAAGAATCTCATGTTTTTAAAATTAATGAAATGTTTATGAATGCAGGTTATGCAGGTATAGATGATGGAGAGTTACCTTATGAAGGCAATACAAAGGAAATTCCAATTAATAGAATTGTGGATGAGATTCGTATGCCAAGAGAAGAAGAAGATGGAAATGCTGAAGAGATATCTATTGAGAGTCTCATGGACTGTGGGAAGTTCAGAGCAACATGAAGATCTGATGATGTTAGAGATATCAAATGAGATCATAGGGTCTTATGCTTTTCAAGCTAATAATTGGTGTATATATGCAGATTATGAGAAAGAGGAGGATATACAGTCATCTGTAACTATCATGAAGATGAATGAAAACCTCAAAGTCAAGTATGATGATGAATATCTCTCAAATGAAGATAGGTTTCAATTATTGCACCAAAAGAAGCTCATAGATGTGTTGCTTAATGGAGGAGAAATCCAATCTGAAGATCGATTGGATGAAGAGATTACAGTCAATCTTAAACAATGTTCTGGAGTACTTGGAAGAAAAGAGATGCTCAAAGTATCTAAGCAAATAGAGGATTTTTTCAGTTTTCAAACTAATCATGTGTTTGCGGGTACAAAAGATACATAAAGTTGTAATCAGGGAGGTAGAAGACAAGTTATTTTCTAGAGATGAAATTATATTTAAGGGAAAGCAAGAGGATGCTAAGCGAAGACTTATTTTAAAGGACAATAAAGGTGGAGAAGTAGTAAGTATGATCAACAACTTAAAAGATGACGTGAGGAAGTTGGAAAGAAAGAAGAACTCATGCAACATAACATTGCTGAGATAAGAGAAGTCAAATGTGAAAACTCTGAAGAAGGAAACAGTCAAGATGTCGTAAATCCATAGTGGAGAAAGCACTTAGATGTCTTGAACACTTGTATAAGAGTGTATGTAGAGTGGGATAAGAATCATAACATCCCTACACAAGAAGAAATGCAGCTTCAAAGAAATAGTGATAACAGTAAGCTGGATATTGAAATTGATGAGTCATGTATGTTAATGAAAATTATGCCTAGAAGGAGATACATAAAGAAAATGACAGTGAGCGGTAGCATGAAGTCAACAACTTGGGTTTTTAAAAAATAGTCTCTACCATCATATGTTACCACATAATAAATGTTATTCATTTTTTCACGCAGGTATAAATATTTATGAATAGGAGATCTGCGGTAAATGAGTTGAAGATACTCAACGTTTCAAACCCACAAGCGGGTCCATCATCACGAGCAAGAGACTCACGATTTTAGTTATTGGAGAGGTTTATTAATACATGGAAAGAGCTTTCAATGCTAATCATGGGTCACGTCGGCCTCCTTGAAGAGGTAGGGTTATTCCTAAGGATGTCGACGACAGGTTTCCAGGCTTCTTTTAATTTTAGACCATCATCTTGGTTAAAATTGTTCCTGCATTCCTCAATTTCCAGGGCTTCACGTATTTTCCTTTTGTAGTGGCGAGGGATAGTTGCAAGGAATTCTGTATCCTCAAGGCATATATGATGTTTAGTGTCATGATAGTGTTCATCTACAACAGATTGTTTAGTTCTCCCATGCTTTATGTCTACAATGTGTTCTTTTATCCTACCTTTTATGGAGCGACCTGTCTCGCCAATATACCTCATCCCACATGAACAAGGAATTGCATAAACACCTTTATGTAGATTTCGTTCAATAGGATCCTTAGCAAAATCTAGCATGTTTCTAAGGGAATTTGGAGGGGAGAAAGAAACGCGTATATTCCGTTTCTTTAGGATCCTAGCAATTTTGTTAGTAGTGCCTTGGATGTAAGGAAGAGTGGTCCTTGTAATATTGTCCTCCTTATCCCCTTTATCTTGAATCCTAGTTTTTCCTTTTCGTGCTTTTTGAATGGTTTCATTGATTATTCTTTCTTTGTATCCATTGCTTAAGAGGACTTTCCTTAGGTGTTCCAATTCCTGATCTAGATGGTTCTCATCACAGACTCTTAAAGCACGTGTAACTAGTGATTATTCCGATCTTCTGTGCCGGATGGTGATGAGATTCCGCATGCAAGTATCTATCTGTGTGAGTTTTCTTCCTATATATTTGGTGAGCCAAGGATCCGTCTTGCCTCTTTGTGGTGAGTACATCTAGGAATGGAAGGCAATTCTCCTCCTCCTTTTCTATGGTGAATTTTATATTGTCAGATTGGTTGTTTAGATGGTTTGTGAAGTCCAACAAACTATCTTCACCGTGTGGCCAATTACTGTAGATATCATCCACATATCTGAGCCACCATTTTGGTTTAAGTGAGGATGAGTTAATTGCGTTCTTCTCAAAGTCTTCCATAAAAAGGTTAGCAACTATTGGTGAGAGGGGCGAGCCCATAGCCACTCCTTCTGTTTGTTCATATATCTCACCCCTGAAGCTGAAGATTGTAGACTTAAGACAGATTTCAACAAGGCTAGCAGTTTCTTCATCTGAGACTCTCTTGATAACTTCGATGGCTGCATCAATCAGAATCTTTGTGAAGAGGGATACTACATCGAAGCTATTTAAAACATCATTTTTCTCAGTCTTCCAATTCTTTACTAATTTCACAAGATGTGTGGAGTTTTTTACAAAAGAAGAAGTGTTTCCTGCGAGAGGTTTAAGCTTCCCTGCTAAGTATTTTGCTAAGTCGTATGTGGGAGAACCTATGTATTGACAATAGGCCGCAATGGTACACCTGTCTTATGGATATTTGGTAGACCATAATAAATGTTAATAAAAGGACTAGGATTTAGTCACTACAAGGTCAACAACTTGGGTTATGGACTAGGTAGCTTAATAATGATGCATGGAGGTCAAAAATTGTTGTATGGAGGTCAATAATGATGCATGGCTAGTGTTTAGATGATGAATATTCCAATAAGAATATCACAATGATCAAGCTCCAAAAATTATGTCTCTTCAATAGGATGCAGACACATTTAATTCTGCATCCAGCAAGTACTCACACTCTAAATTTGAGTAAACCTACAAGGAGATAAGTAAAAAATACAAGGGAAATAAGTAGTTTTTCCCCCTTTCTTTGAAAAATTTATAAAATATTTCTTGGTATGGTTGACATCATCATTTTGAATCCTATTGGTTCTTATAAAGTTGGTTTTGATGGTACATTTTTTGTTTTGAGGCCCATTTTTTACCTCAAAAATCTTCTAATGATATCTCCATTGACTAAGGGAATAAATGGAAGACAACACCATCCCGAGGTCAAGCATCCCCTAAGAAATCTATCTCAACTATTCATATCCATCACAAACAATCTCTAATGTTACAATCCATAGTGAACCATCCGGGGGCTAGTCATACACCATGTACTCCAAATCTCAAAGAGCACACCCAAACATGGTGTAAACACTTTTGGAGTAATCCAAAAATCTAATAGGATAGACACATGCTTAGAATATGCCTAATGGATAAATCATTTTCATTCTACCTAAACATAAAATTACTACACAAATTATACATTCAATCCATTCATACCTCATAAAACTAGAATTAGTCAAGTTTAGTTTTGATGGGGCATTGAAAGGAAACATCAACCTATCAAGGGTGATAGTGATGACAATGCTTGTGGAAGTTTGGTCATTAAAATACATTGCAAAAAGAGTACCCAAGATGGGAAACAATTCACTTGTCCCCAAAAAATTACTCATAGTAAATGCAATGTAAGAAACATGCCAAACTCATTTGGAGCTCTCCTAATGAATTTGATATATATATATATGAGAAGCCCAACCAATGGGTCTTTGATTTACCCTTTCAAGTCACTTGCACAATCAAGCATACTATACCAATAACCAGTTTAGTTTAAATTATCATTTGGTTTTATACCACAAATAATACACATAAAGTTTCATAAACCAATAAGAGATCTTCACAACTAGGTTGTGAATTCCATGTTTCATCGCCACCATACCAATCAAGTTTCTCATTGTAACTGAGAAGTACATGGAGATGTTAAGCTAGGCTTGCCTTCACCATTCCATTTAAGTGAACATATAAACAAGATGGACTATAAAGAATGCCACCCATAACCTTGTAAACACCCATTCAAAATGAAATTTCTCAACAAAAATGCACAAGATTTAGGGCATCCAATGTTGGGTTTAACCAACCCCATACTAGATGGATTTCCTAGCTAGATACATAACATATAAGGTTTCCAACATTAATTTCAACTAACACTGACACACACTGGTTTTTACAAAGGGGAAAAACAAATATTTTAAAGATGCATATTCGGGGTTCATTCACAATACATTCAAGCTTAAATATTCTTTGAACTCAAATACCAATGCAATTGTCTTCAACCTACTTCCCAAGAAGATTATTTAGCATCCCTATCATGTAGTGGTTTCCAATTTTCATTTAAATCACCGAGGTTAAACAAACAAAGATTTCATTAAATGCCTAGATGGGAAAGTTTGCGAGTATATTAATTATTGAACCTACTTCCCAAGAAAATTATTTGGCATCCCTATCCTGTAGTGGTTTCCAATTTTCATTTAAATAATCAAGGTTAAACAAACAAAGATTTCATTAAATGCATAGATTGAAAAACTTGCAAGTATATTAATTATTGAGAAAAGATATAAACCTATTTGAGAAAACATTGAGTGAATTATTTAAAAGAGGAGAATAATCCAAATAACGAATAAGTTGGTAATATTCAAAAGCAAGCCAATTAGGGCATTACACAGTTTTAGAAACAATTAGGATCCATTGACGTAGCTCATTCAATCCATTTCCATGAGGGTTTTAATGTTGGTTTTACTCCAACCCGTCAATGGTTTCTCATGATGTAAGACTAATAAAGTTTACATTTCATTTTCAAAGGAAATTTGTAAATGTGTAGGGACTATGGAAAACTACTAAGGTAATGCCCTTTCTTTACATTGCCAACCCTTTCTTAAGGTGTAATGCCAATGGAGACATGGAACACAACCATTAGTACTTGATATGGGTACTGTATAGTGTTATATCAAGGATACTACTTCCAAGGATTTTCTCTAAATCATACTAATAACCCAAAACCATGACTGAAATTTCCATTATAAATTCAACTCTCTGTAACCCAATAGGGTCATAGATTATGTTCACAAAAGTTAGATAATTACAACTATAAAATTGAGTAATCTATGAACAATTTCAATTTCAGTTATGAAGTTATAGAATCTTGGAGATTCCAATGGATCTCTTGGAATCCGAAGTCCAAGGGACTCCCACCTAATGTAATGTATAAATAAAGCCTCTGGCTAAAGAATTAAATGAAATCCGGGAGTTATTTCTATTAATTGGTATCATAGCAGCTAGGTTGTTTCCATAACTCCTACCTACCATAGCCTCTGTCGACTGCTCATTTTTGGGACTGTGCTCCTCCTTAGGCTCTCAGGCCTGCCATCCGCGTCCTATTTCATTCCTGCCATCCGCGTCCTATTTCATTCCTCTCAGTCCTGGCATTCTACGTTCTGCCAACCTGCTCTCTGCCTGGAAGTTAACGCCCTAGCTCTGCATTGTAACGTTTCTCTCTATACTGTAGTGCACGCAGTAATTAAGCATTTCCGTCCTTTCAAAGTTTGAGATCTTGAATGTGTCTGGAGTATATCATCATATGGTGTGTATTGAAGACCGCTTCACAACCCATCTCTTCGTGTGCCCAAACTTGGTATCTACTCTCTAAAATTCCATCGCCTTGTCTCAATTTTTGTATTGCAGCCTATCCATTTTCACGAGTTAACTGATGTTTTACTCATTCAATGGTTAGTCTCTGCAATTGCGTGTTAATGCCACGATTAGATAGGGTTTCCACCAGGTTGGTTATTGTTATATAGTGCAATAAACAAGTGCCACCAAAGATCTGAAATAGCTCGAGAATCGATTTTTCTTGAGATGTTAGAGCTGCATCCACGTTTTTTTTGTGAGATGCATCCACTGCTCATTTGTGAGCTTTGTCCACTCCTTGTAAGCTGCGTCCACTCTGTGTGATAGATGCGTTCACAGCCTGCTGTGTGAGGTGCGTCCAATACCTCGAGCTGCGCGGGATTGAGACCTGTACGTTGAATGCGAGCTGTGTGGGCTCTCTCGTGAACCATTCTTCCTCGAGCTAGCACATTATACATCTCTATGTGGATTTCGATTGAAGGCTGCAACCTCGATCTAGCACACATACAACCTGCTGCGTGGGATTAAGACTGCCTCTTACGCCCTTGCAACGACCTCCATTTTGATGCTGCAAACTTGTCAAAGAGCTGCGTGGAGGTAAAAGTCTGGATGCAAACCCTAAAATGTGGAATGAATGCTCCGTGACCTCGTGGAGGTAATAGCTTGATATATTGGCAATACAAACCCCAATTTTTTAGTTGGAGAAAGACTACAATAATAATTTTTAATACTGCCTTCATTGAAATTTGGTGAAGACTATGTAAAGAATTTTATATTTTGAAGACCATTCGACCTATTTGTATTGTTAGCCAAGCTTGTCCGAGCTTTTGAAGACACAAGACTACGCCCTTGTTTGAAGATATATCATTGTATTTTTGTGAGCGTGAGAATCATTGTATTTTTGAGAGGGTGGGAATCATTTTGTTTTATCTCAGTGAGATTTGAGAGGGTGAGAATCATTGTAATTTCATCATCAATAAATATTTGTGAGCGTAAAGCCTGTATATTGTTGCAAAAGTATATGTAATAGCATTTTAGGGGGGTTTGCAAAATTAAATTGTATTAGGAAACACTTTGTAAAGAAGAGAGTAAAAATTTAAACCTGCAACCTCATATCGTTTCTACCATATATTATGCTTAATAGTTGCACGTTCAAGCCCAAGCTATAGAAGATGCATTCACTAGCATCCATAGTTGGTGCTACCCTCACCGGAAAAGACACTTATCCAGAATGGTCAAGGAAAATCAAGGCTGCATTCGTCTACCGCGATCTGTGGGACGACATCTGTGAAGGAAAAACCATCCTCACCGATGAAGGCACAGTCATCACTTCAAATAAAAAACCTCCAACATCAGAGAAAGAACTTGTTATCTGGAAAACTAGAGACAAGAAATCCTTAGCCATGATCTTTGCTACTGTCAGTGAAGAGGTGATCCAGCATATATTCCCCACAAAATCATTCTTTGAAGCTTTAAATACTTTAAAATATTTGTATGACTCACACTCTGAAATGGAATTAATTCAGCTAATGTTAAAGCTATTAAGTCTGGATGTTGTTGATGTATTTGTAACTTCGGAAGATATTCACTTGTATATTGTATTTGTACTTTATTGTATCCCCAACGGAGATGTATTATTTCTCCGATTGGAAGTGTCGTAACTTATACTTGATGGGTTATTAGACCACCTTGATGAGGTCGACCCTGTATGAGTCATGTGGGTCAAAGGGTTATTAGACCACCCTAGTGGGGGTCGGCCCAATCAGCATTATGTTAAGTGGTTAAGTTGAGGCCGACCTAGTTGAGTAAAGGTCAAGTCAAGTTAGTGTATAAATAGAGAGTGTGTCTCTCTCATTTTAGACATTCTATTGTTCACTCACTTCGCATTAGTGAGAGAGAGGAGGAGTGCGCACAAGTGGAGGAGGAGCATGTTGTTGAAGATGTCTTCTCTTGGGTTTGATCATGGTGACCCTTGTATTGATGCTTATTCTATCTCCCAGGAAGTTGCAGGGTTTTTCACCTTCTTGGTTTTCCTCGGCGAAATGTTTTGTGTCTCTTGTCTCTTATGTCTTATGCTTGATATGTTGTACAGGTTGTTCTTTCAGTTAAGATCCTAGATCAGAATGAATTAAATTATGAAAAACTAACATGGTATTAGAGCTAGCCTGAAGGAAGGCATGATATGGCATTTAGGAGACTTGTTGCACTTGTGACAAATTGGAGGCTAGGGCTTGATATAGCAAAAATCAGTCATCGTGGCACTTTCGCTATAAATCCATTTTGGAGAAGTTTTAGAATATGAAACTTTTATAGGTCGTAGATAACATTCCTATGTACCTTATGTCAAAATCACAACTTCTCATTCGCTGTACTTTGTGATTTATGATTTGTACAATCTAGGGTTTCTGCCTCTTCCAGATCTCAGTCATAAACAGGTGACCTAGGAAAAAAGGTCACAACTTGGGATAGGAAGCTCCAAATGAAATTTTGTAAAAAGTGACAGGTAGGGAACAGACTGTACTTTCACAACTAAGTTTTTCAGAGGCCGAAATTGAACCAGTGACACGTGGCAGGCCGTACAAGTTCGCTCTCCTGTTTTATCCCATAAACAGGTCACGTTGCGACACTTGGCATAACTCTCTCTCAGACAATCCAATTGAGGTCAAACCTGTGGGGTTGGAAAGATGACAGGTCAGGCTACCAGAGGCCGAAGTTTCAGACCCCGTGGATTCGTAATTTTTGAGTTACACCAGAAACAATCAGGTGCATATTTCTGTCGAAACAGATTTGGATTTTGAGCACCTTCATTCTTGGATCGTCACTGATGTGGGAAACTAGGGTTTCGGAGAAAGTTGAAATTCTTGGAATTAGAGACCACGGCTGGATGATCCTCATCAAAATCGAAATTTAGACACCAAGATCGAATTTTTTGGTTGGGCAGAAGCCGGGCTTGATCAAACCCTAGTTCGGGATTTTGATTGGAAAGGTGAAAAATTAGGGCTTTTGCAAAAGTTGGAAATTTTTGAAATCTGTGACCATGGCTGGAAGCTCCTCAGAAAAATTGAAGTTTAGAACACAATATCGAACCTTTTGGATGGGAAGAAGACCGGGCTTTATCAAACCCTAGTTCGGGATCATGTCTAGTGAATCCAGAAGTTTCAAAGGCAATTTTGAGGGGTCAAATTTTGCAGTTTTCAAAATTGAAGTATACTAGCTTGATCAACTCAACAAGCCACATCTTTCCATCCATTCAGAAGTTTGAAACTCAAAGTTTGAATTTTTAGGGTTTCTCTGACAAACCCTAATCCAACTCCAGATCGAGTCTCAGCAAATCAAAGTGGATTGGGTTAATCCTAGAAGAAGATGATTTGGTCACCTACATAAGTGAAGAAGTTCCAGTTCCAGAGGGAGATGAGGCTGAGGCTTTACATGAGAAGGCTACAAGCAATCCCGACAGGTATGACTTGAAGAGATACAGGTATGTTTTGAAATCTGTTCATGATTAAGTTATGATATGTTTGTCTTCATATTATTGAGTTTAGTACAATCTTGATTAATCCTAGACTTGTCTCATCACCCTAGTAAGAGAATGAATGCATGTGAATGATAGAAGACATTCATTGATTAGGGTTATGACACTTATGATTATACTAATGCACTGTGGTGTTGTATGAGGTTGATGTTGTCCGCTAACATGAAAGGTACAAATCAAGTTCTAGATCAAGAACATATGACCATGGTGACATGAAGACAAAGACTCATGGATCACATAGAAGCTCCACTTACGAGGTATGTATAATTTGTTTCTACAATGGTTAACTTATGAGTTATGCAGGTTACTAAGCACAAGTCATTAAAGAGAACAAGGAGACATTGTTTGGGTATGTTAGACATAACTAGCAAACATGATAACCAGGTATGTTTTTCCTATATCAAGATTAGAATCCTACCTTGTGTTAGGATATTATACTTTTGTATAAATGATAATGTTTATTCTTGAAGTTAGAAGTTTTAGTAATCAAGGGTTTATGCATATTATATTTTTTACTTTGATTGATGATATGACTAACCAGAAGAGTCCGGTCAAATAAGAATATGCATGAGTAAAAGAAGTCTTCCCTGAAACCTTGAATACTAACGCTTATTACCTATGTATGAAATGATTATGACTATACATGTTTAAGATTTATAGTATTGAGATTATACTAATGAATGTATGATTGTGTACGAGATCTTGAGGATGACACAATGATGACACTAGTGCACACTTAAGCATGCATAGTGGTCCAGGATGGATATAAGTTCAAGGACATGTAATCCAGGTAGCAAAGATCAAGAGGGAGCACACTCCAAAAGTTCTTGCAAAGAAGCAAAGATCAAGAGGGAGTCCACCCTACAACCAAACAAAGATAAGTATTTAAATTGTCAATTCTTGTATATATGATTACTTAAATGATGTTGTCTAGTCATATACATACTTATGTTCCTAGATTTAGGATATGTATCATGCATATTAGAAAACTTGCATTAATGAACAAGATACTACTAAATATGCAAATAATGGGTAAGTGGCCTATGGTACTGTACAACATTCCATTGCTACTTATCTAGAATGAAACCTCTTTGCTGACATGTTGGGAGTTGTGCACACTCTTAAAAATGTTCTGGTAGAGATGGAAGGCATCTAGAAAGTTACGGAATATGGATAAATGTTGTATTGAAACATTGGCCGAGATAATTGCATGACTGTATGACATATGTCTTTATGCATAAGAATGTGTTGTTGAAAAACTATGAGAAGTTTCTAATCATGCAATTGGACTTGTCTTGGAGGAAAGACCGTGTACCATCACCTACAAAAAGGACTACAACATTTGTTCCAGCAACGAAGATCAAATAAAAACTATCTATTGAAGATATTGAAGAATCTGAAGTTCCCAGGATCCGAGATGCAGTAATGGAAGAATGCCATGATCGAGGAGTACCGGTCGATCATGAAGAATGATGTCTGGAATGTGGTCCCGAGACAAGAAGGGAAGTCTATTGTGAATTCCAAGTGGATTTACAAGATCAAGCTTGCTGTCGAGTTCAAGATGAAGGACTTGGGATTATGCACTACTTTCTAGGCATGGAAGTGTGGCAGAGTGCAGATGGAATATTCCTTGGACAAGGAAAGTATGCAGTAGAGATCCTAAAGAGGTTTGGGATGATGGAATGCAAGGCCATGGCCACACCTATGGCATCGAACCTGACGCTTCTGTGTGATGCTTCATTTGATTCAGTTGATGTCACTGTGTATCGTCAGATGATTGGGTCCTTGATGTACCTAACGAACACAAGCCCAAATATTTGCTTTGCGGTGAACACCTTGAGCCAGTTCCTGACGGATCCCAGAGGTGTTCACCTGGTTGCCGTAAAGCACATTTTGAGGTACCTGAAGGGTACAATTGATTATGGGCTCAAGTATGATGCGAATCAAACGTTTAACCTGCAGGGTTATGTTGATTCAGATTGGGCAGGAAGTGCTGCAGATAGGAAGAGCACTTATGGGTGTTGCTTCAGTATGGGATCAGGTGTGATCTCTTGGTTTAGTAGGAAGCAGTCCTGCGTAGCACTGAGTATAGCCGAAGCAGAGTATGTTGCAGCTTGTTCAGCTAGTTGTGAGGCAGTATGGCTCCGGAAGCTACTGTCTGAGTTATTTGATCTCTCGTTGGAGGCTACTGGTATCTTTTGTGACAACCAGAGTTGTGTGAAGTTGTTTGAGAACCCGATGTTCCACGACAGGTCGAAGCACATTGAGATCAAATATCACTATATCAGGGATATGGTGCAGAGAGGAGCAGTGAAGCTCCTATATATTGCGACGGATGAGCAGGTTGCAAATGTGTTGACGAAACCACTAGCCAGAGTGAAGTTTGAGTACTTAAGAGAGAGGCTTGGTGTTCTTCGGATTGAAGATACTTCGAGGAAGAAGTGATGGACACATTTGCAGGAACCATTCGAAGCATGGTGATAGGAAAATCCTTCCCATGGTTGTGGATGTAAGCGCCATGTGATGAGCATCAAGACGATGCTCCAGTTATTGCTTTGGATATGCATCATTTGGATGCTTTGTATGATCAGTTGGATAATGTATGATGACATGCATCAGGACGATGCAGTGACGATGATCAGGATGATCATGTGTGATGAGTATTAGGACGATGCTCTGGATGATATGCACCAAGACGATGCAGTGACAATGATCAGGATGATCATGTGTGATGAGTATCAGAACGATGCTCTGGATGATATGCATCAGGACGATGCTCTGGATGATATGCATCAGGACGATTCTATGATGATGATCAGGACAATCATATGTGATGATATGTATCAGGTGGATGCATTGCATGATTAGTTGGATCATGTGTGATGAGTTTCGAAGACATAGATGCACATGAGCCATTCTCACATGGTGGTAGGTGTGTCCTCCCATGGTGCAGATATAAGGGTTGGGGCCATTCCGACATGGTTGAAGTGTGTCTTCCCATGGTCGTTGATGTAAGAGCTGTGCCATTTGATCATGGTTGAAGTGTGTCTTCCCATGGCTGCAATATAAGTACTGTGCCATTCCTAGCATGGCTGAAGTGTGTCTTCCCATGGCTATGGATATAAGTGCGATGCCATTCTTGCATGGTTGAAGTGTGTCTTCCCATGGCGTAGATATAATTGTTGAGCCTTTCACAGATGGTTGAAGTGTGTCTTCCCATGCCAGTGAATGTAAGTGTTGTGTGATGTGCATCTGGGTTGTGCTTCGTGGACGATGAGATGACATGATCAGTATGATCATGAGTATCTGGATGATACTCTGTGGCCGTGGACAGGTTGTGCAGTTGCATGTAAAAGATCCTGGGAGATCCGATAGGTTGAGCTGTGTGCTCGTAATCAGTCCTGGGATGCTCTTTCGAGGTTTTGAGGTGATCACATATAATATTGCCCTGGAAGATCCGATAGGTTGAGCAGTAAGCTCGTAATCAGTCCTGGGATGCTCTTTCGAGGTTTTGTGACGCACGTAATAAGTCTCGAGGATTCCACAGTATGGCCAGTGATGATGAAGACCTGCAGGTGGTGGGCCTACATCCAACATGAAAAAGGGCTGGCTCTGTAGAACTTCCTATGACGAGAAGAATTTAGAGATAGCCTAGTGATCGAGATGACGAGTACAACAACAGTGATGATGATGATGCTCCGTGATCCAGTGACGATGATCCAGATCCAGAATTAAAGACTTGTGCCTATATGTATTGATGACTTGTGTCAAGAGAATACCTTCCTAGTTAAGAGGCAATGTTGATGTATTTGTAACTTCAGAAGATATTCACTTTTATATTGTATTTGTACTTTATTGTATCCCCAACGGAGATGTATTATTCCTCCGATTGGAAGTGTTGTAACTTATACTTGATGGGTTATTAGACCACCTTGATGGGGTCGACCCTGTATGAGTCATGTGGGTCAAAGGGTTATTAGACTACCCTAGTGGGGGTCGGCCCAGTCAGCATTATGTTAAGTGGTTAAGTTGAGGCTGACCTAGTTGAGTAAAGGTCAAGTCAAGTTAGTGTATAAATAGAGAGTGTGTCTCTCTCATTTTACACATTCTATTGTTCACTCACTTCGCATTAGTGAGAGAGAGGAGGAGTGCACACAAGTGGAGGAGGAGCATGTCGCTGAAGATGTCTATCTCTTGGGTTTGATCATGGTGATCCTTGTATTGATGCTTATTCTATCTCTGAGGAATTTGCGGGGCTTTTCACCTTCTTGGTTTTCCCCGGTGAAATGTTGTGTCTCTTGTCTCTTATGCTTGATATGTTGTACATGTTGTTCTTTCAGTTAAGATCCTAGATCAGAATGAATTAAATTCTAAAAAACTAACAGATGTAAAGGATAATGATCATATGGTGGTTGCATATGAGATCAGAGCAAACATGCACAAGATTCAAGCCTCTGGTATGAAACGAGACCTTCCACTTGCAGCATTTATAAAGTCCCTTTATCCTACTCACTCCAACTATCTTGAATCTTTGCAATCAAGTGACAAGTTCAAAGACCTCACCTTTGACACCCTGGTAGAGAAGATTGCAGATAGAGAGAAAGCATTTGGAAAGAAAACAAATAAGAATACTGGAGAATCTCTTTGCTTTGATCAAAAAGCAAAGAACAAGCCCAAAGACCCTTCCAAGGGAGAAAGCAACAAAAGAGGCAGAGGAAGAAGAAATTTCAGAGGCGGAGGAGGAAGAAACAACTCAAGTAGAAGATTAGATTTGAAGTGCAAGCGCTACGGGAAGACTAGACATGAAGCAGATTAGTGTTGGGCTTCTTGAGACTCCATCAAAGGAAGACATAACCAGAATAAAGAATACAAGAATAAAAACCAAGAGGCTGGTAAAGCCCTTGATTCTGCTCATTGTAATGTAGCACATTGTAATCTTTGAATTAATGAAATAACCTCTCTTTCATCTTACAGATATTTTTGGTTGCTTGATATTGGTGCAACATCTCATATGACTTTTAGAAAAGATTGCTTTGAAGAACTAAATGACATTGTAGATTATATAGTGTACTTTGCAGACAAATCCAGCCTCAAAGCACAGGGAATTGGCTCAATCAGGCTTAAGTTGCCTGGATCCCATGATTTCATGTTCAAGAATGTTCTCTATCTTTCAAAGTTGAAGAGAAGCTTGTTGTCCTTAGTGTAGACTCGATAGCAAGTCCATTCCATCCACATGTTCGATGGGATTGTAGAGATAAGAAAATCCTCTAACAACAAGTTCATCATTACCGGTTATGAAGATGGACATTTGTTGAAGTTGAGGGGCTCTTATGCAAGAGTTCAAAACTTTGCTTATCTCTCTCACCATGAAGAAGGTAATATGTCATCCAGTTTACTGTGGCATACTAGATTTGGTCATCTGAATTATAAGAGTCTTCGTTTGCTAAGAAAGAATGGTGTATTTGGTTTTCCCACCATTCCTAAGAAAAAGAACGGTGATGTATGCATACTAGGCAAACATAGTAAGTAGCCATTTCAAGAGTCTAAATTCAGAGCATGTCGAAAGTTGGAGCTGGTTCACTCTGACTCATGTGGCCCCATGCCAATTCCTTATGCAAATGGTAATAATTACATCATGACCTTTGTTGATGATTATAATAGAATGTGTTGGGTATACTTGTTGAAGACAAAATCTGAAGCATTTCAAACTTTCAAGAAGTTTCATTCATGGATAGAAAATCAAGCAAAGCACATAATGGTACATTATGATATGATAATGGTAAAGAATATACTTCTAAGGCATTTGAATACTATCTTTACAAACATGGGATTACACATCAAACTTCAGTTCCCTACAATCCCCAACAAAACGATGTAGCAAAAAGGATGAATAGAACCTTAATGAATACAACACGATCAATGATGTTTTTCAAGAATGTGAAGTGTTGATGTATATGTAACTTCGGAATGTATTTCACCCATGTATTTCATATATGTATATTATACTCCTATAGAGATGGTATTATTCCTCTATACGGAAGTGTTTGTATTCCTATAGAGATGTTATTATTCATCTATATGGAAGTGTTTGTATTCCTATAGAGATGTTATTATTCCTCTCTATGGAATTTAGGGTTTCAGAGAAAGTTGGAATTTTGTAATCGGAGACCACGGCTGAATGCTACTTATCAAAATCGAAATTTAGAGACCAAGATCAGAATTTTTGGTTGGGCAGAAGGTCGGGATTGATCAGATCCTAGTTCGGGACTTTGATAAAAAAAGTGGAAAATTAGGGCTTCTGCAAAAATGGGAATTTTTGAAATCTGTGACCACGGCTGGAAGCTCCTCAGAAAAATAGAAGCTTAGAGCTTTGGATCGAACCTTTTGATTGGGAAAAAGGGTGGGCTTTATCAAACCCTAGTTCAGGGTCATGTCTAGTGAATCCGAAAGTTTCAAAGGCAAATTTGAGGGGTGAAACTTTGCAGTTTTCAAATTATGAGTATACCAGCTTGATCAGCTCATCAAGGCGCATATTTCTATCCTTTCGGAAGTTTGAAATTCAAAGTTTGAATTTTTAGGGTTTCTCTGACAAACCCTAATCCAGCTCCAGATCCAGTTCCTGCAAATCAAGTGGATTGGGTTAATCCTAGAAGAGAATGGATTGGTCACCTGCATAAGTGAAGAAGTTCCTGTTTCAGAGGGAGATGAGGCTAAGGCCTTACATAAGCAGATTACAAACAATCTCGACAGGTATGACTCATCTAGGTATGTTTCGAGATTTGTTCATGATTATGTTTATGGTATGTTTGTCTTCATGTTATTACGGTTAGTACACTCTTGATTAAATTTAGACTTGTCGTATCACCTTAATAAAATTATGAATGCATGATAGAAGATATTCATTGATTAGGGTGTTGACACTTATGATTGTACTAATGCATTATGCTGTTGTATGAGGTTTATGTTGTCCGCTAACATGAAAGGTACACCAAGAAAGACAAATCATGTTCTAGTTCAAGAACATATGATCATGATGACATGAGGACAAAGATTCATCCATTGTCATGAATCACTTAGAAGATCTATTTGCGAGGTATGTATAACTTGGTTCTATAATGGTTAACCTATGAGATATGCAGGTTACTAGCACAAGTCATTGAAGAGAACAAGAAGACATCATGTGGGTATGTTAGACATAACTAGCTAACATACCAATCCAGGTATGTTTTTCCTATATCAAGTTAGAATCCTACCTTGTGTTAGGATCCCTTATATAAGTATACTTGGTATGATTGGTTATGTTTATTCATAAAGTTAGAAATGTAAGTAATCAAGGGTTTATGCATTTTATGTCTCTTATCTTGATTGATGATTTAACTAACCAGAAGAGTCCTATGATCAAATAAGAATATGCATGAGTAAAAGAAGACTTCCCTGAAACCTTGAATACTAATGTTTATTATCTGTGTTTGAAATGATCATGACTATACATGTTTAAGATTATTGTGTTTTGATAGTATTAAGATTATACTAATGAATGTGTGATTATGTATGAGACCTCGAGGATAACACAATGATGATACTAATAAGCATGCATAGTGATGGATATAAGTTCAAGGACAGGTAATCCAGGAAGCAAAGATCAAGAGGGAGCACACTCCTGTTGTTCCTGCAAGGAAGAAAAGATCAAGAAGGAGGACACTTCAGTAGTTTCTGCATGGATGCAGATATTCAGAGGGAGTTGACCACTTCTCACAATCCACATCAGAATGGAGTTACAGAAAAGAAGCAAAGACTGAGAGGGAGTCAACCCAACAAACAAACAAAGATAAGTATTTGAATTATCATTCCTTGCATATTTTATTGTTTAAATAATACTGTTCAATAATGTATATACTCATGTTCCTAGAATTAGGTTGTGTATTATGCATATTAGAATAGTTGCATCGATGAACAATATACTACTAATATACATGGGTAAGTGGCCTATGGCACTGTACAACATTCCATTGCTACTTATCTAGAATGAAACCTCTTGCTGACATGTTGGGAGTTGTGCACACTCTTAACAATGTTCTGGCAGAGATTGGAAGGCATCTAGAAAGTTACGGGATATGGATAAATGTTGTATTGAAGCATTGGCTAAGATAATTGCATGACTGTATGACATATTTCTTTATGTGTAAGAATTTGTTCTGAAAACTATGAGATGTTTTCTAATCATGCAATTTAACTTGTTGTGTAGGAAAGATCGTATACCATCACCTACAAAAGAAGGACTACAACATTTGTTCAACAACAAAGTTATCTATTGAAAATATTGAAGTTCCCAGGATCTAGGAAGAATGCCATGATCGAGGAGTACCAGTTGATCATGAAGATGTTTGGGATGCAGTCCCAAGACCTGAAGGGGAGTCTGTAGTGACTTCCAAGAGGATCTACAAGATAAAGCATGATGTAGGTGGTAGCATAGAGACTTTTGCTCCTGTAGCCAGATACACTTCCATTAGATCCGTACTTGCTCTGGCTGCAGTGATGAAATGGAAGATACACCAGATGGATTTAAAGATAGCTTTCTTGAATGGTGTAGTTGAAGAAGAAGTGTATGTGGAGCAGCCACTTGGTTCTGAGACACATGACAGGGAGTCATATACGTACATAACTTGGTATGGTAGGATAGACAGCTTTCTATCCAGTTTGGGCTTTACCAAGAGTAAAGCGGATTCCAACCTTTACTACAAGGTTGAGGAAGGCAATCCAGTGATACTACTTTTTTATATGGATGACCTGTTTATTACAGGTGAAGATAGATTGATTGCCGACACGCAGCGGAAGCTTGTTTCTGAGTTCGAGATGAAGAACTTGTGGATGATACACTATCTTCTAGGTATGGAGTTGTGGCAGAGTGCAGATGGAATCTTCCTTGGACAAGGGAAGTATGCAGTAGAAATCCTAAAGAGGTTCGGGATGATGGACTGCAAGGCCATGGCCACACCTATGGCATCAAACCTGAAGCTTCTGTGTGATGCTTCATATGAGCCAGTTGATATCACTATGTATCGTCAAATGATTGGGTCCTTGATGTACCTGACGAACACGAGACCAGATATTTGCTTTGCGGTGAACACATTGAGCCAGTTCCTGACGGATCCGAGGAGTGTTCACCTGGTTGCTATAAAGCATATTCTGAGGTACCTGAAGGGTACAGTTGATTATGGGCTCAAGTATAATGCGAATCAAAAGTTTAACCTATAGGGTTATGTTGATTCAGATTGGGAAGGCAGTGCTGCAGATAGGAAGAGCACTTATGGGTGCTACTTCAGTATGGGATCAGGTGTGATCTCTTGGTTTAGTAGGAAGCAGTCCCACATAGCACTGAGTATAGCCGAGGCAGAGTATGTTGCAGCCTATTCGACTAGTTGTGAGGCAGTATGGCTTCGGAAGCTACTGTCAGAGTTATTTGATCTCTCACTGGAGACTACTGGTATCTTTTGTGATAACTAGAGTTGTGTGAAGTTGTCTGAGAACCCGGTGTTCCATGACAGGTCAAAGCACATTGAGATCAAATATCACTATATCAGGGATATGGTGCAGAGAGGAGCAGTGAAGCTCCTATATATTGCGACGGATGAGAAGATTGCAGATGTGCTGACGAAGCCACTAGCCAGAGTGAAGTTCGAGTACTTCAGAGAGAGGCTTGGCATTCTTCAGATCGACGACACTTCGAGGAAGAAGTGATGGACACATTTGCTGAAGCCATTCCAAGCATGTTGGAAGGAGGATCCTTCACATGGCTATGGATGTAAGTGCTGGATGATGAGCATCAGGGCGATGCTCCAGTTACTGCTCTATATTTGTATGCATCATGTTGATGCTGGATATGATCAGTTGGATCATTTATGTATTTGTATGCATCATGTTGATGCTGGATATGATCAGTTGGATCATTTATGTATGTATGCATCATGTTGATGCTGGATATGATCAGTTGGATCATGTATATGTATCAGGTGGATCATGTGTGTTGATACGTATTAGGTATGATCAGGTGGATCATGTATTTGTATGTGTATTAGGTAGATACATTGAATGATCAGGTAGATCATGTATGATGATATGTATCAGGCAGATACTGTGTATGCATCAGGCAGATGCATTGTATGATCAGGATGATCACAGATGACGAGCTTCATGATGTTGCTCCAGATGATGTACATCAGGATGATGTATGGTGAGTATCGGTTTGATACTCTATGGCCGTGGACAGGTTGTGCAGGTAGAATAGAAAAGACCCTTTAAAAATCGGACAGGTAGAGCGGCGTGCTCATAAAATCCTGGGTTGCTCTATCAAGATCCAGACAGGTAGAGCGGTGTGCTCGTAACATCCTGAGATTCTCTGAGTAGGTTTTGCTACAGGTAGCATAGAAAAGACCCTTTAAAAACCAGATAGGTAGAGCAGTGTGCTCGTAACATCCTGGGTTGCTCTATCGAGATCCAGACAGGTAGAGCGATGTGCTTGTAACATCCTGGGATGCTTTGAGTAGGTTTTGCTACAGTTTCGCATAGAAAAGATCCTTTAAAATCTGGACATGTAGAGCGGTGTGCTCGTAACATCTTGGGATGCTCTATTGAGATCCAGACAGGTAGAGCAGTTTGCTCATAACATCCTGGGATGCTCTGAGTAGGTTTTGCAAAAGTTCACATAGAAAAGATCCTTTAAAATCTGGACAGGTAGAGCAGTGTGCTCGTAACAGCCTGGGATGCTCTATCGAGATCCAGACAGGTAGAGCGGTTGGCTCATAACATCCTAGGATTCTTTGAGTAGGTTTTGTGAAGGTCAACATGTAAAAGAACCTATAGTCTGCGCTAGGTTTTGTTGACGCATGTAATCAGTCATGGGATCCACAGTATGGCCATTGATGATGAAGACCTGCAGGTGGTGGGCCTACATCCAGTATGAAAAAGGACTGGCTTTGTAGAACTTCCTATGACGAGTAGATTCAGAGATTGATTGAGATAGCAGCAGCAGTGACGATGACGATTATCCAGTGACGATGATCCAGAGAAGAAGACTTGTGCTAGAAGACCTGTGTCGAGAAATACCTTCCTAGTTAAGAGAGAGTGTTGATGTATATGTAACTTCGGAATGTATTTCACCCATGTATTTCATATATGTATATTGTACTCCTATAGTGATGGTATTATTCCTCTATACGGAAGTGTTTGTATTCCTATAGAGATGTTATTATTCCTCTACACGGAAGTGTTTGTATTCCTATAGAGATGTTATTATTCCTCTCTACGAAAGTGTCATCATTTATATTGTAAGTGTCGTAACTTATACTTGATGGGTTATTAGACCACCTTGTTGGAGTCAGCCCTGTATAAGTCATGTGGGTCAAAGGGTTATTAGACCACCCTAGTGGGGGTCGGCCATGTGGGTCGAAGGGTTATTAGACCACCCTAATGGGGGTTGGCCATGTGGGTCAAAGGGTTATTAGACCACCCTATTGGGTGTCGGCCCAGTCAACATTATGTTATGTGGTTAAGTTAAGGCCGACCTAGTAAAGGTTATTAGGAAAGTCAAGTCAAGTATAAATAGAGTGCGGGAGGCACTCTATTTCATCATTCTATTCTCTCTCATACTCTAAGGAGAGTGGCGCACTTGTGGAGGAGGAGAAGCTACTGCTAGGAGATGTCTATTTCTTATGCTTGGGTTGTATCATTGCTCTATCTATCTCTGAGGAAGTTATTGGAGTTTTTCACCTTTATGGTTTTCCCCAAGTAAACTCGGTGTCTCTTGTGTGCTTGCATTATTGTGTCCATGATTGATATGTTGTAGATATGCTATACATGTTGTTCTCTCAGTTAAGATCCTAGATCAGATTGAAGTAAATTCTGAAAAATTAACATGAAGCTAATGTTTTGGGTTGATGCAGTGATATGTGCAACATATTTGATAAATGTAAGTCCATCTCATGTTCTTTAAGATAAGAATCCACATGAAATGTGGTTTGGACACCTTCCTTCAGTTAGGCATCTCATGGTTTTTTGATCCACATGCTATGCTTTCATACCAAAGAAGCAAAGAAACAAGCTTGGTGCTAGAAGTCAAAGATGCGTTTTTTTAGGGTACTCAGAAACTTCCAAGGCGTATTGTCTTTATTATGAGGTAAACAAGAAGTTTGTTGTTTCCATAGATGCCTTGAAACTAATAAAAATGCACAGTCTATTAAAAGACAGCTTGATCGCTTGGAGAAATTTGCCCATATAAAGACATATTACTATGGAATTTCCTTTTGAATCAACACCAACACCCCCTCATGAAGAAAATCATGAAGAAGAAGTTACTGCCACTTCAAATGAACAAGAAACTCAACTGGATGATGTGATTGAGAGGATTGGAAGATTGAACCTTGAAGAGAATGATGCACCACTTGATGATCAACCTGGGCCATCAAGGAAGATTCAAAAATGGGCCACAAAAACATTTGAAAGTGTTCATTTAGATGAAGTTGGAAAGATGGGAACGTGAAGCTCAACCAGACAAGAAGATGGAGGAAATGTAGATAACTCATGTGATGACATGGATGTATCATTTGATTGTGAATTGAATCTTTTCTGCTAAATTTGAACCAACTTCCTTTGAAGAGGCTTCTACACATGATGAGTGGAAAGAATCCATGCAGAATGAGTATGATGCACTCATGAAGAATGGAACCTGGAAGCTGGTTGACCCTTCAATCGGAACCAAACCAATTGGAAGCAAGTGGGTATACAAGAACAAATACAAATTAGATGCCTCACTTGACAAACACAAAGCAAGGCTCGTGGTGAAAGGCTATGCACAAAAATAAAGAATTGACTACGAAGAAAAGTTCTCACCCATATAAAAATGGGGCACCATCCATACTATACTATCCTTGGTTGCACAAAATGGATGGAAAGCTCATCAAATGGATGTAAAGACAACATTCTTTAATGGAAACTTGAAAGAAAATGTCTTCATGTCTCAACCAGAAGGTTTTGTTGTGAAGGGACAAGAACATAAGGTATGCAAACTTGTCAAGTCCTTGTATGGCATGAAACAAGCACCTTGAGGATGGTATGAAAAGCTAACTGAACATATTCTAAAGTTGAATTTCAAACATTATAATCTTGATGACACAACATTATTTGTAAAGAAAGTTGGAAGATCTGTTGTGTTTCTTGTAGTATATGTAGATGACCTTTTAATGACAAGGAACAATGAAATTTATATAACATCCATAAAGAAAGATTTAAAGAAAGGATTTGAAATGACTAATCTGGGACATCTTCACTACTACTTAGAAATTGAAGTGACTCAACATCCTAAGTACATATTCATCTCTAAGAAGAAGTATATTGGAGAATTGCTGAACAAATTTGGCATGATAGACTGCAACCCACTCTCAACTCCAATTGAACAAAATTTAAAGCTCACATCAAGTGAAGGAAAATAATTTGAGGATGGAACCAAGTACTGACAACTTGTAGGAAGCCTTATCTACCTTACCACCACAATACCATATATGTCTTTTGTTGTTAGCATTCTTTCACTGTTCATACATAAACCTTGTGAAGGACAGTGGTCTGCTGCAAAAAGAGTTCTAAGATACTTGAAAGGGACTCAAGACTTTGGAATCAAGTACTCTAAGGTTGATGAATTCAAACTCATTGGGTACTTTGGGTCATCCTTCAATGGAGACAAAGAAACATGAGTGCCCACTTATAGAAACACGATGAGTCTTGGGTCAACAACTATCTCTTGGAGATCACACAAACAATCAGTTCCAACAATTTCGACAACAGAGGCAGAATATGTAGCTGCTACAGAAGCAACTAAAGATATTGTGTGGCTCAGGAAGATAGTTGAATATTTGTGGGAGAAAGAAGAGAACTCCACTCCACTTTTGATTGACAACACTTCTGCAATCAAGTTGACCAAGAATACGAAATTCCATGATCGAACCAAACACATCAACACAAAGTATCATTTGATTCAACACCATGTAGAGGCCAAAACAGTGCATTTACATCATTATTCCACAAATGAGTAAATTGCAAACATCTTCACCAAAGCACTTGGACGAGAAAAGTTTGAAATATTTAGAACCATGATTAGACGGGATTTTTGTAAATAATTCAGTTTCAATTATGGAATATGAGGAGTCTTGGAGACTCCAATGGATCTCTTGGAATCTGAAGTCCAATATACTCCCACCTAATGTATAAATAAATCCTTTGGCTAAAGAATTAAATGAAATCCAAGAGTTATTTCTGTCAATCCCCAAAATATGCCCAAGAGATTGTAATTTTCTAGTAGAAAATCATTTTGCATAAATAGATTGTAATTTTCTAGTAGAAAATCATTTTGCATAAATAAAATTCCATTAAGAAATAAGGATTGCGAATAACATTGGTCCCTACCCTTTAAATAATTTAAAATTAAAAAAGTGCATTTCTTACCTTTGAAAATAACCAAAACTTACTTGATAATAGTTGGGTAAGTGAAACACTAAGAGAATATCCCTTAAATATATATAAAACACTCTAAAAAGATAAACAAAGATATCATAAAAGGGGAAAATGCTATACTAAGTTGATTAGTTAGTTAATCTTTTCTTTAACAACTAAACTGTTTTGATGTGTCAATGGGTAATCTCCATTGTTTAAAGTTTTTATATATAACAAGAAGAGGAAATTGGGAAAATGAAAATGTTGTAATAACAAATTCAAATATAAAAGGGTATCTTTTACATAAAAGGTTTTGTAGACAAATTTATATACTAATCACAAATTCCAAGTAATAGTCATTGAAACTAGCATTTGTTCCAACAATATATAATGGAAGAGGTTTGAGAATTCTTGAAACATTTAAAGATTACAAAATTTTCTTATGAAAAATGTGCAAAAAAGCATTATATTTTAACATATAAAAAAAGTTTTGTAATGGAACTAAACCAAGACAACTTAGGCACTTCATTGATGAAATTTTCTATCACAATACTCAAAGCATATTTGAGAGGTAATAATGCTATAATAATCCTTAAATACAAATCAAAATTAAATGTTAGAACTTAATAATATCCTCCAATTATACAAAACTTTTGCAAATCCCTAAATATGTAAAAACAAGTTAATAAACCTATGCAAAGGAATTATTGTCATTCTATGAAAGAGGTTGGGTCGCAATTGTTTGCAGTTCTATCTTATAACTAGAAAGACAAAAAAATCCAAATTATAAATTTCATAAATTAAAAATAAATAAATTATTTCGATAAAAATGACAGAAAATGAACAATTTAACAGCCTGCTTCATGTGGCTAGGTTGCAACGTCAATTTGAACCTCAGGAGGACCAAGAGAATGTTATGACCCAAGGGGGATGTTACTGGGAAAATTAGCAGGGCTAATTCCCAGTAAGCATCAATAAGAAGAGTGACCCAATGTCACCTTGGTCACCGTTCTGAATTCTTCGAAGTCGAAACCTCCAAGGAGAGGTATCCTTATGAAATCCCGTAAGAACACTAAAACAACCACAAAATGTATTTTCCATGCAATCCTGTATTTAGACCAGTGCCTAATGGAGTAAAAAATAATGATTAATGCTAGTAAATGTAGGGTCAATAATTCACTTAGATCATTCAATGAAATATATAAGTGTATAAACACGTAATCAATATAGGATCAAAAGACTATATTGCCCACAATTACTTACCATCTATCAAATATGTATCAATGACAATTTGAACCATTTATCGTAACAATAATCAACCAATGAAATGCAAAAGTTCTTGTGCAAAGGTCATTCACCAAATATATACCATCAACTAGGGGTTATTGCAATACATGGATCAATCCATGAAAGAGTTCTAATGGAAACATGTATCATCAAAGATCATTTACCAACATCAACCAATGCTAGTAGATTAGGCAAAGTATGTTATTAATGTGTCACCAAGTTATGCTAGCATTCACCAAGTTTATTCAATTTGATAGAACTAGTATAAACTACTTCAACAATAATTAGCTTTTAATTAAACACTTTTTAGCAGGGGGAGTATTTATTGAAATGAGATAAAGTTATTCACCAACGAAACTCATGAAAATGTCAATATTTCAGTAGTAAAACTTAAGTCGTAAAAGTGACCCTTTTTCAATGCCAATATCATTCAATTTTTGAATAAAATGGAAATGAAATCCCTAGATATGTTGGAGGCAAATTTTGAGCTATAAGCACACCAAAAATCAACTTATAAGTGTGTACAAAACGTATATACAGCTAACCATAATTTAATTTATTTTATTGTTTTGTGTTTTAAGTTTGTGCAGGTGAGAGGAGAAGGCATGCACAAGGCATGCAATCTCGTATTGTAGGCTGGTGCATAGCTAAGGAGGGCTCGGGAAATCGAGGAACAGTGGAGCGGAAGATGGGAGGCAGCAGGAGTTAAAGAGCAGCGACAAGGTGGAAAGATCCGCAAAAAGGTGGGATCTAGGGCTGCTAGGGGAAGGAGTCGGGAAGTGGCCGCGTATTTGGAGCAGCGTGTAGGAAAAGGAAAAGGTTGCAGCGGAAAAAGGGGCCCGTGGAGGTAGAATAAAAGGAAGGCCCGTGAAGAAAGGCCGCAAGCAGTGGGGAAGGGGCCACGGGATCGGAGGTTGCGGGCTAATACGGAGCTGCAGGAGAGTGGACGCAGGGAGCGGAGAGGGCAGCGGAGGCCGTGGGTTAGCGTGTTACGCGGGGGAAGGAAAGAGTAGCGGGTTAGGGATGGATGTCGCGAGTGGAAAGAAGGAGCATCATGAAAGGGCCGCGAAATAAGGTGGGAGGATGATAGGGCCACGAAAGGGAAGGAACAGGCTGCGAAGACCACGAGGGTCAGATCAGGCGGAAAGGAGGGAGCTGTGGGTTTTGAAAGGAAGGGCTAGAAGCCCGTGGATCGGCGAGCAGGTGGGCAGAGGCAGCTTGGGTAGAAGGGGATTCGAAAGGAACATGGGCTACGAGTTGGTGAGGAGAAGGCTGAGGGTCTAGGAGCAGTAAATTAGGGTTTTTCTAACATTTAAAATAACTACTAACTCCGAAAATCTAAAAAGATTAAAAGAAATTAATCTAATAATTACAAATCTACACAGAAATTTAGTTTTATGAAGTGTAGATGAATGAGAAAAGAAATAAATGCAGAATCCTACCACAACCTAGGGCATCTAGGAAATGATTAACCAAGCTCTAGAGAAGCCTAAAATAGGTTATATAACTTAGCTTTAATTCCTTGAGGTTTTGACTCTAGAAGGACTCCTAAAAGGACGCACTTCTTCAACAAAAGTGACTAAAAGTTGACAAAGACCTAGCCAAGACACAATGCAGCCTTGACGGCTACCATCAAGCCTCATGAACATGCATCATTCATCAACAAATAACAAAGAGAAATCAAAGAAGAGACTATAGATACCTCCTTTTGCAATGTTTAGCAAACAAATCAAAGCGTCACCTTTGCAAGAGCATTTAGCCCAAAGAACTTCACGCATTTGTCATCAAAACCCAGAAAATCACTTCCTCAAGAATGGCACATCACTTCAAAGAGCCCTAGTTGGGTAAAATAGATGCATAGTGTCTTCTCCCCAAAAGTTCCTCTCTAAAATGAAGTGAGGAGATCTTATTTATATGATTTCACACTCACTTTTACATAAAGTAAGGTAATTTTAACATTAAAAATTTCAACTTAAAATTAGAATTAAAATGATATAAAAATAATCAAAGTAGTGGGTAACTTCGGTGTTTTTCCATATTTGACCCCTACTTGAGTAAAAGTGGCTAAACAAGGAAAAATTCAACGAAACTGAAGGTTGAGACGCGGAGGGGGGGTCGTCATACCCCAGCTAACCCTAGAAAATAGTGAAAAGCCCTCAATGCCCCCCCCCCTCAAAGCACACATCTAGCAGCCAATGGAAGATGACGTCATCCTCTATGGAGGCCAGGGAGGCATGGCGGTGGAGTTCTAGAGCATTAGGAGGGTGCAGGAGGAGGCCTAGGCCAATGGAAAAGGCCCCAGTACTGAAAGAAAACATGCCACTAGTGTAAAAGTTCTTGGGAAGTCATGTGGTCCAATGACCCATCCCTAAGGGCCTCAGACACCAACCTCAGGGTTTGAAACCATTTTATGAGGTAGTCAACAGTTCCATTAAGCCATAGTACCCCCAGGGGGGAGCCAGAGAACCTAGCCATGATACCATCCATAAACTGTAGTTATAATGCACCCTCCACGTTAGAAAATAGGCTGCCATCTCCCTGGGGTGCATCTGGAACATGCGTTGGTACTGGTACCACGGAATGCTGGCTCCAACTGCGGGACGAGTACGCATCCTGAGGGTTCTCAAGAATCCAGGAATCATCTGGGTACCTGTAGACCTACACACACATCAAATGACCGAG
The DNA here is from genome assembly GCA_027924585.1 of Larix kaempferi. Lineage (NCBI taxonomy): Eukaryota > Viridiplantae > Streptophyta > Pinopsida > Pinales > Pinaceae > Larix > Larix kaempferi. The sequence continues at coordinate 17,593,981 of BSBM01000205.1, forward strand.
GACATCAAAATACCCAGAGGCAGACACTTCCGTCCTGCCTTGTTCGTCGAATGGAAATAAAATAAATGCATAAACAAATGACTAATTTTTAACAACGTGAAGAACGTCAAATGCAATGCATGGTAATAGTATATGCCTATCTAATCCTACCTATTCTAAACATAAGAAGCATAAAGGACTAGGTAGAATCATACCACCAATGTAACCACTCGAGTAAGCAATCCATACATGTTGTCTTACCTTTGTCTTTGGATAAAATCCATGATAAAACCTGATTGATCGCAAAGCAAATACATACCAAGGTCTTCATCATTAAATTAGATGAGGATTAGATGGCTACGGGGATCTGGGAGCTGAAATTTTGCTGCCATGGTGAAAAATCTCTTTGACAATCCCCATTTATCCAAGATCCCACTGGACTAATGCATAGACCATCTGACTGATATATTGGCGTTGAAGAAAAATTTTGATTTAAAATTGCTTGGTTGTCAATTCGAGAAAGCATTTGTGGAATTGGAACTTGCAAGTCTTCATATATCAGTTGTAACTTGTTTGGACAATCTCTTGGAAAAACATTCATATTCTTCTTCTTTATAATTATCGTGTTAGTATTCTTGGTGATCTTTATCATTTCAAAATTGTCAACCACACAATTACAGCCTTCACATTTCAACTGAAAAGATAAACAATATAAATCACGACGATGCAAAAATAAGGTCATACCTGTCCATATACCTGTGTTGTCTTCATTGGAAAGTATTGTTGACGACTTACCGATACTAGACAAGAGGGACTAAACACTTCTCGTAGAATGTAGTTGATTGAGACTTATCATGAGCTAAGAGATACTGGAGAAATTTTGCACATAAGCATTGTCAACAAGCACCACATCTTTCACCACTTCATCCTTTAGCAAAGAAAAGGGATTGATCCATTCTTCATCGGGGAGAGAGAAAGCTCCTCCATCCATATATATGCTCGGGGGACGGTCTATTATAATGGTACAAGGCCTTGAAGAATCGTACCTTGGTGGGCCAATGAACTTCCAATAATCATCGTTTTCCACATACCTGTAGCTTTCTTCCAACAGAGCCAACATATCATAAGAAACCGTAATTTGAGGATATGGAGCACTCACCATTTATGTACCTTCTTCAGTTTCTTCAACTGAGGCCTCTTGTTCTTCATCTTCAGGAATCACTTCATCTTGATCTTCTTGTAAATATGCTAAGAATTAATCTTCATTGATTTCTTCTTTAGCATTGAGGCCCCATTGATTGTTGAATACTTCAACCAGTTGGAGGAAGGAAGATACCCCCTTGGGAGGGAGCCCTTCGTACAAAGCATCCATATATGGATCACCTCCTAGCTCAAAAGACATTACGAACAACTGTATGATAGTGTCCTCATATGTGATATCCCAAGTCGTAAAAAATTCTTTGAATTTTGTGACATGTGCTGTAGGTGTATCTTTTTCCTTGTGGAACATCGGGATAGACTTTAAGCAGCGATGTTTGTTGAACCTATTTGGATATCCTGAAATACTTGAGAAGTCGAACGGATCAAGGGTCGCCATATCTCTTGATTCTCAATTTTGCAAAGTACTTCCTTTATATTTTCTTCAGTTGGAGTTGCTAGGAGAGACTTGCCAAGTTAGACTTAAACAAATCTCACCAAAAGTACTAAACAAATGCGTACTTGAGATAATGTTGAATGTTCCGAATTTCTTCTTGATAATTGGAGTCACCTTTAATGTGTGGAGTCTCCAGTTAAGACCTGCGGGGTTAGTCCTTTATAGATATTTTCAAATATAAGAAAAAAGGACTCACCTTTGAGTTCTTACCAAATGTCGTTTAGCCAAGGATGTCAATGACTACGGATGAACCACTTTGATTTTCAAAACGTCCCCGGCAGCGACGCCAAAAATGTTACCGGGAAAATTAGTAGGGCTAATTCCCAGTAAGCATCAATAAGAAGAGTGACCCAATGTCACCTCGGTCACCGTTCTAACTTCTTTGGAAGTCGAAACCTCCAAGGAGAAGTATCCTTATGTAATCATGTAAGAACACTAAGACAACCACAAAATGTATTCTCTATGCAATCCTGTAGTTAGACTAGTGCCTTATGGAGTAAAAAATAATGATTAATGCCAGTAAATGTAGGGTCAATAATTCACTTAGATCATTCAATGAAATATATAAGCGTATAAGCACGTAATCAATATAGGATCAAAAGACTATAACCAACTATCAAATATGTATCAATGACAATTTGAACCATTTATCGTAACAATAATCAACCAATGAAATGCAAAATTTATTGTGCAAAGGTCATTCACCAAATATATACCATCAACTAGGGTTATTGCAATACATGGATCAATCAATGAAAGAATTCTAATGGAAACATGTATCATCAAAGATCATTTACCAACATCAACCAATGCTAGTAGATTAGGCAAAGTATGTTATTAATGTGTCACCAAGTCATGTTAGCATTCACCAAGTTTATTCAATTTGATAGATGACCCTAAACACTTTTATCACCGATGATGATTAACCAATCATTTGTTCATTCAATAGAAACACTCTACCAATAATTGGCAATAACAAGGATCATTAATATGTGAGTGATGCATAAATAAGACCAATGTCTGAAATATCAATTAATGCTGCTATGAAAAACCAGTATAAACTACTTCAACAATAATTAGCTTTTAATTAAACATTTTATAGAAACGTGAGTATATATTGGAATGAGATAAAGTTATTCACCAACGAAACTCATGAAAATGTCACTCTTTCAGTAGTAAAACTTAAGTCGTAAAAGTGACCCTTTTTTAATGCCAATATCATTCAATTTTTGAATAAAAAGGAAATGAAATCTCCATATATGCTGTAGGAAAATTTTGAGCTATAAGCACACCAAAAATCGACTTATAAGTGTGTACAAAATGCATATACAGCTAACTAGAATTTAATTTATTTTATTGTTTTGTGTTTTATGTTTGTGCATGTGAGAGGAGAAGGCATGCACAAGGCCTGCAATCTCGGATTGCAGGCTGGTGCATAGCTAAGGAGGTTTTGGGCTATCGAGGAGCAGTGGAGCGGAAGATGGGAGGCCGCGAGAGTTAAAGAGAAGCGAGAAGGTGGGAAGAGCCGCAAAAAGGTGGGAGCTAGGGTTGTGAGGGGAAGGAGCCGGGAAGTGGCCGCGGGCACGGGAAAGTCGGGGCCGCGAATTTGGAGCAGCATGTAGGAAAAGGCGAAGGTCACAGCGGAAAAAGGGGCCCGCGGAGGTAGAATAAAAGGAAGGCCCGGGAAGAAAGGTCGTGGGCAGTGGGGAAGGGGCCACAGGATCGAAGGATGCGGGCTAATATGGAGCTGCGGGAGAGTGGACGTAGGGAACAAAGAGGGCAGCAGAGGCCACGGGTTAGCGTGCTGCGCGGGGGAAGGAAAGAGCAGTAGGTTAGGAATGGAGACCACAAGTGGAAAGAAGGAGCAACGTGAAAGGGCCACGTCATAAGGTGGGAGGATGATAGGGCCATGAAAGGGAAGGAACAGGCTACGAAGTTCGCAGGGGCCAGATCGGGCTACAAGGAGGGAGATCCGGGTTTTGAAAGGAAGGGCAGTGGTTTAGAAGGTCGCGAATCAGCGAGCAAGTAGGTAGAGACAGCTTGGGTAGCATGGGATTCGAAAGGAACAGGGGCTGCGAGCTGGTGAGGAGTAGGCCGAGGGTCTAGGAGCAATCAATTAGGGTTTTTCTAACATTTAAAATCACTACTAACTCGGAAAATCTAAAAAAAGTTAAAGCAATTAATCTAATAATTACAAATCTACACAGAAATTTAGTTTTATGAAGTGTAGATGAATGAGAAAATAAATAAATGCAAAATCCTACCACAACCTAGGGCATCTAGGAAATGATTAACCAAACTCTAGAGAAGCCTAAACTAGTTTTTATAAGTTAGATTTAATTCTTTGAGGTTTTGACTCTATAAGGACTCCTAAAAGGACGTACTTCTTCAACAAAAGTGACTAAAGTTGACAAAGACCTAGCCAAGACAGAATGCAACCTTAATGGCTACCATCAAGCCTCATGAACATGCATCATTCATCAAAAAATAACAAAGAGAAATCAAAGAAGAGACTATAGATACCTCCTTGTGCAGTGTTTAGCAAACAAATCAAAGCATCACCTTTGCAAGAACATTTAACCCAAAGAACTTCAAGCATTTGTCATAAAAACCCAGAAAATCACTTCCTCAAGAATGGTGCATCACTTCAAAGAGCCCTAGTTGGGTAAAATAGATGCATATTGTCTTCTCCCCAAAAGTTACTCTCTAAAATGAAGCGAGGAGATCTTATTTATATGATCTCACACTCACTTTTACATAAAGTAAGGTAATTTTAACATTAAAAATGTCAACTTAAAATTATAATTAAAATAATATAAAAATAATCAAAGTAGTGGGTAAATTGGGTGTTTTCCCATATTTGACCCCTACTTGAGTAAAAATGGCTAAACAAGGCAAAATTCGACGAAACTGAAGGCTGAGACGCGGAGGGGGGGTCGTTATACCCCAAATAACCCCATAAAATAGTGAAAATCCCTCAATGCCCCCCCTCAAAGCACACATCTAGCAGCCAATGGAAGATGATGTCATCCTCTGTGGAGGCCAGGGAGGCATGGCGTTGGAGTTTTGGAGCAGTAGGAGGGTGCAGGAGGAGGCATAGGCCAGTGGCAAAGGCTCCAGTATTGAAAGAAAACATGCCACTAGTGTAAAAGTGCTTGGGGAATCTTGTGGTCCAATGACCCATCCCTGAGGGCAGCAGACACCAACCTCAGGGTTTCAAACCCTTTTATGAGGCAGTCAGCAGTGCCATTAAGCCATATCACCCCCAGGGGGGAGCCAGAGAACTTGGCCATGATCCCATTCATAAACTGTGGCTATAACGCACCCTCCAAGTCAGAAAATAGGCTGCCATATCCCTGGGGTGCATCTGGAACATGCGCTGGTACTGGTACCACATAACAGGGGGCATATATGGGGTTAAATGAATATGATATGACGTCAAAGGGGGCATATATGGGGTTAACTGTATATGTAATGAAGTACATGTATATGTAATAGTGTTGAGCCGAATGAAGGGCCCACATGTGCAATGAGTGAATAGGTATATATGGTGGTCATGTAGTCATTGTTGATGAGAACATACAAATTGGATGTATGAATGCCTTAAGGTATTTGTAGGAGGTTATGATGTTATTTAAGAAGTTATTGTGTAACTTTCTCTTAATATATATTGGAGTTGTTCTCCGCGTTACATTTTATGTACATGGTGTGTTCTTTGATTTATTATGGTATTTTAAGGATTTGGTTCATAACATTTGGTATTAGAGCATACAGTCATTGGCTTGGCTCCTTCAAAAATGATCCCTCTATTCGTTTTAGCTATAATATTTTTTTTCTGGGACATTTTAGACAAAGAATTTTTTTGGCAACTTAGGAAATAAATCTTAGTGCCAATGCTAAAAATTTCAAATTATGGTTCAATATAAGTTCGTATTTATAGTTTGTGGAATTAAGGTTTTTTACCTGTCCAAAAACTAGTCTCAAACAAGTGCTCTGGGTAAACTATTATATATGAGTATTTTGAGCTCCAAATTGTGTGCTACTAATTGCATTCAAAATCAAACAAATGATATTATTTATGGTAATTTTTTTAGAGGTGTATCAAAAAATAAGACACATGGTCGGTTGTACAAGTTAGCTCTCTTGAAAGGGACAAAAAAAAGTCTTGGAAAAGTTACCATAATTTTCTCTAGGTTCATCATAATTTGATCAAATTCGAATTATAGCGAAGACACATCAATATTCTAAAGGACAAAATTTTAGAATTACCTTAGGTGGAAGGTCAATCTTAAAGAGAGTCTCCAAATCAGGGTTTTAAAAGGTATGCTATTTTGATATTAACATAAATTAATTTCATTGAAAGGTCCAATTTAGGTGATTCAAAAGTTGTTGGAAAGATGAAACATAGGATAATATGTTGGAAAAATCATATCATCCATTTTTAATATTATTGTCAATATATTGAAGTTGGAAGTTGAGGATTTTGGTTAGACCTTAGTTATGAAATATGGCAATACCTATGTTTAGTGGAGATGAAGATAAAGATGAAATGAATCATATGGAATGGTTGAGAATAAGAGAAACTCATAAGACTAATTTGGGGGAATGATTTCAATTCTATGATGAATCTTTGGAGTGGTGGATGAGTATTAATAATAATAATAGACTAAATGCCACATGGGAAGTAAGTTGTTCATGATTATACGCAGTTGATTAGATGAGACACTTTTCTCCTGAGGATGATCCCTAATATGAGTCTCGAAGCATCAAGAAAAATCAGCTATCCAATGCATTCTTCCCCTTTCTTCAGAAACATGGGAAGCAATTGAATAACTCTTCTAAAAAATTGGATCAAGGACTCAAAATGGAAGAGATGAATAAGCTCCAGATGAATTGCAAGAAGAAAAAGAGGAACTCGAGAATAAATGTGAGAATTTTTCCAACATACAATCCCTTAATCAAGCACCTATTATTGAGGTTCATAAATTGAGGCCAAAAAATAATAAAAAAGGAAACTGGGAAAAGGATGAGTCAATGTAAAAATTGAAAAATAAGGGTGAAGAAATATGTATATTACCAAACCATAATAAAAGCCTACTGGATGAGGTCAATGTTGGGTTCTATAACCTATTACAGTGACTATGCATAATGATTCTTACAATTAAAACATATTAAATGTTGGGTGTGTTATATCTCTTCACATGGTGGGTGCGTGTACACCACGATCCCCTCTCCAATAGTAGGGATCCCGGTAAAGGGATTAGGGTTGTAACCTAATTTAGGGTAAACGAATTAGGGTTTTAGATGCTGCGAATACCATATATTGTATTGTTAATGGTTAAGAAAACATATAATGAAAAGAGTTTTGTAGCTCTAAGTTTTGTTGGTTTTTTCCCGGTTAAGGGTTTCCAGGTGAAAATCTCTGTGTTATGCGTGTGTCATTGTGTATTTTCTGCTAATGGTTAAGAATCTGTATTTTTACCACACTGTTAAGGTTTAAAACTATCATTAAACAATGGCACACAACACATTTACATATTACACAAAAATTACTCTGGAAATACCTCTATTGGGAAAAAACAACAAACTACTGAGCTTAACTGCTAATCTATTAGCAATACTCTTTAACAACGTTTACAACAACAATTTACTAAATCACAATAACTCAAGCGTGAATTCACTTACACTCTACTACTCTCTTCAAGTGATATATATATATATCTAGCCTTACATTACATCATATTTATAGATGCAACACACACACTAGCTCGTGATACCCGAGTTAGTTATAGATAATTGTTCTATTAATGGTGATACATAACTTCCTAACTGAATACAATTTTTCTATTACAGTCGACTTGATTGATTCAACCTTAGTCACCCTCTTGTTGAGCTTCTCGTCTTCCAAGTGCCCATCAAACTCATGCCCTCTTTATACTCGTCGACTTCCAGTCGATCAGTCGTGATCATAAACTAGTCGACTATACTAGTTGGGTAGTCAACTAGACTCCCACCGCATGTCAACTTCAATTCGAGTCGAATTGCTACCAGTTGACTATCAACTTCAACTATCGATTTACATGTAAAGAATATAACACTCCCAACATTATCCCACTGGATGACATCGGACCACATACATCGGAGTGGATAATTTCCAAGATATCTTTTGTCTTGCTTTCACTGCTTGGAAATGCTTTCTTTATGTTCTTTCCTTTTGCACATTCTTTGCAAACGCCTTCATGTTTGGTCTTGATTTCAGGAAGACCCTCTACAGCCTTGTTTGCAATTGGAAGTGCCCTATAGTGCATATGAGCAAGTCTTCTATGACAAAGTTCACTTGGCTCTATGGATTCATGCACCATGGCATGTTCAGGTTGTCCCTTTAGTTTATACAATCCTCCCTCTTTCTCTCCAATCACTGTTGCATCATCTATGGTCTTTCCCTTTGGCCACATTAGAACTTGGCCATCCACAAATGCAACCCTCATACCTTTTGCATCCAATGTGGATATGGAGAGTAGGTTCTTCTTGGGCCCAGGTACATGCAAAACATCTTTCATCTTCAAAGACTTCCCAAAATCTAGATTGTAGGAGGCCTCACCACTTCCTTTGATAGGGTATTGGTAGTCATCCCCAAGTTTCACCTTGTGGGGTGACTCATGTTCAGATAGATTAGCAAAGGATTCTTTAAACTCAGTCATGTGTTTTGAAGCCCCGCTGTCAATAAGCCAATCATTACAACCATGAGAGATAGTACTTGTGAGAGTAGAGATTAGAACATACTCTTCTTCGCTTGGTGAGTCATCATCATCACTTTCTGCTCTAGCCTTCTTCTTGGGAGGTTCATCATCCTCAGCAGCATGAGCATGGTACCTTCTTTTGCTTCCCTTCTTCTTCTTGTTGAAGTTGTTGTTATCCTTCTTGTTCTTGGGACAATTTATGGCAATATGTCCCTTTTCATTACAAGAGAAGCATATTCTCCTTTCTTTATGGTGATGTGTCACGTCCCCTCCCATTATACTAGTGCAATGGAGAGGATCGTGATCCCAAATCGCGCATCTAGCCCCATGTACTTATGAAGTAAGCATGCAAGACATATGAGGATGCATAAGTATTTGTTTATACACAGCAGAAGTAATTTCAATTACTCATTCATTTTACATTCAAGATATTCATCCATTAAACAATTGAAAGAGAGCACAAGAGGATACTTATCTTAATGCAGTAGTCCCAAGCAACCAACTACGCTTCTGCAACGTTCCACCCAACCGTAGGCCAGCGTGCTCCTTAATCTCTCAGCACCACTGCCACCCCCGAGCTGAGCATGATCTCCGCAAGGAACTAGGGAACAACAGGGTCTCACATGACCATAGATACACCAGAATCAGCCATACCAACCAGCAGTTGGGTTTATGAGGTTGCTAGGAGAGGGATGCATATAACAACAAAAGTGTAAGTGCTGGGCATGAGAAAAACGTTTCAACAATGGAATGCACGAGATGGGGTTTCTTCATCTTCAGAAAAACATGGGTAGACTCAAAACGAATTGGCAAACTAGGTAAATTCGACTGGGAGAGAAACCCATTCCAGAAAAAATCCCCAAGGGCAAAAACGACCTCTCCCTCAGCCCAAAATCGCGTCCCTCCTTTCCCAGCTACTACACAATACCAAAAACGAGTTCCTGGACATGGAAAAACGCAGGGTTATGGTGAAAAACGTGAGGATCAACTCTAGTAAGCTCAGTCTGCGTGAGAGGAAGAATGGCCATGGGTGAAGAAGAATGGCTTTAGGCCAATTTCATGGGGGTTTTCTTGCGCAGCCAACCCAAAACTCGATTTCCCAGGTTGTTGTCTTGCCCATACACGAAAATTGACAGCCATACCTCTCCCATCCCAAGGCATTAATTGACTCAACCAATTATTGGAAGAATTAAATAATTGGGTGCATGAGGCCAAATGGGTAGTTGAGAGTTCATGGGTTTCCTCAATGAAATGGCTTAACACCATGGCTCAAGGGTTTGGTTATTTTCCCTCCCTATTCCTTGTAAAGATCATGCCCCCATCTCTTTGTTGCATTGCGTAGCTGGTTGTGGGTTTTTCATTAAAATTGCATGTTTACATGATGTCCGATTTTACATTGTGCACCGCTAGCACAAGAACTCTATGCATCTATTCTAATTGCCGATACATAGAACAATAAATCAATGGCGGGGCCTTGGCCTTGAGCTCCTCACCATGACTAAATAACAATATTTACATCATTTACAATATTAATGCAATAGGGTCAAGCTGGGGACATTACATGATGTGAAGTTTTCTTGAAGTGAGATGGCTCTCTCTTGGACTTCCCTTTCTTGGTGTGAGCTGTGAGAGCTTGATCTTCATTCTCCATCTTTTCTTCTCGTGCCACAAGCCTTGATTCTTCTTGTGAGCATTCTTCCCGTAGTCTACTGAAGGATACCAACTTCTTTCTTGCATAGATTCCTTGAATAAAGGAGTCCCATGACCTGGGTAGGACATTTAGAGTGGTCATGACAACTTCACCATTCTCCACCATTTCATCCATTGCTTCTAGTTGTTCCTTGATCTGAGAGACCCTATAAAAATAAGAATGAATGGATTCTCCATTCTGAAGTTTTACCCCTTTCAATTGGTTCCGTAGAGTCATCTTCTGATTTATGTTCTTCCCTTCAAATAGTTTGGATAGTGAATCAAACATCTCTTTGGGTGTCTTCAGAGATGACACATGGGGGATGAGATGGTCCTTGATAGAATCAACAATGATTCTATTTGCCTTGACCAAGTTCTTCTTATGCAATATCTTAGCCTCTTCATCCTCTGGGACAGGGATGTCTTCATTTACATATGAGTCCAACTCATTCTCTTCCAGGATTAACCCAATCCTATACTTCCAGGCTTGGAATTTATCAACCCCTTCAAGCTTATCCTCAAGCTTGGTGTGGTGAGACATCTTAAAGAGTACTTCAAATGGAAATAGAAAAGATTTAGGTCTTACCACTTGAATTGCTGAAAACTGGATCTGGTCTTGGATTAGGGTTTGTCAGAGAAACCCTAAAAATTCAAAATGTGAATTTCAACTTTCTGAAAGGATAGAAAGATGTGCCTTGATGAGCTGATCAGCCTGGTGTATTCAGAATTTGAGATCTGCAAAGCTTCACCCTTCAGAAATGCCTTTTTGCCTTCTCGGGTTCACTAAGGAGGACCCTGAATTAGGGTTTGGGTTTCTCGGAGCTCTACCCAGCCAAAAATCTCGATCCAAAGCTCTAAACTTCGATTTTTGCAAGGAGCTTCCAACTATGTCTTCAGATTCCAGAAATTCCTATTTTTGTGGAAACCCTAATTTTTAGGGCCAAATCTGAAAATGCTCAGAATTGAATTCTGATTGGACAGATAGATTCTCCTTGATGAGTAGAGTAAATCTACTATACTGCTTTTCCAAAATATGTGGAGAGAAACCCAATAAACAAGAAACCCTTGGTTTTCGACACTGCACAATGTCTTCTTCTCAGGTTAGCTCTGATACCATGTTAAATTTTGAGCATTAATTCACAATACGCTAGGATATTTACTGATAGAATAACATGTACAGTATATCAATGCATATCAATCATAATAAGCATGTCAATCAAGAAGCAAAAGCATGAGAGACAATAGACACAGAGTTTCCGTGGGGAAAACCCTAAGGTGAAAAACGCCACAACTTCCTCAGAGATAGATAGAGCAATATCTCAACCAAAGTACAACCAAATACACAGAGATAGACTCCTAGCAGCTGAACCTTCTCCTCACAAGTGCGCCACTTTCCAAGTGAAGGAAGAATGAGTTTCTTGAGTGATCCAAATAGAGATCTCCCGATCTCTATTTATACTTGTCCTGTTTTCCCAATAACCTTATGGGGCCGACTTGTCTAGCTAGGTACATCAACCATATATTACATAAATCAGGGCCGACCCCACACATGGTGGTCTAATAACCCATCAGCAAGTTAACACACTTGCGACACTTGTCAATACACATGACGACACTTCCATATAGAGGAATGGGACATCTCTATAGGAGTACAATAATATATAAATAAAATACATGGATGAAATACATTCCGAAGTTAAATATACATCAACTGATCCAGGTGGATATTGGTGGCCACCCACCTTTCCAACTGGCTCAAAACAGTTTTATGGCAATTTTGGTATTGTACTATTTTTAGCAGTTTTTCGGGTCCTGAACTTCCGGGGCCGTTTTGAGGCCCTAAACGACCTTTTTTGGCAATTTGGGGGGCCAAATGGCTGCCTTCGGCATACATTTGGCCTAAATTGAAAGTTGTAAATCTCGGATAGACCTTTCCAACGGGCTACCGAGCGCCCCAAACGGAGATCGTATGCAAAAGTTACGACCCCGGGAAGTTGATGTACTAACTTACCCAAACAGGGCCCACATGACTTTTGGCGCTTCATCTCCTAGGGTTAGGTTTTTGGATGTCTAGGGTTTTTGACATTCCTGTTTATTGTAAAAGGCCTTGAGAGCCTCATTGTAACCATCTTCTTGCGAAATGAGCGCAGCCGTCACATCTCTTCTCAGAGATAAGCCGCCACCATTCCAGCAAGCTTGTTTTTCGCTGCATTTTACAGTTCTAGCTTATTTCCTTATTGAATAGAAAACCAATTTTACTGTATCTCTGTTATTTTGTGTTAAGCATCTGATAATAATCTGTATTCATTTCATTCTGCTCATAAAATCCGGATCAGTGGTATCAGAGCGGTCTTCTCCTTGTCGTCTTAATGCATGTCCCCAACGAGGTCAGGGTACAAAGAATTGGGTCTCGAGCTTGTTTCTCTTGAGGACAAAAGCTCTCGCACGCCTAAGCGACCTCTCATGGCAGGAGAAAAGAAAGATGACGGGACAGGAGATCCTATCAAAATGTTGCTTGAGGAATCCCTCACGCAGCAGAGGAACGAGATGATGGATAATTTCGCGCAAATCCTTCGGCGACTACCAACAAGCGACGCATCTTCCTCGAGCGGAGGCACCGCCCCCTTCAAGGTACAAATCAACTTCGATATCCCTATATTTGAAGGACAGATAGATGCAGATGCTGTAGATAAGTGGTTGAATCTACTAGAAGGGTATTTTTCTGTCCATAACTTTTCGAATAAAGAAAAGATTACTTTTGCGCTCCTCAAAGCCGTTCCCCATGTCAAAGATTGGTGGGAAACATTCTGCGAGCAAAAGGACACAGAAGAAGCCTCATTATTTTCAGTCACGGCCACCTGGGAATCCTTCAGGGATGCTATTAAGGAACAATACTACCCTGTTGGAAGTTATGACGACTTGTATACCAAATGGACTACACTGCGACAAGAAAGAGACCAAGCAGTGCCAGAGTTCACAAATATCTTCCATACCTTGCGCACCAAGCTGGGTATCAAAGATTCAGAGCGACATCTAGTGCTCAAGTATCGCGGTGGTTTGCATAGATACATCCAGACCGAAATGGAATTTCTAGACATCTCTTCCTTGGGCGCGGCCTACCGATATGCCGTCAAAATCGAGCAGAAGCTCAAACAAAAGACGCGGCAATTTGGGCCTGGGAACCCTTCACAGCAAAAGACAGGAAAGGGCGGTCCCAACCCACAGAATAAAGGACAGAGCAAAGATGGACAGTATCAGGACAACTAGTCCAAGCCGCAAGCAAAGAAGGACACCGGAAAAACAAAGAAAGATACCGGGAAGTGGTGTGACTTCCATAAGAGCCCTTGGCATAACACTGCTGATTGCCGCTCAAAGCAGTCGCTGGTGGCCGAAGTGAAAGCATCTGAATCAGATGCGGGTTCTGACTCTGAGTCCGAACCAGAAAGGGGAAGACGGATCATTGACGCGGAACCCAGTGCCACCATTGCTACCACCAAGCTCTAGCTTGATGAACCAGACGAGCAAGAAGAAGGAGAACGCCTCTTCCATTCACAGATGTGGGTAAAAGGCACCCCGCTGCACTTCATCGTTGATAGTGGTAGCCAGAAGAATCTCATCTCAGCAGAGGTTGTCAAGCGCCTGGCCCTGCCGACAATGCCGCACCCACAACCCTACACCATTGGATGGCTCCGCAAGGGAAGCGATCTCCGCGTCAGCCAACAGTGCCGACTGCCATACGGCATCAAGCCCTTCAAGGATGAGGTATTGTGTGATGTTGCTCCTCTCGAAGTTTCAGATGTTCTTTTGGGCCAACCTTATTTATGGAAACGTCATGCTGTATACGATTCTAGGCCTCGTAGTGTTATTATTTCTTTGAACAGGAAATTGTACAGGATACCCGAGGCAGTCCCTCCTAGTGCTATTTCCTTGATCTCTGCCAAGCAATGCAGGAAGGTCATCTCTCAGACCGAGAAATTTGTCTTCTTCGTGATTCGCTCTCAGAGTGAAAGAAAGATCGCAGCCACATCCCGGGCCTCCATGACCGATCTATCTACGCAACAGAAGCAAGTGGATAAGGTGGTGGAAGGATACTCAGATATCTTCTCCTCTCTGACCGGGGTACCTCTGCACTGCCAGGTCAAGCATCCCATCGATCTGACCCCAGGCGCACCGCTACCCAATGGGCCAGTCTATCGCCGCTCTCTATTGGAAAACGAGGAGATCAAGAGGCAGATCCAAGAATTGCTCCACAAAGGGCACATCCGTCCCAGTTCATCGCCTTGTGGGAGCCCAATCGTGCTAGTGCAGAAGAAAGATGGGACCTGGCGACTCTGCATTGATTACTGGGCCTTGAATAAAATCACAGTCCGCAACCGGTACCCGATTCCCTGAATCGACGACCTCCTTGATCAGCTCACGGGGGCCAAATACTTCAGTAAGATTGATCTGAAGGCTGGCTACCACCAGGTCCCAATAGAACAGACAGATGTATGGAAGACTGCCTTCAAGTCAAAAGAAGGTCTTTTTGAATGGCTGGTCATGCCTTTTGGTTTGACAAATTTTCCAGCAACTTTTATGAGGATGATGGACGATATCCTACGACCTTTCACCAACAATTTTGTAGTGGTGTATCTGGATGACATCCTCATCTACAACAAGACTTGGGAGGAACACTTGCAGCATATTCAGCAGGTTCTGCACACCCTGCGGAAGCATAAACTATATGCAAACTTGGAAAAATGCTCCTTCGGCATGGACAGGATCCATTACTTAGGCTACATCGTTGATCGACATGGTTTGCATGTGGATCCAGCCAAGATCTAGGTCATCCATGATTGGCCAGCCCCAACCACACTCATTGAACTTCGGAGCTTCTTGGGCCTCGCCAATTTCTATCGCCGGTTCATGCTGGGATTCTCTCATATCGCATGGGCCCTCAGCCAAGTGACCAGGGGCGGTGGTAAGGCAAAATTTGTGTGGGGCCTGTCCCAACAACAAGCCTTCGATGACTTGAAGAAGCGTTTGTGCTCATCGCCGGTACTCTCATTACCGAACCTGCAACATCCCTTTGAGATCGAGACAGATGCTTCAGATTATGCTGTGGGCGCCGTTCTCACTCAACACGGCCACCCCGTGGCATATCATAGTGAGACACTCTCAGATGTTGTCCGCAAGTACCCTACCTACGACAAAGAAATGTACTCCATTGTACAAGCCTGCTGCCAGTGGAGACATTACATTCTTGGGAAGGAGACAGTCATCCACACTGACCACAAGCCACTACAGTTCATGCAGACCCAAGGAAAGTTGCAGAATGACCGCCATCAGAAGTGGTCAACATATTTACAGCAGTTCCACCTCAACATCAAATATAAAACAGGGAGTACCAACCGAGTTGCTGACTGCCTCAGTCGACCTCCAGTCGCGGCACTTACCACGGTGCTAGACTCTTGTGGCCACGAGACCTCCGGATGGCCCCACCTCTACGAGACAGACCCTGACTTCTCCGCCACCTATCAAATGTTGGGCACCAACTCAGTGGTTGCTAATTTCCATCTTCAGGACGGGTTGTTGTGTCGTCTGGGCCATCTCTGCGTTCCATCAAGCGAGCGCGCGAAGCTGATTTGGGAAGCTCACTACAGTCGGGTGGCAGGACACTTTGGTGTCGAAAAGACAGTGGCAGTGTTGCAGAAACATTTCTACTGGCCGAAACTTCGACAGGATGTCGACAAGTATATCAGGTCCTGCACCGCTTGCGCTATTGCCAAACCGACCACTAAGAAACAGGGCCTATACACCCCTCTGCCTACTCCTGACAGGCCGTGGGAATCCATCTCAATGGACTACATGTCGGGCCTCCCGTCCACCAAGAGGGGAAATGACTGCGTTTTCATGGTTGTTGATCGCTTTTCCAAGATGGCGATTCTAGCCGCTTGCAAGAAGAACATCACAGCAGAAGCCACTGCCAAGCTCTTCTTTGAACGAGTATGGGTACATTTTGGGATCCCACAGACCATTATCTCGGACCGTGACAGTCGGTTCCTCAGCTCATTCTGGTCAAGCCTCTGGTCACTGCTGGATACCAAGCTCACCAAATCCACTGCCTTCCACCCCCAGACCGATGGACAAACGAAGGTCGTCAACCGGATGGTCGTACATATCCTACGCATGTACAATTCAACACACCCCCGCACATGGGATGAGAGTCTCCCCTATGTCCAACATAGCTACAACCGAGCCCTGCATAGCTCAATTGGCCACAGCCCCTTTCAGGTGGGGTTGGGATTCCAACCATTGGGCCCCATGGATGTTGCACTTCCCCTTGCGACCACCTCGGCCGACTCGTCCCCAGAAGCTGACAAAGCCGCCCGGTTCATTGAACGGATCCAGCATATCCGCCAACAGGTTCAGGATATTCTATAGAAGTCTAATGCCAAGTACAAGCAGCGCCATGATCAACATCGGGTGCCACATAAGTTTCAAGTGGGCGACAAAGTTTGGTTGCATTTGCAGAAAGAACGCCTTACAGGGCCCCATCGAAAGCTTCGCCCACTCCGTTATGGGCCGTACACCATCACCAAGGCGGTGGGTGACAATGCTTTTGAGCTCAACATTCCCCCCTTCCTTGGTCTGCATCTAGTCTTCAACGTGGCTCTCCTTCGGCCATATTTCCCACCACTATTAGACACCTCAGAGATAGCAGAGAAGTTGATACCAACAGAGCTCAACCCTGACTGCCTACAACAAGCATCCAGTGATCATATTGCAGACACACAGATCAAGGGCACTCGACATAAAAGGATCCAGCTTTATCGAGTTGTCAAAGCAGGGCAACTCCTGCACCAAGGCAAGTGGCTCACCCGAGGCCAAATTCAGCAGAAATTTCCTCATTTGATGGGGGAAATCAACGCAATGGAGACCATTGCTTCCTAAGGAGGGAGGATTGATCCAGGTGGATATTGGTGGCTACCCACCTTTCCAACTGGCTCAAAATAGTTTTATGGCAATTTTGGTATTGTATTATTTTTAGCAGTTTTTCGGGTCCTGAACTTCCGAGGCCGTTTTGAGGCCCTAAACGACCTTTTTTGGCAATTTGGGGGGCCAATTGGCTGCCTTCGGCATACATTTGGCCCCAGTCGAAAGTTGTAAATCTCGGATAGACCTTTCCAACGGGCTACCGAGCGCCCCAAACGGAGATCGTATGCAAAAGTTACGACCCCAGGAAGTTGATGTACTAACTTACCCAAACGGGGCCCACATGACTTTTGGCGCTTCATCTCCTAGGGTTAGGTTTTTGGATGTCTAGGGTTTTTGACATTCCTGTTTATTGTAAAAGGCCTTGAGAGCCTCATTGTAACCATCTTCTTGCGAAATGAGCGCAGCCGTCACATCTCTTCTCATAGATAAGCCGCCACCATTCCAGCAAGCTTGTTTTCCATTGCATTTTATAGTTCTAGCTTATTTCCTTATTGAATAGAAAACCAGTTTTACTGTATCTCTGTTATTTTGTGTTAAGCATCTGATAATAATCTGTATTCATTTCGTTCTGCTCATAAAATCCGGATCATCAACAGAGCATTGAATTTGTTTGAAGAGCTTGCACACGCATTCACCCGCTCGCGGCGCAATCAACCATCAAGGGTACTCCGGCGCATAGAAGTTCTTCTCTTTCTTTTGGTTTCCTTTTCCATTCGAATTCTTGGATCCTTGAACAAAGAGGGTTGAATATTTGGAGCTTATGGACCCCATTTGAATTATCTTATCATGCTCTTTGGTAACGGATTCAAAGAAGGCATTCAAGGTAGGCATCTTCCAATTCGGGGTAGTTAGCCGACCGAAATTGAAAGTAGAGACAAATACCGAGAAATCTTTACCAAGTTTTGAAAGAATAGAGAGGATCAACTGTTTATCCTCTTTGACAACTCCACTGTTCTTCAATTGCAAAGACAAATTCTTGAATCTTGTGAAAAAATCATTGATGGTCTCGAAATTCTCAAGATTCAAGGCAATCAATTCATTTTCCAATTGAAAAGACCACATGTCATCTTGCTTCCCAAAATATTTTCGAGTTGCTCCCATACTGCCTTTGGAGTAGTCAATCCACTGAGGTGAAAGTTAAGATGCTTGGAAATATTGAGGCAAAGAAGACCATATGCTTTATCCAATTTGTTGAAATGCTTGGATTTTCAATGAGAGTATTGGGCTCAACTTCGAGGCCCATGGTGACTCTGTAGTACCCTTTTGAGCGCAACATAATCTCCATGTCATTCTTCCATTCAAAATAATTGAAGGGAGTGAGTAGCTTTGAAGAAGAAGAATCCATCTCAATGATAGCAAATGCACTTGATGGAGATGATTAACTTGCAAATCACAATCAAAACAAGAACAGTAAGGTCGAACAATACACCCTTTTAGAGTTGTATCACATCTGGGATTGGAGATCAAGCAAGCTTGAATGATCCAATGTATCAAATCTAGGAATTCTGTGGAAAACTCAAGCTTATGGAGTGGATTGGAGAGAGTTTTTTAGCTTTGCATGCACATGAGCGAATGCACAAGAGATTTTGCATGCCAAACTTCAGTATTTTTGAGCAAATTCACTCAATTCTTCATGTAGAACACCTGCAGAAGAGAGATCTTGTCCCTGCCATCGCTCTAATACCATGTAAAATTAGTCACAGCAGATCTATTGAAAAAGAATATCAATCACAATGATGTAAAACAAATTGGAGTAAAAACTGTGCAAGAGAGATGCATCAGTGCTCTATAATCCAGAATAGTAGAATTACAATACAATACTGTCACAATGAGTGAGCAATTCGAATTAACCAAGGAGGTTATTCGAATATACTGCATGGTGTAGCTTGGCTCCAACTAGGAGTCCTCATCATCAATCAATGGTGGTCATCAATGCACAAGTCACTGTCAGACAGGTGTCAAACTGAGTCTAACTGAGTGTAATAAGTGTAACTGATGGTAATGGCACTAATGTAGGGGTGGAGGCTCAGTCGAGGGTGCATGAGGAGTTAACTGCACTCATAATAGGTAGTCAAGTCTCATCAGAGGTCAATCAGAGTGATAACAGCAATGAGGAGTCAGTCTAGACTCAAATCAAGGAAAGAAAACTAGCTAATTGAAGTGAACTGGACTGGTAGGTGAGAAAAGGCGCCCTTCTCAAGTGGTGGGTGAGAAGTGGGCACCTCCCTGACTAGGAGGGCTAAAACTGAGTGGAAAGTGGCTCCCGGGTGCTGGCAGACTAAGGACTAGGTGTTGGAGGCATCAAATTGGTGACTGGGAAGCATGCGGATGCATGCAAAGTACATACTGAATGATGAGATATCCTAACAAGAACTACAAACAATTGTGACCCAACCTCTTTCATATAATGACAATAATGCCTTTGCATAGATTTGTTAACATGTTTTTACATATTTAGGGATTTGCAAAAGTTTTGTATCATTGGAGATTATTATTGAGTTCTAACATTTAACTTTGATTTTTATTTAGGGCTTATTATAGCATTATTGCCTCTCTAATATGCTTTGAGTATAGTGATAGAAAATTTCATCAATGGAGGGCCTAAGTTGTCTTGGTTCAGTTCCATTACAAAACTATTTTTATATGTTAAAATATAATGTGTTTTCACATTTTTCAAAAAAAACTTTTTGTAATCTTTAAATGTTTCAAGAATTCTCAAACCTCTTCCATTATATATTGTTGGAACAAATGCTAGTTTCGATTACTATTACTTGGAATTTGTGATTAGTGTATAAAACTGTCTACAGAACCTTTATCTAAAAGATACCCTTTTATATTTGAATTTGTTATTACAACATTTTCATTTTCCCAATTTCCTCTTCTTTATATATATATACTTTAAAAAATGGAGATTACCCATTGACACATCAAAACAGTTTAGTTTTTATAGAAAATATTAACTAACTCATCAACTTAGCATAGCATTTTCCACTTTTATGATATCTTTGTTTCTCTTTTTAAGTGTGTTTTATATATATTACAGGGATATTCCCTTAGTGTTTCACTTACAAAACTATTAACAAGTAAGTTTTGGATATTTTCAAAGCTAAAAAATGCACTTCTTTAATTTTAAATTATTTAAAGGTAAAGGGTAGGGACCAATGTTGTTGGCAATCCTTATCTCCTAATGGAATTTTATTTATTTTATTTATGCAAAATGTTTTTTTACTATAAAATCACAACCTCTTGGGCATATTTTATAAGTTGAATATTTATGGGAATGAAAGAAACAACTCCCAGATTTCATTTAATTCTTAAGACAAATGATTTATTTATAGATTATGTGGGAGTCTCTTGGACTTTGGATTCCAAGAGATCTGTTGGAGTCTCCAAGACTCATCTCCCATTACTAAAACTGAACTATTTACATTATTATTTACAAAAATCCCAGAGGATTCCAACATCCCCCCCTTAATCTGAAGGGGTGTTTGTAAGTCCGAGCATGGTTCTAAATCTTTCAAAATTTTCTCATCCAAGTGCTTTGGTGAAGATGTCTGCAATTTGCTCATTTGTGGAACAATGATGAAAATGAATTGTTTTGGCCTCTACATGTTGTTGAATCAAATGATACTTTATGTTGATGTGTTTGGTTCGATCATGGAATTTGGGATTCTTGACAAACTTGATTGCATAAGTGTTGTCAATCAAAAGTGGAGTGGAGTTCTCTTGTTTCTCCTGCAAATATTCAAGTACCTTCCTGAGCCACACAATCTCTTTAGTTGCTTCTACAACAGCTACATATTCTTCCTCTGTTGTCAAATCTGTTGGAACTAACTATTTGTGTGATCTCTAGGAGACGACTGTTGATCTAAGACTCATCGTGTATCTATAAGTGGACACTCTTGTCTCTTTGTCGCCATCAAAGTCTGAATCAGAGTACCCAATGAGTTTGAAGTCATCCACCTTAGAATACTTGAGTCTAAAGTCTTGATTCCCTTTCAAGTATCTTAGAACTCTTTTTGTAGCGGACCAGTGTCCTTCACAAGGTTTATGCATGAAACCTAAAATAATGCTAACAACATAAGAAATATTTGGTCTTGTGGTTGTAACGTAGATAAGGATTCCTACAAGTTTTCGGTACTTGGTTGCATCCTCGGATTATTTTCCTTCACTTGATGTGAGATTTAGATTTTGTTCCATTGGAGTTGAGAGTGGGTTGCAGTCTATCATGCCAAATCTATTCAGCAATTCTCCAATATACTTCTTCTAAGAGATGAATATGTACTTAGGATGTTGAGTCACTTCAATTCCTAAGTAGTAGTGAAGATGTCCCATATCATTCATTTCAAAGCCTTTCTTTAAATCTTTCTTTATGGATGCTAGATAACTTTCATTGTTCCCTGTCATCAAAAGGTCATTTACATATACTAAAAGAAACACAACGAATCTTCCAACTTTCTTTACAAACAATGTTGCGTCATCAAGATTATAATGTTTGAAATTCAGCTTTAGAAGATGTTCGGTTAGATTTTCATACCATGCTTGAGGTGCTTGTTCCAAGCCATACAAGGACTTGACAAGTTTGCATACCTTGTGTTCTTGTCCCTTAACAACAAAACCTTCTGGTTGAGACATGAATACATTTTCTTTCAAGTATCCATTCAAGAATGTTGTCTTTACATCCATTTGATGAACTTTCCATCCATTTTGTGTAGCCAAGGATAGTATAGTATAGATGGTGCCCCATTTTGTTGTGGGTAAGAATGTTTTTTCATTGTCAATTCCTTCTTTCTGTGCATAGAATTTCACCACAAGCCTTGATTTGTGATTTTCAAGTGAGCCATCCTATTTGCAGTTGTTCTTGTATACCCAGTTGCTTCCAATTGGTTTGGTTCTGATTGACGGGCCAACCAGCTTCTAGGTTCCATTCTTCATGAGTGCATCATACTCATTCTGCATGGCTTCTTTCCACTCATCACGAGTAGCAACATCTTCAAAGGAAGTTGGTTCAAAGTTAGCATAAAAATTCAATTCACAATAAAATGAGACATCCATGTCATCACTTGAGTTATCTGCATTTCCTCCATCTTCTTGTATGGTTGAGCTTCTTGTTCCTATCTTTCCAACTTCATCTTAATGAACACTTTCAAGTGTTTTTGTGGCCCATTTTGGAATATTCCTTGATGGCTCGAGTTGATCAGTTGGTGGTGCATTATTCTCCTCAAGGTTCAATCTCCCAATCCTCTCATTCACATCATCCAGTTGAGTCTCATGTTTAGTTGAACTAGCAAGAACTTCTTCTTCATGATTTTCTTCATGAGGAGGTGTTGGTGATGCTTAAAAAGGAAATTCCATAGATTGATCCAAGATAGGGACCCTATTAGTTTTTCATAAATTTCAATCTAATCTAGGATCTTAACTGAGGGAATAACATGTACAACATATCTACAACATATCAATCATGGACACAATAATGCAAGCACACAAGAGACACAGAGTTTCACTGGGGAAAACCAACAAGGTGAAAAACCCCGCAACTTCCTCAAAGATAGATAGAACAATGATACAACCAAAGTACAAGAGATAGTCTTCTCCTATCAGATGATCCTCCTCACAAGTGAGCCACTTTCTGAGAGAGATAGAAGTGAGTAATGAGTGATCAAATAGAGATCTCCCGATCTCTATTTATACTTGTCCTGTCCTGCCCAATAAACTAATGGGGCTGACTTGTCTAGCTTAGCCTAATAACCCATGGTTAACTTAATCCGGGCCGACCCCACACTTGGTGGTCTAATAACCCATTTACCCACATGACTCATACAGGGTCGACCCCATCAAGGTGGTCTAATGACCCATCAAGTATAAGTTACGACACTTACAATATAAATGACGACACTTCCATATAGAGGAATAATAACATATCTATAGGAATACAAACACTTCCGTATAGAGGAATAATAACATCTCTATAGGAATACAATACACATGGGTAAAATACATTCCAAAGTTACATATACATCAACACTCCCTCTTAACTAGGAATGTATTTATCGACACAGATCTGCTAGCACAAGTCTTCTTCTCTAGATCATCATCAACGAATCATCATCCTCGAATCATCATCATTGTCACGATTGCTTCTATCTCAATCAATCTCTGAATCTACTCGTCATAGGAAGTTCTACAGAGCCAGTCCTTTTTCATACTGGATGTAGGCCCACCACCTGCAGGTCTTCATCATCGCTGGCCATACTGTGGAATCCTTAGGAATTATTACATGCGTCGACAAAACCTAGCAAGAGCATCCCAGTACTAATTACGAGCACACTTCTCAACCTATCGGATCTCCCAGGGAGCTATTACATGTGACCAAGCAAAACCTAGCAAGAGCATCTCAGGACTGATTACGTGCCCAACACAACCTACAAGATCTCCCAGGGAGACATTATATGCTACCAAGCAAAACCTAGCAAGAGCATGTCAGGACTGATTATGTGCCCAGCACAACCTACAAGATCTCCCAGGGAGAAATTATATGTCCCTCCAAGCAAAACCTCGAAAGAGCATTTGCCATATCTCCCAGGGAGCTATTATATGCCAGCGGCGAAACCTAGCAAGAGCATCTGCAAATCTCCCAGGGCGCTATTATATGCTTATCTGTACAACCTGTCCACGGCCGTAGAGTATCAACCTAATACTCATCATACATCATCCCGATGTCCATGATCATCCTGATCATCATCTCTGCATCGTCCTGATACTCATCACACATGATCATCCTAATCATACGATGTATCCACCTGATACATATCATGCATCCACCTGATGCATATCACATACATGATCCACCTGATCATACAATGTATCCACCTGATACATATCATGCATCCACCTGATGCATATCACATACATGATCCACCTGATCATACAATGTATCCACCTGATACAGATCATGCATCTACCTGATGCATATCATATACATGATCCAAAAGATCATATCTAACATCCAACATGATGCATAAACATATACATGATCCAAGTGATCATATCCAAAGCAGTAACTAGAGCATCATCCTGATGCTCATCACACAGAACTTACATCCACAGCCATGGGAGGATCCTCCTACCACCATGCTTGGAATGGCTTCTGCAAATGTGTCCATCACTTATTCCTTGAAGTGTCATCAATTTGAAGAACACCAAGCCTCCCTCTGAAGTACTCAAACTTCACTCTGGCTAGTGGTTTCGTCAGCACATCTGCAACCTGCTCATCCGTCGCAATATATAGGAGCTTCACTGCTCCTCTCTGTACCATATCCCTGATATAGTGATATTTGATCTCAATGTGTTTCGACCTGTCGTGGAACACCGGGTTCTCAGACAACTTCACACAACTCTGGTTATCACAAAAGATACCAGTAGCATCCAACGTGAGATCAAATAACTCAGTCAGTAGCTTCCGGAGCCATACTGCCTCACAGCTAACCAAACAAGCTGCAACATACTCTGCTTCGGCTATACTCAGTGCTACGTAGGACTGCTTCCTGCTAAACCAAGAGATCACACCTGATCCCATACTAAAGCAGCACCCAGATGTACTCTTCCTATTTGCAGCACTGCCTGCCCAGTCCGAATCAACATAACCCTACAGGTTAAACTTTTGATTCGAATCATACTTGAGCCCATAATCAATTGTACCCTTCAGGTACCTCAGAATATGCTTTACATCAACCAGGTGAACACCTCTGGGATCCGTTAGGAACTGGCTCAATGTGTTCACCGCAAAGCAAATATCTGGTCTAGTGTTCGTCAAGTACATCAAGGACCTAATCATCTGATGATACACAGTGACATCAACCAGATAAGATGAAGCATCACACAGAAGCTTCAGCTTCGATGTCATAGGTGTGGCCATGGCCTTGTAGTCCATCATCCTGAACCTCTTCAGGATCTCTACTGCATACTTCCCTTGTCCGAGGAAGATTCCATCTGCACTCTGCCACACCTCCATGCCTAGAAAGTAGTGCATCATCTCCAAGTTCTTCATTTTGAACTCGGAAACAAGCTTCCTCTTGGTATCGGCAATCAATCTAACCTCACCTATAACAAACAGGTCATCCACATACAAAAGTAGTATAATTGGATTGCCTTCCTCAACCTTGTAGTAAAGGTTGGAATCCGCTTTACTCTTGGTAAAGCCCAAATTGGATAGAAAGCCATCTATCTTGCCATATCAGGTCCTAGCTTCCTGTTTCAAACCATACAGGGCTTTCTTCAGTCTGCACACATATGACTCCCTTTCATGTGTCTCAAAACCAAGTGGTTGCTCCACATACACTTCCCCCTCAACTACAGCATTTAAGAAATTTTTCTTGACATCCATCTAGTGTATCTTCCATTTCATCACTGTAGCCAGAGAAAGTACTGATCTAATGGAAGTGTATATGGATATAGGTGTAGAAGTCTCTTCATACTCAATCCCACTTTCTGGGAGAAGCCACGAGCTACAAACCTCGCTTTGTATTTCTCCATGCTACCATCTGTAGCATGCTTGATCTTATAGATCCATTTGGAAATCACAATAGACTTCCCTTCAGGTCTTGGGACTGCATCCCAAACATCATTCTTCATGATCGACTGGTACTCCTCGATCATGGCATTCTTCCCGAATCCTGGGAACTTCAATATATTCAATATCTTCAATAGATAACTTTGTTGTTGAAACAAATGTTGTAGTCCTTCTTTTGTAGGTGCTCGTATACGATCTTTCCTACAAAACAAGTTAAATTGCATGATTAGAAACTTCTCATAGTTTTCAGAACAAATTCTTACACATACAGAAATATGTCATACAGTCATGCAATTATTTTAGCCAATGCTTTAATACAACATTTATCCATATCCCGTAACTTTCTAGATGCCTTCCAATCTCTACCAGAACATTGTTTAAGAGTGTGTACAACTCCCAACATGTCAGCATAGAGGTTTCATTCTAGATAAGTAGCAATGGAATGTTGTACAGTGCCATAGGCCACTTACACATTACATGCATATTAGTAGTATGTTGTTCATTAATGCAATTATTCTAATATGCCAAAATACACAGCCTAATTCTAGGAACATCAGTATATACATCATTGAACAATATTATTTAACCAATAAAATATGCAAGAAATGATAATTCAAATACTTATCTTTGTTTGTTTGTTGGGTTGACTCCCTCTCAGTCTTTGCTTCCTTTCTACAACTCCATTCTGATGTGGATTGTGAGAAGTGGTCGACTCCCTCTGAATATTTGCATCCTTGCAGAAACTACTGGAGTGTGCTCCCTCTTGATCTTTGCTTCCTGGATTACCTGTCCTTGAACTTATATCCATCCTCGATCACTATGCATGCTTACAATTATCATTATTGTGATATCCTCGAGATCTCATACATAATCATACATTTATTAGTATAATCTCAATACTATTAGAAACACAATAATCTTAAACATGTATAGTAATGATCATTTTAAACACAGATAATAAACATTAGTATTCAAGGTTTATATAGGACTCTTCTGGTTAGTCATATCATCAATTAAAGTAAGAAACATAATATGCCTAAACCCATGATTACGCAAACCTATAACTTCATGAATAATCATAATCAATCATGCCAAGTATACTTATATAAGATATCCTAACACAAGGTAGGATTTTAAATTGATATAGGAAAAACATACCTGGATTAGCATGTTAGCTAGCTATGTCTAACATACCCACATGATGTCTTCTTGTTCTTCAATGACTTGTGCTAGTAACCAACATATCTCATAAGTTAACCATTATAGAACCAAGTTATACATACCTCGTAAGTAGATCTTCTATGTGATCCATGATAATGAATGAATCTTTGTCTTCATGTCTCCATGGTCATATGTTCTTGAACTAGAACATGATTTGTCTTTCTGTGATGTACCTTTCATGTTAGCGGACAACATCAACCTCATACAACACCACAAGGCATTAGTACAATCATAAGTGTCAAAACCCTAATCAATGAATATCTGCATTCATAATTTTATTAAGGTGATACGACAAGTCTAAAGTTAATCAAGATTGTACTAACCTTAGTGAAAACAAACATACCATAAACTTAATCATGAACAGATCTCGAAACAGACCTGGATAAGTCATACCTGTCAAGATTGCTTGTAATCTTCTTATGTAAGGTCTTAGCCTCATCTCCCTCTAAAACATGAACTTCTTCACTTATGCAGGTGACCAAACAATTCTCTTCTAGGATTAACCCAATCCACTTGATTTGCAGAAACTGGATCTAGAGTTGGATTAGGGTTGGTCAGAGAAACCCTAAAAATTCAAACTTTGAATTTCAAACTTCCGAAAGGATAGATGGATGCGCCTTGATGAGCTGATCAAGCTGGTATACTCAGAATTTAAAAACTGCAAAGTTTCACCCTTCAAAATTGCCTTTGAAACTTCTGGATCTTCTAGACAGGATCTCGAACTAGGGTTTGATAAAGCCCACCCTTCTGCCCAACCAAAAGGTTCGATCCAAATCTCTAAACTTCGATTTTTATGAGGAGTTTCCAGCCGTGGTCACAGACTTCAGAAATTCCAACTTTTTTAGAAGCCCTAATTTTCCACCTTTCCAATCAAAATCCCAAACTAGGGTTTGATCAAGCCCGTCCTTCTTCCCAACCAAAAAATTCGATCTTGGTCTATAAATTTTGATTTTGATGAGGATCATCCAGCCGTGGTCTTCGATACAAAAAATTCCAACATTCTCCGAAACCCTAAATTCCCGGAGCCATGAATGAAAGTGCTCAAAATCCAATTCTGTTTTGACAGAAATATGCACCTGATTGTTTCTTGTGTAACTCTAAAATTTCAGATTCACAGGGTCTAAAAAAATTTCCTATGGTATCTTGACCTGTTATCTTTTCATCCCCATATGTCTGACCTCAAATAGATTCTCTGAGAGAGAGTTATTCCAAGTGTCGCAACGTGACCTGTTTATGGGATAAAACAGGAGAGAGAACTTTTACGAAGTTCCACGTGTCACTGGTTCACTTTCGGCCTCTGAACCTTCGGCCTGTGAAAGTACAGTCCATTCCCTACCTGTCACATTTTACGAAATTTCATTTGGAGATTCCTAGCCCAGGTTATGACCTTTTTTCCTAGGTCACCTGTTTATGACTCAGATTTGGAAGAGGCAGAAACCCTAGATTGTACTAATCATAAAACACAAAGTACAACGAATTAGAAGTTTTTCTTCGGACACAAGGTACATGGGGATCTTATCTTTGACCTGTAAGAGTTTCAAATCCTGAAACCTCTCTAAAATGGATTTATAGCGAAAGTGCTAGGATGATTGGTTTTTTCTATATCAATCCCTAGCATCGCAAGTGCAACAAGTGTCATACATGCCATACCATGCCTTCTTTCAGGCTAGCTCTGATACCATGTTAGTTTTTCAGAAATTTCAATCTGATCTAGGATCTTAACTGAGAGAATAACATGTACAGCATATCTACATCATATCAATCATGGACACAATAATGCAAGCACACAAGAGACACAGAGTTTCAC
Organism: Larix kaempferi; assembly: GCA_027924585.1. Classification (NCBI taxonomy): domain Eukaryota; kingdom Viridiplantae; phylum Streptophyta; class Pinopsida; order Pinales; family Pinaceae; genus Larix; species Larix kaempferi. The sequence continues at coordinate 17,622,618 of BSBM01000205.1, forward strand.
CGGGGAAAAACAAGAAGGTGAAAAACCCCGCAACTTCCTCAGAGATAGATAGAACAATGATACAACCAAAGTACATGAGATAGTCTTCTCCTAGCAGATGATCCTCCTCCTCACAAGTGCGCCACTTTCTAAGAGAGATAGAAGTGAGTAATGAGTGATCAAATAGAGATCTCCCGATCTCTATTTATAGTTGTCCTGTCCTGCCCAATAAACTAATGGGGCCGACTTGTCTAGCTTAGCCTAATAACCCATGGTTAACTTAATCCGGGCTGACCCCACACTTGGTGGTCTAATAACCCATTTACCCACATGACTCATACAGGGCCGACCCCATCAAGGTGGTCTAATAACCCATCAAGTATCAATTACGACACTTACAATATAAATGACGACACTTCCGTATAGAGGAATAATAACATCTCTATAGGAATACAATACACATGGGTAAAATACATTCCGAAGTTACATATACATCAACAGACCCCCCATTTAGGATATGGAATTTCATTATAAAATTCATAATATGTCTTTCGATGGGAAAATTTCTCCAAACGATCAAGTTGTCTTTTAATAGACTAGTCATTTTTATTAGTTTCAAGCAAAATGACATCTCTAGAAACAACAAACTTCTTGTTTACCTCATCATAAAGACGATATGCCTTGGAATTTTATGAGTACCCCAAGAAAATGCATCTTCGACTTCTAGCACTAAGCTTGTTTATTTTCTCCTTTGGTATCAAGGCATAGCAGGTGGAACCAAAAACCCCGAGATGCCTAACTTAAGGAAGGTGGCCAAACCACATTTGATGTGGAGTCTTATCTTCAAGAACATGGGATGGACTTATATTTCTCAAATATGTTGCACATATCACTGCATCACCCCAAAACATTAGCTTCACATTCTTGGAAAACATCATTGATCGTGTTGTATTCATTAAGGTTCTATTCATCCTTTATGCTACACCATTTTGTTGGGGATTGTAGGGAACTGAAGTTTGATGTGTAATCCCATATTTGCAAAGATATTCTTCAAATTCCTTAGAAGTATATTCTTTACCATTATCAGATTGGAATGTACTAATATGTGTTTGTGCTTGATTTTCTATCCATGCATGAAACTTCTTGAAAGTTTGAAATGCTTCAGATTTTGTCTTCAACAAGTATGCCCAACACATTCTACTATAATAATCAACAAAGGTCATGATGTACTTATTACCATTTGCAGAAGGAATTGGCATGGGGCCACATAAGTCAGAGTGAACCAGCTCTAAATTGCTACATGCTCTGAATTCAGACTCTTGAAATGGTTGCTTACTATGTTTTCCTAGTATGCATGCATCACATTTGTTATTTTTCTTAGGAATGGTGGGAAAACCAAATGCACCATTATTTCTTAACAAACGAAGGATGTTATAATTCAAATGACCAAATCTAGCATGCCATAGTAAACTAGATGACATATTACCTTCTTCATGCCGAGAGAGATAAGCAAAGTTTTGAACTCTTGCAGAAGATCCCTTCAACTTCAACAACTGTCCATCTTCATAACCGGTCATGATGACCTTGTTGTCATAGGATTTTCTTATCTCTACAATCCCATCGAACATGTGGATGGAATGGACTTTCTATCAAATATGCACTAAGGAAAACAAGTTTCTCTGTAACTCTGGAAGATAGAGAACATTCTTTAACATGAAATCAGGGAATACAGGCAACTTAAGCTTGATTGAGCCGATTCCCTATGGTTTGAGGGTAGATTTGTCTGCAAAGTACACTATATCATCTACAATGGCATGCAGTTGTTCAAATCAATCTTTTCTAAAATTCATATAAGATGTTGCACCAGTATCAAGCAACCAACAATATTTGTAAGATAAAAGAGAGGTTATTTCATTAATTCCAAGATTACAATGTGCAACGATACATTGAGCAGAATCAAGGGCTTTACCAACCTCTTGGTTTTTATTATTGCATTCTTTATTCCGGTTATATGTTCATTTCATGGAGTCCCAAGAATTCCAACACTGATCTGATTCATGTCCATCCTTCCCGCAGTGATTGCACTTTAGATATGATCTTCTACTTAAGTTGTTTCTTCCTCCTCTGCCTCTCTTGCTGCTTTCTCCCTTGGAAGGGTCTTTGGGCTTTTTCTTTGCTTTCTGAGAAAAACAAAGAGATTCTCTAGTATTCTCATTTGTCTTCTTTCCAAATGCTTTCTCTCTATTAGAAATCTTCTCTACCAGGGTTTCAAAGGTGAGGTCTTTAAACTTATCACTTGCTTGCAAAGATTCAAGATAGTTCGAGTGAGTAGGATAAAGGGACCTTAAAAATGCTGCAAGTGGAAGGTTTGGTTTCATACCAGAGGCTTGAATCTTGTACATGATTGTTCTGATATCATATATATGCAACCAACATATGATCTCCATATCATATGAATCTTGTGCATGATTTATCTGATATCATAGATGATGTTTTTACACTAGGATATAAGGTCATATACTGAAATGTAGGAGTCAAGCCTATGTAACTGAAGCATTTTTTAGTATTTACCCCATTAAAAATATCCAAACCAAACTATGACAAGCAAGAGAAATAAACACACTAGAGTTGAGAATGCAGATTCAATTTCGCTTAACCCTCAAAATGTCACATATGCAAGTCCATTCTCTGTAATTGAATCAAGTTTAATTGCACATACAGATGTATTTTGTGTGAAAGTCATCAAGTATTGCATCATTGCTTCAACTTCATATTTTGATTAGTTCTGTATGGGAAGTTATGTGCCACTAAGGATCTTTACAATGATTTCCAAATCGGACCACCTCCCTGGTGAATTTTTTTTATCTCATCCCTTCTATTAGTAGCAACAATTCTCATTAGCTCATTCATGTCATTGGAAACAAGGCATTGCACACCTTCTGATTGAAGAATCTCCTCTTTCAAGAAACTAATATTATCTTCAAGAAGAGATTGCGTTAAATTTTCTCCCTTCATAATAGTATTAGCAACTTCAAATGACAAGATTGCTATTTTACTGCCCTTAGGAGTAACACTGGATGCAAAGCCACTGCTAAGATTTTAGTGAAATTGTCTTCCTTGTGTTAGTAAGATGAATATCCTATGGGGGATCTGCACTGAGTCTGCTATGTACATGGCATTTTACACATTGCCCTCATGTTCTTCATCTCAATTGTTTCCACCATCAAAACATTTATTTGTATCTAGACTGAAAAACACCTAATGCTTGGAAACAATTCCAAGTTTCAAATAAACAAACTTGGAACATGGATTCTCAACAGGTACAGTTCACAATTCATATAATATATATCATGCACGTAAATAAAAATAAAATGTCCTCAAAATGAAATACACAATATAGCACCTAATTTCAAATTAAAATTGCCTTAAATCAATCATTTCCTTGGCTTGGAAAATTGTAGCAAGTGCCTCCTTCACTTCTTTCCCATTCCATCACGAGCCATCCCCTGTGCCAAGATGAATTTCTTGTAACCATCCAGGAGTCACTACAACAAAATGATTAGCTACATCTCCAACAACAAGCTCTGGTATATCATAACTATTGGCTGCTGTCATGGTGTCATTAATCCCACATACATCACTATCACTGGGGTCTTTTTCCCATCTATATTCTATGAGACCGAGTAGCTTGTTGGAGTTGGAGTGAGGAAGAAGAGTATACTGGGCCTCAAAAGTATCAATACATATGCATTTGGTGTATATGTATATGAGAACAATGATGAGCATTGGTTGTCATTGATGTCAACTAAAGATGATTTCAGATGTTTGACTATCAACTAATGTCAAAGAGGATGTCAATTGATTCAGTCCGAGTCATTGATATCAACTTAAGTCAAAGTGGATACAGTATTCCTGCATAAGTATGAAGAAGTATATGGAAGCCACTTTGAAGTAGTATATGTGCAAGATGAAGAAGAACATGAATACAAGAAGTATATGCGCAAATAGTGAAGGTGACAGACATGTATGCAACTTTGGAGTATATCTAGAAGTGCATTCAATATGAATATGTGTGTCAAGGATACATCATACAAATCCAATTCAAGAAAGAACACAATTAATGTATCCTACAGCATGTGGTCCTTGCACAGAAATCAAGTCCACCAAGTCCTACATTCACATGGTAGCAGCCAAGTAGTTGGTTGGACAATTGTACATGTGCTCAAACATCCAAGGAGTTGGTTGAACAAATGGTATGGGTACGCAAGCAATTCTGAGCATTTCTTGGTTAAAAATTTGAAGTGTGCAAGCAGTTAATGGTTGGACAATCTTGAAAATGCACAAACATAGCTAATCCGAAGATGCTTTCAGAAAGTGGAACACGGACAAGTTCCTAGAAGGGTACAGCGGTTGAGGACCATTTATGATTAAATTCCACAGCCGACAGTACAAAAGGTGTGCAATTCCCACAAAGGATGAAAAGGAAAAGGTCAATATCCCACTTAGAAGAATTTGGAGTATGCGCAGATTCTGCAAAGTATCAATGCACTAAGGGCGCATTACCCACAAAGAATGGTACAACACAAGTCATAGACACATCAAGATGAAGTGTAAGATTGTGCAGATGCCATAACGAAATGATACATTAAGAGCGCAAAGGTACACCACCAAGGTGTAAAGTCCCACTAAGTTGTGGACCTTGAGGGAGCAAGACACATATCAGATGGCACATCAATAGTGTAGAAGACGATGCATGGCATATGCATAATCCGTGAAGTATGGAAGAAGGGATGCCACGACCAACTTGTGAAGATAGAATCTGTGCAGGACATGTATAAATAGAGATGCAAGTTGGAGATTGAAGGTAAGATTGATGGCAAGAGCATAAGAGCTTTAAGTGTGAGTTTCAATTTTTTGGGGCATCAAGGGGCTCGTGGAAATAACAGAATGATCTAGCGAAGAGCCGAATGCGCAGATACAGAAGAACGAAGTTTGGTGGTGCGCATAATGATGCGATAGAACTGTGACAGATGCGCGAATACTGAAATGAAGAAATGTTGAAGTATGCGCAAGTGCTTGATGTTTTGAAGGACAGTATTACAATTAGCACACAGATAGTCACAAATGTTGTAGAGACAAAAGCGCAGAGACAGAACCGAAGTTTATCAGATATTGCACAGATATCTATTTGATGCATATGAGCAGAAGTGAATGTGTGCGATGTTGAGAAATCCATCCGATGCGCAACAATAGAATTCGATAGGCGCATCATGATGCAGATGATCTGAGACTAGTGCATTAAACATAATGGACGAATCATTTGATGCATAGGACATCGCAGATTATTTGAGAGATTGCAACACTTAAATAGAACGAACACATCAAAAAGTGCGCAGTTCCATCTGTTACTAGTGCTTCATTTTAGAACAACAAACTATCAATTGAAAGCACAGTATTAGTTGATAAGTGCAATCACACAGAGCGGAACATTGAGATAACAGAGACATAGACTACAATATCAGCAGAGCACAAAGTATATGAAGTAAGTCATCAGCAGAAGTATGATTTGAAAGGAATGAGAATTCAAGTGATGTATGCAGTGCATTGACATAGTATAGTCTGCATACGAAGGTGGCGCACAGTAGAATTGTCATCAAAAGATCTGAAGAAGTGCACAGAGTTGAAGTTCGGTAAGACATCAGCATACATAAAACATCAGGGCAGTCGGAAGAGCAAGGAGACAGGGATTCAGAGCTTCCTTCAGGTTGGCTCCTATAAAACAAAGAAGATAGGGGGTCAGTGCCTCCTTCCAGTCGGTACTGGAGAAACACAGGGAGCATAAGCTTCCTTCAGGTTGGTTCCTGTAAAACTAGGGGGTTGGTTCCTCCCTCCAGTCGGTGCTAGTAAACACAAGAAGTCGGTGCTTCCTTGAATGTATTCTTTCTCATTATAAAGAAGCATTATGTGGTTTTATCCCATTTGGGTTTCCACGTAAAAATCATGTGTGTTATGTGTTGTTTATGTGGTGCATATATATGTGGATGGTTATTTACTTATGCATAACAGAACATAAAGATTTAGTAAATTCTAATCTGTTAAAGAAAGTAAAAAATGCTAATAACTATGCTAATACTGATTCACCCCCCTCTTAGTATTAAATCGATTCCAACAATTGGTATCAAAGTGGGTGTCTTCAGTAACAGATTAACATCTAGAAGATAGATCATTGCACAAAAATGGATAAGCAGGAAGTCCTTTATACAAACATAGCACCAAGATTCGGCAACACCAATTACATTTTTTGTAAGGTACTTATGGAAGTTTATTTGAAATTATTGGGATCAGATGTTTGGAAATCTATCGTCGATGGTTATGATGTCCCAGCAATTGTACCAGTCAATCCAACGCAAAGGAGACTCGATGAAAACAATGCTAGAGCCATAAATGCTCTGCTATGTGGTTTGATAGGCGACGAATTCATCAAGGTTATGCATTGTGCATCAGCCAAGGAGGTTTGGGACAAAATCAAAATTATATATGAAGGTGATGACAAAGTAAAGAAAGCGAAGCTGCAAAACTACTCTGGGCAGTTTGAAATCTATGAGAATGAAATATGAAGAGAACATCACATCCTACTTCCTAAGAGTAGATGAAATAGTTAATGCTATCAAGAGTCTTGAGGTCACTCTGGACGAAGAATCAGTTGTACATAAGATATTGAGAAATTTGCCTCAAATATTCAATGCGAAGGTATCTATGTTAGAGGATTGAGCTAATCTTGAAGAACTAACAAAGGATGAGCTTCATGGGATTCTCAATGGATATGAGATGAGAACTGATAAAGAGACTCCCACCAGAAAGAAAGTTGCCTTTAAAGACTGTTGTGATGAATTAGATGATTAAGAATCAAACTTTGTCAAGAAGTTGAAAAGAGGACGAGGAAATTACAAGAACAAGTTTCCCTTTAAATGTTTCAGATGTGGAGAATTAGGTCATTATCCCTCAAAGTGTCCTTACAAGGAAAATGGAGACAATGACAGTGATGAGGAATCTATCTCACACGATTTAAAGACTATGCGCTCACAACACAAACCTGAGAACAAAAGGAGGATTCCAAAACAGAGGAAGAGTCTATACATTGAAGATGGAATCAATGCGTCAGAAGGAAGTGACTGGGGCGAAGAACCTAAGGAATTACTCTTCATGGCCCATGTAGTGGAAGAAAGCAAAGATGAAAGGAAGAAGAGAAGTTCGAAGAATACTCCAGTTGCAAAAATTAATTCAGGATCACTAGACAAATATTTCTTCAGTGGTTCATTCAAAACACCTCCAAAACTAGTCACACCTCCAAAACATGTTGAAGAGGTCAAGATTGACAGTCAATCCAATGATGAAGACACATCAGAAATTGATTGGGAAGGTGAATTGGTAAGTGCCTTGGACAAGTTAAAGAAGTCTAAGAAGAAAAATAATCTATTGCAGGAACAACTATCAAAGTATGAAGAACATGACATGTCATGTCAAGAATCTATTGGCGCAGATATTTGTTGTTGTTCAGGATTAATACCTTATAGTGAGGAGAAGACACTACCAACTTGGGTGGGTTGACAGGTAAATACATCCATTTCATTGCATTTGGTTCCTACAAATGAAAGAGATCAAGATATTGAAGATGTACCTTTTATCGACGGCTGGTCCTAGCTTTCGCTTGGTCTTCCGCTTGATCCTTCGCTATGATGAACCTGCAACACAAAGGAAACCTTCCTCAGCGTATCTTGACTGTAATAAATATGATGAAATTGAAAGCAATTAAACATCAACTACAATCATATATTAAACCAAATGAACATACAATCCAATAGACATTCGATTTGCGATAGGAAGGGTATTTCCACCTTTTTATTGTCAAAGAAACATGATACATGATCGGTCAAGATGCTTCTACAACCGAGTCCTGGGCTCCTGCTCTTCACAATGACTTGGGAATTCCTCCAACGTAACAGCACTTAAAGCATTCCTACTAGGTCCCTCTCTCATAGATCCTCCTTGTATTTATGGGACAAGGTAGGCAGTTGAATTCGAGAGGTGGTTGAATTGGGAGGTTGGGGAAGTTGCAGAACCAACTTCAACTAATCTCAATTCGTAATCTTAATATATTTTTTCATTTCATCTTAATATGTGAGCGGGTTTCATACAACCAAAGTAGCGCACAATATGCAACTTTTGTGCTTTACAACAAGCGTTTGCAACTTTCAGGATATGTGCGCGGGTTGTCTGTTATAAGAGTAGGGCACATTTAGGATATGTGCGCGGGTTTCTAGTTATAAGAGTAGCACACATCCACTGAAATATGCAGAAAAAAAAAATATTTTCAGCTGAAGATGTAAGATCTCGGTATCAAATCATCCAAGGTCACTCTAGCTCTTCCATCCATAGTGTCCTTTTGTGTGATCAACAGAGCAATGTGAACGGACAGAGAAGTGCAGATTTGACCTATAACAGATGCCCCCTAATGTGTGAGGTCAGAGGGAAATGATGGCCGAAATACATTATAATTCCAAGTCATAGGAGGAGCAAGAAACCACAGAACCAAGTCACAAAATTACCTGAAACAACGATCAAAGGTCAGCGAGCAATTACAATCTTGACATCATATATATGTGTAGCATGATACAACATGATCTCCGATACATAACTAGGAGATGTATATATAGTATGGCCATTGAAATACAAGCGTGTATCCATGTCAAAATGAGATATCATAGCAATAACAACAAACTGGATCTATGTCTCATGAAGAGCCAACGTGAGTGGGGCTCAATCTTGCATAGCTTGGGTGATAACATAAATATGGTGATGCTATCATAGTCCCAAGGTATTCATCCAAACAGCCCAAGGTACAAACCCTAACCATGTGAATAAATGAGCTGAGGTCGAACATGGGGGGTATCGTTTGATTACCGGTCATTGATATATATCGTTAACAAATGCGAGGACTTCCATCGATAATGATAATGGGGTCCAAGGTACCTAGTACGATCCAAAATGTGTGAATAAGTGGACTTGAAGTCGAACACTTGAGGAACCTGTCGAATAAGAGACATTGATGTATTATCATTATTCAACAACAAGGGAAACTGCCACTGATGACTGCAATCCCAAGGTACTAACCGAAACTCTAAACTTCATTCCCAGAGCATAATGAGATGAATTCGATGGGAAGAAGTCTACTAGAAGGGAGGCCTTAATGCATCCTCCATCATCCAACACAAGAAACACTAAAAAGGTATGAGTTGATGTGGAGTAGGACAAGTAACAAGATGAAACAAACTGACACCAGGATGGTTGACACATGAAGTCACGGTAAACTGCAGAATGGCTGACACAGGCTGTATGCTTGAACAGTGAGCACAACACAAAGTGACTTAGGCATTTTTCAATATGAATGGGAAATGATATAAGCCTGCAATGTAGGAGACATTAACATAATCTCCATATGGTTGGAATAATAACCAACCGGGGGAGTAAAAACTCGGAGATCAGGTTCACCCTAAGGTCAAAAACTAAAACCCAACTGACATGAAAAACTCAAGTAGGTGCTATGTTCAAGGACATGACTGACTTAAATTCCTTTGAAACTGAAAAGATGTGATATACCCTTCTCATCCCTTATTCTTTTTGGTAAAAGAATGTCCTTCTTGTTGTTTTAATGAGTCCAAGAAAGAAAACTCAATAAGCCCAACCATGTAAAAGTTTAATGAGCCCATGGGAGGAATACTCTGTACCTTCTTCATTGTTTACAGAGTTTGAAGAAGAGGTAGAAGAATACTCTAAAATATTGATCTCTAGATTTTAATATCGAGCCGAGATCTGTTCTTGCTCGTCGGTGTTTTCAATTTTAAGGAGTGTGAAAAACTCAAACAATAACTCCATAAACCTACTCGTGGATTTTAATATCGAGCCCGATTTGGTATATGCTCGTCGGTGTTTTCCTGTTTATAGAGTCTAAAAAACTTAAACAATCCTCTATATACCCTCTCATGGATTTCACATCAAGACCGAGTAGGTGAATGCTCACTTGGTGTTTTCATGTTTTGAGAGCCTGAAAACCCTAAAGAAGGCTCCAAAAGTCCTTTTTCGTATAGTTAGTTTCCTCCCCCGAAAAAGTGTAAAATGATGAGAGAAAAACTCTTCTAGCCATGTATGACTAGAGTATACCTTTTTCGTAAATGATCCATAGAGGTCCGGAAAAGGGGTAAACTTATACCTAAGTGGATGTCGCTTCAAATCCTTTAACAAGTCTGAAATGACAACTATACTCGGCAATCTTTTCATATTTAAAGAGCCTAACAAGAGCGTGAAAGAACTCTATAAAGATCTTTTTCGTAAAGTTTTAACGAGCCCGAAAAAGTAAACTCGTGACCTCCTTACTGTTTTTAATGAGCTCAAAGGAGAGATGGTAGAATGCTCGTAGCCTCCTTACTGTTTTTAACGAGCTCGATGTGAAGGTGGAAGAATGCTCGTTGCCCCCTTATTGTTTTAAACGATCTCGAAGTGAAGGTGAAAAAATGCTCGTAGCCTCCTTACTGTTTTTAACGAGCTCGAAGTGAAGGTAGAAGAATGCTCGTAGCCTCCTTACTGTTTTTAACGAGCTCGAAGTGAAGGTAGAAGAATGCTCGTAGGTGGATCAATGTCCAAATGAATGGCAGACTGCATTATAGACTCTAGGAAAACTTAATCAGAGGGAAGTATATTATCCTAGATGGAACACATATCTAAACATTCAAATGGAATCATCACTTGGTCAATTGTCGGGACCCAGTCCCTAGAAGGTAAGCATGAATTCAGAGGATTCTTCTCAGTAGCAATTGGACTCAAAGAACAATATGCCACATAATTTGATTGTGAAATGATAGTGCCTACTGATGGGGGATATACTTGGTCTATAGTTGGGTAATAAGAGGGATCAACGAATGTAAGTTGATCGATAGTGACAATGCTTTCGTTGTGAGGAAAATGCATCACACGAAAGAGCATAGACGCCACAGCCTACATAGCATATACATAATCACTCCCAAGGATCATATCAAAATCCATAGGGTCCTTTAAAACCATAAAATCAACTAAGACTGTTTTTCCACCCAAAGTAACAGGTACTTGAGGGAGGAATCCCAATGGTTCACTAGGTCTTTTATCGAAAGTCAATGGCCAATTAACAGCTGGAACAAGGTTAGGAAAACCTAAATCTCTCCAAGCATAAGGGGTTAAGATACTAACAGAGGCTCCTTCATCTATAATACATCGATGAACTGCATGGTTTTCGATATCAACCTTTATCTGGAAAGGTGTAGAAGAAGGAAGGCGAGGCCCAGTTAGACTATTCCAATCAAAGGAAATGATCCCAGAGCTTGGTAGGGGTTCACTCGGCACAGATGAAGTGCCCCCATTTTCAGAAACATCTGAACTGGTAATGCAGAAGACTTCAGGGACAGGTGCATCACTCTCTAAAGGACTGATGGGATCGGTCGAAGATTGCATCGATTCGATCACTTCACTCTTCGAAGGAAGAGTGGGGTTGACCAAATATTGCATTGGTTCAACCAATTCATTAACCAAAGGTTGATCAGGATGTCGGGAATCTATAGAAAGTTCAGGAGCAGAGGATCCTTCAGACATGGACCACACTCTTCGCACCTCTGGAATAGCAGGGCACAGGTGAGTAAGGTGATCTCCCTTACAAAGTTTGCAAGGGAACTTTGTCTTGCATCCTATAAAATTAGACTCCTTTAAAACAACAGTACTCTCAGCATGACTAGCATTGGCTGACAGCTTGCCCCCAGCATGAGTTGCAGTGGATGGTTGCTCAGAAGCATAAGACTTTTGAACTATGGACCACACTCTTTGCACTTCTGGAAGTGCAGGGCGCAAATAGGTCAGGTGGTCTCCCTCGCAAAACTTACAAGGGAACTTAAGCTTCTATTTATTAGGTTTGTCGACAATGTCAACTTTCTCAGCATGACTTGCAGTGGCTGATTCAATGTCTCCAGTATGACTCACAGTAACTGGTGACTTGTCATTAATATGACCAGCAGTGATCAATGACGTGTCCTCAACATGAACAACAATGGTTGAAGACATGCTTTCAGTATGATTTGTAGTGACTGAAATTTTGCTCCCAGCATGACCTCCAAAGGCTGAGTAGGTGCCCCCAGCATGACTTCCAGAGGCTAGGTGGATTCCCCCAGCATGACTTCCAGAGGCTGAGTGGGTAGGTTCAGTATGATTTATAGTGACTGAGTGAATTCTCCCAACATGACCTCCAGAGGCCGGTTGCATAGGTTCAGTATAATTTACAGTGACTGAAAGTTTCCCCCCAACATGACCTCCAGAGGTTGGGTGGGTGCCCCCAGCATGACTTCCAAAGGCTGGGTGAGTTCCCCCAACATGACTTCTAGAGGCTGGGTGGGTGCCCCCAACATGACTTCCAGAGGCTGGGTGGCTGTCGCCATTGCTTTGGCATCTTCTTCCTATTATTCCTCTATCTATTCCTTTTATACTGTTGGTTACTAGTATTACTACTTTCACCACATGAGGTAGAAGGAGGAGGAGAAGATGTTATTGGAAAAGTAGGCATAGGGTTATGATTCTCTTGAGGTGAGGTGCTTACTTAAGAAGCATCAGGAGCATGCAAGGCATTCGGAGTGGAAAACACCCAAACCGGTAGCCCTATAGTGAATCCCGAAAGATTCAAGGTAGCCATTAAGGGAGTACCAATGTTCCCAATGAATGGAAAAGCACAAGGAGCCCCTTGAACAGGGATCCCTTGATTGGTGCTCATCAGGACGCTATCCATCGTTTCCGACTCAACGAGCCAGAAATCTCTAAGTCCAACTAAAAACGAGCAACACAAAGAGCACACCACTAAAAATATCCTTAGTGATCAAACCAGGAAAACAAGGAAAATACTTTCAAAAGCAAGTTTGAGATGAGGGCCCAGAACAAACTAATAGAGTATCGACAATTAGTTACGTGGCGTCCAATGGAGGTCCTCTGGGTGCAAGCATTTGAATCACCAAAACGCCCTCCCTGGATTACTGCCAAAGGGTTACCTTCCATGTCTGTCCGAGGTGGAGTGGGAATATCCTTCCACTCTACCTGTGTAGAGCCCTAAAGGTTATGATACTAAGGCTACCACCAATATGAATTAACCTGGGGGGACAGTCGTCAGCCTAGTCTAAACACATGGGTAGGGTAGCAAAGCCCGAAATCCAAAAGCACTTTAAAAATCACTAGTGGACCCCCGTACGCGAGTCAACTCTGGTTTATGGTTGATGGGAAAGTGAGGGGGTATCCTCAACAATTCCAATCACCCACGGCCTCGTGCTTAACTCTGGTTTGGGTAGACAATCCCAGGACTATTTGATAGAGGTGGATTTACCTAATAGATAGTCGTACTACGATTGTTGAGTAATGAATCCGATTTCAGGTGGTTTAAGGTGATTTAAACCTGAAATCCTAGCTTAAGCTAGTTGATGATGTGTATACCTAAAAAGAAAAATGTTGCTAGTTAATTTTATTAAGATTTATTTTAAGGGCTACTTTTTACTCAAAGGTTGTAGTGAAGTGTGTGGCGTGGTTGTGACTAAAATGAAAAGCGCATAAAAGTAAAGAACTTTCACTAAACTTTCTCATTCATTGTTTTCCAAAGCCAAAGATAAGCAAACGTAAAAATATTTTTGATTTTTTTTCTTTTAAATTTTCAAAGCAAAACAAAATTTATGCTACTTCGAAAAGAAATATAAACCTTACAGTTATGTTACCAATTTTCAATTTTTAACTTTTCTCTTTTTCAAAGAAACTGAAATCAGAAAATGGAATAAGTAAGATCTAAAAGTGGTGCAGGTAAAGATAAGAGACTAAAGGCTTAAACAATCAAAGTAGAAACTGAGAAAGACTCGACCTACCAAGTTGTTTCGAAACGAAAAAACTCTAGACTTGGCACTGAATGTAAAAAGAAAAGGGAAAAAGATGCATGTAGCGGAAAGGCAGACCGATAAGGCTGCTCCTAAGCATCAAAACCCAATAAAACACAAGCCAAGTAAACAGAGTAGGCAAGCAAACCAAAAATCACTTTACCACTACACAAACTAAAAAGAAAAACTAAGAAGGCTTTAAGCAAATAAAACTGATCTGAACATAAGTTCAGAAGGCATCAAATCATCAAAACTTTCCAAAAGCACCCAACTAGGGTCAAACCCTAGAAGAACAGTCAAGTAGGTTCAGAAAGGCTTAAACAAGCAGAAGGACACCTAAACAATACTTGAAGCGAACTAAAAGGACTCTCGAGAGGTTACACAAGACCCATAAAAGACACAAGGGTGTCTCAACATCAACAGAGAGGCAAAGCAAAAGAAGGAACAGACCCAACATTCAAAAATCAAACCCTACAGAAAAAGGTTCAAACTTACAGGAATGTGCGCCACTGTATACACTAACAACCCACGCACACATCAAAAAATGCTCTACTTTATACACTAGCAACCTACGCACACATCAGAAAATGCTCTACTTTATACACTAGCAACCCGTGCACACATCAGAAAGTATGCAGGTTAAGTGCGCTACTGTGTGGTACAGAAACCAGCACACACTAGGAAAGATGCGCTACTGTGTAGTGGACAAGGCAATGTTCATGACATAAAATGCGCTACTATGAGTATAGTAAACCAGCACACAGGGTCTGAAATCAGACAAAAAGGCTTTGCAACAGTAGACTGAGATGAATCAAAACAGAAAGAACATGAAACAATGACCTATAAGACCTCTCAGAGAACAAAAAGATTGAAATAGACTAGAAGAAAACATAACAAGGCCTCCTAGATCATAAAAACACACGGTTACTCCCCAATGGAGTCACCAGTCTGTTGTTCAGGATTAATACCTTACAGTGAGGAGAAGACACTACCAACTTGGGCAGGGTGACAGGTAAATACATTCATGCATTGCATTTGGTTCCTACAAATGAAAGAGATCAAGATATCGAAAGATGTACCTTTTATTGACGGCTGGTCCTAGCTTTCGCTTGGTCTTCCGCTTGATCCTCCGCTATGATGAACCTGCAACACAAAGGAAACCTTCCTCAACGTATCTTGACTGTAATAAATATGATGAAATTGAAATCAATTAAACATCAACTATAATCAGATATTAAACCAAATGAACATACAATCCAATAGACATTCGATTTGGGACAGGAAGGGTATTTCCACCTTTTTATTGTCAAAGAAACATGAATCGGTACAAATATACCTGATCGGTCAAGATGCTTCTGCAACCGAGTCCTAGGCTCTTGTTCTTCACAATGACTTGGGAATTCCTCCAGTGTAGCATCACTTAAAGCATTCCTTCTAGGTCCCTCTCTCATAGATCCTCCTTGTATTTATGGGACAAGGGAGGCAGTTGAATTCGAGAGGTGGTTGAATTGGGAGGCTGGTGAAGTTGCAGAACCAACTTCAACTAATCCCAATTCGTAATCTTAATATATTTTTTCATTTCATCTTAAGATGTGCGTGGGTTTCATACAACCAAAGTAGCGCACAATATGCAACTTTTGTGCTTTACAACAAGCGTTTGCAACTTCCAGGATATGTGCGCGGGTTGTCTGTTATAAGAGTAGCACACATTTTAAGATATGTGCACGGGTTTCCAGTTATAAGAGTAGCGCACATCCACTGAAATATGCAGAAAAAATATATTTTCAACTGAAGATGTAATATCTCAGTATCAAATCATCCAAGGTCAATCTAGCTCTTCCATCCATAGTGTCCTTTTGTGTGATCAACAGAGCAATGTGATCACGGACGGAGAAGTACAGATTTGACCTATAACATTTGTGAAAGGTTAACCAACTATGAGACTCAACTGATTTGTGCACAAGAAAATGTTCTAGTACTTGAGAGAGATAAATCTGCATTGAGATCTTTACTGGAGCAATTGACGCAAAAAATCAGGATGATGACAAATCAACTTGAGGAAAAGGATAAAGAGATATCTCTTTTAGAAGACAAACTAGTTGAGATAAAGGGAAAGATACAAGTTCACATCTGCGCACAATTAGGAAGCGACAAGACAGAATCTGAAGACGAAGTGCAAAACAAGTTGAAAGATTGCACGTCAATACTAAACAATATTTTGAAAATTCAGAGACCATTTGAGGACAAAACTAGTCTAGGTTATGTAAAGACACCTAAGAAGATATGCGACAGAGAACGTTGCTCAAGTCAGGATAAGAATTTCAGGTACGATGGTTCCTTCAGCTACAACTATGTCTAATATACTAATCAAAGAAGAATCAATAGGGTGAAGTGCCCAAGTTGCAACCGTTTTGTCCATATTGCAAAATATTTTCAAACCGTGAGATGTTATGCATGCGATTGTTTTTGACACAAAGCTATGTACTGTCGAAGAGCAGTAAACTGTCAGGATGAAGATTTGTTGCACAAAGGATATTATAGTCAAAGAGACTTCAGTGCAAAATATCAAGAACAAAATCAAAACAAAAGTACGCACAACAAAGCTTGGGTCAGAAAATCTCCTTAGAAGTGCGCTAAAGATGGAGAGAATCCAAGCGCAGCAAATTGATGCCTCTCTAGCTAGTCCCATAAGGACTATGGGAGACCCTTGAGTTCAACACAATGCATCTGAAGGAAATCAAGGGGATGT
Source organism: Larix kaempferi (assembly GCA_027924585.1). Lineage (NCBI taxonomy): Eukaryota > Viridiplantae > Streptophyta > Pinopsida > Pinales > Pinaceae > Larix > Larix kaempferi. The sequence continues at coordinate 17,639,319 of BSBM01000205.1, forward strand.
TAGTTAGGAGTGTATTTAAGAATGCGTGATGTGTGGTTAAAATGTGTCTAAAGTTAGAATATGTTCGCACATGATTGTATGTTAAGTTCATTATTTTGCAGAAAGGGAAAATTGTATCCAGACATTAAGTGGTTATATATTTACACTGTAGAGAAGCATCACATTGAGTTCATTAACACAAATACAAGCAGAAAATATTTACATGAAGAATCAAACATTGTTGAAAGATAAAAGTAAGTGAAAAATGGATCTTTTCATTACATTCAAATTGGGCATGATTACAAAAAATTGCATGTGTAAAAGACTCCATGTCGAGGCCAAGAATGGTGTATACAAGAAAAGGAAAATTTGAGAAAATGCAGTAGCAATCTACAGTCATAGTTCGAGGTCAAGTTCAAATTCTGACCGGTTCGCAAGACCTAACTCCAAATCCATTGAAACCAGGGTTGTGCATTCAGAAGCAGGGTGCAGAGGAAGAAGCTGCAGAGTGGTAGACGAAAACAATCCATCATGCTAAGGTTGAAGATGAGACAATTCATCCAGAATCTATTGTTGTTGAAGCTCCATATTATCAACCCGACGAGTCAGAAGTTCAATTGCTTAGAATGTCTGTGATTTATCTGAGACTGAGAATATTGGTGAAGAATCGGGTTGTCCTTCACTTGTTGCTTCCAGGAACCCATGTTAGTTCTCAAGCGCGAAAACTCAATCTGTTGAGTTTGAATAGAAAGACTCACATTCTCGAGGGAACTATTTACTCTGTGATAAAAGGAGGCCATCAGAAGGAATAGAGAGAACCATAGGTCGAATCAAACATCAAATGCAATATGGAAATGCGATACTGAAATACAAGGATGCAAGAGGTGATGAACTAGACATTGCTCGCAGAGATCTTATAGAATCCATTGAAGGAAGTTCGTGTGCATGCATTAAGTTGATGAGATAGGAATTCAGTGTCGTATAACGTCGAAGAAGGTGGTGGAGTTTCCAAAATTAAATGCTCGACTTAATGAGTTTTTGGAAACAGTACAAAAAGGTGGAAATTCAATTCATCGAACCATACGATGAAGAAAGTTGCCTCAAAAGGATTGAGTATAGAAGCGACACGTCATAGTTCCCACACAAACTGAGTGTCATGTCCACCTTTACGCCAAGTTGACCGATAAATGAAAAATGTGCCATATCTTTGGTTGTCTTGGCAAAGGATGCGACAAGGCCCTATGACAGCGCAGTAAATGCGACAGGTGAAGCAGTCAGACGCATGAAATATAATGCAAAATTAGTAAATGACTGACTTAGGCACTGCACAGTTGGCAAGTAAGGATGATAGCATGATCACTACACAAGGAATGGCGAAGTATTATTGTGACAGGAACAAGAGATCAAGGTAAAATAACAATGTAACATATTTATCAGAAAAGTAATCAAAGGTAATTATGAAAAGATATAAGTACAGAAGTTGTGCAAAGCAACAAAGCAGAAAGACGGGGGGAGTTATCCCTGGATACAGTCGTGATGAACGCTAGTACAAAACAAACAAGAAGAAATCATATAGCACAAAATAATGGCACCTCTTTTCCATTGATGTCAAAGGGGGAAAAATGCATGAAATGCACATCAGAAGATGACATCAACAGGACAGAATGAAAAGAGAGATGCATGAAGATTTTCTATACATGATGATAGAAGTGATTCATGAAGTCAGTAGGATAACACAAAATGTTAAATATACAGCATCAGGAGACATTCTCCAAACCAATCTTGTGTAGTCAAGATTGATCATCCCATATAGAGGTGAGCACTTTGATTGCCTTCTGCGTAAAGATTATTCCTCCCGTATAGAGGTAATTGATAAAAGTAATGATGTTGTAAATTCTTGATGTTGTGTGATATATTATTAACCATGATCACCAGATTGCTCTTAAGTCTCCTTTAGATATTGATCACCTCTAAAGTGAATTACTTTAGCATATGATCATTTGGTCCGGAATAATATAATATGATCGCAACATCTGATAATTCTTCTTCGTATAATGTAATGTGATGGATAATTAAAGCTAGCACATATTGACCATGCATTAAGAGAAAGAAATAAAAGATAAAGCATAGATATCAAGAGAATTTGAAATTTCCCATGCAGACACTTTAGCTAATTAAAGGGAACTCAAATTATAAAGCTTCAATTAAGTATCAATGCTTCAATTAAAGCATCAGTTAAAGATATGTCTCAGTTAACTAAAGAACTCACAGTGATCACTTCAAGTAAATCAATCAACTTGATTTCAGTTAACTAAGTGTTAAATAAAAGGGACTAGTTAACTAAAGTATTTTCACTTTAGTTAAACTAAAAGACGGCACTTTAGTTAAAGAGAGTTAACTAAGTGACAACAAAGAAGATCTAGTTAACTAAGTGTCATTGCATGATGACACTTATGTTAAACTAAAATATGACACATGATTTGTGACACTTGCATGTCGACACTTAAGTTAGCCACCTAACTAAGTGGGCAAGATTTCAGTTAAGAGGCAAGTTCATCCTAAGTGACGACTCAGTGAGATGAAGCACTACATGAGAAGTGGGGCGCACCACTCCATGCAAGATTAATACATCCAGTTTGAGGGCGAGTTTATCTTGAAGCTGGAAGTTAAAAATTGTGACATCTCGGAATTTCATAAAAATTTAAAATTTTTAATAACAGCATTAATTATGATAATAATAATTGCGGAAATAATAATTGAGATTACGACAGCATTAGTTGTACATTTGTTAATACTAAGCATGCTTTATTTTATGTTTAGCAGCAATAAGATAATGACATTTATAACACATAATTAATAAACATGATCATGATGACAATGAATAAACGGACTGGGAAAAAGTTGCGACACTTTCTCTTTGCGATGATACTGACAGTTTGACTTTGTTGCATAAGGGTGTCATACGAGGTACCCTGGAGCTTACTTAGCTGCAATGCTAAAGCTTATTGAATGTTCTATGTGCAGACAACAGGTAAGAACGAAGTACGTGTAGTTCAGTTTCAGCGTCATAATTAAATAGAATGTTATAAATTCTGTTGCGACTCTCCAGAAGTGAGCAGGTATGAAATTCATAGCTAAAAATATTATCTTTCAGATGTACGTCATTCTGCTGATGGTTGTTGTCACTGTACTAGCTAGCTTTAAAGTCGTCATTATCTTTCCATCATTGATGTAATACATGTATCGCAAAGTCATTAAATGCTTATGTGAGAGAGTATGGTAAGAACTCATAGCTTTTTAGTCATTCTTCAAACTAAATATCTATATCCTTGGATCCAACGAATGTCTGCTATACAAACTAATTATTTTTATATCTTTGATAACAGAGTTTGTATAATCACAACCAAAGAATTACAAGGGTTACATTATAATCTCCTAAGTATGGGATACTTTAATCGTAACCTTACTATGTTGAACTAGTGATACTTATAACCCTTACAAGGGTTTGTATCTATTTGTAAGAATGGAATAAAGCGAGACTATGTCAATAATGTGACTATAGTTACCCTATTAACTAATATCTAAGTCCTAACATTATTATTTAAATCTACAAAATAGTAACCTTGGGACTTAAATAATAAATTGGAAGGTTGATCTATATGGATTTGTGTATCGTCATGGGTCAAACGATACAATAACATGTGATATTATATATAACTTAGAACCTATACGAAACTTGTGATTCGACTTATCATAGCATAATGTTATAATGTCGTGTAATAGGGTTGTAATGTAACGTTGGGAAATAGAACACTGACAAGCAATTAATGTTGGCAAGGTGGCGATTTGCTGGTTCATTTAAGTGACAAGAACGTCGAGCTATCGTGGATATTTTCTTTTGATTTTGCATTAAAAGCTTGACATGAAAGTCAGGGTGACAAGGTTTGTTGTCAATCCACGTATGGTAATATCATTGTAATGGTGAATGCCGAAACCACCGTGTCATTGTTGTGAGTTAACCTTCCTCCGAGTTGGATGTTTAGAATGATCCAGCGTGATCCACTATGGCATTACCATATATGAGAAGTGATAGTGCATTGAATGCATGGGTTGCTCGACCCAATGCAACCTCGTTGGCATACTGGCAGACGTTGATTTTGATGAATTTAGACCGTTCGATTTCAACCCTAACCTCTGTTGTTCAAAGGGTTTATGAGCTTGGAAAGTTGTTTGTTGTGTTATTATTTTGGTCTGTGTGGCCAACAGGCTGCCGAAATTTTGGTGTAGGAATTCTGTATGAGGTTCAACCTCGAGACCTCTGGTTTTGGAAGGTTACAATTCCCTTCCTGCTGCAATGGCGTCGTTTTGATGGACTATGCACCTAGTTTATAATGTCAATGGTTGGTAGTTCTGGAACTCGTCGTTTTAGTTTGAGTCAAAGGTTTTCCCTGGTGTAAAATGGACCAAGGGTTTCTCGTCTCGTCTTCAGCGTGGAGTCATTATTGAACTAGTGAAAGTGGAATGCTTTGGTAGTTTTGCAGCAAGGTAAATTTTCCTTTTATCAAATAGTAAAATCTTTAAATGTACTTCATCTTTCGATTTGGATAGGTATTAATCATCAAAACCTAAGCCATCATTTGTAGTCAGTTGCAGATTGTGAGGAAGAACATCGAGCAAGGGTTGTTGCAAGGTTGGCGAGCTTTCATTCGGGTAAGCTCCGGGTCTTCCAAACCTTCATAGGTGCTCTGTGACTGTGTTGATGAGATTTCAAGGGATGTGAAGTTGGTCCTGCCGTGGCTTGTCGTTGTTTGTTGAATGAAGAACTTTGAACCACCATTTATAAATCAAATGATACTATTTTTCGATATTGTGACTTTTGTTTGGTTAAATATCTTGGGTTCTTTACCATGTTATCGATCTTCCTTGACTGGAAAATGTAAGGCTCGTTAAAGACAAGGGTTTTAAGAACTCGTTTCAATAATGATTTTGGGTATAAACCCTGTATGTTTTTATTTGGAAAAACACGTTGTAATTCTCATTCTGATCACCACGACTTCATTCTTGAAGTTGGGACTGTGTAAGGGTTTAAAAACTATGGATCACGGCTTTTGTTTTAAGTTATGAGAGAAAAAGGAAGAGCCGAGTCTCGTCTACTGTGTAAATAATCTTTCCTTCTCAGTAATGAAAATATATGCTATTTAACTCTGTATAAAAGTATGTGTTAACATGACTTGAGGCCGTAGGTTGATATTGTGATTTTCGTCTTAATCTAGGATTTGTAAGACTTTGTTTAAAGTGATAGCTCGATAATGAAAACTATTAGTTTTTGTGTAGAAATCGTATTGTTGTAGGTTTTCAATGCGATTTTGTTCTATACTTAGGTTATGTGATACTTGTATCAGATGATAGCTCTGTAAAGTATGATGTTTGAATGGTAGTTACAATCATTGTAAAGAATATGACAGGCAAACCCCTGGTTCGTAAATGGTCTTTGGAAATGAAACATATAAAATACAGTTGTTTTCATAATAGTCTGTACATAAGATAGGGTTTGTACTGTAGAGTAATATGGATATAATATGCGCTTTTATGATACCATGTGTAAATGAATAGAGATCTAAAACAAATGATCTTAGGTTTATATAGTAATACAATACAGTGGTTAGAAAACAAATTTAGAGATTATAATAATTCTAAAATGATTGTAAATGTGGTTATTCTAATAGTGAATGATGTAAGAAAATACAGTGTGTGATAAAGAATGATTGTGTGATTGTTTGCATTTACAGCATGTGAATGATGATAACAATACTGTTTATTTTGAAGCTGTAATATAAATATGCTTTGTCGATTTACTTTTGAATACTACATAAAATAATAGAATGAGCAAACTATAATATATATATGTAGAGAAGAGAACGATACTTATATTTTATGAAACAATGCAATAATTTATGACAATTCTATATATTATACAGTAAGTTTTATTATTGTTAAATATAGGACAGAATAATAAAAATATAAATCAATCACTGTTCTATCTATTCGAATCAATGGCATTTGCCTATCTTCTAATCTATTTTTAATTTACGTATCTATACTAGAGTACGATGCTTCAAAACAGCATGTGGAAAAATATAGATATTGGTTTATGAAATCAAAATCATCATTAAACTTAAACATTCAGACTTTAAACAAATCTAGGTTTGAATTCTTTTTCGAAGCAGAAAAAAGAAAATACTAATTAAACCAAACAGAATTATTAACTGAGAATAAGTAGAAAATCTGTAGAACCTAAGAAAATCTGTAGGGCAACAAACAGTCCAAGAAGACTGTTCCACCCAACCAATTCCTGAAAACAGTCAAGTACTGTCTTAGGAACCCCGAGCCTGTTCACTGAACCACCAGGAGGAAGAAACTCAGGAAATAGGACTTCTTGCAATAACAAATAATTTCTAAATCTTCAATAGCTAGCAGTCCAATAGACCTGCACCAACATCTCTGGTTCTTCTCAGCAATATGCAGACTTAAGAGTACACTCACCATTAGCCTCCCTATTCAAATCTCTCAGTGATCACCTGATGCACATGAAGAAAATATTCTGCAGAAATATTGATTAAGAGCTGCCTGCTCAATTCGAATTTGCTTTTATAGGATGCCTAGGCCTTTTCAGTTGTTACTGGGTCATTAAATGAGTTTCCTGCTCACTCCCTCGACCTGGGGAAGAATGCCCTATTTTTAGGGGTAGTTTTCCCTTAACCAACAGCTAGTGGTGTGATGCAATTGTTGCCATCTGTCCGATACCTTCCAACAGCTTCCATTCCTCCTAGTGGGTCAGTGAACACTCATTTAACAGTCCTCTTGGGTGTTTGTCTCCTAATTAATTTATTTAAATAATAATATTCAGTAATTACATTCATCCATGATCAAAATTGATCATAATTACAAAACTTTGTAATTAAATTTAACATAAATTATTTTGCAAATAAAATAGTAATTTTCAAAAATTTGGGTAGGTGACAAAAATAGAAGAGAAGAATGCATAAATATGATATACAGGATTGTTGAATCCAGTGTGAAGTGAATTCTCTTCCCCATTGAAGGCAAGGCGCTTCTCTTTGTGCATGGTATTGTTCGTGCTTGTTATTGTTGTGTTGGGCACACATCCGATTGATCTCTCTTCTATGTTGCTTCTATATATTCACCAAGAAGTTTGGTGATCTCTTATCTTCCAAAAGCAATATGCTATGTTGTAAAAGAAATCATTCTCTACTGTCCATTATATTATATTGAGAAGAATTTCTTGGGTTTTTGTTCTCATAATTTTGAGGATTTTCCCCAGGGTATATCTTGTGTTATGGTTGTATGAATTTCATGGATTGAATTGTCTCATTGCTTCAAGTCTCTACATATAAAAGAAGTAAAGATCAAAGCTCTACCAAATTTCAACATCGTATCAAAGCTCAGGGCATGAAGGATCTCAGTTTTGCATGCCAGCTAGAGCCTACGTAGATCCTGAGAAGTTGAGCACAATATTTGAAGACTATGGCATCAGTCTCTATATGAACGGAATATTGTCTTGAGGGCACCTCAAACTTCAACACTTGGAAGGCTAGGATTCTTATTATCCTATAGGAACATAAATTGGATGGATATGTATCCACTGTGGTGGAGGAGCCTACATCTAATGCAGGGTGCATCAACTTCAAGAAGAATCAAGCTAAGGCTAAACGGATCATCTATGATTCGGTAAAAGATATCTTGATTCCCGTGATCACACCGTTGAATACCGCGAATATATATTTCCTGAAAATCAATTTTGACCAAAGACCACCAAATCTAATCGACCTCCACACACTCGTTGTAGCCAAAACTTTGGTAAAAGGGAAGATGTTTTTTATTCCCCACCCTCCGAGCTTTGGGGAGGGTTGAATTGTTCCACTTAACCAATGGGAGACCTTGTTTGACCCTGCTACCAAACCAGGTAAATTTGAAACATAGATGACATATCTTTTCAAGGATTCCTCTTGGAATCGAAGAAATGATTTCCTAAAAAATATGTTGTGCATCCAAAACATATTTGACAAAAACAAATTGACCACCCCAATACAACCAATGGTGGATCCAATCCTCCACTTTTCTGATGAGCCATTGTTAATCACACTTTTTGTAATCATTTTCCTTTAGGATGAACCCAAGGTATTTTACCCCAAATTTAAGCTCATAATTTCAACATGGAAATAATGCTTGAAGGAAATTTCTATCATATTTCTCAAGCCCATGAACTACTATAAAGGATTTCCCCAAATTTACATGCATTCCTGTAGTTTCACATAAGATATCAATAATATATTTAGGCTTCTTGACATCACCCCCCATCCACTAAAGGAAAAGGTAAAATATTTTCAACAAATAAAAATGTGTCGATGAATAAGAGTTGGTGATCTTTATTCCTTTAAACAATCTAGTCCCTTTTGTTGCTTTTAACATACGATTGAGACCTTCCTCTATTACTAGGTACATAAGGGGGGGGAGAGGACATCCCTACATAAGTCCCTTTTCAAGATTGAATAACTAGGTGGGAGACCCATTGATTAAGATAGAGAGTGAAACAAAAGAGATACAACTCATAATCCAAGACACAAAGGGAACATAAAATAACAAGATGAATAACGAGAAGATGCATATAGAGAAAATTCACATGATGGAAGGCTTTGGATAAATACATTTTAATTACGATATATTTATATATTTTTTGCTTGATTGAGTGTAATCCCTCCTGAGCCACTCCAACGACATCATGGATCTAACCTCCCTCTGGGAAGCGAAATTGCTCTTCGAATATATTTAGAGAGATCATAGGTTTTATTCTTCTTGCAATGATTTTGGATATAATATTGTATAAAAAGTTGCAAAGAGATACCGGTCTCAACTAATCAAATGAGACAAGTTTATCCACCTTAGGGATGAGAGAAAGGAACTTAGATTTAAAGGTAGGTAGGATCTTGGGGGGGAGCCCATTTTTCTCTATGACTCTTTTGATATCCTCCCCAATGAGTTCAATGTAACCCACAAATAATCCTATAGGTAACGAGTTCGACCTAGGATTTTATCTTTCTAACAACCATGGAGTATAGACTATAGTTCATTCATACTAACTATGCCCATCAAGTCCTCATTATCCCGATCATTGACAAATCTGGGGAAATCTAAGGTCACTTTAAGGATCTTAGTTATGGATAGTCTTCCATCATCCTTGAATATCTTCTTGAAGTGATCTACCTCCATAGTAGCAATAACTTTGAACCAAAATAATTTCTCACCATTGTTATTGTTTATTTTCTAGATATAATTGTATGCTTCCCTCATCTTAACAAATCTATGAAAAAAATCGGTGTTTTCATCACCAAATTTTAACTAGAGGGCATGACTTTTGAGTCGCCATTGTTTTTCCTAATCTAGAAGGATATCCTTCTTTTTGCTTCCAACAATTGAAGCTCCTATTTGGATTGGGTAGACAGGTATGAAGGATTTTTTCATCTCTATTTGAGGTAATTCTATCCCCCTTTTGGTTTTCTCCTCAAACCAAACAATGGAAACCTTCTTTGCGTGTTTCAAATTGGACAGAAATTACTCAGAAGCAAAGTTAGAAGAGAGGCCATTATAGGGATTCTAATCCTCCTTGATAGCAGCAATATAACTCTAATATTTGATCCATTCAGGGTTCATATTATGGCATGCCAAGTCAAACAATACAAGGAAATGGTTGAAATCCCTCCCCTCCCCCCGGAACAACCCACTAGCAACATTTTACTTTTTCTTCGAGGAGGGATTCAAATACTAGAAACATGTCCAATATCTTAATAACTCTAGCATCTCCCACTCTTTTGTTTCACCAAGTAGGACTAAGAATGGTTAGTGCTATATCAACCAATGCCACTTCCTCCCATTTGTGGATGAAATAATTTGATAACCATTCACCTGGGAGATGGTCCCCCATACTTTTGATACGTCGATAGATAAATTCAAATCTTCTCCCATTATAATGAGGCCTTGTAAGATCCACTTTTTAGAAAAAAAATTGTCCCACAAAACTCATCGATCCAAGTAGGGTCCATAAAAGTTAAGGAACACGATTTCTTTCCTAAGCTCACCCAAGTGAAGAACCGTCCAAGTCCCAAGGGAACATTCCAAAAATTGGATAAGTGCAGAGGCTCGGTCTTTCACACCGTGAGAATACCTCTAGACTTACATTTTGAGTCAACATATGAGAAATATCAGCCACGGAACATCTTCCTAAGATCCCCAAGTAGCATTCCACCATCCATCATAATTTATTAAAGATAAATGACATTTGGGTTTTGATCCAAGACCAAATGCTTTAGGTTCAATTTCTTGGAGGGATTGATCATCCATCGATAGTTTAGGGTGAGAAAAATCATTGGGTAACCTTAGAATGGGGATTTTGGCCTCTAATCACCCCTTTGAGAGATATTTACTTTCTAGTTAAATTTATCTACTACTTTGATGTTGTGCTTTGGACAAGAGGGATTCTCTCCCTCTAATCGTTCCTTTTGTTAACAGGCCTTCTAAACAACCCAATCCCCCCACTTTTCATTTTAGCAGTCTAGGAGAGCCCTTGGATCTGGGCCTAATGTTGTATTTAGGACCTTCAAAATTATCTTCCCCGAAGCACAATGGTTGCTCTTCCATATCTCCTCTAAGTTTAATAGTCTCAACTAAGGAACCATTGGTTATCACAATGTCCTTCTTAATATTTGGATGGGAAGGAGAATGATGGGGATGATAACAATTAATACCAGGTAAGCTAACAAGAAAATATCCTAACTCTGGATGGGATTTCTTTATAGGAATCCACAACAGGGAGTTTTCGAAGATTTCAAATTTTAAAATATTATTGGGTTGAAAAGGAGAAAAGGGGGAATTTCTCGATTTTGACAAACCTTGTTTCGGAAAGGTAATACTAACTTTATATTTAGGCTCAAATTATACCATACTTGGGCCTTCATAATAAGGGGATGTAGTTGGATTGCGCCTAGTTGAATGGGTTTCTCTATCCCCTTGAGATGGAACATTCTTCAAAACCATTGGAAGATTCTTCCCAACATAAAGTACAAATCTTGGAGGATTTTCTCCAGTATTCAACACCATTGACATTGCATTTTCAAGTAATTGGGACTTCCTAACCCATTTCTAACATTTGTGTGGGATTGCATATTCAAAAACCAAGTAGTCAAGTGTTTGTTGATGTTTTATTCTGCCATTGTTATCACTTGAATTTTGCACACATGTAACAGTTCAATGTTCATTATTGAAAGACATCATCAAAATACAACATGAAACTCACGAGGCTTCCATCTTACCAAAAATCAACTATGGAATAAATTTGTTTTAGCACAATCAAACTTTGTTGACCTACGTGACTTCATACAAAGGGAGCTTAACATTGCATGGAAATCCTTCAAAACCTATGTGGTTTTGCACACATGCGGACTATTAAATTTTGTAGTGCATTTAAGGCTCCTCGATTGCATTTTTAGTGCCAAAAAGGTTCAAAATGGATTATATTAGGTGCTAGGCATTCAATAGCCCCATCTTTGTATTTGGAAGCCACTTCATGAAGAACATTCACATTTTGAACTAGTTCTTTGAAGACCTCCAAATTAGCTATAAAAGGAATCCATGGGTATGCATTCCATAAGAAAAATATGGAGCCAAGTTATGCTGCAAGGATATTCTTGGAAAACATCCCTTCCATCCTCATTCTTATGATTCATTGGCTTCTCAAGTTCCCTTGACATCTTCCTCAAGAAGCAAGTGTTTTCCTTCACCATTACAAGTTAGTTAGTGAGCAATTATAGAGAATTCAAAGGACCCTCCCAAAGGGAGTGTTGGTTGTCTCTTGGAAGCTACATCCTCAAGGTAATACTATTGTATTCAAATCTTTTTCATTAGACAATAAACATTTGGTTGAATCTCATCCCTTTATTGTGTTTTTCATATCATTTTTACAATTTTAATCTTAGACATAGTTATAGTATGTGTGGTTATATATTTCATAGCTTTACCATCTTTGTATTGTTCATACTAACCCACTCGTGTATTGTTTCCTTGGTTGCAACCTACAAGGAAAGGACATGTAGCTCACCATTGAGCCATTTTTCCCACAACGGTATTGGCAACTCCACTTTTTGTTTTTATTCATTTCATTAGATATAGGTTGTCTAATTCTTGTTGCTAACTTGGGAATTGTTGCAGGATCATAATATTTCTATTCATACCCCTAACCAGTGAGTTTGCAAATCGAATACCAATTTCTTCCCATTTTTCATCCCAAGCAATTCCTGCCATCTGTTCTAAGAGACTCCATACAACTAATCCTTCGGAAATCACACTGTCACTCTGGACCTCTTTTTATTTATTCATGTGGCTTTACCAAATGACCCTTGCAACCTTGATCCCACACTGCCACTTGATTTACCTATGTGTTTTCCCGCACTACTTCTCCATGCAGAACTATCAACTCTCGGTTCACACAGTAATGCAACTATGAGCACTAGGACATGCGCAATTTTAATAGAATTAGGTGTAATTAGATTGCTTTCTTCACAATTGCAGTCCATGTCACCACTCACAATTTTAAGAATTAACAAAACAACCACAATTTTTTTTATTTGCTTAATTATTAAATCACCAGCTTTAAAGTAGGGGGGAAAATCAGTTTGCAACTTTGTTTTCTAGGACATGGGGTTACCAATGAACTTATAGCCTACACTGGAGTAGACTACAAAACATCTTCCTTACTTTCAAAGTTAAAAGGAATGTTTAGTCTAGGCAATTTGGGTAAACTTGCATTAGTTTAAACATTTTTGCCGCTTGCATATTTCTTTTGTAGCATTCTAGATTAGTCCACTCTTGAAACAAATAAGGGACCTAAAAACTCCTTGAACCTTAGTATGCTCTTTAACTTGCTCCCATAAAGTGATCTTGGTGAATCAAAAAGGACTTAAAGAATGAAATGCCTCCCTTAACACATTTTGTTTCAAAAAGTCTTTCTTGCAATCATTCAAAGCACACTTGGGAAATTAATTTGAAAGGAGTGAGAACCCACACATGTTCAAATCCTCAATATTTATTTTTCTAGATTCAATTGCAAGTTTATTTTAAATTATTATTTCCCACACATGTGTTTTACCACTTGAATCACACATAAAATGGACCTAAAGACTCTTATTAGTAAAGTATGATCTTCATCTTGTACTCATAAAGTGATATTGTTGACTCGTAAAAATTGAGAGGTTTGAAATACCTCCATTTTCACAAATTAATTCAAAACTCAGACTTTAAAAAAAAATCAATCGACAACTTAATCCTAAATCGACTTAATTCCTCCTCTAAGAGGTCACAAAGAAAATATAGTCCAAGCTAGGATTTTTGGGCTAGGCATCCAAATAATACCCCTAAATATTTTCACATGAAACAATAGTTGTTTCCTTTTAGGGAGCTTTATATCTTGCTATACCAAGTGTGTCAAAACCTAGATAAAAAGGCATAGTGTTCAAGGATGCTAAATTTGAGACCGGATTTTTTTGTCGTTCACCACAGCAAGCTACCCAGCTTTTTGTGGAGGCGACACTTGACCATTCAAATCCAAACCACTTATCCACACTTGAGGCAGGTATGTTGGTGACCATAACCTAGGATTATCACCAGGTGGAATTTGTGGGATGCATTTGCACCTTGATCATATTTTTTTGGTTGTTGGAAGTGTTTCCAGTCCCTTCGAAACATATCCCCAACACACCTCATTATATCTAATTCATTCATACTTTCACTAGCCGTCTTCAGTGGGTTCATAATTGTCCAATAAGAGAGCTATTGGAAGGCCTAGTTACAACATTTAGACGAAGGACTTTAAGTCAATAGTATCACAACATTTGTTTCTTTTAAATTTACAATAAACTCAATGTAATTAGGGAACACATACTATAAATTAACATTAATGATACTTTGAAAGTTACACTCCTACACCATCATTTGCATATGTTATATTCCCCATCATACTATTGCATTTTTAAATTTATTTATTTCCTATTGAATGCATCACAAACTTTCTTCTATCAACATAGGAACCATAACGAACTTACCACCATCTAGTTGTTCCTTAAGGATTCAAGGCATTGTTGGAATCGATTTACTACTGAGAGGGGGGGTGAATCAATATTAGCGCAGTTATTAACAATTTTACCTTCTTAAATAGGCTAGTCTTAACTTAATATTTCTCTTTAGTTATGCATCCAATATAAACAAAATCATTCATCCATATATGCACCAATACAGAGAACATAGAACACATAGTATTTTGACATGCAAACCCAAATTGGAGAAAACCACAGAATGCTCTTTTGTAATGAAAAGAATACATTCAAGGAAGCACTAACTTCCTGTGTTTACCAGCACCAACTAGAAGGAGGCATCAACCTGAAGGAAGATCCAACTCCCTGTGTTCTCCAGCACCAACTGAAAGGAGGATACAACCTCCTTCTCCTTGCCCCGTTCTACCGCCCCGATATCCAATATAAGGTTCTGACTTACTGAAATTCCAACTCACGCACACTTTTGATCTTTTGATATTAGTTTTGTTATGCGCTACCTTCGTATGCAGACGATTCACTTTCATTGTTTTGCATACATCACTTGACTTCTCATTCCTCTCAATTCCACACTTCTATTGATATCTTACTTCATGTAATGTGTGTTTTTTTTCCTGCAGTTTATGCTAAGGTATGCTTTTTTATCTGCTACTGCACAATTTCACTCAACGACTGATAATGTGCTTTCAATTCATAGCTTGTTGTTCTGAGATAATGCACCAGTAACAGATGGAGTTGTGCACTTACTTTGATGTGTATTTTTTGTTTAAGTGCCACGGTATTTTAGACAATCTACGACATACTTTGTTTCAAGTGACCCGTCCTTTCATTTTGACGCACTTGTCTCAGATGATCCTCATCATGATGCGCTTATTGGATCCTACTGCTACTTTGTCATTACGCATTAGATGTATGTATCAACTTCGCACACTTCACTTCAACTTTCATGCATCATCTAAACATATGCGCATCATCTGATATACTTCGGTTTTGTCTCTACGCTTCTGACATACAAGATATGTGATGGTCTGCGTGCTGCCAGCAATACTATCATTCGATCCTCACACACTTGCGCATACTTATATGATTCTGCCTTTCGGTATTTGCACATCCATCACAGATCTACAACATCATTCTGTACACCATCAGTATTTCATTATGTTGCATGTGTGCACTTGGCTCCTTGCTATATCATGTTGTTCTTCCCTCAAGCCCTTGATGCCCCAAATAAAATTATATCTTCCACTTGAAGCTCTACAATCTTTCCATTGATCTTACTTCAAGTCTCCAACTTGTATCTCTATATATACATGTGTTGCACGGATTGTATGTCCACGAGTTGGTTGTGGCATCCCTTCTTCCATATTTCGTGGATTGTGCTTTTGCCACATGTCATCTTCTGCGATCCTGATGTGCCATCCTTTGTGGATCTTACGCACCCATGGTCCATGACTTAGTGGAACTTACACCTTAGTGGTGTACTCTTGCACTCTCGATGTACCATTTCTTTGAGGTATGTGTGCATTCTTACTCTTTGACTTGATGAGTCTTTGACCCTTGTTGTACCATATCTTGTGGGTATTGTGCACCTAATGTATTAATGCTTTGCAGAATCTGCACATAAACTAACTTTTACCTTGTGGTACTTTGACCCTTTCCATATCATCATGTGTGGGACTTGCGTATATTCTATGTCGTCGGCTTGTCGGATTTGCGAATAAACAACTTCAACTATTGCACCCTTCTTGGAACTTGGGTGCCCTTCACTGACTAAAAGCATCTTCTGATTAGTAAGACTTGTGTGCTTTCAGGATTGTCCAACCATAAGATGTGTCTTATTGTTTACGCACTCCTAGTCTTTGACCATACAATGTTTAGGCTTGCTTGTGCATCCTATATTATTCTTATGACATGCTTGCACACTTGTACCTTTGCTTGACCAACTCCTTGGCTGCTTATGCACATGTACCTTTGTCCATCCAATTCTTTAGCTGCTACCTTGAGAGAGTATGAATTGGTGGACTTGATATCTACGTGGTTAATACATGTAGTAGGATACATTACTTATGGATCTACATGATGTACCTTCCTTATGTGCTTCATCAAATTGATCATGCACGATTTATTATGTACTTCTGAATATGCATGATGTATCTTCCTTATGTGCTTCTTTATTTTGGTCATGCATGATGTATCCTTGGACACACATCTTCAAATTGGAATCGAATTTTAGATATACGTCTTCATACTGGCATCCATGTCCTTCACCATCTTGCGCATATAATTCTTCAAAGTGGATTCCATATACTTATTTAAGCTGGAATAGTAATGTTGTATCCACTTTGACATCAGTTGACAACAATTATTCAAACTGAATCAATTTACATTCTCTTTGACATTAGTTGACATCAATGACAACCAAAGTTCAACAATATCCCCCTTTGGAATTGATGTCAACACCTTATGAAGTTGTGTATGATCTCTGAACTGTATGCTTCATCCGTACTTTTGTAGTGCTCCCCATGAGTTCTTTTGGATTTTGGCTTATGTGCTTCCTGCTATTAGTAATTCTTTCACTTTCTATTACTTTTGCAAACTCTTTTTCTTTCTATTACTTCTGCATAGACCATATGTTATCCAATGCCATTTCTCCAAGTGATCTACTTCACGCTCTTTCACGTCTACTGCATCTTCATGTTTTTTCTTCAATGATCTGCTTCACACTATTTCATGTCTGCTACATCTTCATGTTGGTTCTTCTCTGCTGCATTCAACTTTATGCGTAATCAATGTACAACCAGCTTCATGCTTTTCTCCCCCTTTGATATCAATGGCAAAGAGGTGCCATTACTTGTGAAATGTAGGTTCTTCTTTTGCTTTATTTTGCACTGGCCTTTACGTCAACTATTTTCAAGGATGACTCCCCCTGTCTTCATGCTTCATTTGTTTGTTGTAATTCTACACTAATATCCTTTTATCATTATTTTTTATTGATTTCCTGATACAAGTGTTACATTACTCCTTCATCTTGATCTCCTATTCATGTCACCACACTACATTATTCTTTGTGCAATGATTCATGCAAACATATTTTCATGCCAACTGGGCAGTGCCAATTCTTTCCTTGGTTATGCCTTGTCATTTCATTTGCTTCCTTTCTACACCTAACTGCTTCATCTATCACATTTACTGTGGTGTCACATTACCTTGTCGCATTTATTGTTGTTGCATTACTTAGTTCATGTGAGATCCACTGCATGTCACCATCGTACTTGATATTTTGGGGCAACATCATTATGTCGCATGACCAAATGAATTGAATTTTCTCTTTCTGTACACCTATTAAATTCAACATTCAATTTTGGCGACTCCGCCACCTTCTTCGACTTGTGAGATATTGAATGCATATCTAATCAAATTAATTTCATGTGCATGAATGTCTTACATTCAAATCTATAAGAGTTCCATGAACAATTCTTGGTTCATCACCATTAGTACTTCTGCATTTCTATTTCGCATTGTCATCTGGTTCTTCTTCTTTCTTCCAATGGCCTCCTTCTATAAACGAATGAATAGCTCTCTTAAGAATGTGCGACTTGCAGCCTAGACTCAGCAGTCTGAGTTCTCGCTTGAGAGTTGATATGGGAATTTGGCAATAGCGGATGGAGGAAAAGGAGTTTCGTCATCAATATGCTTAATGACAAGTGTGTTACAGACATTCTGAGCGACTGATTCTCCCGACCCATCGAGTCGACAATCTGGAGCACCAACTTCAGCAATTTTTTAATGAATTGTCCTTGCTTCGGACTTAGTATGTTGAACCACCGTCATCTGTAACTCTACAAATCCTTCCTGTGCATCCTGCTTCGGAGTGTACTGCTCTAGTACCGATCTACTTGGGTCTTTTTATTGCACACAAGCCAGATACCGATATTGGCCTTGAATTGCAACTACGATTACCGTTAGACCAAAACCTGCAAGCTATATATTGCTTCAACACTTCAATTTTGTCGATGTTTTTTTATGTACGCCTTTTGGCCTTGGCATGGAGTCCCGAACCATGTAATTTTGTAAGCATATTGAATTTGAATATAATGAAAAGTTCCATTTTGCACAGACTCATGTCTATCTTTTAGCAATGTTTGTTTCTTCATGCAAAAATTTTCTTCTTACATCTACACTACTAAATTCAAACAATTACTCGGTTCTGCAAGATAACTCAACAGTAACTTAATGCGTGCATCTAAATTTTTCTACGGCATTTCCAACTTAACTTATTACCTCGTGCAACCATAATGAATATTGAGATAGACACATTATAACCACACACCTAACTAACATACCCCTTGAATTCCTAAGATGCATCATGGAACTCAAGGATCTCACTCAATCCTTATGGGATTATCTAGAGAGGCAGCAATTGCTTGTTGCATTAGATGCACCTGGATTATTTGCATCTTCAGCGCACTTCTGAGGGGATTTACTTACCCAAGTTTTGTTGTGTGCACTTTTTCCTTGATTCTGCACCGGATATTTCTTACTATAGTCCTTTTGAATGTGATTGCCTTTGTGGAATAAATCTTCATCATGATAGTTCATTGCTTTTCGACAGTACATAGCCTTATGTCCAAAGCCATCACATGCATAACATCTCACAGTTTGACAATATTTTGCACTATGACCAAAGCGATTACATCTTGTGTACTTCATCTTATTGATCCTTCTTCAGTTAGTAAATTGAAAAGAGTTGTAGTTGAAGGAATCATCATACCTAAAGGACTTAACATGATTCGAGCAATATTATCTGTCGTAGACCTTCTTTGATGCCTTTTCATAACCAAGGCCTGGTTTGTCTTCTGGTGATCTCTAATTGTTCAAAATTTTGTTCAGGATTGATGTGTTGTCTTTGAACCTGTCTTTTACTTCATCATCATTACTGGCCTTGAATTTTTATTGATGTGCGCAAATTGCTATGGGCTCTTGGAATTGTTTCTTCCCCTTTATCTCAATCAATCTGCCTTCTAGATGAGATATCTCTTTCTCCTTCTTTTCAAGCTAATTTGATAACATCTTGATTTTCTATGCCAGTTCTTCTAAATAAACTTTCAATGCAAATTTCTCTTCCTCAAGCAATTTGATCTTGTCTTGTGCTCAAATCAATTGTTTCTCATAGTTGGTTACTTTTTCATGAATTTATGCGTCAAGAGACTCTTAAAACGGATTGCCCTGTTCTTCATACCTCGACAATTGTTCCTGCAAGAATTTATTCTTCTTCCTTGACTTCTTTAAGTCATCTAGGGCACTAATCAACTCACCTTCCCAATCAATGTCTGTTTCATCTTCATATTCTTCAGATTGATTATCAATCTTGACCTCACCAACTAGCTTTGGAAGTGTATCTAGATTTCGAGGTGTCTTGAACGATCCACCAAAGAAGTATTTGTCTAGTGATCCTGGTTTGTTTTGTGCAACTAGAGTATTCTTCGAACCGCTCTTCTTCTTTTCATCTTTGCTTTCTTCTTCCACAAAGGCCATGAAAAGTACTTATTTTGGTTCTTCGTCGCAGTCACTTCCTTCATATGCATTGCTTCCTTCCTCAATGTACAGACTCTTCCTATGTTTTGGAATCCTCCTTTTATTTTTAGGTCTGTGTTGAGATCGCGCAATTTTTTGATCATACGAACTAGATTCCTCGTCGATGTCATTGTCTGTGTTTTCTCTATAAGGACACTTAGAGGCATAATGACCTACTCCTCCAAATTTGAAACATTTGAAGGGAAAAAATTTCTTGTACTTAACTCGTCCTCTTTTCATATTTTTGACGAAGTTTGATTCCTCATCATCTGAATCATCAGAGCAGTCCTTGTCATGATCATGCTTATCCTTTCTAGTGGCTTTAAAAGCAGCTTCCTTTCTGATGGGAGTCTCTTTCTCAGTTCTCATCTCATATGCAGTCAAAATCCCCTGAATCTCGTCCTTCATTAGGTCTTCAATATTAGCTCGGTCTTCTAATATAGACACCTTCACATCAAACCTTAAGGGTAAAGCTCTCAATATTTTCTATACCACAAATTATTCTTCCAAAGTAACCCCAAGATTTTGATATCATTTACTATCTCATCTACTCTTAAGAAGTAAGCAGTAATTTTTTCTTCATCTTTGATTATCAGAGATTCAAATAACCCAGAGTAGTTATGCAATTCTGATTTCTTTACCTTTTCGTCGCCTTCATAGACACCTATGAGTTTGTCCCAGAATTCCTTGGTTGAAGCGCAATGCATAACCTTGACGAATTCATTATCTGTCAAACCACATAGCGGTGCGTTTCTGTCTCTTGCATTGCTCTCATAGATTCTCCTTTGTGCTGGATTAACTGGCACGGCTGTTGGTACATTGTAACCATCAACAATATATTGTCAAACATGTGCTCCTAGTGATTTCAAGTATACTTCCATTTTGACCTTCCAGAAGGTATAATTGGTGCCATCAAACCTTGGTTCTTTGTTATTTGAAAGACCTTCCTGCTTGTCCATATATGAACAATGATCTATCTTCCATATGTTAATCTGTTACTAAAGACACCCTCTCTGATACCAATTGTTGGAATCGATTTAATATTGAGAGGGGGGTGAATCAGTATTAGGGAAGTTATCAGCAGTTTTTACCTTCTTAAACAGATTAGCCTTAAATTAATCTTGATCTTTAGTTATGCATCCAATATAAACAAAATCATTCATCCATATATGCACCAAGACAAAGAACACGGAACACATAGGATTTTGATGTGGAAACCCAAATGGGAGAAAACCACGGAATGCTCTTTTGTAATGAAAATAATACATTCAAGGATGCACCAACTTCTTGTGTTTACAAGCACCAACTGAAAGGAGGAACTGACCCACCGGTTTTACAGGCACGGACCTAAAGGAAGCTCCAACTCCCTGTGTTCTCCAGCACCAATTGAAAGGAGGCTACAACCTCCTGCTCCTTGCCCCGTTCTGCCACCCAAATATCCAATATAAGGTTCTGACTTATTGAACTTACAAATCACGCACACTTCTGATCTTTTGATATTAGTTTTGTTGTGCGCTACCTTCATATGCAGACTGATGAGTCCAAGATACATGTATTTGATAGCCTTTCCCCACAGCAAAAACACAAGAAAGGGTGAAGAAATACACTTGTTTTGTGGGAGAAATTATTTACCTTGATTATTTAATGAAGTTGTTTTAAATATTATTCTTGTATGTTTAAATGCGTGTTCAATAAACTAATTATGTGAAAATCGAGTATGATTGAGCAGGTCCAGGTACATTAAAGGACTAACACGCAGATCAAGCAGTATACTGAAAGTTCATTCAAAGCTCAACGCCTTTTTCTTGATTTCTAGAGAGAACACCTGTTCAAACAGAATCAGCAATTCGACATCTAAGTTAGGTTAAGCATTAGAGGCATATATATACGGGCCTCTCGGCTAGCGAGGGGATCCTATTTCCATTTTTTAGAACCATTGTTTTACGTTTTTATACTGTCGAGATACTTTGAGTTACAGACTTTTGTTAAACTATGAAGCTGCTATTTTGAATAAAGATTTGATGTTGCTTTCAATTCGGTGTCTATAAGTTTCCTTCACTCCTGAGTATGGGTTGGAGAGGGCCCCTCCAACACATAAGCCAGGAGATCTTACTGTTCAGGTATTTTTTACATTGACTGAAATCTATATTACATATGAAAGCATTTGAATGGCATTAATTAGTACGATTTGATTTATGTAGTAATGCGACCAATCTAATTCTGTAGTAGTTTATAACACATTCTATAGTTCGGTAACACTATTTCAGTAGTCCTATAGCATCATTCTTCCAAAGCATATTTTAAACATCTATTTCCTTATGTACTCACATTGATTTTGAAACAATGATCCAGATCTTAAAGCTTAGGCACTCTCCCATTATTATGGTTGCTCATAAAGATTGCTTACTTTCAATATTGTGGTTAATTAATGATATTCACTTCTTGAAATTCAGATCACTTCGTAGCATTAGATAATGGTATTCTGAACTTGGTTTTGGCAATTGAATAGGTTAGACCAGACTTCTAGTTTTATGCATTTGATTTGCAGTAATTGCTTCTTAGATTAAAGATCCAGCTTTCCTTATTTTAGAATAAATCTGCTACGTTTTTAGTATTCACTTTCATAGTCTAAATTCTCTATTTTCAGCAAGTCAATTCTTAGGAGCATATTTATTGTTTTCATCATTTAAATTCTTTAATATAGATTTAAGGTCTTCAGTATTTGAACTTCTTAGCATAGGTATTTTTCATCCATAGATTAGGCAATCCTTTTCCATCTTATTTGATTCCTTTTAGGCAACCTTCAAACACTGATACCAACACCCAACCACGCAAAGACTATCCTATAAGAGCACATATAGTGTCTGCACCTCTGAAGTTTGTAAGTCCCCCGGGTTGATAATTAAAGTAGGCTCCTAGTCTAGCTTCCCTCATTAGGCATCCATTCTAAGAGCTCACCACTTTTTGGCGTCGTTGTCGGGGAGGTGCTAAATCTTTTAGGAGACATCTTCACCAAACAAAACAAAAAAAACCAAAAAAATCGCATAAAAAAAACAACAACAACATAAAGATTTTACCAATGTATGCCTCGTTGGCAAAGGGATAGGTTTGGATGCTTTCTGTCGAAGTGTCCCATGAGAAACAACAGTAACAACAGTTCTGACCACTCTCAGTTTGAATTCCTAAACTCTGAAAACGAAACTGACTCCACATACGATCCAAACAGAGACAACTTCTCTACTAGTTCCAGCTCAAACACCACTATGGTAGACGAAGAAGAGGAACCTAGGGAGCTGTTCACCTTCCCCATTAGCATACCTCTTGGAGATGCTAGGATGAAGAATATAAACCCTAACAATTTTCCAAGCTTCCATGGATTGACTTCAGATGATCCTGACACATTCCTATTTGAATTTGAGGTAGTTTGCAGATCCTTTGATTACACTACGGAAGCACAAAAGCTGAGACTTTTTCCCTCCACACTGAAATATTTATCACTTAGGTGGTTCATGACTTTAGAAGGAAATAGTATTTTCAGTTCGGACCAAATGAAACAAGATTTCCTAGAAAAATATAGGGACTACTGCAAAGCAAAGGATACAAGGGATGAAATATTTAAGATGCAGCAGGGAGACCGTGAATCCTTAGAAGACTATGCCCGGCATTTTCAGTTCAACTACAAACGAGCTAACCATTGCACCCTAGACCCTGAATCGCTGAAACTTGTCCTTCTTAGAGGGATCAAAGAAGAGAATTTTGAGATCTTAAACCTCTTGGGAGATGGAGACATATTCCAGAAAACTTATGACCAAATACTACAGATCTTCAAAAACCATTCTAGGTCTAGGAAAAGCGAAAATGGGACAAGAGATACACATCTATCCATAGGGTCATCATCATCATTTGCAGGACCAAACCTTAGAAAATCTGATTTAGGGAACCTCCTTGATGACATGAAAAATGACATCCTACAATCATTGGCCATGCAACTTGATGCACTCCAAATAAAGAAGAAGCGGGATGAAATTAACCAAGCATTAGCAGTATTATGTCCCCATTGTAGAAAGAAACATGATAAGGGGCAGTGCACATTAAATACCATAGAAATATGTGGTATCTGCACTGACAATCACTCCACTGATAAATGTCCCCTCCTACCCTCATGTAAGGTTTCTATTCAAGATCCTGCAACTGAAGGAGCAATAGAACAGCTCTGTTTTATAAATCAAAGAAGGAGTAATTTTGTCAGACCATACCAACTTAGCAATCAATCCTATTATAATCAGGGCCAGCAAAATTGGAATTCTGCACCAACTCCATGGCAAGCATAGCCAAATCCAAACCAATGGCAGCAAAATCAGCAGACTTATCATCAGAATCAGCAAACTTATCAACCACCCTATCAACAATATTATTACCCACTGTCTTACCCTCCATACCACCCACCTTTTCCTCCATCAACTACAAATTATGAAAATCAATACCCCCATCCATCAAATTGGAGAGCCCCATTACAACAGCCACTTATTATGCTGCCCCCACAGACTCAACCACCCCCCAAACCCCCACCAATTCCAGCCCAACCCATCCCAAACCCTAATAATAACAGACCTCCACAACAGCAACAGACTTATAACGTTGACATCACACAATTCCCTACCTATGTCGTAGACACCATGGAAATAAATGAAATAAACCTCAGATCTGGAAAAACGTTGCAAAATACATCCACGCAGAATATCCAAGAACCTGAAGCTCAAGAACAAACAACAGAACCCTATATTCAGCATCTGGATGAACCAAATCCTCAAGATGAAGAAACCTAACCACTCCCACGAAATAAAAACCCTCCATTTCCAGAAAAACTTATACGCAATACAAAAGAGGAAGAAGAAAATGCAATCTTAAATGAGTTGAAGCACTTAAACATTCAAATTCCAATTTTGCAAGCCATAAGGGATGTTCCCATCTGTAACAAATTTATTAGAGAAACTTGTCTGAAGAAACCAGGGAGGAGGAAGCGTGATCCGCCAACCATAAATGTAGTAGGACAATTGGTTGATTTGATGCTGGGTATCATTATTAACCCTAAATATCTTCATCCAGGTAGTCCTGTAATGAATGCCACCATCAATAACAAACAAATAAATAGAAGCTTAATCGATTTGGGAGCTTCTATCAACGTGATGACTAAGGAAACCATGATATACCTAAGACTCCAATCAATGGTCAGACCAACAACTACAGTACTCCAGCTAGCTGACACATCCACTGTGAAACCCGAAGGGATGCTCGAAGACATTATGATCAATATTGAATCCTAGGAATACCCAGCTGATTTCATAGTCATTGAAGTCAAAAGTAAACTTAGTGGTTATCCAATCATACTAGGTAGACCGTGGTTGGCAACTGCAGACGCTTACATAGGTTGTCGATCAGGAAACATGACTATCACCAGTGGACATGCCAGGAAGAAAATCACGATTTACCCACCAGCAAGGAAATATTCAGACTTAGAATATCAAAATTGGATTGATGATTATAACGACACACCAAATAAAAACCTACAACCTATCCTAACAATTGATGATGCACTATCATTAAAAGAAATAGATGAAGATGGTCGTATAGATAGGTTTATACAAAATGCATATTCTAACAATGTTGGTCTTGAAATATTTTTTGACACAAACCAGCAACAAGAAGGCGAAAGTTTAGACCATAACTTAAATAAAATGTGGACAGAAGTGTTATCTCTGCAAGAACAATCAGAGGAATAAAAAATAGTGGAAATTATGCCAGGAAAGACAGTCAACATTAATTCCAACCTCAAGCCAGAGCAAGAAGCACAGTTCATGAAAGTACTATCACAACAAAATAAAGCTTTTGCATGGACATATGCAGACATGAAAGGTATACATCCTGATATTTGCAAGCATTACATTTACATCAAAGAAAGTTCTATCCCTATCAGTGTAACATCTCGAAATTTCATAAAAATTTAAAATTTTTAATAACAGCATTAATTATGATAATAATGATTGCGGAAATAATAATTGAGATTACGACAGCATTAGTTGTATAGTTTTTAATACTAAGCATGCTTTATTTTTTTGTTTAGCAGCAATAAGATAATAACATTTATAACACATAATTAATAAACATGATCATGATGACAATGAATAAACAGACTGGGTATAAGTTGCGACACTTTCTCTTTGCGATGATACTGACAGTTTGACTTTGCTGCATAAGGGTTTCCTACGAGGTACCCTGGAGCTTACTTAGCTGCAACGCTAAAGCTTATTGAATGTCCTATGTGCAGACGGCAGGTAAGAACGAAGTACGTGTAGTTCAGTTTCAACGTCATAATTAAATAGAATGTTATAATTTCTGTTGTGACTCACCAGGAGTGAACAAGTATGGGTTTCAATGCTACAATTACTGTTTTAAGATGTTGTCTGATAACTCCCCGATGTTTAAATAGAATTATCTATGTATGTCATTCTGCTGGTGGTTTTGTTATTATACTATGTGGCTTAAATGTCGTCTTTATCTTTCCATCATTGATGTAGTACATGTATCGCAAGGTCATTTAATGTTTGTATGAAAGAGTATGGTAACATTTAGTTAGTCTCCCTGCTAAAATATATCATTAGATTCGCCAGAAATCTATTCAACAAACTATTTATTTCTATAACTTTAATAATAAATTTCTTAATATCACATCCCAATTGTAATACTAAAAACTCCTATGTATAGGTTATTCCATCCATAACTTTGCGATGTTGAAAATGGTGATACTTATAATCTTTTCAAAGTCTTGTATCTATTTGTATGAATGGTATATAAGTGAAACCATATCAATTGTAACTATAGTTATTCTATCAACCAATAACTAGGACATGATGTTGGTATTTAAAATTCACATATAATAATTTGGGACTTTATAAACCTCAAATGGTTATTCTTTATAATAGCATAAATCTATGCTATGACCTAGACTTGGGACCATATAAATATACGTAAAAACATTGAAAGGTTATCCTATATGACCACATGACTTGTTAATACGACACAACTTGGGACTATGTAATAGTTGTTTGATAAAACATTAACACAAATGTCATGGAATGTAACTTTAGAGTTCATACGAACTTAGGAATTTGTTTTGATATAACATATAACGTTATAACGTCATATATTAGAGTTTGAAATATGTCGTTGGGAAAAGAATTACTGACAAGCAATAAATTGGTGATAGACAGGTTGGTGATTACAGGTGATACGAAATCGGTGTTGGTGAATGTGTTACAGGCCAGCATTAATGGTCGTCCAGACTGTATGTGAAATGTGGATTCAACGAGCCTCCACGTAAGTGCCAATCAAGCATACGGTGATTGTAATAGTTCCATGTAATATACTTTTGTTGAACGTTATTCGAGTTGGTTGTCGATACACCCATCGTAAGTTAAACGTGGTAATGGAAATGAATGAGCAATTAATATGTTGGTTGTTCGCTCCAATGCACGGAGTGTTGGCATGCTTTCGATCGTTGATCATCATTGATACTGTCCGTTGGATCAAACCCTAGATTTGGGTCGATGTTTTTGGTTGAAGAGATTTGGAAAGTGGTTTATTGTTTCCATTGTTTTCGGTCTGTGGCCGACAGGCTGCCGAAATTTTGGTTTAGACTTTGTATGAGGTTCGACCTCGAGACCTCTGGTTTGGGAAGTTTACAGGTTCCCTTCCTTCTGCAAATGCGTCGTTTTGATAGACTATGTATCTAGTTTATAATGTCAATGGTTGAAAGTTCTGGAACTCGTCGTTTTAGTTTGAATCAAAGATTTGCCCTGGTGTAAATGAACCGAGGGTTTCTCGTCTCGTCTTCAGCGTGGAGTCATTGTTGAACTGACGAAAGTGGAATGCTTTGGTAGTTTTGTAGCAAGGTAACGTTTTCTTTATCGAACAGTAATCCTGTAAGGAAATAATGATTCATTTAATGTGTTTCTACTTTCATTTTGAAAAGGTATCAGTCTTCTAAATTTTAACCTTCGTTTATTGTCAGTTGCAGGTTATGAAGTAGAGAAATGAGCAATGGTTCTGCAAGGTTGGCGAGTTTTCAACCAGTAAGCTCTGGGTCTTTCCAAAACCTCGTAGGTTCGCTGTGACTGTGTTGATGAGGTTTCAAGGGTT
Source organism: Larix kaempferi (assembly GCA_027924585.1). Taxonomy (NCBI): domain Eukaryota; kingdom Viridiplantae; phylum Streptophyta; class Pinopsida; order Pinales; family Pinaceae; genus Larix; species Larix kaempferi. The sequence continues at coordinate 17,667,242 of BSBM01000205.1, forward strand.
GAGAAGTTGGTCCTGCTGTGACTCATAGTTATTTGTTGAATGAAGAACTTCGAACTACCATTTGTAAATCAAATGATATTATTTTCCGGTATTGTGACTTTTGTTTGGTTAAAGATCTTTGGTTCTCTACCATGTTAACGATCTTCGTTGAACTGGAAAATGTAAGACTCGTCAATGACAAGGGTTTTAAGAACTCGTTTCAATAATGGTTTTGGGTATAAACTCTGTATGTTTTTGTTTGGAAAAACACGTTGTAATTCTCATTCTGATCACCACGACTTCATTCTTGAAGTTGGGACTGTGTAAGGGTTTAAAAACTATGGATCACAACTTTTGTTTTAAGTTATGAGCTTAAAAGGAAGAGCCGAGGCTCGTCTACTGTGTAAATAAACTTTCCTTCTCAGTAATGGAAAAATATGCTATTTAACTCTGTATAAAAGTCTGTGTTAAAATGTCTTGAGGCCGTAGGTTGGTATCATGACTTTCGTCTTAACCTAGGGTTTGTAAGACTTTTTAAAGTGAGCTTGATAATGAAAGCTATTAGTTTATGTATAGAAATCGTATTGACGTAGGTTATCAATGCGATTTTTGTTCTATACTTAGGTTATGTGATACTTGTATCAGATGAAAGCTCTGTAAAGTATGTTGTTTGAAAGGTAGTTACAATCGTTGTAAAGTATATGACAAGCCAAACCCTGGTTGGTAAATGGTCTTTGGAAATGAAACATATAAAATATAGTTCTTTTCATAATAGTCTGTACATAAGATAGGGTTTGTACTGTAGAGTAATATGGATATAACATGCGCTTTTATGATACCATGTGTAAATGAATAGAGATCTAAAACAAAACGATCTTAGGTTTATATAGTAATACAATACAGTGATTAGAAAACAAATTTAGAGATTATAATAATTCTAAAATGAATGTAAATGTGGTTATTCTAATAGTCAATGATGTAAGAAAATACAGTGTGTGATAAAGAATGACTGTGTGATTGTTTGCATTTACATCATGTGAATGATGATAACAATACTGTTTACTTTGAAACTGTAATATAATATGCTTTGTCGATTTACTGTTGAATACTACATAAAATAATAGAATGAGCAAATTATAATATATATATGTAGAGAAGAGAACGATACTTATATTTTATGAAACAATGCAGTAATTTATGATAATTCTAGATATTATACAGTAAGTTTTATTACTGTTAAATATAGGGCAAAATAATAAAAGCATAAATCAATCACTGTACTATCTATTCGAATCAATGGCATTTGCCTATCTTCTAATCTATTTTTAATTTGTGTATCTATACTAGAGTACGATGCTTCAAAACAGCATGTGGAAAAATATAGATATTGGTTTAACAATTTAAAATCATCATTAAACTTAAATATTCAGACTTTAAACAAATCTAGGATTGAATTTCTTTTTCAAAACAGAAAAACAGATAATGCTAATTAAACAGAACAGAATTATTAACTGAGAATAATTAGAAAATCTGTAGAACCTGAGAAAATCTGTAGGGCAACAAACATCCCAAGAAGACTGTTCCACCCAACCAATTCCTGAAAACAGTCAAGTACTGCCTTAGGACCCCCGAGCCTGTTCATTGAACCACCAGGAGGAAGAAACTCAGGAAATAGGACTTCTTCTTGCAGTAACAAATAATTTCTGAATCTTCAATAGCTAGCAGTCCAATAGACCTGCACCAACATCTCTGGTTCTTCTCAACAATATACAGACTTAAGATTTCACTCACCACTAGCCTCCCTATTCGAATCTCTCAGTGATCACCTGATGCACATGAGGAAAATATTCTGCAGAAATATTGATTAAGAGTTGCCTGCTCAATTCGAATTTGCCTTTATAGGCTGCCTAGGCCTTTTTCAGATGTTACTGGGTAATTAAATGAGCTACCTGCTCACTCCCTCCACCTGGGGGATAATGCCCTATTTTTAGGGGTAGTTGTCCCATAACCAACAGCTAGTGGTGTGATGCAATTGATTCCATCTGTCCCATACCTTCCAACAGCTTCCATTCCTCCTAGTGGGTCAGTGAACACTCATTTAACAGTCCTCTTGGGTGTTTGTCTCCTAATTAATTTATTTAAATAGTAATATTCAGTAATTACATTCATCCATGATCAAAACTGATCGTAATTACAAAACTTTGTAATTAAATTTATCATAAAGTATTTTGCAAATAAAATAGTAAGTTTCATAAATTTAGGTAGGTGACAATCAGGAAACCACAAAGGAGGTTGAACCCAGCATTAAAGGACATTGTCAAAGTAGAACTAAAGAATTTATTAGATGTTGGGTTCATATATCCCATCTCTGACAGCGAATGGGTGTCACAACTGGTTATAGTCCCTAAGAAAGGAGGCAAATGGAGAATTTGTGTGGACTACAGAGAGCTAAATAAAGCAACCAAGAAAGATCACTTTCCACTGCCATTTATAGATCAAGTGTTGGACACATTAGCCGGGGACAAGTATTTTTCATTCTTAGATGGCTTCAGTGGGTACAACCAAATTTTAATACACCCAGCTAACCAAGATAAGACAACGTTTACATGCCCCTAGGGTACTTATGCATACAGAGTACTACCCTTTGGGTTTTGTAATGCTCCAACAGCATTCCAAAAGGCCATACTAAGTATATTCTCTGAATTCATAAATGATCAAATGGAAGTCTTCATGGATGACTTCACACCCTATGGAAAAAACTTTGATCAGGCATTGACCCATCTTGAATTGGTATTAACAAAATGTATTGAGATGAGCCTATGTCTGAGCAATGACAAATGTAGAATGTTAATGGAAGAAGGCATCGTTCAAGGACATCATATATCACAGAGGGGGATATGTTAGGATATTCCTATACTCCATCCTAGTCCTAGCAGCATTTTCATTATTTGCATTTTTAGTCATGCATGCACTTTTAGGGTTTGCATGCATTCCAGTCATCAGTCCTAGCACCTAGCCCTCAGTTAGCTAGCCCCCGGAGCTTCTTCCTGATCAGTTTCAGCCCTCCGAGAGCTTAGTGCGCCCTCCTTTCACCTATTGCATGAGAAAGGCGCCCTTCCTTACCTACCATTTAGTTATCTTCAGTTCTTTCCTTGATTTAAGGCTAGACTGACTCTCAACTGATTGTATCACTCCGATGGACCTCTAGTGAGACTTGACTGCCCATTCTGACTTCAGTTAGCTCCTCATGTGCCCTCCACTGAGCCTCCTTCATTCAATTAGTTCCAGTTACACTCAGTTACACCTACCACACTCAGTTAGACTCAGTTTGACTGATGGTTGATAGTTACTTCAGCATTGATGACTCCACTGACGATGAGATAGACTACTAGTTGTGCTCCGATGACACTCCAGTGATCCTTTGATCACTCCATGAAGGCTAATTCGAATTGCCACCTTGGCATTCGAATCCTCATGCATTGTACTATTTATTTGTCCATATTGTGATTAATTAAATAGTGTGTGTGAAGTATTTTTGCTTCTATCCAAGTTCTACTGTATTATTATTCTGTTGCTCATTATACTGCATTGACCACTCTTCTTCTATTTTCTTGCTTAATCAATTACTTTCTTGTGAGGTATACATCATCTCTTAGATCTGCTGTGAGGATTTTCACATGGTATCAAAGCATGTTGAGAGTATTGTTTATCTCCATTCCTTAGAGTTTTTTGCAGGTTATTATCAAGATTTCGAGTGCTGCAGTTGCAGCAGTTTCTGCATTTTTGCAACAATAGCAGTTGCAGATATTCTCTATTGTTTTTGCAGGTCTTCTACAGCTTCAATGTATTCAAAAGGAATCCCTCCTCTTTCTTCATTCAACTATGATGAATGGAAACCAAAAATGATATCATATTTGAAGAGCCATGATCTCTTTTATTGTTATTTTGAAAGAGAGTTCGAATCCTCTAAAGAGAAGATTGATTGGTTGAATAAAGGAGACATGGCCCTTGGAAGAATGATGGTTACTATGCCTGATTACATATTGTACCCAATCATTATTGATATTGAAACTCCAAAAGAGTTATGGGCTCACTTGGATGAAATATTTGGCAGACAGAATGAAGGAATTGGTCCAAACCCTTTCGAGAACAAGCAAAGTGATGCATTCGCACTCCTTGATGATCTCATTGATCATGAACCAGTATCAAACACATCTCATATTGAAGTTGTCCACAAAGAAGAACTTGCAGATTCTACACTCATGCTCCAAATTTCTTCTCTTTTTGTGCCAGCTCACACTCTAGATATTGCAGAAGGTCCTAAATCCTCTCTTGCACCAGAGTCTATTGGTCTGCATCATGATCTATTGAATGTTTCGGAGGTCAAATCAGCTATTGGAGGTAATGCATTCGCTCTCCTCAAGAAATCACCTCTTATTTACTACTATATGATCATTATTCCATGCTTTCAGAAGGTTATTGAAGAATATGGCCATTGCCATCCGCTTGGGATAATTTCTCATGCATCTATTGGTTTTGATCTCACCTCTAATGGTTCAAAGGAGATCTCAAGAAACCATGATTCAAGCCTTGGATCTGATTTGGATTCCAAGCAATCACCTCTCATTTACTACTATAATATCATTCTTTCATGCTCTCAGAAGTTTATTGAAGATAATGGCCATTGCCATTCGCTTGGGAAAATTTCTCATGCACTTGCTGGTTTAGATCTCACCTCAAATGGTTCAAAGGAGATCTTAAGCAACCATGATTCAAGTCTTGGATCTGATTTGGATTTCAAGCAATTACTGATATTTGATGGTTCTTTTTGGCATAATCTCACCTATGATGGTTCGAAGGAGAAGACAAAAGACTATCTGCATATTCATGTTTTTGACCCTACCTCAACTGATTCGAATCACAGGTTCAAGGATCATCCTCATACTTTTGGATTTGTTCTCATCACATTCGATCTGAAGAGCAAGTCCAAGCACATGCTTTCTGAGCATGATCCACTTCTTCCCAAGAAGAAGATACCTCCAGACATCTGACCAAGCATCACACCTGCTTGAGTTTGGAGCATATATTTTTGTGTGTGCCTTACAATCTATTTTGAGGGGGGGTATTTTTCCCATGAGTTTTTCCCCATTTCCTCGGTTTATTGACTGTTATTATTCATTGTATTGGGTGACCTTTGGTCTTAGTTACCAAGGCCCAAGATGGATTAAGGGGGGGTGTTAGGATATTCCTATACTCCATCCTAGTCCTAGCAGCATTTTCATTATTTTCATTTTCAGTCATGCATGCACTATTAGGGTTTGCATGCATTATTTAGGGTTTGCATGCATTTTGCATGCATTCCATTCATCAGTCCCAGCACCTAGCCCTCAGTTAGCTAGCCCCCGAAGCTTCTTCCTGATCAGTTTCATCCCTCCTAGAGCTTAGTGCACCCTCCTTTCACCTATTGCATGAGAAAGGTGCCCTTCCTTACCTACCATTCAGTTATCTTCAGTTCTCTCCTTGATTTAAGGCTAGACTGACTCTCAATTGACTATATCACTCCGATGTACCTCTAGTGAGACTTGACTACCCATTCTAACTTCAGTTAGCTCCTCATGCACCCTCCACTGAGCCTCCTTCATTCAGTTAGTTCTAGTTACACTCAGTTACACCTACCACACTCAGTTAGACTCAGTTTGACTGATGGTTGACAGTTACTTCAGCATTGATGACTCCACTGATGATGAGATAGACTACTAGTTGTTCTTTGATGACACTCCAGTGATCCTTTGATCACTCCATGAAGGCTAATTCGAATTGCCACCTTGGCATTCAAGTCCTCATGCATTGTACTATTTATTTGTCCATATTGTGATTAATTAATTAGTGTGTGTGAAGTATTTTTGCTTCTAACCGAGTTCTATTGTATTATTATTATGTTGCTCATTATACTTCATTGACCACTCTTCTTCTATTTTCTTGCTTAATCAATTACTTTCTTGTGAGGTATACATCATCTCTTAGATCTGCTGTGAGGATTTTCACAGGATAGACATTGATCAAGAAAAAGTTTCAGTAATCAAAACGCTACCACCACCTGTTAAACAAAGGGATGTGAGAAGTTTCCTTGGACAAACAGGGTACTACAGGAGATTTATTGAAAATTATAGCAGGATTGCTGCCCCAATGTTTGCACTTTTCACAAAAGACACTGAATTCATATGGACAAACCATTGCATGACAGCATTTGATAACCTTAAGGAAAAAACAATTACAACTCCAGTACTCCAAGGACCAGACTGGGCACTTCCATTCCACATCCACTCAGATGCATCAAATAAGGCAATCGGGTATGTCCTTCGACAAGAAAAAGAGAAGAAGCCCTATGCAATATATTATATCAGTAAAAATTTAGCAGGGGTAGAATTAAATTATACTGTCACCGAGAAGGAATTTTTGGTTGTCATACATGCCATTAATAAATTCAGGCACTATATCACTGGCTACCAAGTTTTTGTTCATATAAACGATTCAGCCATAAGGTATCTAATGAACAAACACAACACAAGTGCTCGAGACATTATATGGTTGCTACTACTCCAAGAGTTTGACATCATAGTTTTAGACAAGCCAGGTAAACATAATGTAGTGGCTGACTTTCTATCTAGGATGACACATGGACAAGACAGTGAAGTAATCAATGACAGTTTTCCAGATGAGCACCTTTTTTCCATATCCACAAGAAGCCCATGGTTTGTTGACATAGCAAAACTATTTAGTGTCTGGAAAGTTTCCAGAACATTACAGTTATAAAGAAAAGACAAAAGTAATAAGGCAAAGTGCCACATACACGTGGATAGAAGGCATGCTCTTCAAACAAGGACCAGATCAAATACTCATAAGGTGCATTAGAGAAGATGAATTGCATGACATAATGCATGCCACTCACAATGAACCATGTGGAGGACACTATGCTGCAAAGAGGACAGCTTATAAAATTTTACAAACAGGGTACTATTGGCCAGCACTCCACAAAGATGCTTATGAATATGTTTCACACTGTGATGACTGCCAAAGGATGGGAAAACCAACACAAAAAGAAGAAATGCCACTCCATCCATAGATATCCTTGGAGGCATTCGAAAAATGGGGATTTGATTTCGTTGGTCCAATCAACCCACAGTCAAATCAAAAGATCTACATCCTAGTATGCACTGACTACCTCACAAAGTGGACTCAAGTAGCAGCACTTGCTGCAGCCAATGAAACCAATGTGGCAAAATTCTTCACTGAGCAGATATTTCACAAGTTTGGAGTACCAAGAGAACTAGTTTCTGATCAATTCCCACAATTTACATCAAATTTAATAGAAGACTTGCTTAAAGGAAACAATGTCAAGCACAGACAGTCCTCCTCCTATCACCCTCAAGCAAATGGTCAAGCTAAGGTAACCAACAGAGAATTAGAGAGGATTCTGACAAAGACAGTCCAACTCCACAAAAGAGATTGGGCTAACAGACTGAGTGAGGCAGTTTGGGCCTATAATACCACATGGAAGACAACAACAGGATTCACACCTTATGAACTAGTATATGGAAAGAAAGTCATGCTGCCAATTGAATTTGAAATAAAAACATTACGAATTGTAGCAGAGTTGAATATGGAACTATCAGTAATACAATAAGAACGCATGCTACAATTGAATCAACTAGATGAGCAACGCCAGCAAGCACTTGCCCACACTGAAATCATCTAATAGCAAAGAAAGAAGTGGCATGACAAACACCTAAAGGATAAAAATTTCAAAGAAGGTGACTGGGCACTACTCTATGACTCCAGGTTTCATACATTCAAAGGAAAGCTAACAACTAGATGGCTGGGACGTTACATAATTCAAAAGATCTATGACAATGGAGCTGTAAGGATCATTACAATTGATGAAGAAGAGTTTCCTATGATAGTAAATGGACACCGGCTCAAATTTTACAAGAAGCCACAGTCTAAGGAGGAGTTTACACAAGTACTCTACCAACAACAACTGATGCTGATAGAGAGCATCGAAAATAATTGAAATTCAGTTCATATAAAAGAAAAAATATACAAAAAATAATAAAAAAATAATATAGAAAAAAGAGGTGAAAAAAGAGAAAAAATATTTGCTAAAAAGGGAAGCAGAATGAAAAAAAAGGAAAAAGAAAAAAACAAGAAAAATGATAAGAAAAAAACATGAGAAAGGGAAATGGGCAAAATGCCAAATAACAAACTACAAAAATAATAAGGTAAAACTGCAAGGCATCATACATCCCCACGAAGGCACAGCATGTAAACTGCAGACAATCATCAATCAAGCAAGCCAGTCATATATTGCAGTCAGCAGCAAAGATATCATACTACAGAATTCAATCAAGTGAGCCTGCTATTATTCAAAACCTGCTACTATTCAAAACCTGCTACTATTCAAGCGAGCTTGTCATCAAAATACAAGCGAGCCAGAAATCTAATCAAGTGAGCTCGATTATTTTCAACCATTAAAGCAATCAAGCGAGCCAACCACGTCTACAAACGAAGACAGCAAAGGTATCAACTAAACTATAGAATTCATTTTCAGCAAACAAGATATTCAATCACATCTGTAATATTTCACGAGAGCCTGCCATCTATTCAAGAGAGCCAGCACAGATTACAACAATACAATGAACAATCCGAAACCCAATGCAAAAGCATCATCACAACGTCGAATCAGGAAACGACACAAATTTCAAAAGCAGCAAAAAACAACAAATTCAAACGAACACAAGGAAAAAGCAGCAAGCGCACGTAACTACTGACATGCCAAAATTTACTACAGACATTGCCAAATCTACTACAGAATCCGCCACACATAAAAATCGGGCCAGATCATAAACTCAGGTACGCTAAAAACATAACGAGGTAATCTCTAAACATCTTTGTTTTATTTTTAAGGCCAAATCATTCTCCCACAAGACATTTCTTTTCTAAAGCTGAGGATAGCTTACATCTTCATTCGGCGGCATGGTTCAGTTCAGAAGGCCTCAATAAATCATGATTGCTACCTAAGTCATATCAGCCTCAATGAATCATGATTACTACCTTTGTCATGTCAGCAAATGATAAACCCGCATCTAGCCGCTATACTTCCAAATAATCAGAGCAAATGGGGCAAGATACAATCATGAAACGAAAAGCAAGGCTCGATCAAGTAGAAGGTACAACAAATGTTAATGAGGATAAGTGCGGAAAGGCAGTTAAGTAAGGCTGCATGATCTTCCAAAAATCCAGTTTTGCATATATGAAACCTCTCAAAACTCTCCAGAAGCAAGAAATGGGAAGCTAGGGTGGTCACACAGACAGCAATCCAGCGCTCGAACCGGTAATCAACCTCGACCATTTGAGGAAAGATAGCCATGCTCCAAGTGTTGGTTTATTGTTACAGTAAAGGATTTCAGGATGACAAAAGGTTTAAAGAAAAGTGAACCAGAGGAACACAGTGCTATTTATCAGAACCCGCGAATCCTAGCAATCATCCACAGCATGGGTTGGATTCCTTTCATCTTAGGATTGAGAGGATATAATGCAGGGGTAGCTCTAGAGTTTGCAAGAAATTTAAAACATATCAAGGATGAACAGTTTGTTGTTGACGTATTTGTAACTTCATAATGTATTTCATATATGTATATTGTATTCCTATAGAGATGTTATTATTCCTCTATACGGAAGTGTCGTCGTAACTTATACTTGATGGGTTATTAGACCACCTTGTTGGGGTCGGCCCTGTATGAGTCATGTGGGTCAAAGGGTTATTAGACCACCCTATTGGGGGTCGGCCCAGTCAGCATTATGTTATGTGGTTAAGTTAAGGTCGACCTAGTAAAGGTTATTAGGCAAGTCAAGTCAAGTATAAATAGAGTGCGGGAAGCACTCTATTTGATAATTCACTTTCTCGCTCATACTCTCATTGGAGAGTGGCGCACTTGTGGAGGAGGAGAAGCTACTGCTAGGAGAAGAATATCTCTTATGCTTGGGTTGTATCATTTCTCTATCTATCTCTGAGGAAGTTGTGGGGTTTTTCACCTTTATGGTTTTCCCCAGTGAAACTATGTGTGTCTATTTTCTCTTGTGTGCTTGCATCATTATGTCCATGATTGATATGTTGTAGATATGCTGTACATCTTGTTCTCTCAGTTAATATCCTAGATCATATTGAAGTAAATTCTAAAAAAAAAAAACTAACATGGTATCAGAGCTAGCCTGAAAGAAGGCATGGTATGGCATTTATGACACTTGTTGCACTTGCGAAGCTAGGGCTTGATATAGCAAAAACCAGTCATCATAGAATTTTCGCTATAAATCCATTTTGGCAAAGTTTCAGGATCTGAAACTTTTATAGGTCATAGATAAGATCCCCGTGTACCTTTTGTCCAAAGCAAAAATTCTAATTCGTTGTACTTTGTGTTTTATGATCTGTACAATATAGGGTTTCTGCCTCTTCCAGATCTCAGTCATAAACAGGTGACCTAGGAAACAAGGTCACAAATTAGGCTAGAAAGTTCCAAATGAAATTTCGTAAAAAGTGGCAGGTAGGACACAGACTGTACTTTCATAGGCCAAAGTTTCAGAGGCCGAAAGTGAATCAGTGACATGCGGCACTCCGTACAAGTTCACTCTCTTGTTTTATCCCATAAACAGGTCACGTTGCGACACTTGGTATAACTCTCTCTCAGAGAATCTAATTGAGGTCAAACCTATGGCGTTGGAAAGATGACAAGTTAGGATACCACAGGTCGCAGTTTCAGACCCTGTGGATTCGTAATTTTGGAGTTACACTAGTAACAATCAGGTACATATTTCTGTCAAAACAGAATTGGATTTTGAGCACCTTCATTCATGGCTCTGGGAATTAGGGTTTCGGAGAAAGATGGAATTTTTGTAATAGGAGACCACGGCTGAATGCTACTCATCAAAATCAAAATTTAGAGACCAAGATCAAATTTTTTTATTGGGTAGAAGGACGGGCTTGATCAAACCCTAGTTCAGGACTTTGATCGGAAAAGTGAAAAATTAGGGCTTCTACAAAAATGGGAATTTTTTAAATCTGTGACCATAGCTGGAAGCTCCTTGGAAAAATCGAATTTTAGAGCTTTGGATCAAACTATTTGGTTGGGTAAAGCTCCGAGAAACTCAAACCCTAATTCAGGGTCCTCCCAGTGAATCCGGAAGATTGAAAAGCAAATTTGAGGAGTGAAACTTTGCAGTTTTCAAATTCTGAGTATATCGGGTTGATCAAATCATCAAGGCGCATCTTTCTATCCTTTCAGAAGTTTGAATTTTTAGGGTTTCCCTGACAAACCCTAATCCAGCTCCAGATCCAGTTTCTACAAATCAAGTGGATTGGGTTAATCCTAGAAGAGAGTGGATTGGTCACCTGCATAAGTGAAGAAGTTCCAGTTTCAGAGGGAGATGAGGCTAAGGCCTTACATAAGAAGATTACAAGCAAACTCGATAGGTATGACTTACGGGTATGTTTCAAAATCTGTTCATGATTAAGTTTATGTTTGTCTTCAATAAGATTAGTACAATATTGATTAATTTTAGACTTGTCGTATCACCTTAATAAAATATGAATGCATGATAGAAGATATTCATTAATTAGGGTTTTGACACTTATGATTGTACTAATGCATTGTGGTGTTGTATGAGGTTGATGTTGTCCGCTAACATGAAAGGTACGTCAAGAAAGACAAATGATGTTCTAGTTCAAGAACATATGACCATGGTGACATGAAGACAAAGATTCATCCATTGTCATGGATCACATTGAATCTCTACTTACGAGGTATGTATAATTTGGTTCTACAATGCTTAACCTATGAGATATGCAGGTTACTAGCACAAGTCATTGAAGAGAACAAGAAGACATTGCTAGACATAACTAGCAAATATGATAACCATGTATGTTTTTCCTATATCAAGTTAGAATCCTACCTTGTGTTAGGATCTTATACTGTTGTATGGTTGGTAATGATTATTCATGAAATTAGAAATGTAAGTAATCAAGGGTTTATGCATATTATGTCTCTTACCTTGATTGATGATATGATAAACCAGAAAAGTCCTTTGGTCAAATAAAGAATATGCATGAGTAAAAGAAGTATTCCCTGAAACCTTGAATACTAATGTTTATTATCTGTGTTTGAAATGATCATGACTATACATGTTTAAGATTATTGTGTTTTGATAGTCATTAAGATTATACTAATGAATGTATGATTATGTATGAGATCTCAAGTATAACACAATAATGATACTAGTAAGCATGCATAGTGATCAAGGATGGATATAAGTTCAAAGGACAGGTAATCCAGGAAGCAAAGATCAAGAGGGAGCACAGTCCAGTAGTTCCTGCAAGGAAGCAAATATTGAGAGGGAGTCCACCCTACAAACCAAACAAAGATAAGTATTTGAATTGTCATTTCTTGCATATTTGATTGTTTAAATAATATTGTTCAATGATGTATATGCTTATGTTCCTAGACTTAGGGTGTGTATTATGCATATTAGAATAATTGCATTAATGAACAGTATACTACTAATATGGATGTGATTGGTAAGTGGCCTATGGCACTGTACAACATTCCATTACTACTTATCTAGAATGAAACCTGTTTGTTGACATGTTGGGAGTTGTGCACACTCTTAACAATGTTCTGGTAGAGATTGGAAGGCATCTAGAAAGTTACGGGATATGGATAAATGTTGTATAGAAGCATTTCCTAAAAGAATTGCATGACTGTATGACATATTTCTTTATGTGTAAGAATTTGTTTTGAAAACTATGAGATGTTTCTAATCATGCAATTTAACTTGCTTTGTAGGAAAGATCGTATACAATCACCTACAAAAGAAGGACTACAACATTTGTTCCAGCAACGAAGTTTAAAGAAATATATCTATTGAAGATATTGAAGAATCTGAAGTTTCCAGGATACGGGATGCAGTAATGGAAGGATGCCATGATCCGTCGATCATGAAGAATGATGTTTGGGATGTGGTCCCAAGACCAGATGGGAAGTCTGTGGTGACTTCCAAGTGGATCTATAAGATCAAGCATGCTGCGGATGGCAGCATAGAAAAATATAAGGCAAGGTTTGTAGCTCGTGGCTTCTCCCAGAAAGAAGGGATTGATTATGAAGAGACCTTTGCTCCTGTGGCCAGATACACTTCCATTAGATCAATACTTGCTCTAGCGGCAATGATGAAATGGAAGGTACACCAGATGGATGTCAAGACTGCCTTCTTGAATGTTGTAGTTGAAGAGGAAGTGTATGTGGAGCAGCCACTCGGGTTTGAGACACATGACAGAGGGACTCATGTGTGCAAACTGAAGAAAGCCCTACCCTGTATGGTTTGAAACAGGCACCCAGGACCTGGTATGGCAGGATAGATGGCTTCTTATCCAGTTTGGGATTTACTAAGAGTAAAGGGGATTCCAACCTTTATTACAAGGTTGAGGAAGGCAATCCAATAATACTACTTTTGTATGTGGATGACCTGTTCTTGACAGGTGAGGATGGATTGATTGCCGATACAAAGAGGAAGCTGGCTGCCGAGTTCAAGATGAAGGACTTGGGTATGATGCACTACTTTCTTGGTATGGAGGTGTGGCAGAGTGCAGATGGAATCTTCCTTGGACAAGGGAAGTATGCAGTAGAGATCCTGAAGAGGTTCGGGATGATGGACTGCAAGTCCATGGCCACACCTATGGCATCGAACCTGAAGCTTCTGTGTGATGCTTCATCTGAGCCGGTTGATGCTACGATGTATCGTTAGATGATTGGGTCCTTGATGTACCTGACAAATACAAGACAAATATTTACTTTGCGGTGAACACCTTGAGCCAGTACTTGACAGATCCGAGACATGTTCACCTGATAGCTGCAAAGCATATTCTGAGATACCTGAAGGGTACAGTTGACTATGGGCTCAAGTATGAGGCGAATCAAAAGTTTAACCTGGAGGGTTATGTTGATTCGGATTGGGCAGGAAATGCCATTGATCATAAGATCACTTCGGGCTGCTGCTTCAATATGGGATCTAGTATGATCTCTTGGTTTAGCAGGAAGCAGTCCTGTGTGGCACTGAGTACAGCCGAAGCAGAGCATGTCGCAGCTTGTTCGGCTAGTTGTGAGGCAGTATGGATTAGGAAGCTACTGTATGATTTGTTTTAATCTCCAGTTGAGTGCTACTTGTATATATTGCGACAACCAGAGTTGTGTGAAGTTGTTAGAGAACCTGGTGTTCCATGACAAGTCGAAGCACATTGAGATCAAGTTCCACTATATCAGGGATATGGTGCAAAGAGGAGCAGTGAAGCTCATGTATGTTGCGACAGACGAGCAGATAGCCGATGTGTTGACCAAGTCGTTGGCCAAAGTGAAGTTTGAGTACTTCAGAGAGAGACTTGGTGTACTTCAGATCGAGATTCCTTCCAAGGGGAAGTGATGAGTCTGGATACACAGATGCACACGAGCCATTCTCACATAGTGGTAGGTATGGTCCTCCTATGGTGAGATGTAAGGGTTGGGGCCATTCTCACATGGTAGTAGGTATGGTCCTCTCATGGTGCATATGTAAGGGCTGGGCCATTCTCACATGGTGGTAGGTATGGTCCTCCCATGCTCAGATATAAGGGTTGTTGGGATTTTTCGACATGATGGTAGGTAGTTCCTTCCATGGTGACATGGTGATAGGAGAGTCCTCTCATGGTCATTGATGTAATTACTGGGTTGTTCCGACATGATGGTAGGTGGTTCCTTCCATGGTGGCATGGTGATAGGAGAGTCCTCTCATGGTCATTGATGTAATTGTCGTGCCTTTCCGACATGGTGGCAGGTAGTTCCTTCCATGGTGACATGGTGACAGGAGAGTCCTCCCATGGTCGTGATGTAAGTGTTGTGCCTTTCCGACATGGTGGCAGGTAGTTCCTTCCATGGTGACATGGTGATAGGAGAGTCCTCCCATGGTCATGATGTAAGTGTTGATCCATTCTCGGATGGTGGTAGGTAGGTCCTCCCATGTCAGTATATATAAGTGTTGTGTGTGTGCATCTGGGTTGTGCTCCGTGGATGATGATGATGATCTGAAGACGATGATGTGACAGTATGGTACACAGGTTTTGCAGAGGCATATGATTAGTCCTGAGATGCTCTTTCAGGTTTTTCAAAGACAGTGTAATCAGTCCTGGGAGATCCTGCAGGATTTACAAAGGCGGTGTAATCAGTCCTGAGGTGTCCCTACTTGATGGCTTGCTCGCTGAGATGACATGATCAGTATGATCATGAGTATCAGGATGATACTCCATGGCCGTGGACAGGTTGTGCAGTTGCATGTAAAAGATCCTAGAAGATCTGATAGGTTGAGCAGTATGCTCGTAATTAGTCCTAGGATGCTCTTTCGAGGTTTTGGCTTAACACACGTAATCAGTCCTGAGGATTTCACAGTATGACCAGTGATGATGAAGACCTACAGGTGGTGGGCCTACATCCAGTATGAAAAAGGACTGGCTCTGTAGAACTTCCTATGACGAGTAGATCGGAGATTGATTGAGATAGCAGCAGCAGTGACGATGATGATGATTCAATGATGATGATTTGATGACGATAATCCAGTGACGATGATCCAGAGAAGAAGACTTGTGCTAGCAGATCTGTGTCGAGAAATACCTTCCTAGTTAAGAGGGAGTGTTGACGCATTTGTAACTTCAGAATGTATTTCATATATGTATATTGTATTCCTATAGAGATGTTATTATTCCTCTATACGGAAGTGTCGTTGTAACTTATACTTGATGGGTTATTAGACCACCTTGTTGGGGTCGGCCCTGTATGAGTCATGTGGGTCAAAGGGTTATTAGACCACCCTATTGGGGTCGGCCCAGTTAGCATTATGTTATGTGGTTAAGTTAAGGCCGACCTAGTAAAGGTTATTAAGCAAGTCAAGTCAAGTATAAATAGAGTGCGGGAAGCACTCTATTTGATAATTCACTTTCTCACTCATACTCTCATTGGAGAGTGGCGCACTTGTGGAGGAGGAGAAGCTATTGCTAGGAAAAGACTATCTCTTATGCTTTGGTTGTATCATTGCTCTATCTATCTCTGAGGAAGTTGTGGGATTTTTCACCTTTATGCTTTTCCCCAGTGAAACTCTGTGTGTCTATTGTCTCTTGTGTGCTTGCATTATTATGTCCATGATTGATATGTTGTAGATATGTTGTACATGTTGTTCTCTCAGTTAAGACCCTAGATCAGATTGAAGTAAATTCTGGAAAAAAAACTAACATTCGTCACCCGAGTGAAGGCCCATCTTCCACCGAACAACAACATTAGTATTCCATACCACCTACTCCAATCTCTAGCAGAAATGAGCAAGAAAGTGATTAAAGGAAAGGAGGATACCACCTACCATTTTGTCATTGTTTTGGTAACCCCTTCCACCGAACAACAACATTAGTATTCCATACCACCTACTCCAATCTCTAGCAGAAATGAGCAAGAAAGTGATTAAAGGAAAGGAGGATGCTTTAGCCCATCATGGGCTGATCAAACTAATCATTTGTGAGGAATTAAAAGCGCAGATCCCAGATATTTCTTGGGAAGAATTCGTGTTGGTATCTGCTGAAGATGTTAAAATAATGAAGGGTACACCCACAGTTGGCGTACCCCTACCGCCTAGATCAATGAACAAGACCACCTCTACATCAAGGACGAAGAGGAAAATCAACCTGGACA
The DNA here is from genome assembly GCA_027924585.1 of Larix kaempferi. Lineage (NCBI taxonomy): Eukaryota > Viridiplantae > Streptophyta > Pinopsida > Pinales > Pinaceae > Larix > Larix kaempferi. The sequence continues at coordinate 17,684,026 of BSBM01000205.1, forward strand.
GTGTGGCTGATAACCTGGTGAAGATAAAGCATTCACGAGATGACTCCCCCAAAACAAACCCAGGGACTTCTACCAGTAATCAGGGGCCAAAGAGACAAAGTAAAAGATTCACACAAACATCCAGAATTCGAATTGCCAAGGAAGAGAAAAGGGAACCCATTCCCCTAGTTCAAAATGTGTCTGATGAGGACGATGATCTTTGGGTAGATAAGGAGGATCCCACTACACCGAAAGAGCTAGATGAAAAAGAAGAGCAGGATGAAGAAGAGGAGCAGGATGAGCAAGAAGAGTAGGATGAACAATAGGAGCAGGATGAACAAGAAGAACAGGATGCAGAAGAAGACAACTTCCATGGGAACCCTCCTGAGCACAATGAAAACCCCGGGGTCGTCAACCAACTTGCTGAGGCACGGGCGGAATTAGAAAAGCTTAGAAAGGAGCTGACAACATTGAGAATTGAATCAGGAAGCCAGCCCACATCACCCCCGTTTGCATATGAAAAGACACAGATTCTGAAAATGCATAATGTAGGGGAGCTAAAAATGGCTGAGCAGAAAAATTTAGCAATTAAAGAGAAATTGGCTGAGGCACAAGGGGAGCTAGCCAAAAAGGACCAAGAGATTGTTCAATTGAGGGACGTTTTGGCTACTACCACTAAAATATATGATAAACTACTGGACCTCAGGCCACCATCAGCAATTTATGCATTTTATCTACAGGAGAAGTGGGGCAAATTCCAGCTCCAAAGGTTAAAACAGGGACTCCCGATAGAGATAAGCTCCCCCAAAGAATTTATGGATGCATCTCTAAATTCCACAGAGTTGGAGAAGGACCGGTTAAGTGAATTTTTATTGCACAATTTTTTAGTTCCTACCTCGCCCAACTAGTCGCCAAACCCTTACATGGGCGATTTCCAGTTGAGGGCACTGTGTTCATGGATGAATCACGAAATTGAGAGAGCTCAAGACTACCACATTTCCATTGCAGCAAAATGGAAAACCCCATTAATGGTCAGGGCAGAGGCAACTCACCCTGAAAGAATAATTTACAACCATAGGATCCTCACCCAGGATGAGTAGCTTATCCCCATTCTCCTTGCAAAGCAACAGGAGGCTGTGGCTCATTTTGATGTTACTCTCCAAAGCACACACAAAGAGGTTCATGAGTCCATTAAGGAAAGATGGCGCAGAGTAGCAAGTGACCTAAAAAGAAGAGAGCTCCACTCCCCTCTCAGACTTGAAGATGCTCTTTTCAAAGCCAAACTCTACAGGGAATCCCTGATAAGGAATCAACTCAGATGGATTGGAATGAGGCTGAATCTCCCATTATTCCTTCCCCTAGTTATTAAGGAACATATTAATGAAGAAGAAGATAGGAGAGCATGGGTCAAGGAGGATCAGACCTTGGGCTACCACAGGCAGGAAGGGACCCCCGGGGTAGTAGCATGGGGCATTAGAGAAGTCGTCGACGAACTGAATCTGTCACCCAAGGATGGGTGAATCCTTCAAGTATGGGGGAGAATGATGAGTCCAAGATACAGGTATCTGATAGCCTTTCCCCACATCAAAAACACAAGAAAGGGTGAAGAAATACACTTGTTTTATGGGAGAAATGATTTACCTTGATTATTTAATGAAGTTGTTTTAAAGATTATTCTTGTATGTTTAAATGCGTGTTAAATACACTAATTATGTGAAAATCAAGTATGATTGAGCAGGTCCAGGTACACTAAAGGACAAACACGCAGATCAAGCAGTGGACTGAAAGTTCATGCAAAGCTCAGTGCTTTTTTCCTGATTTCTAGAGAGAACACCTGTTCAAACAGAATTGGCAATTAGACATCTAAGTTAGGTTAAGCATTAGAGGCATATATATATGGGCCTCTCGGCTAGAAAGGGGATCCTGTTGCCATTTTTTAGAACCATTGTTTTACGTTTTTATACTGTTGAGATACTTTGAGTTACAGACTTCTGTTAAACTATGAAGCTGCTATTTTGAATAAAGATTTGATGTTGCTTTCAATTCGGCGTCTATAAGTTTCCTTCACTCCTGAGTTCGGGTTGGAGAGGGCCCCTCCAACACGTAAGTCATGAGATCTTACTATTCAAGTATTTTTCATTATGTGTTTTACATTGACTGAAATCTATATTACATATGAAAGCATTTGAATGGCGTTAATTAGTACGATTTGATTTATGTAGTAATGCGACCAATCTGATTCCGTAGTAGTTTATAACGCATTCTGTAGTTCGGTAACACTGTTTCAGTAGTCCTGTAGCAGCATTCTTCCAAAGCATATTTTAGGCATTTATTTCCTTATGTACTCGCATTGATTTTGAAACAATGATCCAGATCTTAAAGCTTAGGCACTCTCCCATTATTATGATTGCTCATAAAGATTGCTTACTTTCAATACTGTGGTTAATTAATGATATTCACTTCTTGAAATTCTGATTACTTCGTAGCATTAGATAATGGTATTCTGAACTTGGTTTTGGCAATTGAATAGGTTAGACCAGACTTCTAGTTGTATGCATTTGATTTACAGTAATTGCTTCTTAGATTAAAGATCTAGCTTTCATTATTTTAGAATAGATATGCTATGTTTTCAGTATTCACTTTCATAGTCTAAATTCTCTATTTTCAGCAAGTCAATTTTTAGGAACATATTTATTGTTTTCAGCATTTAAATTCTTTAATATAGATTTAAGGTCTTCAGTATTTGAACTTCTTAGCATAGGTATTTTTCATCCATAGATTACGAAATCCTTTTCCAGCTTATTTGATTCCTTTTAGGCAACCTTTAAACACTGATACCAACACCCAACCACGACAAAGACTATCCTATAAGAGCACATATAGTGCCTGCACCTCTGAAGTTTGTACTTCCCCCGGGTTGATAATTAAAGTAGGCTCCTAGTCTAGTTGCCATCATTAGGCATCCATTCTGAGAGCTCACCACAGACGATTCACTGTCATTGTTCTGCATACATCACTTGACGTCTCATTCCTCTCAATTCCACACTTATGTTGATGTCTTACTTCATGTACTGTGTGCTATCGATCCTCCATTTTGTGCTAAGGTATGCTCTATCGATCTACTACTACGTAACTACACTCACCAACTAACATTGTGCTTTTAGTTGATAGCTTGATGTTCTGAGATAATGCACTAGTAATAGATGGAACTGCACACTTACTTTGATGTGTCAGTTCTGTTTTAAGTGTCGTGGTATTTTAGACAATCTGTGACATATTGTGCATTAAGTGATTAGTCCTTTCAGTTTGATGCACTTGTCTCAGATCATCCTCATCATGATGCGCTTACCGGATCTTGATGTTGCTCTGTCGTTGTGCATCAGATGGACTTCTCAACTTCGCACACTTCACTTCAACTTTGTGCATCATCTAATATACTTTGATTAAGTCTCTATGCTTCTGACATATAATATATGTGACTGTCTATGTGTTGCTAGAAATACTTTCATTCGATCCTCATGCACTTGCACATACTTCTATGATTCTGCGTTTCAGTATTTGTGCATCTCTCACAGATCTACAACATCATTCTGCGCACCATCGGTATTTCATTATGCTACATGTGCGCACTCGTATCCTCGCTATATCATGTTGTTCTATCCTCAATCCCTTGATGCCCCAAATAAAACTATTTCTTCCACTTGAAGCTCTACAATATCACCATTGATCTTACTTCAAATCTCCAACTTGTATCTCTATATATGCATGTCCTGCACGGATTGTATGTCCACAAGTTGGTTGTGGCATACCTTCTTCCATATTTCACATTTTTTGCTTTTGCCACATGTCATATTTGCACTACTGATGTGTCATCCTTTGTGGATCTTGCGCATCCATGGTCCTTGACTTAGTGGGACTTACACCTTAGTGGTGTACTCTTGCGCTCTCGATGTACCATTACTTTGAGGTATGTGTGCATCCTTACTCTTTGACTTGATGAGTCATTGACCCTTGTTGTACCATCTCTTGTGGGTATTGCACACCTGATGTCTTAATGCTTTGCGAAATATGCACATAAAATAACTTCTACTTGTTGGGAATTTGACCCTTGTTGTATCATCACATGTGGGACTTGCGAATATACTATATCGTTGGCTTGTGGGATTTGTGCATAAACAACTTCAACTGTTGCACCCTTCTTGGACCTTATGCGCCCTTCACTAACTGAAAGCATATTCTAATTGGTAAGACTTGCACATTTTCAAGACTGTCCAACCATAAACTATTTCTTAGTGTTTACACACTCCCAGTCTTTGACCATACAATGTTTAGGCTTGCTTGTGCATCCTAGATTATTCTTACGACATGATTGCACACTTGTACCTCTGCTTGACCAACTCCTTGGCTACTTATGCACATGTACCTTTTTCCATCCAATTCTTTGGTTGCTACCTTGAGAGAGTATGACTTGGTGGACTTGATATCTGCGCAGGTAGCACATGTAGTAGGATACATTACTTATGGATCTGCATGATGTACCTTCCTTATGTGCTTCATCAAATTGATCATGCATGATTTATTATGTACTTCTGAATCTGCATGATGTATCTTCAGTATGTGCTTCTTTATATTGGTTGTGCATGATGTATCCTTGGACACACATCTTCAGACTGGATGCAACTTCTAGATATACTTCTTCATACTGGCATCCATTTCATTCACCACCTTGTGCATATACTTCTTCAAAGTGGCTTCCATATACTTCTTTAATCTGACATAGGAATGTTGTATCCACTTTGACATCAGTTGACATCAATGATTAAAACTGAATCAATTGACATGCTCTTTGACATTAGTTGACATCAATGACAACCAAAGCTCAACAAGCCTTCCTCATATTACGAGATGGGTTCCCATAACCCCAACTCCCTGCCCTCAATGAGGGTGGCCACCATTTAGCACTCATACATGTAGATATATGATCAGATCGGTTGTGCTTGGACATACCTTGCTCAATTTCCCCCCTCACAAAGTAGTTGAAAACCCTCTCACATCCAATGGAGGCAACCTCCTATCACACAGAACATAGAATGGCAAGGCCTACTCAAAAAACCTTGCAATTCATGACTAGCTTAAATATATCGGATTTATCAAAACTCCTCAATGATCCTATCCAATATGACCCAACATGGCCTCCCATGTTGGTAAAGTTACCTTCATGCATGTCAAAGTTTGTAGGCAAACAAGGATACCATCCTGCAAACAATGTGATGGCATTTCACTTATAGTGCTCATTCAATAGTATAGTTGAAAATACCATTAGTTTTCGATTATTTTAGAGGACCCTTACCAAAACAATGACAAAATGGTAGGTAGAATTGCATACAGGCATGCATGCAACATTTTAATCCATTTCCATAGTTTTCCTCACTTACATTCAAATCCTGATTTGCCATGATCTTGTATTAGAGATTCTTTCTAAAATCATGCAAAACACATCCATGCATATCACCAACCACATTCATGAATGGCGTCGACGATGCACATTGTGTAAAATCAACATCCAACCTAAATTCTTGTTGGATTGGTTCCTCAAATATCTCCTCATGGTGATTTCCAAGGACATCACAAATGCCATGTCAAGGAATGAAGATGAGGCTATCCTCAAATTCCAATAATTTGATTTAATATATGCCCAGTCTAGATATTTATACATAAGCATCCCCATTTCCCCTCGACATCAATTTCTCAAGAAAAACATCCATGGAACCTCACATGTCGCCAACGTGATTTTTGGGGGCATCTCCCATCAATGGATAGCACCTAATCCCTATGGATTTGTACCATCAAATGAACCATATGGTGTTTAGCCACCACTGCCAGTTGTTAGGGGTCCACAAAATCCCCCTTATTGACATTGAAATTAGGACCATATAGTCCTACATTTTCAAACACAAGTGCACAAAACAGGATTATCCCCCCTCTCATAGGGCCACCGAACTCAACATCAATTTCATGTGGGACCCCCAATCACTATGGATCTGTCCCTCCCCTTAACCTTTAATTTCCATTCCCAACACCTTTTCTAGGAATGCTAGTCAATTCCCATCCCACTACTCATGCAGGGGTTAACTTTGTTCAACCTTCCCCTGCTCAACAGGTTCAACAGTTTAATTAATTGAATTTCGCAAGCCTCCTTAATCCACAAAATTAGAGGAAGAATAAAGGAAAAAACAAACAATATAACCAAGCTCAAGGGTAGGGGGGAAATACCCATTCCCAACAAAATCGTAATGTTGGAAACTAGAATTCTAACATGGGAACTAATAATCCAGCTTAGCGAGGGAAACCCAATAACCTTATACCTAATTCTTCTTGTGCCCTTTGTGGAGAATACAACCATTACACCCATCATTGCCCAAATATTCACGAGTGTCAGAAGATAATAGGGGAAAAATCTTAACCAGACATGAACCTTCCTCAAGGAAATAACATTTCCCCACCTTAGCAGGATGTCTTAGATTACCCATTTTCCAACCAAGGAGTTATTTCACACCAACAAGAGGTCGACAACCACTGAATCCCCCCCCAATAGGAGAGGTATCTTACCAAAACATCTACATGAATGTTGTAGATATTCATCTTCAAACCCACAACTGAGCCTACAACATACTAGAAAACCCACCCACGTGGAACGAGGATGCCCCAATACTTACTATGGGTTCCCTTCTGATCCCACACCCTAGTAGTGACCCTACCCCATGAGTACCAAAACCACCTCTATGATGTACAACTCACAACCCTCATGTGAGGGTTGCACACAACTACAACATCGTAGATTATTTAGCCTAATCCTCATTCTCCATGTCTACCCTCGAAGTTCTTCATTCTTTCCATAATTCCTAGAAGAAGACATTACTATCATCATTAAGCACCATAAACCCATCCAACTCACACCTAATGACCTTTAATTTAGACATCCAAGAACCATAGTTTCCTTCATCCATCGCATTTCAAATCCCAAACACTATCCAGAACATCATCATTCATTGATGCATCATCGACGAAGGTGCGTCCACTTGCATCTTGTAAACAAATGTTTGAAAGCAACTTGGATCTATGGATCTCCTCCCATCAACAATAACTCCTTGAGTCTATGATGGTTGTCCCTTGTAACCTTAGGGCCTCTATTATAATGTCCCAGTCGAGCTTGGGGGGGAAATGGTTCTCCTCGATGTAGAATTCATTAACGCTCAGCTTGATTAACATCCTCCTTGACCACAGTTATATGTTTGCCATGTAGGCGGTCACCTCCTCAATCTTTTGCACCATGATGTTCTCTCACAATGGGAAAGTAGTCACCCTTGACCAACTTACTTACTATGTGTTGCATCCTAATGACAAACTTGATAATATCTTTCCCGGGCTTGAAACGTCGAGAATAAAAATATGTAAAATGTAATTTTCCTCTTCTATAAAAGTATTAGAAAAGCTTCCATCATTCAATGAGATAGGACTCAATTCTCTTCATTGTTGGGGGCATACACAGGACCACCACTAGTCATTTCCTCATCAAATAATGGCCTCATGTATACCATATTCTATAGCACATATCAACCAACTTCCTATGCTTCCTTGTCTATGTAACCATCCAATACTGCAATTCATCCAAAAGAAGGAACCATCCCCTCCCCTCCTTCAATCACGCCCATCATAGAAGTCCCTTTCCTTTTTCCCCCTCCTTGCATCCAAGGTACAACTGTCATCGCTACTCTCACATTGCAAGGTCTTACTCTTGGGATCCCCATATGGTACTTGAGTCCACCATATCCAAAGTTACCCCAAAACCATATGCCAACATTAACTTTACACCTATCACCCCTACCAATGCTTCTTTTTCAAAGATCCCATGGAGGATTTCACCTACCTCAGTATAATTATTGGCCAAAGGTGGTTCATCACAACTGCAGGTAGTTGGGGGCACAAAATATCAGGCTATCAAAGTCACAGCCTCACATACTAGACCCCTTGAATGAATTCTTGCTCCATGCACATTGTGTGGTCTCATGGGTCACCCCACTAACTTATGCCCAACCCTGCTTGAGCTCAAGGACCTAATACCCCCATCCACAAGCACTACTCTCATTTTGAAATCCCAAACAAGGGGCATACTCTCTACTCCTCAAGTAGAACCCTTTAAACCAAAGAAAAAATTATTTCGCATGAATTATGTGTGCATGATGTGTTCACAATTTGGTCTCTACACTTACCATTTTCCAAACCTCTCACAATTTTGAGCCACTCTTACTGCTATGTGCCAATCCCCTGCTCCCAGTAATGGATCACAAACAGTGCCCACTGAGTCTACCATCGTCAACTTTGTTTCAATGACAATCAAGACACCCATGTCACAACCATGCTCAATGTGTGAGCAAAGCGATCTTTTCTTACCCCTAGATATGGATACAACTCCCCTTAGGAGAGCCACCTGTTCACCCTCTCCTACTCACAAATTGATCACATCACACCCCACTCACCCATGACGTTCTTGTGGGTTGTTGACACACTTGTCATTTCAATGCTCCAATATACAAGCAGAATAAGCATAATGCCTTAAGGAATTAAGGCAGCCTCATAACATATGTCCTCCTCTAGCAAACCCCCTTGTTTCACCCCAGGAAGAGATCTTGCCCCCGTCCCCTAACATGACAAGCTAGGTTGATATGTTTTGCATCTCATCATCACCCACTTATATGACTCATGACCATCAATCATCATTGGTAGGTGTCACTAATCGATGAGTTGAGATTAATCCATCATGTACAATCTCCACCTCCATGGGAGTGTATATTTGATTGGATACATCATGCACATATGATGTTATAGATGCTATCACCCATATTACAAACCTTGCATCAACAGGATTCAACACTCCTAATAACTTCCTTGATCACCTATTTAGTTCAAATGAAGACATCCTTAAAGCTATGACCACCCTGCGACGACTTGGGACAAGATGCGTCATCATTCCTTCTTTGTGCCTGAAAATAATATGGTTGAGCAATACACCATTAATACCAAAAAAATTATCCCACCCGACCTTGTCGAAAGCTTTAAAAACCCCATTCTAGTATTGGATGCTTTTGAGGAAGGGAACATAGCCAACATTTCACGAACCATCAAGGTGGACATTTATGTCACCCTTGATATCACCAAGAACTTCTTACTTGGAGTCTTTTGTTCTCAACAGGAAGTCACAACTTATAAAGAATTGTTCCAATATTTTTGAGATATATTTACCTGGTCATATTTAAAAATGCCAGGACTTGACCTCATCATCATCGAGCATCATATAGACACATGGCCTGATGCCCCACTAGTATGACATAAAAAAATGATCAGTACATCCATCCAAAGCACTAGCCATCAAAGTAGAGATAGAAAAACTCTGCCAAGTTGGGTTAATCTATACCATGGTCTACACGTCTTAGGTCTCCAATCCCATCCCCATCAATAAAAAGAAAGGAACTATTTGGGTATGCACTGACTTCAGAGAATCAATTCAAACTTGTCCCAAAGACAGTTTCCCAACCTTCTTCATTGGTAAAGTCATCAATGCTTGCCCTGGACATGAAGTCTTGTCATTTATGGACAGGTTCTCTGAATACAACCAAATCCATATTTAACAACAAGATCAATATAAAATGGCCTTCACTATGCAATGGGGAACATTTTCCCATCATGTTATCCCATTCATACTTAAGAACGTCGGAGCCACAGTCTAGCGTGATATGCCTTATATGTTTAATGATTTGGCACACATCATCTTGGCTTACCTTGATGATCTCACCGCCAAGTCTAAAAAATGCGCAAATCACATTTTGAACCTTCACACCATCTTTTTGCGATGTCAAAAGGACAACATAAGCTTGAACCCCCTCAAGTGCATCTTTTGCATCACAACATGATGTTTTCTCGGGTTCATTGTGTCTCAACAAGGGATCATAGTAGATCCTTCGAAAGTTCAAGCCATTCTTGAACTACCCCCCCAAAGACACGACATCAGTTGCAGAGTATTCAAGGCAAAGCAAACTTTCTTTATCGCTTTGTCCCTGATAATTACTCTACATGAGCCCAAGGATTTTTACATCTCATATGGAAGGACATTGTCTTTCGATGGGATGACCAAGCACATTGATTCTTTGAGGCATTAAAAAAGGAACTCACCTATTCCCTTTTGATCTCTCTTCCTAACTTCAACAAGGATTTTATCGTGTACATCTTGGCATCCCCCTTTGTGATCCTTGGGGAATCACTCGATGGGCCAATCAACTACCATAAGGTATGGTCATTTGACCTCAGCATAGGGAAATCCTAGAAATTCAACATCCCTACATCACGTAGGTGTTATCGAACATCTAGGTGGACATCCACCTCCAACCACAAGGCATTGCAATGGAAATCGTGTTACTCAATTCCCATCTCAAAATGTGTAATTTGCAAGATAAACTAAGTAAAAAAAGGTGTTAGTACCTCAACATAGCTTATACATCTCAGAAAATATTCAAATACAAAACCTCATGGTTGTTTCTCAAACATATGTGCGGTCACAAGGGTCACTAGACTCATGACCCACATAGCTATCCCGCAAAGTAACCAAATGCCTCAACCTACACCAAAATGCGATTATCACTGGAAGATGAGCATGCGGTATAACCATGCGCCCACCACAACTTCCAAATTGCACTATTGTACATCAACTCAAGTCAACAACCAAGCAGAGTGGGTTTCCCGCACTCGATATAGCGCATTACTATAACCCCAACTAGTCACTGAACATGCATTCAGGGTGGTAGATGTGCACCTGGAACACATGATTGTACATATAAATAGGCACATTGATTAACCATGCAACACTTGGAACCAACATCTCGCATTGAGTGTGACTATAGAGGGAATTATCGTACTATTTTACAATTCTGGGGGCTTACCTAGAGTTTGTAAACATGAAATCCATCAATCCAATATCCCAAAATAAACATCGAAATCTTTAGGGCATCCAACCATGAATAGTGACAATGAATTTCAAAATGTGGGCCCTACCCTTATTTATATCCAGAAATCGCAATATTTTATTAGCTCATTCAAAAGTTCCATAGCTCCATTTGACACACCATTAACACCATTCCAATCACAATCGTGCACCCTTCAATGTGGTGCCATTTATTTTATTCTCCCTAGAACTTCACTCAGACCTTGTTTTCAACACTTTCCTCAAGTACGACCACCCATTGTTGATTATGTTTGCATCATTGGATTTCTTATCACGAGTACTATCACACCATGGTATTTGTTTCATGTGTGTAGGATTTCAACTAGATAGGTTCTTTTTCACCCATAGGTCCACAACTACCTCAACAAGTATATCTACTCAACCTTGCATATAAGTTTCATATTCTCTCTGTGTACATTACATATATCTTGTTATCTCATTGATACCCTTAAGGTTCTCCTCTCTCGACAATACACACCATCACCTTCACTACAACATGCCTTTGCTAGGCAATAGCATTCTACCATCATAGGTGTGCACACCATTATAACCTCTTGTAACATGGCACCTATGACGCCTTACCCTCAGACCCAGGAGTCCAAGAACCCACTTTCTCACCAAGAATGCCATATACTCATTTCTCGATGCATATTGTTGGTCAAACCTATCATATACCTAGTTTTATCAGTCTTATTTTTCTCCCTTGTGCTATTAGAGCCCTTCAACATGATAATACATCATAACCACATGCATAACCCATCATCATTAGTACCTCCATCTCATTATGTGTGCTATCTTAACAGAATTGACTATCAGGAGAGCTTTTTCCAACAAAATTGGACCTTCTAATGCTAGCGCAGTTGTTATACCTCAAAGTTACACTTCGAGCTTTAGTGTCGCATCTTCATGCCATGTGACTTAGCGACACTTCCTCCTGATATATGTTTTATCTCGTTGGTTCCCTCCTTGGTATCTTCTGGACACCTACGATACAAATCCAACCTTTTTCAGTCGAGAGACAACCTAATGGGCCAAGTGTCACCTAATTTGACCTTGTTTACCCTAATTTCTGTGCCCTTCCTATAGCCCAAGACGCAAAATTCCCATATTTTCGCGCCTTGCATAACTGCTGAGATAGACATGGAAGGTAACCCTCTGGCAGTAATCCCGGGGAGGCGGTTTGGTGATTCAAGCGCTTGCACCCAGTGGACCTCTGGAGGACGCCACATAACTGACCATCGATACTCTGTTAGTCTGTTCTGGGCCCTGATCATCCCAGACTTGCTTCCGAGAGTATTTTCCATTGTTTGCCTGGTTTGATTACCTAGGACCTTTTTAGTGGTGTGCTCTTTGTGTCGTTTGTTTCTAGTTGGCCTTAGATATTTTCTGGCCCGTTGAGTTGGAAACCATGGATAGCATCCCGGTGAGCACCAATCAAGGCACCCCTGTTGAAGGGGCTTCCTATGCTTTTCCATTCATTGGGAACATTGGTACTCCCTTAATGGCTACTTTGAATCTTTCGGGATTCACTATCGGGCTACCGGTTTGGTTGTTTTCCACTCCGAATGCCTTGCATGCTCCTGATGCTTCTCAAGTAAGCACTTCACATCAAGAGCAGTAGAACCCTATGCCTGCTTCACCAGTAGCATCTTCTCCTCCTCCTTCTACCTCATGTGGTGAAAGTAGTAATACTAGTAACCAGCAGTCTAAAAGGAATAAACGGAGGAAGAATAGGAAGAATATGCCAAAGCAAGGAGGCATCCACCCAGCCTCTGGAAGTCATGCTGGGGGCACCCACCCAGCCTCTGAAGGTCATGTTGGGGGCACCTACCCAGCCTCTGGAGTTCATGTTGGGAGAAAACTTTCAGTCACTGCAAATCATACTGAAAGCATGTCTTCAACCACAATTGCTCATGTTAAGGACACATCATTGATCACTGTTGGTCATATTAATGACAAGTCACCAGTTCCTGTGAGTCACACTGGAGACACTGAATCAGCCACTGCAATTCATGTTGAGAAAGTTGACATTGTCAACAAACCTAATAAACAGAAGCTTAAGTTCCCTTGTAAGTTTTGCGAGGGAGACCACCTTACTCACCGGTGCCCTACTATTCCAGAGGTGCAAAGAGTGTGGTCCATAGTTCAAAAGTCTTCTGCTTCTAAGCAACCAGCCAATGCAAGTCATGCTGGGGGAAATCTATCATCCAATGCTAGTCATGCTGAGAGTACTGTTGTTGTTATGGAGTCTAAGCTTATAGGACGCAAGCCACAGTTCCCTTGTAAACTTTGTAAGGGAGATCACCTTACTCACCTGTCCCCTGCCATTCCAGAGGTGCGGAGAGTGTGGTCCATGTCTGAAGGATCCTATGCTCCTGAATTGTCTATATATTCCCAACAACTGGATCAACCTTTGGTTGATAAAGTGGTTGAACCAATTCAATCTTCGGTCAACCCCACTCTTTCTTCGGAGAGTGAAGTGATCGAATCGATGCAATCTTCGACCGATCCCATCAGTCCTTCGGAGACTGATGCACCTGTTCCTGAAGTCTTCTGCATTACCAGTTCGGATGTTTCTGAAATGGGGGCACCTCATCTGTGCCAAGTAAACCCCTACCAAGCTCTGGTATCATTTCCTTTGATTGGAATAGTCTAACTAGGCCTCGCCTTCCTTCTTCTTCACCTTTCTAGATAAAGGTTGATATCGGCAACCATGTGGTTCACCAATGTGTTGTAGATGAAGGAGCCTCTGTTAGTATCTTATCCCCTTATGCTTGGAGAGACTTAGGTTTCCCTAACCTTGTTACAATTTTTAATTGGTCGTTGACCTTCGACAGAAGACCTAGTGAACCGTTGGGAGTCCTCCCTCAGGTACCTGTTACTTTGAGTGAAAAAACAGTTCTAGTTGATTTTATGGTTTTAAAGGACCCTATGGATTTTGATATGATACTCGGACGTGATTACGTATATGCTATGCAGGCTGTGGTGTCTACGCTCTTTCATGTGATGCATTTTTCTCACAACGAAAGCATTGTCACTATCGATCAGCTTACATTTGTTGATCCCTCTTATTGCACAATTATAGACCAAGTATGTCCCTCGTCAGTAAGCACTACCATGTCACAATCAAATTATGTGGCATATTGTTCCTTGAGTCCAATCGCCACTGAGAAGAAGCCTCTGAATTCATGCTTACCTTCTCGGGACTGGGTCTCGGCAATTGACCAGGTGATGACTCCATCTGAATGTTTAGATATGTGTTTCATCTGAGATAATATGCTTCCTTCTTATGAAGTTTTCCTAGAGTCTATAATACAGTCTGCCATTCATTTGGACATTGATCCACCAACGAGCATTCTTCCACCTTTCCTTCGAGCTCGTTAAAAACAGTAAGGAGGCTACGAGCATTCTTCCACCTTTTCTTCGATCTCGTTAAAAACAATAAGGAAGTTATGAGCATTTCTTCCATCTTCACTTCGAGCTCGTTAAAAACAGTAAGGAAGTTATGAGCATTTTTCTGTATCTTCTTTGAGCTCGTTAAAAACAGTAAGGAGGTCATGAGTTTACTTTTTCGGGCTCGTTAAAACTTTACAAAAATATCTTTATAGAGTTCTTTCAGGCTCTTTTTAGACTCTTTAAATATGACAAGATTTTCAAGTATAGTTGTCAGTCCAGACTAATTAAAGAATTTGAAGCGACATCTGCTTAAGTATAAGTTTAACCCATTTCCGGACTTTTGCGGATTACTTACGAAAAAGGAATACTCTAGTCATATGTGGGTAGAAGAGTTCTCCTCTCATTGTTTTATACTTTTTCGGGGGAGTGGACTAACTATACGAAAAAGGCCTTTTGGAGCCTCTCTTTAGGGTTTTCAGGCTCTCTAAACATGAAAACACCAAGCGAGCATTCACCTACTCGGGCTCGATATGAAATCCACGAGAGGGTAAATAGAGGATTGTTTAAGTTTTTCAGACTCTATAAACAGGAAAACACCAGCGGGCATTAACCTACTTGGGCTCGATATTAAAATCCACGAGTAGGTGTATGGAGTTATTGTTTAAGTTTTTCAGACTCCTTAAAATTGAAAACACCGGCGAGCAAGAACATATCTCGGCTCGATATTAAAATCCAGAGATCAGTACTATGGAGTATTCTTCTATCTCTTCTTTGAACTCTATAAACAATGAAGAAGGTCCTAAGTCTTCCTCCCATGGGCTCGTTAAACTCTTTACATGGTTGGACCTATTGTGTTTTCTATTTTTCTTGGACTCATTAAATAAACAAGAAGAACATTCTTTTACCAAAAAGAATGAGGGATAAGAAGGGTGTATCGCATCTCTTTCAGTTTCAAAGGCAATTATGTTAGTCATATCTTTGAACACAGCACCTACTTGAGTCTTTCATGTCAGTTGGGTTTTAGTTTTTGACCTTAAGGTGAACCTGATCTCCGAGTTGTCAACTCCCCCAGTTGGTTATTCTTCCAACCATATGGAGGGTCTGTTATGTCTCCTACATTGCAGACTTATATCATTTCTCCCGTTATGTTGAAAACTTCCTAAGTCACTTTGTGTCATGCTCACTGTTCAAGGATACAGCCTGTGTCGTCCATTCTGCAGTTTACCTTGACTTCATGTGTCGACCATCCTGGTGTCAGTTTGTTTCATCTTGTTACTCGTCCTACTCCACATCATCTCTTACCTGTGAGTGTTCCTCGTGTTGGATGATGGAGGATGCATTAATGCCTCCCTTCCAATGGACTTCTTCCCATTGACCTCAACTCATTATGCTCTGGGAACGAAGTTTAGAGTTTCGGTTAGTATCTTGGGGATTGCAGTCATCAGTGGCAATTTCCCTCGCTATTGAATAAATGGGAATACATCAATGTCTCTTATTCGACAGGTTCCTCAAGTGTTCGACTTCAAGTCCTCTTATTCACACTTGTTGGATCGTACTAGGTACCTTGGACCCCATTATCATTATCAATGGAAGTCCTCGCATTTGTTAACGGTATACATCAATGATCGGTAATCAAACGATACCCCCCATGTTCGACTTCAGCTCATTTATTTGCATGGTTAGGGTTTGTACCTTGGATTGTTTTGGATGAAGACCTTGGGACTATGATAGCATCACCATGTTTATGCTATCCCCCAAGCTACGCAAGACTGAGCCTTACTCATTTAGGCTCTTCATGAGACATAGATCCAGCTTGTTGTTATGGCTATGATCTCTCTGTTGACATGGATCCACGCTTGTATTTCATTGGCCATGCTCTTTATATACATCTCCTAGTTATGTATCGGAGATCATGTTACACATCTATATGATGTTAAGATTGTAATTGCTCGCTGACCTTGATCGTTGTTTTAGGTGTTTTTGTGACTTGGTTCTACAGTTTCTTGCTACTCCTTTGACTTGGACTTATAATGTATTTCGGCCATCACTTCCCTCTGACCTCACACATTAGGGGGCATCTGTTATAGGTCAAATCTACACTTCTCCATTTCGTGATCACCTTGCCTTGTAGTTCACACAAAAGGAAACAAAGGATTGAAGAGCATGATTGCCTTAGATGACTTGTTTCCAGAAGTACACTTCTCACCTAAGAATTTAACAGTTTCTTTTGTTTTTGCCACCTGTACGCCCCTCTCTGTACACAAGACCTGCGTACTTTACCCTACTCTCCTCAACGGCAACCAGCGTACACCTCCAAAAAAGTTGTAAATGCATGTTGTAAAGCATAAAAGTTGCTTCCTATACGCTATTCTTGTTGTATGAAACCCATGTACATCTTAAGATGAAATCAAAAATATATTAATTTGACGAATTGGGATTAGTTGAAGTTGGTTCTGCAACTTCCCCAACCTCCCAATCCAACCATCTCTCGATCTAAACTACCTACCTTGTCCCATAAATACAAGGAGGATCCATGAGAGGGGTTACTCACATACTCAACTCACTCACATACTCAATATACTCATGAAATCTTGAGAGAAGGCTTGAAGTATTGTTACGCTGGAGGAAAGTTCCATGTCAGAGTGAAGAGCAGGAGCCCAGGATACGGTTGCAGAAACATCTCTACACGTTAGCTATATTGTACTGATTTCATGTTTCTTTGACAATAAAAAGGTCGAAACACCCTTCCTGTCCCAACTATGATATCTATTGGATTGCATGTCTATTTGGTGTAATTCTTGATTATATTTGATGTTAGATTGTTTTGTCATTTCATCATATGTTATATGGTCAAGATATGCTGAGGAAGGTATCTCTTGTATTGCAGGTTCGTCAAACAGAAGGTCGAGCGGGAGATCAAGTGAAGGACCAAGCGAAAGCTAGGATCAAACATCGAAAAGAGGTATGTCCTTCAATCCCAATCTATTTCTTTTGCAATAACCATAGGCAGTATAATCAATGTGTTTACATGTCAACCCCGCCCAGTTGGTAGTGTCCATCTCCTCACTATAGGGTAGAAATCCCGAACAACACTTTGCTAAGATTATTTGTTCATTACCGTGTGCCGATGATCAATCGAAACCCATCGATTCATTCCCAGATGAATCCTTGTTTCTCATCGGCACGAGTGACCCTTGGTGTGGAGATATCAGATTGTATCTCCAGACCCAACGCTTTCGGCCCAATCTTAATCGGGATGATTGTTGTCGTATTCGACACCACGCCAAGTATTATCTTATCATTAGCGATACATTGTATCGTCATGGTATCGAATTCATGCTATGTCGTTGCTTAAACCTCGAAGAGGCAGAACACATGTTGAATGACTACCACTCCGAAGCATGTGGTGGTCACCTTTCTGTGATGGATACCGCCCAGAAAATATTGCGAGCGGGTTACTTCTGGCCTTCGATCTTTAAAGATTGCATTGAAGCGGTCAAGAAGTGCCCCCCATGTCAATTCTTTCATTCTAATAAACGCTCGCAGCCCGCTCCTCTCCATCCCGTCATTGTCGTCGGCCCCTTTGCAAAATGGGGTATTGATTTCATGCATTGTAAGCCCACTTCAGTCGGGGGGCATAGTTATTTCATCGTCGCAGTTGACTACTTTACAAAATGAGTTGAAGTTATGCCTACATACGCCGAAGACGAAAAAACGGTGGTACTATTCATATTCAATCACATTATAGCCAATTTCAGCGTCCCGCGGGCCATCGTAATTGATCATCGTTCCCACTTCAGGAATCATATGATACAAGAACTGAGTGCCAAACTAGGTTTTCACCATGAAAACTCAACCCCGTACTACCCACAAGCTAACGGTCAAGTAGAGGCAATTAACAAAGTCTTGACACGCATGATCCAACGCACTGTGGGCACACAAAAATCAAACTGGCACTTAGCTCTCTTTTCAGCTCTTTGGGCCTACAGGACTTCGGTTAAAAACGCAACCGGGTTCACACCATTTCAACTAGTGTATGGCTTGTAAGAAACCCTCTCGATTGAGTGTGAAATACCATCTCTGAAACTAGTAGTAGAACTTCTACAAAACACCACCGTCGAAGAGGAACGGTTTCTATATCTAGCCAAGTTGGATGAAACCCACCAAGACGTTGCACTCGCTAATGAATCCCACAAAAAGCGCGTCAAAGCTCAGTACGATAAATCCGTTCAACCTCAGGTATTCAACAAGGGAGACCTATTCCTTACCTACGATCAGATGCACGACAAACTAGGTAAGGGAAAATTGGAATCTATGTGGTACGGCCCCTACGTCATAAAATGTGTGTTAGAGAAAGGAGCTTACGAGCTTGTCGATGCCGATGGTATACCTTTGGGTCAGCATCGTAACGGGATCTACCTAAATAGATTCTATGTGTAGGACTCTCCTGCGTATAACATCTTGTACATAACGTATTTAGTCTATTTTCAATTCGCTTTTTGCGTGTGAATATTATGTCTCATACATTGTTATTTACCTCGACTTGTGCTTGTATGCGCAGATGTCAGCGTACTATGGATTCACGGATGGTGCAAGTCGACATACCCGAAACCTTGCTTCCACGACATGGGTACTGTATTCCCCTACCGGCGAGTTGATATTCTCGGGTGGCATCTATCTAGGCCCTGCAACAAATAACATCGTGTAGTACCATGCAGTTGTCGGACTCCTAACTGAAGTTGCTTCTCTTGGGATCCGCACCTTTTTAGTCTGCCTAGACTCTCAACTCGTAGTATCTCAGTTGAATCGCGTCTACACTGTTCGTAATCCTACATTACTTCGATTATACAGAAGGGTACGCCTCTTGGAAAGATCATTTGACTATATTCAGTATCAACATGTACCTAGAGAATTCAATATGGTGGTTGATTCATTAGCTAACTATATATTGGATTGGCATTTGGCCCACATATGAACAAAACATCATAATAAACGCATGCAAAAAATGGAAATACACAACTCGTAGTAAATAAACAAGTTATAGAGATAGGTACATATATGTAAATATCATGTAAAAAGTGTTTTTCCCGAAGTACAATATCATGATGCGTCCAAAAGACAAAATTCGGATCATGTCCCATACAAAATTGGCTCTTTGGCCTACATATCGTGTACATACCACTAACAACGCTACTACCTAAACACTACTCATCAGGCTCACGGTGATCATGGTAACATACGACTGCTCTCGCTACACAGCGGAGCAATCTACCCATACGCTCTGACACCCCTACAGTGTGCCTCTGGAGGTGGAGAGGTATATCGGGCATCCTCATGGGAGGGATACCCATCATAAAACCCTGGAGGTTCTTCTCAACATCATGGAGTCCCCCTACCTCCTCTTCCTCCTCATCCTCGGCATGCTACTAAATCCCCCGTCGATGTAGTGGTGAGTACCCCGCTGGCCTCTGTGGTCCGCGATCTGCGACAGTGCACGTACATATGTTATATCTTTTCACGCATTGAAAAACAACAAAAATATATATATAATTAAAAAATACCAAAAACACATATTTGAAGGTCATGTACCTGAATCATCCCAATCATCATCTTCAGGCAATGCCAAATCAATATCCTCCCGAAAATCCACCCCCTCATAGGGATAGTCCTCAATCATGATAATCTGCTCCTCAAGCCACGAGAAGAAGTCCTCACCAAAAGCCAAGACCTATGGCCCGCCAAGTCGTCCAGCATAGTCGCTCCATCTCCCCATCTGAGGCTCGGATGTGGGACAGATCAGTCTGTCTATCTGAGGGCACAATAGCGGTACCCTCTCTAGGAAGAATGTGACCCGGATACTTCCATATCTGAACTGATGGATATCTTCGTTCCTGCACTTGGTCACCTGATCTTTGAGATTCACCGAGACCCCTTCACACCAATTGAATAGTGTTGGTGCCATGCATTCTACCGCATAGGTCATCTGTGCCTCCATTGCATGGTGGGCACCCACGCTACCTGCTACACGTGCAATGGTATACAGAATAGTTCTCAATGGAAGCTCTATCACATCCACTATGAGCACCTTCCCGCTCTTCTTGCGGGACCCCTGTCCGCAATAATGGGCAATATACGTGTCCGTGGTCTCCTCCGAGGTCTTGTTCCCGGACAGATTGACCCGTGCCCCTCTCTTGGAGAAACCAGTCAAAAAGTAAATATCCTCGAGCTCTATCTTGAGGGTGTGCTCTCCAATCCGGAAAGCTTGGATATCACTATCCCACATCTGAATGATATAATTCAATAGCTTCCCCTATTTGTGGATGCCCTTTATTTTGAATAAATTCAGTAAACCACTTTCCTGTAGTGCAGTTAGCGTGGCATTGTCTTGTATAGCTATTTTATCATCATCTTCCTGTTCTCTCTCCTTCCAATCAACCATCTTCACTCAAGTAAGTTGCAAACCCCTGCAAAATGTCAAAGAAAGCATTTGTGAGAAGATGAAAACCTGATTTCATGCTAAGGTAGAGAAACAAACTTGCATTTTTTCTTGCTCTGCGTATTTTTGCGCCTGGAAACTCACCATGGACTCGAAAACTGAGTATTTTCACGCCCCACCCTTAAAAATACTAAGATTTTCGCGCCTCTCGACATAGAGAGGACGCGAAAATCTCAGGGGCGAAATTTTTTCCCTAGAGCCTCTCCTAAATCAGAAAAAGTGGCATGAAACAGTAAAATAAAAGGATGAAATGGAAGATGAGGTTGTGGAGATCTACCTGGATCGAATGGTGGTCGAAATGGTGCCCTGGATCTCCCGATACCTTCAGTTGAATATTTTCCCTCCGCAAGGTAAAAAACTCTTCTTTGGGTAAAAAACAAACAAATGATAATGGGTAATTTCCCCTTTACCTTCTTTTATACATTTTGAATAGATGTTTTTACCCATTATTTTATTTGAAAAGCCTTTTTTTGGTCAATTCTTCATTTTGATGATCTAGGGTTTTTTACTATGTCCGACAAGTTTACATGCACTATTCACATTCGTATTCGATTTGACCTTCATTCAAGCTCACTTTATCTTTTTCGTGCTCTGGACCTAAACCTGAAAGAGATTCCAAGTGCTTTTTCACACCTGAGTCGTGCTTATCAAAACCAAGTAAAACGGTGTCGAGCTTAGTTGACTTTACTCGTGCTCGTAAAACAATGAGGAAAGTATCATCTTGGTATTATTTTATTCATTTTTCAGACCAAGATGATTAAGTTACGAAAACGGACCTTTGGAGTTCCCTTTAATCTCTTTTCAGACTCCCTCGTTACGAAAATATTACCAAGTGCACTTGTCTCTTTCACACTTGTAAAAGTATTTGAAAGGTCATCTATTTGGTGGTAGGTTACCCCTTTTTCGGACCTTTTAGACTATTTACGAGAAAGGTATACCTCATTCAACCTTTGACTATGAGAGTTCTCTTAGGAATTGTTTTACACTTTTTCGGGCCTGGGAGACTAACTTTACGAAAAAGTACATTTTGGAGTCTTCTTTAAGTTTTTTCAAACTCTCTAAATACAATAAAGCTATCGAGTTTTCTTTCTTTGGACTCGTAAAATCAAACATTGAAGGGTCCTTACGGAACCGAACCTCTCCTTCCTTGGGTTCGTAAAATTGTACGAGGATGGACTCACTCTAAAGTGAGTTATACCGAGCATATGTTATCCTCTTCAAACTCGTAAAAAAACAAAGAGGTACTCGTCAGTTATGATGGGGGGGGAATGGGAAATGAGTCAAGTTTACCTTTTGGCAGCTTGTGAGTCATCACCTTTGAACATGGCATGTATCCACATCTTGTCTTCTTTGGGTATTCAGTCTCTCCGATGAGTCGTAACTACAGTCTTGCGTCGTCTTCTTCACTTTGAGTCTACTAACCCCGTGGTTATTTCTACTAGTTAATCCCAGCTGCCAAGTCATGTCTCCTGCCATTACATGTTCAAAGGATTACCGTTACCTTGAGTCCACTCTTTTGCCAGTTTGTCAACCCGCTAGTCTTGTGTGAGTACGTGCTCTTTTAGTCCATTTTTCCACACCTCTTTCCTATATCGATTTCGTGTTGTTGATGTGGGGTTCATTATGGCCCTCCTTCGACGTGTCTATTCCTGTCGACTTCAACTCATCATCCGGGAATTAGGCTTAGGAACCAACTTTAGGACCTTGGTACTTGCATGCCTCAATGGCAGGTTTCCTCGTATTCGACAGTAGGTTTTCATTATTGGCCTCTGATTGAATGATTCCACGAATGTTCGACATCAAGCCATCTATTCACATTCGATGGACTGTACTAGAGATACCTTGGGAATCATTGTCATCATTGGTGATTTCCCTCGCACTTGTTAACGGTTCACATCATTGACCGGTAATCAAGTAGTTCCTATCATGTTCAACTTCAACACCTTGTAATCACATGTTTAGGATCGTATCGCATCAGGATCGGGTATAAGACCCCGGATGTTCTTGATATTACCCTTATATCCAGGCTGCGATGGCGATTATTGAGCAGGTCTCTACACAGACATCATGTTGGCAACCTCAGTGATGTATTGTCACACAGATCCACTTTGTATTGGTCGTGGTTGTGTTATTGTCATCTCATGGATCTACGATTGTTCATAGTAGCCATGATTCGCCCACAGTCTCTATCATCTTAGTTCTCTCATGGATCTGCAATGTATTGGTCGGCAGCCATGCTTTGGGTCAGTTGTTCCAAGCATGGGTATGCCCGCCTCGGTGGTATTTGACATTTTGTCTTCTTGCAGCTCCGCTCCGACTCCCTTGATTCTATCTTCGCACAATTTATTGGTAAAGTCTTTCGGCCATCAGTTTCTTCTGACCTCACACTTTAAGGGGCATCTGTTATACCTCAAAGTTACACTTCAAGCTTTAGTGTCGCATCTTCATGCCATGTGACTTAGCGACACTTCCTCCTGCTATATGTTTTACCTCGTTGGTTCCCTCCTTGGTCTCATCTGGACACCTAGGAGACAAATCCAATCTTTTTCAGTCGAGAGACAACCTAATGGTCCAAGTGTCACCTAAATTGACCTTGTTTACCCTAATTTTCGTGCCCTTCCTATAGCCCAAGACAGGAAATTCCCATATTTTCGAGCCTTGCATAACTGTTGAGACACAAAAATCTCCATAGTTTCGGTCTATGCTCAGTTTCCAAGGCGCGAAAATCCCATAATAGCCTTTGTGCATGGATTTATGATCTTTTCCTTCCCAAATATTTCCCTGGGATTGGCATACCTGATTCGATCTCAACTTGTTCTCCTTGTTTAGCCTGATTGATCCACTAAATTCTCATTAGATCCACCTTACTCTCACTATGGTTAGCTTCCCAAGTGCTATAAAGAAGAGGCCATCCATGAGCCAAAGGGAGGACTACTTGGGGCATCAAGCCTATGATCCTAAGGTATTTGCAGAGATAGTTAAAGGGAGGAAGCTTTGGAGCTGGAGGTGACTTGGGTATCAAGGAACTCTTTGTAAGTGTCTTCAAAGTTTCTAATCAATAATAACTTGTCTTGTTTCCCACTTTGTGTGTATTATGTTTCAGTCATTGCCATGAAGTGTATTCAATAGAATTTAGATCTAACTTGTATTTCAGGGTATTTGGAAGATCATTTGTTTGTCTTTGTTTGATCTTGACAGGTCCAACTTAGGAGCTTCAAGACTAAAGCCGGAAGTGGGACAAACGTTCGATTTAAGGTGAGTGGCATTCATCCTCCATTTTCAAGTACGTTTAATCTTGATATATGAGTTTGATTTAGGATTTTGAAGGGTGCATTTGTTATGAGTTGTCTTAGGTTACTTTAGTTTAAGCTAAGAGAACCTCTTCTTATCCGTAGGGAGAAAGTTCTACCACAACAGCTTTTAGGCATACATATTGAGTTGGCCCAATGCATATAACCATGTCATTAAGTGCACTCTAAACGCATAAGAATCCCTCGAAAGCTACGCTACCCATCTCATCCCTATATTTGGAGGGGTTAATATTTTCCTCAAAAAATCAAGGCTTTTGAACACTTGCACAAAGCACTAGAAAGCACAAAAGCATCACTATCGAGATGAAAATCTCGGGATTACTAATATTCCACAAAAGACAAGCTTTTCACCCAAATTGAACCCAAAGAAGGATGGGATTTTTCTAAGTTTCTCATCCCAAGTCTATAAGAAACCATGAGAGGTCACATTATCCATCTCTAATCCTCCATTCCTACCTATTTTATTATTCTATTATATCCATTATCCATCCTCCATCCTCTAATCCATTCCTCCATTACCAAGCGGAGTTATGTAACCACTCTTTTGAGATATTTGAAGGCCATTATTTCCCATAACTCCCATCTCTTTCATAAGTGCCAAGGAAATGATCCAAGGGCATTAAAGAAAGCAAAAGACCCTCCCAAAGGAGCAGCTTGTAGATCACCTTCACTACATCAAGCTACTCTCAGATGTGTGCATTGTAATTGCCTTACTCATTAGTAAACATTAATGTAAATCCAATCATTTTTATGTGAACTCTCTTCTTTTTGGCATTGTTTAGGAGTAGATTCATGATTGTTTGGATTATTTACATTAATTGACAATCATTTGCTTGGACTATTCTAATATTGCATGTTGCCTAAGTTGAACCCTTAGATTAGGATTTTGGCTAACCCTTGTTGTATAAATCCACAAACAGATTGCCGACTCCACCAAGGAGATTGATCCATATCTTCTTCTTGGTTGTGGTTATGCTCTTCTTCTTCTTCTTCTTTCCACCTCTGTATTCTCTATTCTTCTCTTGTAGGTCATATTTAGGTCTACTTCTAAGGCTTTGAATCCTTCTGACCTAATCATAATTCAATAAATCCTCCTAAAAACAAACTTTTTCTTTGATTTTTTGAGATAGTGTAGTGGTTGGACCTCAGCTTTGCGCTGAACCAACACATATGTCCTTCACATTAAGTGCAATACCCCATTCGAATGATTTTTATCTATTTTTGGGTAAAATTCTGCTATGTTTTAGTTGTATTTGGGGTCCTCTAGGACCTTCACAAATCTCTATATGTTATGCATCTCCTTTATTACATTGTTTGCATGTGAAAAAGAATCCCCTTTGGCCTTTTCCTTCAGTTTTTCTTTTGGTTTATTTTCAGGTTAGGAGGCACCATCATCTTTGGTGGAGAATTTTATTGGAGCTTTGAATTTGAAACTTCAATTTACCAGGTAACAAAGAGAACTACCTCCTTGTTCTTAAGTTGTTGCTTTCATCTTAAAATCATTCGTTTTGAATTATTTACTCTAACCCCTAAGCTTTGAGTGAATTTGTAGTAGTAATTTGTTGAATTAAATTATGAAGACGCCGTCATTTAAGTTTCATTTTCTTTCATCATTTTACTTTCGCTTATAATTTTTTAAGTTTATTACTGCCACTTGCACACATATCACACCTAAGAACTATGCTTTGTTCATGCTACGAAATCTCAAACTTAAATTTTTTCTTAACTTAAACCAATTTAACCCCATTTGGGGACTAAAAGTAATTGATAGTTAGGTTAAGGGAGATGGGCATATCCATCCAAACAATTTCACATGGCTATTTTACATATGAAACATAGTTGTTTCCCATATAGGGAGCTGAAATAATTTTGTATTGGACAAGGTTATGACCAATTCAACAACAGGCCCATCCTTTCAGGGTGGTGTGTGCCAAGAACAAGACTGGAGGTATATTTGGATCACATTTCCCTCTCAGTAATAAAAATTCCCTATATCATGGTCTTCAATTGAAGGCACGGGAAACCTGTCATATGTGTCTGAGAATAAGGTATCCTCGTAACCATTCTACCAGGGCTCTTAACTTGGGTGGCTCTCGCAAGTGAGGAGGCACCGAAGCTTGATTTTTGTAGGCTGCTGTAAATTTCATCACCTAGTGCCTTGCAATTATAATTGTTTCTCCCAACTTCACTCACTCCCTGAAGTGGATTTCATCTCCCATTTCCAATGAGTGTTTAGAAGTACCTTTTGCAAATTTTATTCTTGTTTCTCACAACAGAGATCATGACCATTTAGTTGAGAAACACTTGGGAGAATTGTCCCTTTTTGTGTGGTAAAGAGTATCTTCCATTGGATAGTGGGTCATTTTATTTTCTAGGGAATGCATGATTGTTTTATCTATTTACTTCATTAATACACATTGTTCACCACTTAAGCATTGTTTCCTTTCAAAAAAACAAACACCCATATCATAACAAACAAAAAATTAGGGGCATAACCCCCTAACCCCTAGCCTACGATAATCCTCACAAATGACACTAGGAAACACAATTTGTTTTCCCACATGATAATTATGTTCCATCCTCTTCTTCCCAATTTATCCAAAAGCCCCCCCCCCCATTAGAGCCATTATCGCCATCCACCACTCAGAGGGAGTAATAAGAAGACCACACACTAGAATCCCCCATTGTTGGGGTCAATACTAGTAAAGTTGGGGGCACCCATAATCCCCATCAAAACTATAGTCGAACCAAACATACATGTACTACTTGTACTTGGACTAATTACCCTTTCATTCTTTGTAAGTTGTATGGTCACCCACTCCGTTAATACCCTAATCTAATCCAAGCAGTGCATTTAGATCATGCAAAATTTAATGAACCCAATGGTACTCATCCTACTGCCTCACACTGCCCACCCCCTCATCATGAACCTAGTGTTTCACTACCTGAAACTCCCCAAACCTTGACCTTGGAGTTTACCCCTCAAAAGGGTAACACCTTCTCCCATTGCATCTACTCCATGGTGGAGCCTTAGTCATATAATCATGGGGCACTGCTCACACCTCTAGTGCCACCATGTTCACTAGACCATCTCCTTATAAGGAAAATGGAAATTCATACCAACATTTGTCATAATCCATCACCCTTGATTGGGACAAACTTATCCAAAATCATCTCCCATCTTCTACTACATTTCAAATATGGGTCATTTTTAAGAACTTAAGGATTCATCAATGTATTGTAGATGATGGAGCCTCTCTATGTACTACATCCTACTTGGCCTGGAAACACTTAGTCTCTCCCCCTCTCATTCCATCAATGACCAAGTTATGATCCTTTGATGGTAGACTCTATTCCCCCTTAGAGATCTTGCTTAATATCCCCATTTATTTAGATGGTAATACTACTATAGTTGACATTTCTATCATGGCCTATGTATTGTAATATCCTCTTTGGGCATGATCACATCCATGCCATGAATGTTATGTGTTAAAGAAATGTAACTGCGGAAGATATTCTAAATGTATTTGTCTATTGTATTATTGTATTCCTCCTTCAGGAGATGTCATTGATGTAATTAATAATGTAAGAATCATTGACAGAGTCAATGTAAAACCCTAACTAATTAGGTCATCCTGGAAAAATCTAGAAATAATATTTTATTGTAAAAGTACAAGTCAGCCTGGTTAGGTGAATTAGAGCAAACCTAATTAATAAAAGGTCATGTCAATTGTAAAGTATAAATGGGGGATTGAGTTGCTCATTTGTAACACTCACCTCACTCACTCAAGGTCGCATATGAGAGAGAGGAGTTCGTACAAGTGAAGGAGAGAAGTTGTCTTGTCTTGGGGTTTTATCTTGTACTTGGTGAATTCTATATCCGGGAAGTTTTGTCGGGGTTTTCTCCCTTGTGGTTTCCCCGAGAGAAATTTTGTGTTCTTTGTGTTTATTGTGTTTGTTGTGCTTGTTTTTCTTTCATTGATCCTATTTTTTAATGTTATTATGATAAACAAGTAAGAAAAACTAACATGGTATCAGAGTGGGCCTGAAAGAAAACATTGTGCAGTTGTTTCCTAGGGTTTCCATTTTAGGAAACTACTCATCTTGGAATTTTCGCTATAAATCACTTTTGGAAAATTTTCGGTATTTGAAACTAGGGCTTCTTATTCCGAGAGCTCTCTCCACAGATTAGCTGAAAAAAGAGGGTGATGAATATGGTTGCTTATGATTGTCATTGATGAAAACATTAATGACAAAGGTGAAGTGGGATGACATGACATGAAGCCAAAGAAAGCAAGCAAGAAAGCATGTGGATGGCAAGAGATGACAAACCACAAGGACATTGGATGTGGGCATTGAAGCCATTGGAACACCTAATGAGTCAAATGACCCATACTTTGGTCATTTGAAGATTACTTGGAGAAGGAAAACAAGGATAGCAAACTATGACATGACAAAGAAGTGATAAATATTAATGGCATGGCATGATTGGGCTTTGGAACACCAAAGTGGGCAAATGACCCATTCTGTGGTCATTTGTGGTTTGTGGTGGCTTGATGGGGTAAAGGAACCCTTGAGATGGTGGTAACGATGCCCTTGTACCCATAGCACTTGAAGAATTACATGATGGAACTTACCCACACATATGGTGGCTCTTGGACAATATTGTTGAAGCTCAAAACATATTGAAGAATATCTCACTCATGCTTGAAACCCACAAATTAAGAAGAATGTAAATGACCCATACTGTGGTCATTTACCATGTTGAAGTCATAAATAAAACAAGCATACTTGAAGACAAACCTTGCAAACATTTGATGGCTTATTACTTGAACTTATGATGAACATGGTTATGATGTGTTGAAGCCAACAAAACTTAAAGAAAGCCCTAAGTGACCCAAAAGAAAGCATAATCGGTCTGCTAAAAGGAACACTAATAAATAAATGATAAGTACATGAAGTTGGCTCAGCAAAAACAAAATTAAAAAAAGATTATAAATAAAATTATAGTATGTCGTCTCAGATTTTTTTTATGTTTGAACTAGCTGTATAAATAGGAGTGAAAATGCCATTCAAAAAACGCAATTGAGAGCTCTTATTTTCGACCTGCTCACTAAGGAAATTTTCGGGTACTGTAGCAGGCAGCTACAGTGGAGAACATTTTTTTCTTCTTCTTCTTTGTTTTGGGGCAGCTGGTTAATGATGACAAAACAGGTTGCTGATATAATTGGGTTACATTATGTTGAAGATTGCTAAAGACATGATAGATGACATGATGCTAAACAATTTTGATATGATGTTGATGCTGAGCATTTCATATGATTGACATAACGCTGGATAAGTTGATGATCTTAATGTGATAGACAAAATGATGATATAGGGCAGCTGGTTGATATGGTAGTGCAGCAGAATACTGAAGATAATGAGAACATAAAGACAGTGTTGATGATGATCTAGGGCAGCAATTTATGGACATGTTTTATGGACATCATAAAGTTATACTTGAGGATCTCTATGGATGAACATGGTAATTATAATTATTTGATGTTGGATTGAATGAGAAGATGCTGTAAATGAGTTAAATGATGATGCTACAGACAACGAATTTTGTATCTTTGATTAGGGCAACAGTTTTAATGTGGAAAAAATGATGATGTGGTCAAGTTGCTTGACATGGTGGTATGGGACATAACTGGAATGATGAATGCCTGAACATAATGATTGAAGACATGATGAAGTGGCAGCAGTTTGTTTTATGACAGAGATGACAATAGGATAAGATTGTGTAGACAAGTGTAATATATTTGTTATGATTATTTGGTGACAGAAATTTGTATGTTCCTACAAGCAGGGTCTTGTAATAAAATATACGTGTAAATACAAGTAGGGTCTTGTATCCATTTTCTTGGATGGGTCTAAGAAAAACTAGGCAAGGTTCTAGATAAAGAGTTGGTGCTATTTTTGTTTCAGTTGGTGCTGAATTGTCTCACGGTTGTAGCCGTTGAACCAAATACAAAAAGATTACAACTATATCTTGGTGTCTCTTGTGCAATGTGTTCTTGATTATGTGTCTTATTTGATGAATGAATAATGATATAGGTTATTGATGAATATAAGTAAATGTCTGAATGAAGGTATAAATTTTTTATTGAAGTTGAAATTTGGTTGTGTAAGCTCACTGATTCACACCCCCCCTCTCAGTGAGCCATTGTGTCTAACAGTTGGTATCAGAGCGGGCCTTTAGCATAAGCCTAACAAGTTTTAAGGAAATCAATAGACACAATGGAAGCACAAACAGAAATATCAAACAATGAGGTTCCAGTTTTTTACATGAAATATTATTTTGGTTGGAGGATCAAGATGAAGGCTTACTTGAAGAAATTTGGTGTATGGGAGATAGTGATCAATCCACCTGTTCTCTCCAACAAGAAGACAAAGTCATCTAGTCAAAAAGATACTAAGAAGAACAACTCCATGGCATTGAAGTTTCTTTTGGATGGACTACCAAGCCCTATAAAAGAAAGTGTAAAAGATTACACCTCTGCTAAGGATCTCTGGTTCAAGATGGAAGAAGAAGATCAAAAAAGAAGCCAAGAAAAAAAAGAAAAGCAGGAACAAGTTGTTCGGGTACACAGGGTACTCCCAAAAGACCGAACAATTAGAGCAACCACTTCACACAAACAGATCACAGATCGACACACGATGTTTTGACGTGGTTTAAACCCTCGAGAGGGAAACGCTCCACGACCCCAGCCAAATAGCTTCTACGGAGCAATTTATTATGCAAAGAAAGAAAGTTACAAATGAGCTTCTCATAATCGATCAACTTTCCAATGACCCTCCATGCTCTTTAAATAGAGATCATGGACCAATCGGGTGTTAAGCCACGGATCAAGGGTAGGTATGATCTAAGAGAAGTTGAGTCGTCGGATCACTCTATGTCTAGAACATATCATGACCGTCGGATTAAATATTTACAAATGCATACTAATGCATACTAAAGAAACACACTTTACCTAACGGATCTATTACACAAGTTGATCTTAACTAACTCCTAAGTGTCTAAATATCCTAACATCCCCCCTTAAGAACAACTTGGGATAGGATTGAAGGATTTACAAAAGTGACACTATTAGGAGAAGGAAGGAGGCATTCAA
The DNA here is from genome assembly GCA_027924585.1 of Larix kaempferi. Taxonomy (NCBI): domain Eukaryota; kingdom Viridiplantae; phylum Streptophyta; class Pinopsida; order Pinales; family Pinaceae; genus Larix; species Larix kaempferi. Next base: position 17,715,418 of record BSBM01000205.1, read on the forward strand.
GACTATCCCCCCTTAATGACAAATTCCTGAACTCCAAGCATAGATCGAAGTTTAGAAAACTTCGATTCTGTAAGAGACTTTGTGAAAATGTCTGCAACTTGATCATCTGTAGGGCAAAAGAGCACTTCAAGAACACGATCATGAACAAGATTTTTGATGAAGTGCATATGTAGCTCAATGTGTTTGTTGCGTTGATGTAGGACTGGATCTTTGGCAAGCTTGGTGGCACTTTGATTGTCGCACCAAAGTGGAGTAGACTGTTGTTGCTCGAATCCAAACTCTGAAAGGATCTATCAAAGCCATAAAGCTTCCAGACTGGCATTAACTGCAGCCCGATATTCTGCCTCTGCTGAAGATAAAGCAAGAGCTTGTTGTTTGTTACAATCCCAAGTGATAGGTCCAGATCCCAAACTGAAAACATAAACTGCTGTAGACTTGCGATCATCAAGATTGTCGGCCCAATCTGAGTCAGTGAAACCAAGCAACAAAGGTTCCCCCCTGTACTGTAATGAATCCCAAACTGAATTGTACCTCGAATATATCAAAGTATTCTTTTAGCTGCTTTCCAGTGACTTTCATGAGGTGTTTGCATATAACGGGAAACACGACCAACGACAACGGAAAGGTTGGGACGGGAATGAGTCAAGTATAAGATACTACCAACAAGCTGACGATACAAGGTGGCATCTACTTCAGGTGAAGTACAAGTGGCAGAAAGTTTGACTCCAAACTGGAAGGGAGAAGGGGAAGGTGTACAATCTTCCATGTGAAAGCGACGAAGAAGGTTACAAGCATACTTAGACTGAGAAAGAAAGATTCCTTCTTTGGTTTGCAGGACTTGGAGACCAAGAAAATAATGCAAATGTCCTAAGTCTAACATTTCAAAATTTTGCTTAATACTGGATTTCACATGGGTTATAAGCTTAGGGTCACTACCAGTAAGAATAAGGTCATCAACATATAGAACAAGTATGATGAGATGGTTTCCAAATTTCTTGGTATAGACATTGGGGTCAGAATGGCATCTAAAAAAACCAGTGTCAAGGAGAAAGCTATCCATTTTGGCATACCAAGCCCTAGGAGCTTGCTTAAGGCCATATAAGGATTTCTTAAGACGGCAGACAAGGCTATAGTTATTCTGAACATATCCAGGAGGTTGTTCCATGTAAATTTTCTCCTGTAAATCACCATGTAAGAAGGCAGACTTGACATCCATTTGACGGACTTCCCAGTTATGTAAGGTTGCAAGGGAAAGAACAAGGCGGATGGAGTTCATTTTTGCAACAGGAGAAAAGGTTTCATTGTAGTCAATCCCTTCAACTTGGAAAAAACCTTTGGCAACTAACATTGCCTTAAGTCTTTCAACACTTCCATCTGATGCATACTTAGTTCTGTAGACCCATTTACATCTGACAAGTTTTCTTCCTTTTGGAAGAGGAACAAGATCCCAAGTATCGTTTGCCATTAAGGAACGATATTCTTCATCCATAGCTACATCCCAATCTGAATTTCCTGAAGCTTCTACAAAGATTTATGGATCATGATTCTCGGAAACTTGAACCAAAAGAGAAGAGGCTCGTTGAAACTGAGAATGTGTTCGACGTTGATCTCTAGGATCACCGACAAGATCACCAGCTGCTTCACATGTTGAACGGACCCATCGAGGAAGCACTTGTGTTGTTGCAACTGGAGGAACATGAGAAGGCGGAGGTGGATTTTTATCCTCTCTGTCATCATCAGAAACTGGAGTTGGAAACCTGTCAAGGAAGTTGGAAGAAGAAGAAGAAAGCACAATCGTTGAATCAGGCTCGCAGGCCAGAGATGGCACAATCGCCGCGTTAGGCTCGCAGGCCAAGAGATTTTCATCAAATTTAACATCTCTTCTAATGATTATATCATGAGAATGTGGTTGAAGAAGTCTATAACCTTTTACATCTTCAGAATATCCAACAAATATGCACTTTTCACTTTTAGGCTGCAATGCTTTCCATTTTTTATCCAGAATGTGAGCCTATGGTTCACTACCAAATGCACGGAAGTGACTTACATCTGGTTTAATTTTACTCCATGCTTCTTCCGGTGTGATACCTTGTAAGGCTTTAGTGGGGGTATGATTAACTATGTAATTTGCACAATTTATGGCTTCAACCCAAAATTGAAGACTAAGTCCCTTAGATTGGATCATACAATTTGTCATTTTTTTTAAAGTGCGGTTCTTCCGTTCAACTACACCATTTTGTTGTGGTGTATATGGAACAGTGTGTTGTTGTTGGATTCCTTGTTCAGTGCAGAAAGTAGTGAACTTTTTGTTAACGTATTCTCCTCCATTGTCAGATCTTAACTTAATAATTTGATGACCAGATTATTTTTCAACAAGGGCCTTGTAGGCCAAGAACATGTTAAATACTTCGCTCTTAAGTTTTAGGAAATAAAGCCAAGTGCGTCTGGTGTAATCATCAATGAAAGTTAAGAAATATTTGAAACCAGAAAAGGAAGCAGATGGAAGAGGACCACACAAGTCACTATGCATAATCTCCAAGGGAACCGAGGCGTGCCAAGAGGCACGTTTGTCAAAACTGTCTCAATGATGTTTTCCGAGTACACAACCGGAACAGACACCATCCCTGCAAGATACCATCGAAAGACTTGTCACATATTGTCTTTACATAGTTGTTGCAATGAGCGATAATTTAAGTGACCAAATCGCTCATGCCAAAGTTTGCTCAAGTTATCACTATGAGCAACAAAAACTAAAGGAAAAGGTGATGACCCAAAGTTGTTAAATTTGTACAACCTGGTAATATCATCAACAATTCTGGTAGCTAGGACCTGTTGAGGATCTTTAAAATCCTTAATTACAACTTGGTGAGGTGTAAATGTCACAGATTTACCTTCACCAAAATGAGTGATTTGATAGACTGATAAAAAATTGCAAGAAATTCTTGGAACACATAGTACATCACTGAAATTACCATTATCTACTAGAACTATTCCAGCTCCTACAACACTTAGAGATCTATCATCACCAACAAATATTTGTTTGGTGTTGCATTCATGCATAGTAGAAAAGATGGCTTGATCCTTAGCCATATGATAAGATGCTCTAGAATCAATGAGTCATTCATTTCAAGTAGAAGAAGAAGATGCATTATAAGAATAACCAGAAGCACAAAGTGCATGTCCATGAGAGGTAGATTCTGAAGGCGAATCTAGGATGATGTGGTGCAGGGTAATTTTTAGGGGCGAAATTTAGCCAAATGGCTATTTTTCAGACTTTTTTTCAAAAAATAAATTCGTTATTTGATCATTTTTAGTCTCTAATATCACCTATATATACATAAAATATGTTTTTTTATCATAATTTTCGCCAAAAGTTACAAATTTCGATATTAAATTGTATGTTTCATATTTAATATTCGCCTACCTATCTATATATATGTTTTTTTCAATCCAAAATAATCGTCTAGAATACTATACTTAAGTATAATATTAGAATCCTTAAAAAATACCCTGATGTGGTGCTTCTTCATTACTGCTTCCAAGGCTGCCATCTTCTTGAAACACTTAGATTCATCGTGATTATCTTTCCCGCAATAGTTGCAATGACACTTAGTCTTCTTGCCTTTTGGCTTGGATCCTTTGTCGTTTTTTAAAGAAGGAGCTAACGGAGAGGGTTTGTGACCCTTGTTGACTTATTATTGCGAAAATTTTGTTTCTTGGGACGCTTGGACTTTTCTTTCTGTTGGGACAATAAGGCTTTCCCAAATGTATCTACATTGTTAATTATTTCAAGATGGATGAGCTTATCTTGCTCTCTAATCAAGAAATCACAAAAGGATTCAAGACTAGGCTCTTGATAGCTAGCTGCATTCAAGGATTCTTTCATGAAGTAAAATGTAGATACAAAAACAGAATATGCAGGTCCAAGTTTGGAAAGAATATGATAAAATCATTGTTTGTCTTTCCTCTTAATCTTGCATTCTTCACATAAGAGTTTAAGAGTTTTGTACTTAGATAAATAATCTTGTATGCATGAAAAATAACTTGGATTTAAAGAAATCAACTCATTTTCGAGTCGGTGACCTCGAATTTCATTGTGTTTACCAAACACATATTCCAACTTGTCCCAAGCAGCATCAGGTTCATCAATTCCAGATATGTGGAATCGCAAATCAGTAGAGATTGACATCCCAATCAATCCACGAGCTTCGTCACATCTATTTTCCCATTTGATTTTCTTATCATCATCAGTGGGTTCTGTTTCTTTCCCTGAGGTAATTCTGAAAAGTCCTCTACTTCGTAGAACATCCTCCATACGAGATTTCCATGAGAAATAGTTGGAACTGGTAAGTAGAATATCACAAGGGGCGGCCATATTTGTAAATTAATGGCTGTAAAAGCAGAAACCAAAATTTTGGATGGGAAGAGCTTGAAAAAATAGGCGGTTTCAAAAAAAACGACACTGAAAACTGACTCCGTATGATGAAGTTATGCTTGATCAAAGAAAATGTTGAAGATGTCCCCAATAGTGACGTGGCAGATAGAGAATGACCAGCTAAAAAAAAGGACCCCCTTCTTCCCAAGATGAACCTTTGACAATCACTTTACAAGAAAATTGTTTTAAGTGAATCACTTTTGTAAAATAAGTGATTTCACTTTTACAATGATGTTACTTTAAATAGTGCAGCAATAAAAAATGAACTTAAGTGACTCACTTTTTTTCTTTTTTTTCAAGTGAGATGCACTTTTTCAATAAACTAACTTGAAAATAGAAATTACATGCACTTTTTCTTTTAAAGGTAACTTTCTAAGACTTGAACTCAAGACCTATTAAGAAATAAAACAACTTTGAACCAATTGAGCTAGATTAAAATGTATGTAAAATATGGAAAGGAGGAAGGGGTTTTTTTTTTTTTTTTACTCTTCTTGCTCAATTTTTGTGCTTGCCTTTTTTCCTGCAAATCATATAAACCAAAACAAAACAAAACAAAAATTCCACACTTGTGGGGTTAGATCTCGTTAGCTTTCCCGGAAGGTCTACGTTTTGTCTCTGTTTTTTATTTGTCGAGATAGCACAAGGTGCACGGCAAAGAGCATACGCAGATAGGGAAAGCAACAATCTAAAACTAAAAAAACTGATAAAATATGAGATTTTTTTTTTAAACAGAAATAAATTAAAAAAATGTCACTGTAACATTATACCTTCAGATCTCATGAAATACGCGTTTCTGAAGCAACCGGGAACCGTTTTCGATCAAACGAAAACTATTTCCCAATGAAAACGATGCTCCTGACACAATGGAACACCTCTCACATCCCAGAGATGCACAGAAATACCAGAAACAGAAACCCTATCAAGTTTCGGCAACAACAATTCAAGATCCAGATCATAACAAGAAGCGCCCCTTCATAAAAGCTCTGATACCGTGTTCGGGTACACAGGGTACTCCCAAAAGACCAAAAACCTAGAGCAACCACTTCACACAAATAGATCACAGATCGACACACGACGTTTTGACGTGGTTTAAACCCTCGAGAGGGAAACACTCCACGGCCCCGGCCAAATAGCTTCTACGGAGTAATTTATTATGCAAAGAAAGAAAGTTACAAATGAGCTTCTCATAATCGATCAACTTTCCAATGACTCTACATGCTCTTTAAATAGAGATCATGGACCAATCGGGTGTTAAGCCACAGATCAAAGGTAGGTATGATCTAAGAGAAGTTGAGCAGTCGGATCACTCTATGTCTAGAACATATCGTGACCATCGGATTAAATATTTACAAATGCATATTAAAGAAACACACTTTACCTAACGGATCTATTACACAAGTTGATCTTAACTAACTCCTAAGTGTCTAAATATCCTAACACAAGTTGGTGATAATTCTGAATACAATAATACAAAACTTTATGAAGATGCACAGCAAGAAGACAAGGTTTCAGATTGTAATGAAGGTAAGAATCTTACCAATTTAAGTCTTGATGTTTGTAATGATTTTGAAGACATTCTTGAAGAGGATAAGAAGAATCTTCTAGCAAATCTCTTTAAGGTACAAAATATCAAGCATGATTGACGGATGCTTAAAAGGAAGGTTGAGAAGTTCGTTGAAGAGTACCATGAGAAGTCAATTGAGCTATTTAGTAAAATCATTGATAATATGTTAAGACTTCAGGACTCAGTTGAAACTATGAAGACCTAGCTAGAAGAAAAAGAGAATACCATGGACCTACTCAAGACAAACTTACAAGGTGAGTTAGATGGTCAAAATCTTGAGGTTACAAGATTAAAGGATGAACTAACAAGAGAACAAGAAAAGATTAGTGGAGATCCTAGAGAACTTGAGGAAGAAAGATGGACTAATCTTGATCTGAAGGTTCAATTGGAAGAGTACAAAAGAATTGAAGAGGTCTTGAAAAATCAATTGAATGAAAAGGAGATGAAAAATCAAGAGCTTGAAATGGAAATTGTTGGACTCAAGAAGAAAAATGAAAAGCTTGATGCATATGACAAGTTCAAACATAGCTCAACTATCCTAGATGAAATTTTGGATTGTCAAAGGTCTCCATTTGACAAATTTGGCCTTAGTTATAAAAAGGTAGAAGACAAATTGAAGGAAGGCAATGATTCTCCCAAGACTCTTGAAGTTGGATCCACTTCTTCCAAAGAAGAAAGCAATGCTCCTCACACACCTGCACATGACAACAAAGATATTTAAAAGTAAAAAATGGTTGAAGAAGTTAGCACTGCTCCTCAAAGCAAATTCAAGACAACTCCAAGATGGAATCAAAGTCAAAGGTATGAAAATAGATTTAATGGGTATTGTTTTTCTTGCTCAAATTTTGGTCATAAGGATTTGGATTGTAGATCCTATGGAAGAAGAAATGCTAATGATAAAGTGCGATGTTGGACATGCAATCATATTGGCCATGTGGTTGCCAATTGTCACACAATAAGATGCTTCACGTGTGGAGGTGTTGGGCATAAAGCCCAAGTTTGTGCAAGTCCAAAAATACCATTCATGAGGAGATTAACATACAACTCACCAAGCAAAGCAAATGAAGAAGATGGAACAAGTTATGAAAAGACTGAGATCAAGAAGAAAGTATGGGTGAATAAAAATGAAGTTGATGATCAATGCAAAAATTAAAATGGCTGCCATAGGGCAAGCCAAACTTGAGGTCTTCTAAAGACCTTGGACAAACCTTGAGTTCATGATGTTGGAGGTCGAACTCAAAGGCAAATGGTGGGTTCTCCAAGAACAAACAGGTCCTAGGATCGAATTGTTGACATTAGCAATTGGTGTGATAGGAGGAATATGAAATGATGATGCATGCTTACCTTTTATGAATTTAAATCATTCATTGGAAAAATGTTCTCAAATAACACTTAGTTGATTGTATGAGAAGAATGGAAAGGCAGCAGTCCTGAAGTTGTGGTTAAAATTTCAAGTTTGAATAGCAAGATACTACAGCAGTATGCTTAAGGCAATAAATAGTATGAAAAGCTTGAGCAGCTACAACAGAAGGTATATCGTTGCATTACACAATATTGAGATGGACCAGCACACATTGATGACCACCTTGATCAACAACGTATTGAGAAGACTTATGATGAGATTGAAAAGCAAAGGCGATTGGTTGAGAAGCTTGGTGACTGTGATTTGTGACTTATTTCAGTACTGGGTATCACGGGACACGAAAGAATCATAAGTATATTTTCTCTTGAAAATAAGAAGCTACAAGTTGACATTATTATTCTAAAGTGATCCGATGGCAAAAAAATTAGAATATGTCATGTTGATACTCTCCCATGTTTAAAGTACAAATTCAGTGATATAACAAACCTTACTTGATGATGCTGCACACAAGATGATGACACTATATTTGATGTTTATCAATTTGCAATCATGAGAGCTTGTTTGGTTAAAGATTTGAAGCAGCTTGAGGACTGTTTGAAACATGGTAGCTTGGAGCACCATGGAACACAAAAATTAGATGGTGTATGGCATATAGAGCATCAAAAGCTAGTAGAACTAAGCTAGAAGCCGTAACAAGGACCGTTATGAATCATTGGACAAACTCGGTGTCTTTAAGTTCTAAATGAAGAATGTGAAGTTATTATACAACATGCTACAATTATTCAAAGGTACATCAGCATACTTAATAGGGGGAGCATGGAAAAATTAATACATGCTTACTCTGATTTTTGGACTCCCAAAAGACAGGAGCAGCACCAGAATGTTATGGGATGAAATATGAACTATGTGAGGTGGCAGAATGACAGGGGGAGTAAGAAATCTGTTTGAAGAAATCAAGTATGTAACAAGTTGTGAACTTTTTAGACAAATCCTTTATGAAGTTTAAAGTAGTATAAGCTCAGGGGGAGCATTTTGACATGAAAAACCAACAGCAAGAATTCTATGATCTCAAAAGGGCATACCCACCTCAGTCAAAGGGGGAGTTTGTTCATTTATGAAGATGGCAAGTGATGAGCAAATATGATGAATTACTCAAAAAAAAATGGGCATTGTGAAGCCTTTAATGGCTGATCAACCCTTTGTCATTAATGTCAAAGGGGGGGAAGAAGAAGTTGGTTGGTTTCCATCAATGACAAAGGGGGATATTGATGAATACGGTTGCTTATGATTGTCATTGATGACAACATTAATGACAAAGGTGAAGTGTGATGACATGACATGAAGCCAAAGCAAGCAATTGTGTGGATGGCAAGAGATGACAAACCACAAGGACATTGGATGTGGGCATTGAAGCCATTGGAACATCCAATGAGTCAAATGACCCATACTATGGTCATTTGAAGATGACTTGGAGAAGGCAAACAAGGATATCAAACTATGACATGACAAAGAAGTGATAAATATTAATGGCATGGCATGATTGGGCTTTGGAACACCAAAGTGGGAAAATGACCCATTCTGTGGTCATTTGTGGTTTGTGGTGGCTTGATGGGGTAAAGGAACCCTTGAGATGGTGGTAACGATGACTTTGTACCCCTAGCACTTGAAGAATTACATGATGGAGCTTACCCACACATATGGTGGCTCTTGGACAATATTGTTGAAGCTCAAAACATATTGAAGAATCCCTCACTCGTGCTTGAAACCCCACAAATTAAGAAGAATGTAAAGGACCCATACTGTGGTCATTTACCATGTTGAAGTCATAAATAAAACAAGCATACTTGAAGACAAACCTTGCAAACATTTGATGGCTTATTACTGGAACTTATGATGAACATGGTTATGATGTGTTGAAGCCAACAAAACTTAAAGAAAGCCATAAGTGACCCAAAAGAAAGCATAATCGGCCTGCTAAAAGGAACACTAATAAATAAATGATAAGTACATGAATTCGGCACAGCAAAAACAACATTAAAAAAAATTATAAATAAAATTATAGCATGTCGGCTCAGATAATTTTTTTATGTTTGAACCAGTATAAATAGGAGTGAAAACACCACTCAAAAAAAGCAATTGAGAGCTCTGATTTTCAACTTGCTCACCAAGGAAATTTTCGGGTACTGTAGCAGGCAGTTTTTTTTCCAAGGAAAAAAGCGTAATTTTATTTCAACAGGTGAAGAAAATTACATTCTGAATATGCATAATAAGCATACGATTGTCCACTTAAGGAGCAGTAAGTTCACTGTAATGTATTAGAAACATCAAACAGTCCTCTAAAGGAAACATAATAAAACTAGTCATAATATCATAGCTGTTCATTTACTACCAAACTATCGGTTCATAAAAACTACCTCCATGAGATTGAGATCAAGTTTATATAAAGTATAGACAAAAAAAAAGAAACCAAGAGGACTCCCTGAGTCTCTTGCAAGTATCCACTGATATGACTGTAGCATTTCTGTATTAACAAAAATCTCCCTGCCATCTATCTTGACAGTTCATGATCCAAAAAGAAACCAGCCCTAAGTATGTGCCAGAACCGTGCCAAAACCCAAACTGTCATCCATAAAAGGTCTATGATAGTACTCATAGACTGTTCCATTGTTGTCTTCCATCACTTTCCACACCCCCACTGCCAAGTCCCTGCCAACCTTAGAAGCCTCGTCCGCCTCCTTGTTGTTCTCCCTATATACATGTCTGCATGAAAAATGTAAAAATGAAAATTTCAGTAGAAGGATGTCCTGAAGAATATTATCAAGCCGTATATCCCTGCAAAGCTGTGTGCCATTTGTCCAATTTGTTGCATTCATAGAATCACCGTATACATTAATCCCAAGACATCCTTTTTCCTGTGCAAAAATGAGGAGAAGTTTTAAGCTCATAATTTCAGCAAAATTATTTCCCCCCTCCCCCAGTCCCCACGAAAGGTTGAAAGAATGGTTTGAAGTGAGATGTAGTAGAGCCCCTCCCCCACATTTGAAACCCAAAGCAGAACCGTCATAAAATCCCCAGGGCATCGACACATCAATGTCCAAGGGAAGGACCGCTCGCTGTTTTTCCACAACGATGTGATGAGGGAAAGCCTCTCGGAAACCACAGATCTGAACAGCAGTAACCGTCGGAGTGCATAGTTTCTCATTAAAGATCATCTTATTCTGGGCCATCCAAATGCCCCACGCAACCAATAATGGAAGGTTTAAGAAAGATTTTCCAGTAGGTTCCGAAACCCATCAAGTCCAAGCCTCCAGAACAGTAAGCCCTGCCCAGTCCAGTGAAACACGTACAATTCTGGAAACTTCCGCCCAGACTTGCACTGAAAAGGGACACTGAAGGAATAAATGGCAGCAGGTTTCATCGCTGGCTTTGCACAAGATGCACCAGCCCGGCCCAACCCGATTCTTCCTCTGTAAAATATCCCAGGTAGGAACCGTGTTTTCGAGGACATTCCACATAAAAAGGCGATGTTTCAGTGGACAGTGTATCTTCCAAAGCTTTTTCCACCACCCTACCAGTTCACGAGGATTCTGGAAAAGACTCAAGCTGATGTATCCCTCCCTAGGTGTGTACAAGCCAGTAGGGGCGCCTTCCCAAACCAAGTAATCGTCCCTGTCCCGAAGATATATATGTGATCGAGTTAAGGCCCCAAGATAAGCCCTCAAATCAATCCGCTCGGCTTCAGAAAGTGCCAGTGAATCCACTTCCACCCACGACTGTGTCCACAGAGAATAATTAGGGGCAGCCAAATGTGAGAGAAGTGTTATACCCAAGTCCCGTAGAGTAGTGATCAGATTTGCATTCAAAATATGTTGTCCAGCACTACCAAACCATGGATCCTCCCCTACACAGAGTGTCTGCCCATTTCCCACATTCCACGCAAGCAAATCTCCAATCACTGGGAACGAATTAATGATAGCTTTCCAAATGATGGAACATCCCAGATATGACTTATCCACCGTCCTGACCCATTCCAAAATAGTTGCAGGGGCAATATACTTCCGAAAAACAACTTTAGTCCAGAGGTTCTCCGATTTTAACAATCTCCACACTCCTTTTGCAGCCAAAGCCCTGGCGAAAAGATGAATATTCTTAAGACCCCATCCCCCTAATGCTTTTGGGATGGCGATCTTCTGCCAGCGTACCCAGGGAGATACATGGTCCCCTTTACCGCTCCACAAAAAACGGAAGCATAACTGACGTGCTTTCTCCAGTATGCCTTTAGGGATCCAAGTGAGGGACATCCAATAGACCGGAATGGCCTCCAAAACCGATTTCACCAGAACCAGACGGCCTGCCCGCGAGAGCCACCTGTGGCTCCAGACCTTCAGCCTCTTGTGTATTTTTTCAATAAGCCATTGCCAGTCCTGTTTAGTATAGGCATTCGGTTTTAAATGAAACCCAAGATAACAAAAGCCATCATCAAGTGGTAAGGAAGTAAATGAAAAGATCCTTCCTAAGGCCACAATCTCAGAATCCCTGAGTAAGTGGGTTGTTAGTGTAGATTTCCGTACATTGATCTCCATTCCCGTGGCAGTAGAGAAAAGTTGTAAAATGTCCCGAAGTGTTTCCAAGTCCCTAGACGATCCGGTGCAGAAGATAAGGATATCATCCACAAACAGCAGATGAGAGATAATAAAATCAGGTGCCACCTGGATACCATGCAGAGTACCCTCCCTGCATGCATTTTTCAATGCTTTACTAAGCCCCTCAGCAACCAGTAGGAACAGTAAAGGAGACAAAGGGCATCCCTGATGAAGGCCCCTCTCAGCCCGAAAAAAGGGAGAAGCAGCACCATTGATGAGTACCACAAAGGATACAGTAGTAATACAACTCATAATCCACCTGATAAAATCCACAGCAAAACCCAGATGAGTAAGGAGTAAATGTATATATAACCAGCTCACCTTATCATATGCCTTTGACAAATCAATCTTGATAATGGCTCCTTTAATTTTCCTAGCTTTCATACTATGTATGCCTTCCTGCGCTACCCCAATAGCCTCATGGATTTGTCTTCCTTCCAAAAATCCAAATTGTTCCTCCGAGATATGAGTGGACAAAATACCCTTTAGTCGTCCAGCAATGATCTTTGACACCACTTTATATACACAGTTGCACAAAGAAATGGGTCTGAAGTCACATAAGGAAGAAGAGTTATCAGTTTTTGGAATGAGGGCAATAAAAGTGGTATTCATGGCAGCAGGAATATATCCTGATCGCCGAGTATCATCAACCATTTGCAGAAGATCATTCCCAATAAGATCAAAGAGTGCAAGAATAAATTCCACCGTCCATCCATCCGGTCCCGGGCTCTTGTCTTTTTGAAAACTCTGTAAAACCCCCTTCAATTCAGTTTCAGTAACAGTAGCCATCAGAGTAAGATTGTCAGCCTCTTCCACAAAGCGAGGAAACATCTCAGCCATCCTGACCACCTCCAAAATGTTAGCCCGAGTGGGAGCTTTAAAGAGTGTTTTGAAATGATTAACCCCAACCCCAGCCATACCATCAAAAGATGTCTGGGAATTCCCCAAGTTGTCTTCCAGACTCCAAATGGTGTTGGCCGCCTTTCTGCCCTTTGCATAGGCATGGAAGAATTTTGTGTTCTCATCTCCAGCCAATAGCCAAAGTGCCCTGCTCTTCAAACGCCAAGTTTCCTCCTTTTCCAATAGAAGTTTATTTCTCTGACCCTCCAGTGAGACCATATGGGCTTTCTCATCCTGTGTTCCAAGTCCCCCATCTCTCGACTCATAAATGGTTTGCAGCTCCAATTCAATAGTCTTAAGATCCCTATCATCCCTATGTTTCTTCTCATAAGCCCAAGTCTTCACCGGCCCTTTAATCCTTTTGATATTGTCAGAGAACTGTAGTGAGGCAGAGAGGCCTATCCCAGGGTTGTAGTTTTCCCAAATGTTGCCAATAAGTTCAGTAAAGGTCTCATCATTAAGCCAGATCTTATTAAACTTCAGTGGCCCAGCAGGTTTCGACGGGCCATCCCGCATCTCCAAGAAAATAGGAAAGTGATCAGAGGAGCCCCCCGAGCCAACCCACTGCCTCAACAGATAGTTCCTATCTACAAAAAGTTCAGACACCAGAAAACGATCCAATCGTTTTTCTACTCTGTAATCTCCAGTTCTGTTATTTCTCCAAGTAGGTTTAAGGAGTGTCGGCTCTATATCAAGCAGATTATGAGTGATCAACTGGTGAGTGAAGAAATCAGACAAAGGGTCCGTCCGAGCTCTGCTGCCCCACACTTCAGCCGGCCCAAGTGAGAAGTTCAAATCTCCCCCTATAAGAAGATTCCCCACATCAAACAAAGGGTGTGAGAAAAGGCCTTCCCAAAAAGGAACCCTGTTCAAATAGGGTCCATAAATATTCACCACCGAGAAGGTCTCACTGAAATCCAGAGATGTGCATTCCATCCCCAAAGCCCCTTCCATACCCCAAAGATTATGACACAGAACCGTGTGATTGCTCCAGCCAATAGCCAGTCCTCCAGACCGTCCTCGAGCATCCAAGGTGGCAAAAGTCCAGCCACCAAACCAACCTTCAAGTAAAGACTTAATAGTCTCCCCCACACCCATAGTTTCCTGAAGCAGAATGATATCCGGGTGTTCAAGAGATACCACTCTGCGCAATGCTGATCTTTTATGGGGACCAGCTAGACCCCTACAGTTAAAGGACATCACCTTCATCAACGACCCCTCTTCTGGGCTCGCACCGCTCTAAGCGCCCGATCAATAGTCACTTGTTTGCCGTCCATGAGGTCCATCTTCGCCTTAGTTTGTGCCATAGCTAGATGGGATTTCCTACCTCTGCCCTTTCCAGTTTTTACAGTAGAAATGGCCCCAGTACCCAACCCACCCGGGGAGATCTTCGACAGGGAACGTAGGAAATATCCAGAGTCGGATGGGGTAGTGGGGGAGGAGGGGGAGAGGTCATCAAGGGGCACAGGTCCAATCACAGTGGGATGGTCAAGCGGCAGTACCCCAGAGTTGGATGAAGAGCATGAAGGGAGAGTAGGATCTAAACAAATTGGTAAATCCAACTCCATAGCCGTAGAGATATTCAAATTTTTCAAAGCCTCTATCCAATCAGGTTTATCCAAAGACAAATTATTTAAAACAAAATGTAAGGACAGAGGAGTAATGGATTGAGGTATACCCGCAGATGAATACCCAGGTGCCGTAAAAGCAGTCTGACGAGGGGGCTCCAAAGTAGTAGTTACCGTAACAGCATCCCCCGTGTGTGGCGCATCCACTCCCACCACCAGTGGTAGAATCTCAGCCCCATCCTCCAAAGAACCCGAAACTGGTAAAGAAGTGCAAGCAGGACGTGCATCTGCCGAAACCCGAGGAGAACCATTACCTTTGTCCCCGGCCAAAACCACAGTAGGTTGGGTAACAGCTACTGCGTCCTCCACGGGAGGTGAAACAAACGCAGCATTTGGGGCTTTTTGCGGCCCAAAATTTTTCCTACGAAAGGGTAGCTTGCAATCAGCTACTGGATGACCATATGCATGGCATCGGCGGCACCTAAAGGGCACATTTTCATAATCCAATTTCTGCGAATACACATAAGGTCCCCAGCTGAGAGTAACATCCGGTACAAGTCCATCTCTGATATTCAGATTAACCAGGATCCGGGCAACCTTCCTCTGTCGAGTTTGAAGAAAACTATAGTCCCCATCTAAATAAGTACCAATCATGTCTCCAATCCCCCTGAAATGGCGCTCCGACCAATAATGAAGGGGTAGACCCGGTAACCGAACCCATATCGGAACAATATCCAGTCGTTCCCGACTAGCATCAAACATCGGATGCCAGGGTTTGATCATCACGGGGCAATGGTCCCAACTCCAGTTGGAATTCAGAACCCATCTGGTATGTGCTTCATCATTGAAATTAAAGGCAAACCAGTTTCGGGTTAACTCCACCACCTCCGGAGTATAACCCAAGAAACCAGCCCAATGTTCCCGCACCCATGCTTCGATAGTGCTGAGAGCAAAGGATCTACCTAAAGCTTTGCCAACCAGGGTGATGCCCGTCATCTGAACCAGCCGATTCCACTCGATATCTTCCCCCAGGGCGTAGTTGTACCGTTTCCTACTGAGCTTCAACCAACGCTTTTTACCCCGTTTCCCCGGCTGTGCATTGTGCTGTGTATTATCACCAGAGGATGTTCCGCCCCAATCATCCGAGCTAGTACCAGAACCCAAGCAAGGGCTGGCAAAACCCCTGTGTTCATAAGGTTCCAATTGGCCCGACCACGAGCAATCCCCACCGTCCGCAGCTAAGACAGGGAGTGGAGCCGCCGGAGGAACCCTATCCACAGTTCCAAGATGACCCGCCGCTGCAGAAACCAGGCCCTTCTGCCTGTCCACCGAGCCCTCCAGGGCAGTGATGACTTGTTCTGAGGACCAAAGAGCCCCCGTATCCTTCAAAGGCGAAATGGGAGGGTTGTCGAGTGAGGGCGTAACTTTCGATCCCAAGTCCGGAGAGAGGTTAAGGAAACCCGATGGTGAGAAACCCAGTGCGACACAGTCCGCTGCAGGAGTTACCACCGCCCCTCCTTCCCCAGGAGAAAACCCTACCTGCCACCCGGCGCCTGTAGGTTGTTTCCAGATGGCTGCATCGTCGGTAGGGTCAAAAGAATAATCAAGGTTTTCTTCGTAGGTAGCCATGGTTACCAGCTACCACCCTCCAGCCGTAACCCAGGTAAAGGAAGACCAGGGTAAGGTAACCTGTGATGTGTATAATCCGGGTAGATTCCAAGAAAACCGCCTATAAAGACGAGCTATCAACCCGCGTTACTATCGGCCGCGGTCCGTTCTGTGCACAACCCCAGTGCCTAGGGTTCCACCATGTCCAGAAAAACTCCCGTCGCCCGAGATAAAACTGCCATTTCCGTCTTACACCTTCTTAACGTAATCCTTCAGCCATATCTTCTTGGAGCCCTCTTCCTCTCATTTCACCACCTTTTCACTGTAGCAGGCAGTTACAGTGGAGAACATTTTTTTTTCTTTCTTCTTTGTTTTGGGGCAGCTGGTTAATGATGACAAAACAGGTTGCTGATATAATTGGGTTACAATATGCTGAAGATTGCTAAAGACATGATAGATGACATGATGCTAAACAATTTTGATATGATGTTGATGCTGAGCATTTCATATGATTGACATAATGCTGGATAAGTTGATGATCTTAATGTGCTAGACATAATGATGATATAGGGAAGCTAGTTGATATGTTAGTGCAGCAGAATACTGAAGATAATGAGAACATAAAGACAATGCTGATGATGATCTAGGGCAACAATTTATGGATTATGGACAACATAAAGTTATACTTGAGGATCTCTGTGGATGAGGATATCTGTGGATGAACATGGTAATTAGAATGATTTGATGTTGGACTGAATGAGAAGATGTTGTAAATGAGTTAAATGATAATGCTACAGAAAATGAATTTTGTATCTTTGATTAGGGCAGCAGTTTTAATGTGGACAAAATGATGATGTGGTCAAGTTGCTTGACATGTTGGTATGGGACAGAACTGGAATGATGAATGCATGAACATAATGATTGAAGACATGATGAAGTGGCAGCAGTTTGTTTTATGACAGAGATGAAAACAAGACAAGATTGTGTAGACAAGTGTAATATAACTGTTATGATTATTTGGTGACATAAATTTGTATGTTCCTACAAGCAAGGTCTTGTAATAAAATATCCGTGTAAATATAAGCAGGGTCTTGTATCCATTTTCTTGGATGGGTCTAAGAAAAACTAGGCAGGGTCCTAGATAAAGAGTTGGTGCTATTTTTGTTTCAGTTGGTGTTGAATTGCCTCATGGTTGTAGCTGTTGAACCAAATACAAAAAGATTACAACTATATCTTGGTGTCTCTTGTGCAATGTGTTGTTGATTATGTGTCTTATTTGATGAATGACTAATGATATAGGTTATTGATGAATATAAGTAAATGTCTGAATGAAGGTATAAGTTTTTTATTGAAGTTGAAATTTGGTTAAGTGTAAGCTCATTGATTCACCCCCCCTCTCAGTGAGCCATTGTGTCTAACAGAGGGTGCATCTAATTCACCTCACTGGGGCGCATATTTTTGTCGAATCAGAATTCAATTCCAAGAATTTTCATTTTTGGGTCCACAACGGCATCCCGGAGAACTAGGGAATCAAGTTTTTGGAATATTTGTTCACAGATTTGGGAGAAAGAGTACTTTGCTCAACTTGCCTTTAGAAGGTGCATCTTTTCATCCAGACAATTCTTCAAGATTCTGAAGTTGAAAAATTAAAGTTTCTGTGTCAAACCCTAGATCAAGGTAGAAGCAGTTTTCAAAAGGACAACTTTACTGGTAAGCACTATATCTATTCTATTTCCATTTGACGTTCTCATATTATCAAAATGACAAAAAATACAAAGCTTGATTAGAATCTTGAATGAGCTGAGAACTTCAGGGCATGGAAATATAGAGTCATTTTCATTCTTGAAGAACATGACCTAGAAGGCTTTATAAAGGAAGGACCTACAGAACCAGAGGGAGATGAATCCAAAGCAAGGCATAAGAAGAATATGGTCAAGGCAAAGAGGATCATAGTTTATTCTATAAAAGATCACTTAATCCCTCAAGTGTTGTAATGTCCCTTGTTAGGAATTTTATTAAAATTGCAATTTTCCACTTTTTTCCTTGGTTCGACCTTTGACTAGTTTCGATCTCTAGGTCCCAAATTTGCCCCAAATGATCCCAAATCTTCTGAGAAGGTATATGAATGATATTAGAACATAAATATGTGTTTCAGGGATGCCTTTGTACCTTTAAAACACTTCTGCAAATACTCTTTCAATTCTGATCAATGTAGGTAACTTTACTAGTGATTTCCTTTTGACTAGTATTGGTCTCTAGGTCTCAAATTGACTCCAAATTCCTTCAAATATTCAAGAAAGGTGTATGAATGATATTAGGGATTGAATATGATGTTCAGGGATAACATATGGCCACCAAAATACCTCTGCAAACTCTCTTAATATTCTGGACCAAGTATGCAATTTTACTAGTAATTTGGGGTTCAAATCCCCCTAAGGTAAGTACTGAAAATGGCTTCCCAAATGCCTCCAAACCCACTCAAATTTATGAACATAGGTATGTAAGGTGTTAAGTATTTTATTAAGGTCTCATATGAACCATTAATGTTTTATTACAACTGTTCTCACCCTCTCCCATTCAACTGCAAAAATCACCAATTCGACCCTTGGGGAAATGGCACTATTTCTTCTCCCAGTGCAATTAAACTGAGTAAAAATACTTCAAATGCTCAAGTACAGTACATGAAACTTGTAAAATACATCCATGGAAGTCCATTAATCACAAATTCATCATAGAATCATCCATTGATTCGAAATCATCATCAATACATTGGTTCACAACAAGGTAGTGGGGAAATGGCATTGTTCTTCCATTAAAAATGAGATTTATACATTTCTACTTGGAATTTCGACCTGAAACTTTCTGGAGATGAAGAACAGAGTATTTAATTCATATTACAAAATAAATGGGGCATTAGAATCTCCCCCAAAGAGTACAATAGCTCACCAAAAACACCCTCCCTCAAGGATCAAGAATATGCCATCAAAACGGGAAATGGTTGAAGGAGCAAGCTACAATAGAAGAAACCATGAGCTGACCTGTAGCTTACACCTGCAAATAAAGACTCCATTAAAGCTCCAAATGAAAGGCCTGAATGGCCTTTCCAATTGCCAACTTGGATGGGAATCTTTCACCCTCGAAATTGGCTAAGGCAAGAAACTAGTCATCCACTAGCTCTCCCTCTTCACAAATGCAATTGCAAATTCTACAAATGATCAAAAGCCATTCTCATACTTCATTTCTACATTTTATAACCAACATTAGCCTTCTAAGGGTCGAAATCCTCTCAATAGATTCAATAGATTTCCATTTAGGAAATATTCCACATTTGCCACTTGTCTCCTAGTTCCAACCTTCCATCTTCTCCCAAATTCGATTTTGAGTCTCTTTGGCTTCTCCAACTCCCAAATTCGCCTTCTTTGAGCCTATTTTTGGGGCTGACATGTCATAGTGGTCAGATGTCAGAGGTCAGGTCTGCAATTTGTCATAGTTGTCATAGATGCTCCATCATTGGTGTCATAGGGGCTAGGGAATCTAGCCCAAGTGTCCACAAACTTTCACTTTGACTCTTTATCTTCCATGGAGGTTACAAATCCTTCCCAATTCGACCTAATATGTTCAATGACATGTGTTATGACTTACCAACTCACCCAAGAGTGTTCACATTCCCATTAATTCGAATTTGCAAAAGAGAGATACCATGTATTATGAAAAATCAAGCTAGTGTGGGTCCCACATCCTCCATATGTCTCCAAAACCATTTGTCACCTAGGATTTCTCTTGAATTTCTTTATTCACTCTATTTATTAAATACCTGAACCCTTCTAATGTCTAAACATCATTTATTATCCCCCTTATTCCAAATCCCAAAGCTTCCACCCCAAACCTAGGAAACTAGTAATTTTCCTCCTTGGCAATTATTTGACCCTTAACATCAATTTTACAAACTCTAATGAATATGGATAATGTGATTAGGCCATTGTGACCCAATTCCAAATTTTGGACATGACAAGTGTCTTCAAAGAAGACTCCAAAATAAATGTCTGATGCCTTGTCTAACCTATTTCAAGGGAAGGACATTAATAGGAAGATGACCTTGAGAAATCAACTCAAGGGTGTGAAGATCCAGAAGTCTGAGACTATGCTTATCCAGAGTGTCCCATATCAAAGAACAATTAGAATTTATTGGAGACATGGTATAATATGTTGAAGATAGTGAATCAGATGATGGAGTGGAGCACACTGTTAGAGATTCTTGCAAGGAGACTAGGATCAAGAGAGAGTTTACTCAACAACCAAACAAAGATAAGAATTTATTTTATGTATTGTCCAATTGTGTACATATTTATGTTCCTGGAATTAAGATGTGTATTATGCATGTTAGAGAGTTTGCATTGATGAACATAATACTAATAATATGCATGTGATGGTTAAGTGGCCTATGGTGCTATACAACATTCCATTGCTACTTATCTACAATGAAACCTTTTTGCTGACATATTGGGAGTAGTGCATGCTCTTAATAATGTTTTGGTAGAGATGGAAGGAATCTAGAAAGTTACCGTATGAATACGTGATATGGATGAATGTTGTGTTGAAGCATTGGCTAAGATAGTTGCATGATTGTATGAACTATGCATAATAATTTGTAATTATTAATATGTTTTGGAAAATATGAAATGTTTCTAACCATGCAACTGAATTTGACTTGTAGGAAATATCGTGTATGATCACCTACAAATGAAGAATGATGAGATTTACAAGACTTATGAAATCAAGACTTACTACAGAAGTACAAAGCAAGGGTTCTATCAGAAAGAGGGAGTAGACTATGACGAGATGTTGCTCTAGTGGCTAGACACACTTCCTCACTGGTGAATATTACACTAGATAGATGGTGTAATCAAAGTAGAGAATGATATCGAGCAACCTCCAGGACTCAGGACTCTCTACAGAGAACCACATGTGTGAAGATTGAAGAAGACTTTGTACGGGCTCATAAGGCACCCATAGGAGAGGATGATCACCTGGAGTGATGAGATATCAACCTTTGCTACGAGGTTGAAGATGAGGAGCTCATGGATGGGTGCAAGAGAGAACATTCAACAAAGTTTGAGATCTTGGTATCCATTTGAAATATGACATAGATGGATACACATAACATCATTAGAAGAGAAGGCTATCAGTCACTACAGTGAAGAATGTCCCAATGTAGGGAGTACAAGATGCAGAGGGAGGATAGTGCTCAGGAAAGCTCTGCTTCAAAGGGAGTGACTGCTACATGTTCAGCTTGTAGCGAAGCAGTGTGGCTTCACAATATGTTGGCAGGATTGTTTGATGCAGAGATTGATGCTACAGATATACTCTATGACAACCAGAGTTGCATCAAGATGAATAAGAATCCTGTGTTCCATGATAGATCGAGGGACATCGAGATCAAGTTTCACTAATCTGGGATATGGTGCAGAAGGGAGTTGTGAAGCTCGAGTATGTTCCTACAGAAGAACAAGTTGTTGATGTGCTTACTAAGCCTCTGTCTCGTATAAAGTTTGAATACTTTTGAGCAAGTTTGGTGTGGTCCAGATGGACATCTCTAGAAAGAGAGAATGATAGAGTTTATATCTAAAAGGATAGATGCCTGTCCCAAGGACAGAAGATCAGTACTGGATGACTGATAGAGTTCATATCCGAAAGGATAGATGCCTGTCCCAGGGACAAAAGATCAGTACTGGCTGACTAATGGAGTTCCTATCTGAAAGGATATATGCCTGTCCTGGGGACAGAAGATCAGTACTGGTTGACTGATGGAGTTCCTATCCAAAAGGATAGATGCATGTCCCGGGGACAGAAGATCAGTACTGGTTGATTGATAGAGTTCTTATTTGAAAGGATAGATGCATGTCCTGGGGATAGAATATCAGTATTGGCTGACTGATAGAGTTCCTATTCGAAAGGATAGATGCCTGTCCTGGGGAAACAAGATCAGTATTGGATTACTGATAGAGTTCTAGTTCTTAGGAACCGATGCCAGTACCGAGGACTGAAGATCAGGACTGGCTGACTGATATTGTTCCAGTTCTTAGGAACTGATGCCAGTCCTGGGGACTGAATGTCAGTGCTGGCTAACTGATAGAGTTCTAGTCCTTAGGGACTGATGTCAGTCCTTGGTGACTAAAGATCAGTACTTGTTGATTGGTAGTGTTTCAGTATTTTTTTTTACTGATGATTGATGTTGTTGTTCCAGTATTGTGTTTACTGATGATGTTCCAGCAGATTATTTTGCTGATGATGTTCCAGTTGACAATGTTGTTGATCCAACAAAGGATATTCCAGCTGATGATGTTGTTGATCCAACAAAGGATGTTCCAGCTGATGACGTTGCTGACGAGGATGTTCCAGTAGAGGATGTTCCAGCTGACGGTGTTGTTGATCTAGCAGAAGATGTTCCAGTTGATGATGAGGAGGAGGAGGATGTTCCAACAGAAGATGTTCCAGCTGACGGCGTTGTTGATCTAGCAGAAGATGTTCCAGCAAAGAATGTCGTTGACGATGATACATATGATGTTGTTGATGATGATATTCCAGCAGATGATGTTGTTGATGATGATGTCCCGGCAGATGATGTTGTTGATGATGATGTTCCAGCAAATGATGTTGTTGATGATGATGTACCAACAGATGGTGATGTTTCAGTAGAGGATTTTGTTGATGATGTTCCAGCAGAGGATTTTGTTGATGATGATCCAGCAAAGGATGTTGATGATGATGACGTTGATGATGTTGATGATGATGTTCCAACAGACGACGACGACGATGATGATGATGTTCCAACAGACGATGATGATGTTAATGATGATGTTCCAACGTGTGATGTGATACCCTAGACATATGATGATCCAAAACTTCCGACGACATATAGAGATACACAAGTCAGTTGGACAACTGTTGATGTTGTTGATGTTTCCCGCATAATACCTTCATAGTTAAGAGGGAGTGTTAAAGAAATGTAACTGCGAAAGATATTCTAAATGTATTTGTCTATTGTATTATTGTATTCCTCCTTTGAGAGATGTCATTGATGTAATTAATAATGTAATATTCATTGAAAGAGTCAATGTAAAACCCTAACTGATTAGGTCGGCCTGGAAAGATCTAGAAAGAATATTGTATTGTAAAAGTACAAGTCGTCCCAGTTAGGTGAATTAGAGCCGACCTAATTAATAAAAGGTCATGTCAATTGTAAATTATAAATAGGGGATTGAGTTGCTCATTTGTAACACTCACCTCACTCACTCAAGGTCGCATAGGAGAGAGAGGCGTTCGCACAAGTGAAGGAGAGAAGTTGTCTTGTCTTGGGGTTTTATCTTATACTTCATGAATTCTATATTCAGGAAGTTTTGCTAGGGTTTTCTCCCTTGTGGTTTCCCTGAGAGAAATTTTGTGTTCTTTGTGTTTGTTGTGCTTGTCTTTCTTTCATTGATCCTATTGTTTAATGTTATTATGGTAAACAAGTAAGAAAAACTAACATTATGGTGTATTCACTCTTTCGAGTCATGATATTCCCCTATGAGGGAAAAATTATCACCATTGATGAACTCTCATATTATGAGCCCCCGTCACATACTACACAAGACAAAATTTAATCTTTTGCCCCTCACATTGAGTCCATCCACTATATGTACGCCTGCATTAATGGTGCAAAGCCCACTTCCATTGAATGGGAAACCATGGCTCTAAAATTAACTCCTCACCACTTTGACCAAGAGGCTAGGAAGATTGCCTCACCCTTGAGGAATTTGCACCTATTTCATCCCCCTTTCACAAAAGCAACTATGTCTCATTAACAACATTTTTCCCAGAAGATGAAGAATTATTTTGAGGCCATTATCGGTTATAGTGATAAGCCCCATACAAGCTCTCATATTAACTATATACAAGGTCCTAATCCCTCAATCAATACACCTTTTGATTCCATCTCCCTTGGTGCAATCGATCTTCCACCTCAAATAATATCATCTCTTAAGGTTGATAGGGATTCTTTGGAACCCAATTCCATATTTACCGATAATGCCCCAATACCAGTTGTTATCAAATAGTGTATGGAACTAACCCCTCCACGGATGGAATACCACCTAACGAATTTGATACATTATTTCAGATCCTCTTCTATGGGTTCCCTTTATTAAACTGTCTTTTTTCTTACCTTTGGTCCATCATCTTGGTTATTTGGTAGCAACATTTCTCCTAATATCCACATAATGATGCTAGGATAAATACCATTTCTCGTGTTGGTCCCATAAGACACAACCTACGAAACAATACAGACCCGCATTACGCTTCCTTTTGTCCCGTGTCACAAGACATCATCCAATTACAAGCCACACGGTTTAATTAGAATGATCCACTGGCTAACTTCATTGCTTCATGTAGGGAGGTCCCTCCAATTTCCATCTATTTGGTTACATCCTCATATAGGTGACATGGCCTCCTTCGAGAGTGTCATATTTAGGAATCCTTCATTCCCTGGCCTCCTTCTGGAGTGCCATCTTTGGGAACCCTTCATCCCCTCACCTCCTTCATGAGTGCCATATTTGGGAATCCTTCATTCCTTGGCCTCCTTCCAAAGTTCCACCCTTGGGAATCCTTCGTTCCCTGGCCTACTTTTGAAGTGTCATCTTTGGGAATTGTTCATTCCTTGGCCTCCTTCTATAGTGCCATCCTTGGGAATCCTTCCTTCCTTGGCCTCCTTCCAAAGTTCCATCTTTGGGAATCCTTTGTTACGGGGCCTCCTTCTAGAGTTTCATCATTAGGAATCCTTCATTCCCTAGCCTCCTATTGGGATTTTTCGTCTTTGGGAATTCTTCTTTCCCTGGCCTCTTTTCGAAGTGCCATCCTTGGGAACCCTTCGTTCCCCAACCTTCTTCAAGAGTGTCGTATTTAGGAATCCTTCATTCTCTGGCCTCCTCCAGGAATTCCCTCTTTGGGAATCCTTTGTTCCTTGGCCTCCTTTAGGGAGTTCCATCTTTGGGAATCCTTTGTTCCCTAGCCTCCTTCTAGAGTACCATCTTTTCGAATCCTTCATTCCCTGGAATCCTTTTGGAGTGCCATGTTTAAGAATCCTTCATTCCCTAGCCTCCTTCTAGAGTTCCATCTTTGGGAATCTTTCATTCCCTGGTCTCCTTCGGGGAGTGCCATCTTTGGGAATCCTCTGTCCCCTTGCCTCCTTTAGGAGTTACAACTTTGGGAATCCTTCCTTCCCTAACCACCTTCGGGAGTGTCGTCCTTAGGGCCTCCTTGGGAACTCATTGTTCCTTGGCCTTCTTCAAGAGTACCATATTTGGGAATCTATCATTTCCTATCCTCCTTCAAGAGTATCATCCTTAAGAACCCGTTGTTCCCTATCCCCCTTTAGGGAGTTCCATATTTGAGAATTCATTGTTCCTTGGTTTCCTTTAGGAGTGCCATCATTCATGCTTCATCTGGGACCATTTGTTTCGTGGCATTTTTTAATGCATATATCTCAGACTAATCCCCCCTTGGGGCATTTTGTTATTAAGTAAATAGATTTAAATTTCATGTGCACCTTTATGATGTGGTATTTGTTTATATATTTGTAGGATATGACCACACCAAGCTACACATATTAATGGTTACAAATAACGCTTATTCATTGGTAAATATTAATGTAAATCAATTCATCCTGATGTGAAATATATTCCTTTTAGCAATGTTTAGGAGTAGGTTCATGCTTGTTTGGATTATTTACATTGTTTGGCAATCAATTGCTTGAATAATTCTAATATTGTATGTTGTATAAGTTACATCCCTTCGATTATGATTTTGGCTAGGCCTTGTTGCAAAAATCCACCAACACCTGGGCACTTTTGGGTTAGAATTTAATGGCCTCTCATCCACCATGATCAATTGACCATTTATGTTCCCCACCATTTCATCAATCTCCGAGAAGACCCATGATGGGGCCCTACCCTTTGATTAAAACACTCTCATTACCACATCATCCTCATAGGTACGCTCTGCATATTGTTTACTCATTGGGAACCCATCTTCTTGTCTATGAAAATTCCCCTTATGCTTTTATTCGTTTGTAAAAGGAAAATCCTCGACACAATAAAATAAAGGGAATATTTTAATACCATTATTCTTGTTTTTGGTAGTAGTATCCCCGGTCACACTTGATTGAGGTATTTGTAGCATGTCACCACCAGCACCTTCATTTGTTATTACTCCCATCCTACCATTGTATCCTCCTACTCATCACCATATAACATCACCATGTTATACCCAATATACAATATGTTCATCCCATTGGTCCTCTCATCCCTTGGTTAAATTCTGCACAATTGTTTGAATACTATTGCCTAGTGTTAGCCACCTCTTTCACTCGGATCAAGAAAAGTCATGCGCCTCATGCTTATTGGCTTGTATTTTCTCATTCTGTCACAACCATAGTTAAGTTACAATAGGTTATTGGTCCTCATCAACGAGATCCTCATCTTGTAATTTGCCTTAGCTCTCATCAACTTCATCATAGTACATTCTAAGAGTTATAATGGTGGTGGTTTTACCATGGCTACCCCTCTCATCATTAAAGGGTTAATCTCGAACTGAGGAGAGAGAGTCATCATAGATCTTTGCCTCAATATTCTCTCCTATCATTCGACACCAACTCCGTTATCACATTAAGGGGAGTCATACATTCCGACGATTACAACATTCCTAGTTATGTTTAAGGACTTCTAGAGTTGACATTGCAGATTCCCCCTCCAACATCTTCATCAATATTCAATCCCCCCACCCTTGTGGTTTATTCGACATCATATACAACTCACACCTTCAAGCCTCATTGTCATCACATCATGATATACCAAGCACATATACTTAGGTCAAGGATCGAAGCCAATTTAGACCTTACCACAATGGTTCATAGAGCTAACCCCTATGTCTCCTCTCATTATAATTTACTTAGCTATAATTTCATGAGTATAGGGATGCTTGTCTCATTTGTGTAAAATCATTCTTTATATCACTCCTATCAGGTTGTTACTTCATAGGGCATCACCACCACTCCCTTAGAGGTTATTCTTTGTTCTCAACAATTTCTCCATTTCTCTTATAGTTACGGAATATCAACATGAAGGAAAGACATGATGATTTATTTTTGCTATCTAAGTCCCTCCTAACCTCATATATCAGTGGGCATCTATTATCACTTGAATTTTGCACACATGTGACATTTAAGTGTTCATTACTGAAAGACATCATCAACATACATCATGCAGCTCACAAGGCTTCCATTTTACCAAAAACCATCAAGTAAAATAAAGTTGTTTTGGCACAGTCAAAATTAGTTGACCCATGTGACTTCATACAAAGGGAGCCCATATGACATCGCACAAAAAATCCTTCGAAACCCACACGGTCGTGCATACATGCAGACTAATAAATTCCACAATGCATTCAAGGTTTCCCAAATACATTTTAAGTGCAAAAGAGGTTCGAATTGGTTTCTATCAAGTACTTGAGCATTCAAGAGCCCCATCTTTGTACTTGAAATCCACTTCATGAAGAAGATCATTCACATTTTGAACTAGTTCTTTGAAGACCTCCAAATTGGCTACAAAAGAAAGGCATGGGCGTGCATTCCATAATAAAAATCTACAGCAAGGTTATGTTGTAAGAATTTGCTTGGAAGACATCCCTTCCATCCACATTCCTACCATTCATTGGCATCTCAAGCTCCCTTGAATTCTTCCCTAAGAAGAAAGTGTTTTCCTTCACCTTTCCAAGTTAGATAGTGAGAAATTACAGAGAAATCAAAGGATCCTCCCAAAGGGAGTGTTGGCTACCCCTTGGAATCTACACTCCTCAAGGTGATACTATTGTATTCAATGTTTTTTCATTGGAAAATAAACATTTAGTTGAAGCTCATCTCTTTATTGTGTTTTTCATGTCATTTTTGCAAGTTTAATATTAGAAGTAGCTCTTGTATGTGTTGTTATATTTTTGTAGTTTCACCATCTTTGTATTGGTCATACTAACCCATTCATGTACTATTGCCTTGGTTGCAAACTACAAGGAAAGGATATTTAGCTCACCATTGAGCCATTTTTCTCGCAACAAC
The DNA here is from genome assembly GCA_027924585.1 of Larix kaempferi. Taxonomy (NCBI): domain Eukaryota; kingdom Viridiplantae; phylum Streptophyta; class Pinopsida; order Pinales; family Pinaceae; genus Larix; species Larix kaempferi. The sequence goes on from BSBM01000205.1 coordinate 17,743,641, forward strand.
CACCTTTTATGATAAGTCGAATTAGTGAGATCCTCTTTCAAGTCAATTACCACTAGAATTCTCGCAATTGTATATAATACAGTTGTGGTGAAGGAAATTTAGCTTCAATACAGTAGGAACCCAAGAGTTACTTATGATTTCAAAAACCTCCTTCAACCAGAATATATGAAATGGGATAAGAACTCTTACCCAAATCAAATTTCTACCCACCTGTTTAGGCCCAACATCAAAGAATGAGTTCCATTCTCTTATTAAGAGTGGGCTCTATCCAACTTCAAGCACTTCCTAGCAATAGATGAGGAATCAACCTCTAATTGAAATTGGATCACTATCAAACCACCAACAAGTATTGTGCATGTTGAAAGATAACCAAGAGTCATAGAGGCCCATTCCCTCAAGGATTGGATCCCAATTCTATGAACTTTTAGACATCCAATAAGGTTTTGTCCCTTGTAGTTTTAATGTCATTTAAACTGACTTTTGCACCCAATACTAGGTTAAATGGATATGCCTTTAGCTTAATTTCTTTCCATTTTTTGAAGTGCTTTCCACAAGTCTAAAATTCAACCTCGAGAGGATATGGAGACTTGCCTATTAGGGGGGATGTCAAACTTGCCGTGAGAAGATATTTTGCTCAGTAAGTCTAGGTCTAGACTAGCTGCAATAAACTCCCCTTATAATACCTTCTCTTCAGGTTCAAGGACAAGAAGATTGAAACATCCTCTCCAAAGGGAATGACCAACAAACATGCATTGTAATGACAAATTAAATCTAACCAGGACTGTGACTAGATGACGTGGATACTTTGTATGGATAATTATACCTTCCCACACACGATCCCTCGATTCCAAATCCATTCACATGTGTGGATCCAAGTTCACCTAGGACTATTTTCCATCCATGATCATTTATGAATTAACTATCTTGTCAGATGGCACGATAATAGGGAATTCACTGATTAGGTGAGAGTCCAAGTGGTTGATGCTACGGATTGAGATGAATGGTGGATCATTTATCCCATCAAATTGAGGCCTCAAGAACCCCTTCAGATTAATACTTAGGGTTTCGATGGTTTCAGGATCTAATGGATCCGAGCCCCTTGAGGTTGGCTTACTTGTTAGAGATACATCATTTACTTGTGTTCTACTGACAAGAGGGGATCGCCATATCTAGCACCCATCATATAGATTGTCCAAATAATATATTGCGTCTTCCTCTATTTGCATAAAAGATCCCAGCCAAACCTTAACTAGTCATCTTCATCCAACTGCCAATCTAAAGACCCTTTATTATCAATTCAAGGGGGAATCACCTACTTAAAGATCATTATATCATTATCTTGGTCAAGATGGTTATTCATGAACATGCTTCAAATGTTGTTCATAGATTATTCTATGGATTGTTTATTTCTTATTCCATGCACGTGTTGGAGGTTGTTACAACTTAAAAATCATGCTATGGAATTGGTTGATGAAGCAAACCAGCTATAGTGGGTTGCTTAAAAACACACAAGCCTCTAGAAAGTTTGTTGCATATCTATTGAGGATGTATTGATGCAAGAACATTATTTCATTGGTGTCAAACCCAAAATCAGCCCCCTTTGAGCCTTGTTTCACACGTGGGGATCTCCTCTTGAAGGGTGCACATGTGAAGATATTTTTTATTGTTTCTTGGAGGTGGTTATATGGTCAACTAGTTAGAGGAGGTTCCCTACCTTATTGGAAGCTATTTGTGGAGGTTGTTACTAAATAACTCCCCAATTTGGTTATTGTTGAATATTTTGATGGAGTTAGTTGAAAACTTAATTAAATTGCTTTTCCTTGGAGATAAAGATTAATTTTTTTATTGTTTCTTCTAGGAACAGAAAGTGGATCTAAACAAGTATTCCTAGTAAGATACCTGATTTGGTATCCAGATATCTCAATGATCACCGTGTAAATATTGAAGATCTTTCTTTAGCTGGTCTTCACCAGCATGTATTGACAACTCTCTAAAAAGAATGTGTCACCGTGAAGACACAAAAGAATTTGAAAAAACAGATCTTTCCCTCACTATCCGCTTTCCAGCAGTTTCGAGAGACTGTTAGTTATGGTTGTTTCAAGCCTAAACCTCCGAAGGCTTCTTATTCTTGGAAGAGTAACAGAATGAGATGCAGACCGACTGAGGCTAGGAGAAGAAGTAGATGGATTGAAAAACTGAGAAGAACCAAATATTAAAGAAGTACTTCCATCTGACGACTGGACCATTCTAAGCTGTTTAGAACCAGAATGTTGTAATTAAGGATATTTTTGAGACAAAGGCAAATAATTGTTATTCCATTCATCAGGTAATGTAACCTGGGAAAAACCAAGTTGTAAAGGTGTATTATTTCCGGGACCTACTACTACCCCCTCTCAGAGAGCATGTTTACTCAACTTAGGATTGATAGTTGGCATGGTAGTGGAGACAAAGATAATAAACAAAGTGGAATGTAATTGGGAAATTTGGGCTTGTGGATCCACATAAAAGCTAGAAAACTGAATACAAGCCTGTAAAAAATAATTGATATAGGGATCAGTGAGCGATACCTGATATCTGGGGACAAGAGATGACCAAGAAGAGCCATTGTTTAGAGGACTTTGGAAACCACCTAGTAAAGCATCTTCAAATTTGTTAAGACGAGAGTCCAGGATGCATGTTAAACAAGAGGTATTTAAACCAGGACGGACTAAGGGATTAACGCCAAACTGAATTAAGCCAATATGAATATATTTGTAACCATGTTCTAAACCCCATACAATATTTTCTTGCTTGAATAACGGAACTTGATAGATTGACTGACCGACAGTTATAGGTATATTAATAGAGGTGAACTGAAACAATTGAGCAGCATGAAATTTAAACATCGGGAGATCATAAATCTTATCAACATCAATTTCAGGTAATGTCCAATTAGGTTGTGGATCATATTCCTGAGACACGACTCTAGTATCATATAAAGTGTTAGAATTAGTTTTGTTCAGATACTTATTCAACAATGACCATATTTTAACATGTTTCTCTCTGCGGGATGAAGCAGATTCATGGAAATAGAAGTTGTTATTACTGGAAGAATCCATTAGTGAAGGATAAGAGGAACAAAAGTGAGAACCTGGAGAATCGAAGAGATTGAAGCTTGGGATGGATCGTTGCACTGCTTCCCAACACGACTATCTACGCCTTCAACGGGACATACTTCGCGCCTTATACGAACAATCTTCTACCAAAGCCTTTCGATGCCAGACTTAAACTCCAATATCCTTCCGCCTTAAAAGGGAATAGTCGCACAGATATAATTGCAGAGAAATAGGATGATCACTCTGGATAGAATTAGAGCGCAGGATATGATACCAAGAATTTTACCCAAGCGCACACATCGGAAACAATAGCAACAAATATACCTTTGCACAAAGCACTGGGACCTTTAATGGTTCAAAATCAACACGATGAAATCTACTACAAGGCTCCTAGGTACTCCAGCATATGCAAACTAGTATATATCAACAATACAGTAAATGAAAAATACACATGAACACACAATATGGGCCAAACAGATATTATATTATCACTTTGGGACACAAGATTACAAAGATCTTTCGGGCTCTATTTTCGGATGTCTCCAATGAGAAATCCTTCTTCCTTTTATAAGAGGTAGAAGCCCCTTCAAGAAGCTAGGAATATTTGAGATAATATTTTGTCCCTTATGACATATCTACGACATATCTCTAAAAGAGACGGAAAATATTTGCAAATCACACTGTGTATATTCTTTATTGAAAGAACTCACGAAAGAAATGACATAAAGAGGTCAAATAAATGACCGACAAACTAGCAGACCATTATTAAGGTACGAAAAGTTACAAAGTGGAGATTCTTCACAAGAACCCACAAACGATTAGACTTAAAGTCATTATGGTGGACTGTGATCAGAATCAAAGAACTCAGAATCAAATCCATCATAGACATCATCACTGTCGGATCCTTGACCATGATAAGTGGAAAAGACTCATTTTGAAGCTGTACCATACGGTAAGATGTTCTCCATCCATGTTGGAGGATTCTCTCGGAAACAGGAAAAAAATGGTGACTGGATGAAATATCTCTGGCGAAAGCATTCGAGAATTGAAACTTCACCAAAGAAATTATTTTCAATAACAAAATCTAACACTTGACTAGTGTCAGGATTAAGCTTGACTATTGCACCCTTCCATAATAATTCAAACTGGAACACGCTGAATGAAAGTGCACCTTCTTCTAACTCATGTTGCAATGTTGATATAAACCAAAATGGAGAGGCTTTCTCCAACAAAGAAACACTTGGAACACAAAGAATAAACAAGATCTTCATCCATAAACTCTAGATCCTATAATTGTTTTGAACATCCTCACAATAGAAGCAAATTGTAATCTTCAAATGTGCTCGGGCAATCTGATGAATGGCATAGAAATCAATCCACCTGAGTGGTGGATCAAAGATATGTGCATAAAATTGGATTTCTCCCGTGAAGAGATGGAAATGACCAATAACTATATTTACATTATTAACTAACATGTTGTAGTTAATATCATAGTTGTGTCTTCCTTGAGAAGAATCCATTATGTCTTGAAGAATCCGCCGTTGAAGTTCTGTCGGAAGACTCTTAACTCTATTTCCTAGATAATCAATGCAAAAATGTAGATGGCATTCATGACAAATCTGTACAGAAAATGTGTTTCTCCTACCACCCTGAGAAGAAGAGGATTCACCTCGAGTGAATACGTTGATGTCACGAACGGGAGTACCTTCTCTAGTGAGCATGTCTGCAAGATGGTTGTATTTACCAGCTTTATAAACAATGTCAAAATCAAAACCTTGTAACCATACCACCCATCTTAATAATCAAGCATTTCCTTGTTCAAGTAATCTTTTATTGCCAAGCATACCTTTCATGTGCTTCGGATCTGTTTGAACTGTAAAATGAACACTTTTGACAAATAATCTGAATCATTGTATTCCCTTTTTTACAACCAAAATTTCCTTATGAGACGAGGGGTATTTTATTTCAGCATCAGAGAATGTACCAGAAGTATATGCACATATTTCGTCTCGCTTGGAGTGTTTTTGCAGGAGGGTTGCTGCCCATATTTGATCAGATGCGTCAGTTTCTAAAATATAATGCAGATCTTGGTCTGGAAATGATAATGGTGGAAGCTTTTGAATATTTGTCTTTATCCTTTTGACTTCAAGTGTCATAGCATTCGTCCATTCTGAACCTGCTTTTAACCTTCGCTGGAACAATTTTGTGTCGTTCGCTTGATTTTGATAAAACTGTCAAATATAATTCAGACAACCAAGGAATCTCTCAATAGTCTTGATATCTTGCAATTTATCTAGGAAGTTCAACCATTTTTGTAGAACATGGGGTTGGAGAGTGACTTTACGTTAAGAAATTTGCAATCCCAAAAACTCAATAGTTGTTTGGGCAATGACAAACTTGTTAGATGAAGAAGATAAAACAATGCCATGTCTAAATACATATGCATAAAATTCTTCTAAATGCATTTTATGTTCAACTATATCTATGCTAAATAAAAGCAAATCATCAATATATACAATCACAAATTCTAAAGGCTTGAATATGTCTTCCATTCGCTTTTGAAATTTTGATGGAGCATTCTTTAATCCAAAAGGAATTACTGTCCATTGATATTCTCCATGTGGAACAACAAAAGTTGTCTTATAATGGTCTTCTGGAGTTATGCCAATTTGCCAAAATCCACTTTTCAAATCAAATTTTCTATATACATTGGCTTTAGAAATTTTTGACACAAGCAGTTCTTTGTGAGGCAATGGATATCTGATTGGATCTAAAGCCTTATTCAATTCATCATAATTAACAACCAGTCTCTTTTTACCTCTTTTCTGTTTAGAATGTTTGTTGACATAAAAGGCTAGACAAGCCCATGCACTTTTGCATGGCTCAATTAACTTTCTGTCGAGCAACTGCTAGATATCTTCTTTGCAAGCTTTCTGCTCTGTAGGACTCATGTTGTTGGCCGAAGATTTTTTTGGCTTAATGACTGCATTCTGCTTGTAAGGAAGGTTGACATGATATTTCTCTCTGGTCCAGAATGCATCTGGATAGTCGAAAGTGCAGTCTTCTTTCAATTTTATTACTAATTTTCTAGTAATATCTGCCAAAATTTCTTGAGCATGGATGTTTGCATGCTTAACAATATTTTTTATGTTAGTCATATCTTTTACTGACTCTTCAACCACATATGGCTTATCAGCAGATATCCGAACTATAAATTATGTTTTGAATGGTACTAACACTTTTAAACCTTACACAGTAAACTCAACTGAGTCTTCTCTGACTGCCATAGGTAAGTGTTTTTTAATAAAATCATGGCTTAACAGAATATCAGCTCTTGTGTCTAAGCAATACAATGTTACAAATGTCTTGAGTTTTCCTAACATGATAGGAAAATCTGGAGCTATAAAATCAATCTTAATGAGTTCTTTATTTACAGCTCTAAAATGGATAGATGTAGGCTGGCAAAAATATGTAGGTATAACTTTATACTTACAACAACTGCTCATGGAGCTAGTGTCTATCTGTGCATCAATTTCATAGAGCTTCGAGCCTTCTATTTGTATTCCAATCGGAATGACCATCCGGTCACCAAGACTCTTTTGTTCAATTACTGTATCAGAAGGAGTAGATTCTTGTGTTGGACAAAAGCTGTGAGCTTTTCTCATTGTAAGCTGTATATATTCTGAATTTAACTCATCCAACTTATGCAAAGAAATATGAATGTTTGTAGCCAAATTGGCTAGTTGTTCTCTTTCATCTTTTACTTTGTTTTCAAAGTAAGTTATTTTCCTCAAAACAAATGACTCACCTTGATCTTGTGGGAAATCATCAAACCAACTTTCATCTCCTAGATCAAACTTTGTATTCTTTGGTTCTGGAAACCGCTGAGAGTGTTCATGAATCTTTTCTTGCAATCTTCTTCTGATTATTACCAATCCTGGAGAAAGGTTGGCATTTCTTTCTTCAAGTTCTTCTATTTGTTTTCTTATTGAAGAAACTGAAAACATGAAACATTCTAAAACTAGACGGTTGCTAATGAATGTACATTCACTGTTTGAGCTATCTGAGGATTCTATTGATAATTTTCTGAAATCAATTCTTTTTGTGTCAGTATCATACTTAGATTCAGTTTCTGACTCATGGATAGAAAAACCTTCATCTTCTGATTGCAATTATGGAACTAAGTCCCATTCAGCAAGACTGTATTCTGTGCTGAATATTTCAGAGATTTTATGTTGCATTTTTGCCTTCTTATCAAGACAAGAATTTTCCCAATGACTTGTTTTGCCACAAATATAGCAGGATGATTTTTTCAGAGGTGTTGATCTTTTTCAGAAGACAAATATTCTTTGCCTATTTTTCAAGAAAACATTTTTGGTAGGTTTTTTGAAAACTTTTTGAGAAGAGGAATGAGGTAGGGATCCACCATGCTTCCGGGAGGAACAAGTGCAGGAAGAAGAACATTCTCTAATGTTGAAATAAAATAACCCTCGTCTCATAAGGAAATTTTGGTTGTCAAAAAGGGAAGACAACGATTCATATTGTTTCTCAAAAGTGTTCATTTTACAGTTCGAACGGATCTGAAACACATGAAAGGTATGCTTGGCAATAAAAGATTACTTGAACAAGGAAATGCCTGAGTATTAAGATGGGAGTTATGGTTACAGTGTTTTGATTTTGACATTGTTTATAAAGCTGGTAAAGAAACCCATCTTGCAAACATGCTCACCAGAGAAGGTACTCCCGTTCGTGACATCAACGTATTCACTCGAGGTGAATCCTCTTCTTCTCAGGGTGGTAGGAGAAACACATTTTGTGTACAAATTTTTCATGAATGCCATCTACATTTTTTCATTGATTGTCTAGGAGATAGAGTAAAGAGTCTTCCGGCAAAACTTCAACGGCGGATTCTTCAAGACATAATGGATTCTTCTCAAGGAATACACAACTATGATATTAACTACATGTTAGTTAATCATGTAAATATAGTTATTGGTCATTTCCAGCTCTTCACAGGAGAAATCCAATTTTATGCATATATCTTTGATCCATCACTCAGGTGGATTGATTTATATTCCATTCATCAGATTTCCCGAGCACATTCGAAGATTACAATTTGCTTCTACCGTGAGGATGTTCAAAACAATTACAGGATCTGGAGTCCATGGATGAAGATATTGTTTTTTCTTTATGTTCCAAGAGTTTCTGCATTGGAGAAAGCCTCTCCATTTTGGTTTATATCAACATTGCAACATGAGCTAGAAGAAGGTGCACTTGCATTAAGCGTGTTCCAGTTTGAATTATTATGGAAGGGTTCAATAGTCAAGCCTAATCCTGACACTAGTCAAGTGTTAGATTTTGTTATTGAAAATAATTTCTTTGGTGAAGTTTCAATTCCCGAATGCTTTCGTCAAAGATATTTCAGCCAGTCACTGTTTTATGCCTGTTTCCGAGAGAATCCTCCAACATGGATGGAGAACATCTTGCCGTATGGTACAACTTCAAAACACGTCTTTTCCGCATATCCTGGTGAAGGATCCAACAGTGATAATGTCTATGATGGGTTTGATTCTGAGTTCTTTGATTCTGACCACAGTCCACCAGACTGACTTTAAGTCTAATATTTCATGGGTTCTCATGAAGAATCTCCACTTTGTAACTTTTTGTGCCATAATAATGGTCTGCTAGTTTGTCGTCCATTTGTTTTATCTCTTTATGTCATTTCTTATGTGGGTTCTTTCAATAAAAAATATCCATAGTGTGATTTGCAAATAATTTCCATAAGATCTCAATCTCTTTTAGAGATATGTCGTAGATCTGTCATAAGGGACAAAATCTTATCTCAAAGATTCCTAGCTTCTTGAAGGGGCTTCTACCTCTTATAAAAGGAAGAAGGATTTCTCATTGGATACATTCGGAAATCGAGCCCGAAATATATTTGTAATATTGTGTCCCAAAGTGATAATATAATATCGGTTTGGCCCATATTGTGCGTTCATGTTTATTTTGCATTTGTTGTATTGTTGATATATACTAGTTTGCATATGTTGGAGTACCCATGAGCCTTGTAGTAGATTTCATCGTACTGATTTTGAACCATTAAAGGTCCCAGTGCTTTGAGAAAAGGTATATTTGTTGCTATTGTTTCCGATGTGTGCGCTTTGGTAAACTTCTTGGTATATATATATTGTAATAAATTGCAAATGCAGACCATTTAATATGTCTCTGTATATAGGCCTTCAGTTTGAGCTATCAAATTAAATCATGGTTCATAAGTTGTTACAGGGATATTAAAAATGTATAATAAGTAACTATCTACATAGTCAAAATTTAAACAAGGGAACGTTATGGGCATACATATCTTGAACATTCATACGCTCTCATTCATCAATCTAAAATTTCATAAACCTCTCAATGTTTTGGACAAACCCTTACAAGGTAACTTTGAACCATATTATAAAATTACAAATTATTTTAGAATCAATCAAAAACTAAGTCTATATGGTCACGAGAGTGAGCTGGTTCGAGCAGTGATTGTGCCATGCAAAAATATCCCTTTCGAACTCAAAAAATCGTCAACATATCGAGATATTAAATATGTAGTGAAAAGCAAGTAAGCTTGCGCAATATATATTTTATATATTTTTTTGTCATTTTGGGGGAAAAACACTAGCAATGCAGGGTAAGCAAGCATTGGAAACCCCTGCAATGTTAAGTAAACAAGTGTTTTATGGGTTTTAGAACAAAACATTGCCAAACTAAATTAAATTAGCGTTAGAAAGGCTAGTTGACAGAACATTAAGAGCATTTTATTCTCAACTTCAGTTACAAAGATTCACAAGTGCTAGGGAATCAATGGATAATCAAGGCCATAAAATCAAATACCAAATCAGGCTCTTCCATCCAAAATGTCTTTTTGTGTGAGCACCAATTTACATTTGAAGTATCATCATGCAACTGTTGTCATGGACGGAGAAGTGCCAATCTGGACTATAACAGATGCCCCTTATTCTATGAGGTCAGAAGGGAACATGATGGTCAAAATACATTATAATAATCATAGGCATGGGAGATGGAGTTGACAAAATCAGAGAACCCAAAAATCTTAGTCTCAACAAAGTACCTGAAACAAAGAAAGGGTCAAACAATCTGATCCCTGGGATAGATATATCCAATGTTCAAGATGATCACCAAAAATGTGGATCCAACATGTAGATGTAACTGTCATGGACATATGATTACAAAGTGGATCCATGTGATATAAAAATGGTTCATGGCCACAAAAAATGCAAAGTGGATCCGTACCCAACAACTGATCATAGCCACATGAGATACAAGGTGGATCTATGCCAAACTGGAGATCATAGACACAATAGAACAAAGTGGATCTATGTCTCATCAGGTGCCAAATGAAGTATGGAACAGTCTTGCGCAACTCAGGCAATAAAAAAATGTGAGGATGTTATTGTTGACCCAAGGTCTTCAATCCAAACTACCTAAAGGTATGAATCCTAACCATGTGAATAAATTATTTGAAGCAAACATGGGGGATACCATTTAATTGTCGGTTAATGATGTAAACCATTAACAAATGCGATGGAACCCATCGATAATAAAAATGGGCCCCAAGGTACCTAGTACATTCTAACAGGTGTGAATAAATGCTTTTGAAGTCGAACACCTGAAGAATCTATCGAGTAAGAGACCCGTTATGGGAATACATTAATGTCTAATCAAGACCTGATTTGATTTGGAGTAAAATTGAGTCTGTCCTTGAGTTTGGCAACCCTTATAAGGCACCCGGGAAATATAGAGTCGATATCTTGCAGAGGTTTGGGATGCATGACTGCAAACCCATGAGTGTACCCATGACATCAAACCTGAAGAAGTTACGTGACTCAGCTACTTCTTCAGAGGCAGTGGATCCTACTCAATATCGTCCACTTATTGGATCTTTGATGTATCTAGTGCATATGAGACCAGATATCTGTTATGCAGTGAATGCATTGAGTCAGTTCATGTCCGAGTCGAAGCACATACACTGGATAGCTGCCAAACATGTGCTTAGATATTTGTGAGGTATTATTACTTATGGGCTCATATATACCTCCAACAATGGAGTAATGCTACTTGGATATGCTGACTCCGATTGGGCTGGTAGTGCAGTGGACCGAAAAAGCACATTTTGGGATCAGCCATGATCTCTTGGTCCAGCAAAAAACAGGGTTCCATAGCTCAGAGCATAGCTGAAGCTGAGTATATTGCTGCCAGTGATGCCTGCAGAGAAGCAGTTTGGCTTAGAAAGCTTCTCTCTGACCTGTATGGTGGAAAGCTTGAGGCAACTATTATACATTGCGATAATCAGAGTTGCATTAAGCTTTCAGAGAACCCTGTATTTCACGACAGGTCAAAGCACATTGAGATGAAGTATCACTTCATCAGAGATATGGTACAACGAGGTGCCATGAAGCTCCAGTACATCCATACAGAGGAGCAGGTTGCAGACATATTGACCAAGCCTCTTTCGTTGACAAACCTTGTGCACTTTCAAGACAAGCTTGGTATTGCAGAGAATGACCCTCTCGCTGAGAGGGAGTGTTGATTTTTCTGAGCAACATCGAGTGCCATTCTCTGGGAGAATGGAGGCACCTGGTCAGTTACCAGGATATTGACCCAATCTGGGACTGGAAGCTCAACCTGGGGCTGAGAGCCATTCTCTGGGAGAATGGAGGCACCTGGTCAGTTACCAGGATATTGATCCAGTCCGGGACTGGAATCTCAGCCTGGGGCTGAGAGCTATTCTCTGGGAGAATGGAGGCACCTGGTCAGTTACCAAGATTTCACTATAAGCCCTAGACTGGGTCTAGGCAAGTGGTGTACTCCTCCCCTTGATCTATGGGCTATGGGACCTTCTCAAGGGACTGATCAACCCTTGTTGAAATACCTGGCACTTGATCTTGGTGTCAACAAGAGGGTGAAGTAAAGCAATTAATTTATCTCCTTATGACGATGTACTTGGAGTGGACATAAAGACCTTGAAGAACACCTGGATGACTTGTTGAAGATCAATGAAACCCAAGCATAACTTGGCTTGGTCCTTGAACCCACCAATTGAAGAAAATAAAAATAAAAAGGGTTATATTCATGGGTCGGCCTCATTTGAAGAGCCCAGCTCTTTATTAAAATAAAAATAATAATAAAATATATCAAGGCACAAGTCGGCCTCAATTGAAGGAAATAAAAAAAAAAGAATACAAAGGCACAGGTCGGCCCCAACAAGGATTTTTCTCTTGCTATTCGACACACTATAAATAGAAGGAAGAATTCTCATTTTATGATTCATCTATTTTAAAAGTAATTTTATGCTCCTAAGATCAGCTCGTGGGTATTTTCTATCTGTTGGTTCCTTTAGTATTTTCTATCTGCTGGTTCCTATTCTTTGAAGAAGCAAGAAGGCTCCAATCTTTTAAAGCTGCCACCCGAACTCATTTGGCATTCCTCTGTGCACACCCGAGCTCAACCAAAACATTTTCTGTGCACCCGAATTTTTTTTATACAAGGTATGTCCCTGAATTTGGCAGCCCTTATAAGGCACCCGCAGGTTACAACAGCCCTTGGAAAGGGCTTGAACAGGTCACGACACCCTTAGTAGGGTATACACCAGTGAACAGTGACATCTACAGGCATGTACAGGTTGACTATGCAAGATTGAAGCTGCTCCAAGCATCTAGCATTAGTTACAGTTATTCAATGGCAGATTAGGGACATCAGACATTATACAGGGTTCTTCATCTGTTCAGTAAAACAAATTTCAATTTATTGTGAAGGCTTATTTTTTAGCCTGTCATTGTACAAACTCAATCATCTCATTAAGGAGATAAACAATTATTAATTGCTTTGGGGTTTCTGTCCTTAAAAGGTTTCCCTGTGAAAATTACTGTGTTCAAAATTTTGTGGATGTATGTTTACTGCTAGCTATCTCTGCATTATTTATTTACAGTCTGTTACTGCTATCAAGTTTTCAAATTTTTAACAATGGAATAGGTGGGTGGTTACCGATATCCATCTGGATCACATGTGGATGGTATTTCATTGCTATTGTGATCTATATTGATTATTGCCATGAATTTATGTTAATTGCACATGATAGTTGTTTAAGATTGTAATTTGGAGCATTATAATCTTTGTGTTAAAAAGCATATATGGCTAAGAGAATTATGGCACTTAGAATTCTTGGGTAGAAGGCGTGTTTCAGCTTCTATAAATAACCTCAGGATATGTTGTTGAGTGGGTAAAACTGTGATTGAAGGGATCATACTAGGTAGTGACCATTGTTGGGACACGTCTCTTTACATCCTTGTTCGGTGTAAGATGTTGAACACCCCCTTTGACTCCGATCTAGTACCCCCTTCTTTGAGTAGTACCATATTAGGCAACACCGAACACGGACTTGGACCCCGCATACCTTGAGTAATCGAGGACCCCCTTAGGTATCCTAAAACCATCCTACTGGGCGTCATGTTACTGTAGTGCATCGAAAACAACATTCGAGAAGATTACTCTTCGCATAGCCGAGTAGTCGGGTGGCGTGGCCAAGGGTACGATCTATCCTCCTTGGTTAGTGCTCTGATATATTGGGTCGAGTGTCATTATTGGACATCGCACGTAGATCGAAGGGCTACAGTAACTCTACACACCTTGTGACTCTAAACCATTTTGGGTTTTGTGGGGGTTTACTATTTAAGAAAAATCAATTGTTCGTTGATATGTAATGCTCTTATTTCATTGTGTTTATGGTATCATGTATTTTATGTTCATGGTCATTTGTATCATATCAATGAAATATTAAATTTAGAGTGTCTTGAATTAAATTAATTATCCATAGCTAGGCACCTCTTCCTCTTCCTAAAAATAGTGCTAGGCAAGTATCCTAGGTTAGCTAAGTTCCTTTTAGTTGACCTTAGAAAAAGCTTGGCTAGGGTATCTCCCTTGGTTAGTCTAGACTTGTTCATTGCTAAGTCTAGGAAACCTAAAAGGGGACCTTCCTTCGTTAGTGACACGTTGGGGGGAAGGTCCATAGTTGTGTCAGTTTAGCGATTGATTCCTTGCCAATTCATTGACTGCTAGGTTGTGCATAAACAAGACTTCAACACCAAACTTTGGGAAGTGATTTTTGTCACTTCAGCAAGTTTGACTCTCTTAATTAATTTGGGTGACACCTTGTTTCAGAGATCTTTCTCTCAAGCAAGGTCTCATTCAAAGTCTTAACTTAAAAATATCTATAAGGAATAAGCATAACTTGTCTCTTAGACAATTTCATTTGTGGATACAAGTTGCACATGGCAATGGACTTATTTACTTGAGGATTTTGTTCTTAAAGTCTTATGGTTTATTGCTAATATCTATCTTTCACACTTGCTAATGGCTAATGTTCATGGTTCATGTTATTTCATACCGTTGAGCAAATATTTTATGAGTGTTTGATCTATTGGATACTGTACATCTTGAATGATTGAATGCTTGTTTGGGGAAATCAACTAAGTAACACACAACACACATCATAATTAAATTAAATTCATTTCCCTTAACTCACTCTAGAGTCTAAACCAAATCTAATGAAATTTAGAGAAACCCCCCTTGGCCTTGAGAGCTGATAAAAAAAGTGGGAAATTAGCACTGTGGTGACAAGGGTCCAACACAAGGAGTAATCAAGAACTGATTTGATTTGGAGTAAAATTGAGTACTTGATGAAACATACTGACACCGTAGAATGGCCGACATATGAAGTCAAGGCGACTGCAGAAAGTCCAACACAGGTTATATCCTTGAATAGTGAGCACAACACAATAGTGACTTAGGCATCTTTGGACACAAAGGGACCAACGATATAAATCTGCAATGTAGAAGACATTGATAGATTCTCCATATGATTGGAAGAGTAACTAACCAGAGGAGTAATAAGTTTGAGATTGGGTTTTATCCTAAGGCCAAAAACTATAACCTAACTTGTTGAGAGACTCGAAATTGGTGTTGTGTTCAAGGACATATTTGACTTGATGTCGTTATGTTAAGAGACATTTGAGATCTTTCCCTTTCTTTTTCCTCTTTTTAAGTACCTTCTTCATTTTTTAACGATCTTGAAAAAGAGATAAAAACATGCTCGATAAGACCTTTTTTCGTAAATATTTGACAAGTCTGAAAACGTAAACTCAAAACTTTCTTCCTTTTTTAACGATCTTGAAGAAAAGAATAAAAAAATGCTCAATAAACTACTGATCGTTGGATTTTTATCGAGCCCGAATCAGTTAGTGCGTGTTGGTGTTTTCAGTTTTAAAGAGTCCGAAAAACTTAAAGAAAACACTAGAGTTACTCTTTTTCATAGATTTAGTCTCCAACGTCTGAAAACAAATAAAATAATATGAGGGGGAAATCTTATAGCCAAGGTTGACTAGAGTATTCATTTTTAGTAAATAGTCTAAACAACCCCAAAAAGGGTTAAACTTATATCGGATGGATGATTCTTCTAATCTTTTAACGAGTGTGAAAGAAACAAACTTGCTCGACAATATTTTCAATTTTAAGGAATCATAAAAGACCTTAAAGAAGTCTCCAAGCCTCCTTCTATTTTTAACGAGCTCGAAGGAGGATGGAAGAGCTCGTAACCTGGGAAGAAACGAGTGTCAGGGACAAGCGAAACTAGTTCCAAGCACATGGAACAAATCTATGCATAATGCAAGGAACATGAACCAAATAAGGACACTCAATGTGTCTCCTCCAGGTAAAAGGTGTCAAGTTGCAAAAGCAAAATGATACAAAGTTCAACGAAAATGAGATAAGAGATGAGGGCTTATATAATGAGATAAAAGCGTGAAATCTAACATCAGGATCATAAGCGCAAGCGAGATCAATTCAAATGCATATGTGATTTAAACATAAAAATGGGAGCCTTGTAAAGAATGGCCAGAAATAGGTGAGAAAGAAAGACATGAGGCTTCTTCTCAAAGTCATGGTAAAACTAAGAAGGCTTCCAAACCTATGAGAAAAAATCTGCGTGGGCACCAAAACAGAAAAAAGGGTGTTGACTAAAGCAACCCATGTTATGTAGGCTTTGCTACTGGACTGGTGCAAAATGAATAAAGAGATGACTAAAGCACCAATATCCAACAAGTTCAACCCTATGGCGAATTCAGGTGGAAAAGGTTCAAATGCATCATAACATAGGGGAATCCTAAACCTATCTGCAAGTTTCCGAATATACCTGACAGGATCGAGAAACATAGGAAAAATAATCCCCAAGCAACCATGAATCCAACTAAAATTCTTGTCTGCAAGAATAACAATACCAAGATCATATTCAAAAAATCTAAAAAGAAAGATCTAATATAGGTCACTTTGGTAGAAGTATTTGCAACCTCAACATCTTCCACAACATGCATAACCAAGGAAGAGGTTACCAGTGAAGACTCTAAAGTGAAAAAGCCCGAGGATCAACAATCAATGAGATCCAAATCATAAGGAAGATCAACAAAAGAGTCTACAGGAACATACTCATTGTTGCAGGAATCGAAAAATCCAGTAATAGAATCAAACTCATCAGGAACACTGACTTGCAACTCAATAGCAGGGTCCAAAGACTAAAAAATGCCAATGTTTGAGGATCTATAATCAATAAGACCAGACTCAAAAGGAAAATCGAGGTTGGATTTGATTGCAACTGGGTCCAATCCAGGGATATAATCTTAAGAAAGGACGTCAGTATCCAAAGGAGTGTTAGCTTTTATCGATACTCTAGGAAAACTTCATTCAAAGGAAGTATATCATCCCACGTAGAACACTTGTCTAAACATTCAATTGGATCAATAGGTGGAAAGCAAGCTCCAACGCCCACATTGAATTAACTACTTGGTGAACTGCCGGGAACAAGTCCCAAGAAGATAAGCATGAACACAGAGGCTTCTTCTTAGTAGCAATTTGACTTAAGGGAAATGATGCCACATAATTCACCCGTGGCAGGGTAGTGTCTATCGAAACACTAGGAACATATAAGGGGTATATCTAGTCTAAAGTCGGGACACGAGGAGGATTAACAAGTGCAAGCAGATCAATAGTGACAATGCTTCTGTTGTGAGTAAAATGCATCACACAAAAGAGCGTAGACACTACAACATTCATAGCATATACATAATCATGCTCGAGGAGCATATTGAAATCCAAAGGGCCTTCTATAACCATAGAATCGACTAAGACGGTTTTTCCACCCAATGTAATGGATAACTGAGGCAGAAATTCCTAAGGTTCACTAAGTATTCTATTAAAATCTAGTGGTTGATTGACAACTGAAATGAGGTTGGGAGAATCCACACCTCTCCAAGCATAGGTGGATAAAATACTAACAAAGGCTTCTTCATCTACAATGCATCGATGGACTGTATTATTTCTAACTTCAACCCTTATCTGAAAGGGTGCAAACGAAGGAAGGCGAGGCCCAACTAGACTATTCCAATCAAAGGAAATAACCCTAGAGCTTGGTAGGGGCTCACTCAACATGGATGGAGTTCCCGCTTTTTTAGAAAAATATGAATGGGAAATGAAGAAGACTTCAGGGATAGCCACATCACTCTCCGAAGGAAAAATGAGATCGATCGAAGGTTGCATCGATTCGACCACTTAAATTTTTGAAAGAAGAGTGGGATTGAACATATATTGCATTGGTTCAAGCACTTCATCAACCAAAGGTTGACTAAACTGTTGGGAAACCACAGGTTGTTCAAGAGCAAAAGATCCTTGAGACATGGACCACACTCTTTGCACCTCTAGAATAACAGGGCACAAGTGAGTAAGGTGATCTCCCTTGCAAATATTACAGGGGAACTTAGGTTTGCATCCTATACATTTAGGATTCTCAACCATATCAATACTATCAACATGACTCACATTGGCTGATTGCTCACCCCTAGCATGATTGGCGGTGGTCGGTTTCTCATAAGCAAAAGAATTTTGAAATAGGGATCACTCTCTTTGCATCTTTGGAAGTACAAGGCACAAATAAGTAAGGTGGTCTTCCTTGTAAAGCTTATAAGGGAACTTAAGCTTTTGTTTCTTAGGTTTGTCGACTATATCAACTTTCCCAGCATGAATTCCAATGACTGGTTTAATGTCTTCAGTATGAAGTACAGTGACTGATGACTTGTCTCCAGTATGACTTACAGTGACTGGTGACTTGTCATTAATATGACTTGTAGTGATCAATGACATGTCCTCAACATGACTAGCAGTGGTTGATGACATACTTTTAGTATGACTTGCAGTGAATAAAAGTTTACTGAAGTAGATAATTCTGTCTTCTAGGGAAATACCCGGTGTAAATAATGTAAATAATCCATATAGGAATATAATAGAATAAATGATAATGTAAGAGATGATTATTACATAGGTTTGGTCGCCTTTAAATATGGTCAGACCTTTAAGACGAGAGGACACGTCTTTTCCTAACTATTAAACTATTAACTATTTAATTATTTAATTATTTCTTTATTTATGTTCGTTACATTGCCACTCTCATAGAAAGGTTTTGTCCTCAAAGCCTTATAATTTTGTCGCATTGTTCTTTGCGATGTCGTGGCTGACGAAACATGTCGATACGAATTGCTAAGTGTAGAGCATAACTTACGATATGTGGATGGATCAATCCATCCCAAATTGATTTGTTGCTGACTGCTGGGATTCCCTACTGATCTCTCGACAGGAGCTTTGATCACATTAGTACCATTATCTTTCGACATTTCTGACTTTTTAGAATATCGGTTTTTATGGTTGGGGTGTTGATAGGGAATTTTCATAATGTCATTTTCTTTTACGAGTGTCGTCTTTTGAGCGTTGATCTGAGCTGGAAGTTGTATTTTTGTCTCTTGAGGCTTTAAGGTTTCGTTTTGTATCTTTTCCAACTGCATGTTATCATTTTGAAACTTCTTAATCACTTCTACTTGTGATTTTATGTCATCTCCATACTTCTTAAGTTGTTCCTTAAGATCTTCGTTATGACTTCTGAGTCGAAATAGTTCTTCGGTATTGCTTGTTAATTCATCCTTAATTTTCTTAATTTCTAGCTTATATGTCTTCTTAATGTCGTCATACTCTTGCTGAAGTTTTTCCCTCTGTTGCTGATGTTGACATCTCTCTGATTCTTGATTTTCTAGCTTTCTCTGGGTTTGCATTAATTCCGTATTTTTATCCATGACAAGCTTGTTTAAGCACTTTATGTCATCTTCTAAATCGTTATTACTTCCATACAAAGATTCTTCGACATTTTTGAAGTTTCTGATTTTATCTTCCAGGTTTCGATTGTGGCTTCTTAGATGTGAAATTTCCTTATCCTTATCTAATAACATATTCTGGAGATCTCGTTTTTTATTTGTTAATATTTGATTCTCGTGTTTTGCTAAACGATTTCGCATTTCCTATTTAATTATTTAATTATTTATGTTCGTTACATTTACTCCGAACATGACCTCCAGAGGTTGGTTACGAGTTACCAGTGTAATTTGCGGTGACTGGATTAGTGCCCCCAGCATGACTTCCAGAGGCTGGGTGGATTCTCCCAGCATGACTTCCAGAGGCTAGGTGGTTGCCCCCAACATGACTTCCAAGGGATGGGTGGATGCCCCCTTACTTTCACAACTTCTTCCTATTCTTCTTTCGTCTATTCTTTTTACACTGTTGGTTATTAGTACTAAGAATTTCACCACATGAAGTAGAAGGAAAAGGAAAAGATGGTACTAGCGAAAAAGGCACATGGATTTGATGCTCTTTATATAAAGTGTTTTCTTGAGAAGCATCAAGACCATTCAATACAACGGAAGTGGAAAATAACCAAACTGGTAATCCAAGGGTGAATCCAAGTAGATTGAAAGTGGCCATCAAGGGAGCACCAACCTCCCCAACAAATGGAAAAGCACAAGGAACCCCTTGAATAGGGGTCCCTTGGTTGGTTTCCGTAGGAGTTTGAGACATAGTGTATGATTTAGCGAATAAGAAATATCTAAAGGACAACTAAGCACAAACAATACAGAGAGCACACTAGTAACAAAAAGTCCTAGGGATGGAATCCAAACAAACAATGGGCCTTTCTAAGTTTAGTGTGGGTTGATTAAGTCCCACAACCAAACAATAGAGATTTGAGAACAGTTACCAAGGCCTCCGTTGATAATCCTTCTTGGTGCAAGTCTCCCCACAAAGTAAGGGACACCCTCCAAGGGTATTATTAGTTTGGCTCAATGATTGTTCAAGGTTATCAGGAAGTCCCCTGCATTCACCCGTGTGGCACCCAAGACAAGATACTATGGTCACCAACTTGTAGTTAGCGTCCTGGGGAACAATCAACAGTTGGGATCATACGTATGGGCAAGGTAACTAAGCCTGAAACCTCGACAGTACCGGTACTCGAGGGGCCCAAATTGGTACTGAAGAAATCCCCGTACAAGCAAAATCCCACAAATGCTTGGTTTAGGTATTAGAGGGGTAATCTCTTCAGCCCAACCTCACACGACCTCATGCTTGAATCCTGTGTGAGAGGAGCTTCCCGACCACACCTATACGACAGTTGGATTTTCCTATTCTTATGAAAGACTCCTAGGTTTCACAGTTAGAAATGGCCTTAGATTGTTAACTAACAACCTATTCCAAGTCTCTATCCCTAAATTAATTGGTGAACCCTATAAATCGAAAAAGTATAGTAAATTTTAGATTACGCGTTCATTTTAAAGGCTGTGGTTACTTAGAGGAACGCAAAAATGTAAAAAGTTGATGTTCTCAACTGAAAATAAATAAAAGTAAAGTTATGTGCAAATGGAAAATACCACTTAAATGCTTTGAAAAAGTTACTTGACTAAAAACAACTTTCAAAAAAGAAGAAAATCAAGCGTAACCTTTCAAAATATTAAGCAAGACAAAACTTTTTAAGGAGATTTATATGACCAATGCAAGAAACTCTTTTTGATTTACATGAGATCATTCTACTAAAAGCAATCCAATCTTTTCTTTTATCAACACACTCGCAAAAACATCATGAAGCCCAAAAATTCCTAATTAAAGAGGAAGCAAGGTATGCTTTTATGCAAAACCCAATTTTACTTTTCAATGTAAATGCAAGTTCTACCTATAAGATATGGTTTGAAATCCAAAACCAAATTTCATATGAAAACTTAATGCAAACACAAAACAAACATGCAATTTTTTTTGTTTTCAATGTGAAATGCAAATCTAACTCTTCTAAAGCCACTTGCAATGTACTAAAATTACAAGCAACCTCGTGAATTGAACCAAATTGACTCAGATAGATTCAGATTGACCCAAATTGACTCAAATAGATCCAAACTGACTCAAATAGATCCAAACAGATCCAAATTGACTCAAATAGATCCAAATTGATTCATACATACCCAAATTGATCCAAACATTATTCAAATTGACTCAAATAGATCCAACTTAACCCAAACATATCCAAATTGACTCAAATATATCCAAATTTGTTGTTTTATTTTGCAAAATGAGAAACAAAAACAAGCCAAAAACAATGACATAGTAAATTCAAAGCAAACACAACATTTGATAACCTTATTAGACTCGGTGAAAGTAACCACACACACAAGATTATTTAGTCATGCAAAAATGCAAGGTTGAGACAAGTATACAAAAATACTTTTAGACTCAATCAAGCAAATGACCTACTGGGCCACAAAGTGGGATAAAGTCTGATTTCATAGACTACTGCTGCAATAAAGATAAGACAACAACAAAAATTGCCCTAAGCTTCCACCTCAAAGGATCACCAAAGTATTAAAAAGCAAAAAGAAGTCTTAAAACAAAAGACACTTCTCACTCAAAAATATTATAGAAAGGACAAGTAAAATCAATCACATAACATACATTACACTTCTGAGAGGTCCTAACAAGACCTAGGACAAGGAAAGACCCTCAAAATTCCACTGAAAATCCCATAGAAGGGCAGAAAGTGAAAAACACACCCTACAGGATAAAAACGGTTGCAAACCAAAGGCTAGTAGGGTGTCCAACACTTATGTGCATAACATTAAGGGCATTTTTGCACCAAAAACACCACTGTTATGATGATTATGGGCGTTTTTGGTATTGAAAGTCTTAAAAAATGCAAGTCCAAGCCAGACAAGTGAAAAAACAAGTGTCTACTAAAGTTTGAGACCAATCTAAACTTGTAAAAAGACTCTAAACACCTGAGCAAACTGAAGGAATCAACCTAGAAACCCTAAACCAGATGGTTCCCTAACGGAGTCACCATTTTTGTTGTTAAGGAATCTATCCACATGACTGGAGTTGACATCACAAATGTACTAGGGGTTGAAATAGACTGGAATCTTAGGGTTAACATGCAAACAACTAACTCTATAAGAATTAGGGCAAAAGAGGAGCATACCTTGTTTATGAAGGTTGATCTTAGCTTTCGTTGCTCTTGCTAGAGTAGCTCCAAGATTTTAACTTGCAAATCACCACAACATACCTTCCTCAAACATATAGGCTAAATACAACCTTGAAATTCACAAATAGCACAATGAAAGACATTGAAATAAAACGAATTCCAAATACTTAACCTAGTTCATAAACAGTAACAAAGATTCATATTAGGGAAGGGAAAGATTTCCAATCTATATTCCTAATGATAACAAGTACAATTATACCTTTAAACTGCTTAGGCAGTTAACGAAGCGAAGATTCTATGCCTTCTGCTTGTTTTTTCCATGAATCCCAACCACACCTCCAATGTATACGGGTTAGGAACTAGCTAGGGTAGCAGTCCCAAGACAAAGGGTATGGACAACAAAGGGAAAGAGAACAAGGATTCCTCCAACATAACAATACTTAGGCATTAGGTTCTTTCAATGGCTTATCTCCCTTCATTTTATAGTTAATGGAGACAGTTTCCATTGGGTAAAATACATTTATAACTGAGAGAATAGTTACCCAAAATACCCTACCCAAATTTTGAGATTATATATATATATATTTATCATTTTTGGGGGAAAACGCTAGCAATACAGGGTAAACAAGCATTGGAAACCCTTGCAAAGCAAAGTAAACAAGCATTTTCAGGGATTTAGGGCAAAACACTAGGCAAACTAAAGGAAACTAGCATTGGAAAGGCTAGCTAACAGAACATTAAGAGAGTTTTCTTCTCAACTTTAGTTGCAAAGCTTCACAAGTGGCAGGGA
The DNA here is from genome assembly GCA_027924585.1 of Larix kaempferi. NCBI lineage: Eukaryota > Viridiplantae > Streptophyta > Pinopsida > Pinales > Pinaceae > Larix > Larix kaempferi. The sequence continues at coordinate 17,766,976 of BSBM01000205.1, forward strand.
ATCGGTGAATAATCAAGACCATAAAATCAAATACCAAATCAGGCTCTTCCATCCAAAATGTCCTTTTGTGTGAGCAATAGTTGACATTTGAAGTATCACCATGCAACTATCCTCACAGACGGAGAAGTGTCAATCTAGACTATAACAGGGGGTCACACCACTATTGGCAGAGGGCCAAGCTTGAGCAAAGCGTAACTAAACAACCAAAAGAAACTGCTAGAAGCGGAATCAAAACCCAATAAGTAGTACAATCTTAGATGCATGATTGAGACTGCTCATTAAGAAATGTTGTACAATAGTCTAGATGGAAAGAGAAGTAGAGGCATGTTAAACAAAAATCATCCATTGCAGTTATTATCTGTTAATACATTGTTGTTGTGGACATAATGGAGAGTTGTGTTCATTCCCGATTACTTCATTACTCCAGTCAATGTTTAAACAATCCACTGTATCTGCGAATTCAAAATCCCCAGATGTATCCGAAAGAAAACCGTGGTATTGATTGTCGAGGCATTTAATAGTTCACAACAAAGGCCGGACAACAACTAATGTCCACCTACCGCCCCTGCCTAGGAAGGAAAAAACGAGATGAACGTCAACAAGCTCCAACCAATCAAAACTTAAATAACTATATTTTTTTATTAATTCAATTTAATATATGATATTAAAAACATTGCAAAATAAAAAAAAATTAACTCACTGAATTTAATCCACCTCCACGTTTTATTTATGTCCCCCGTAGGGGAAATAATAATGCAAACTATTGAGTTGTACGAGTTTTTTTAACATCATCCTTTGTGTTGAAGCCTTGGGTTCTATGATCACAAGACTTTGGGTTAGCAAATGCACTTAGTATAAAAGGCATATGACTGGGATTTCCTTGTATTATGTGGAGGAGAATGGAGGCCCAATGCTTGCTCCTACCGCTAACACTGCGTCTGCCATGCATGCAACGCCAGATTGCCCATGTCTACACTCTACAAAGAAATCATTACCTCAAATACTCTCCGCGACCCTCTGCTTTTTGTTTCAAATGCAGGGCAAGGGCGAGGGAGATGTCGAAGGAGAAGGCGAAGGAGCCTGTACAGAATTGGAGGAGCATTGGCCTCTCATTGTTTGGAGCAGGCTTTGTAATGGGTCCTCTCTTGGACGCCCTTCATTCACGTGTTCACCTACAAATTTATCGAAATGCCGCCATTCATATTGGACCACTTTACACAAACCTTTTGGTAATGTTCCTCCTCCCCCCTTCATCATCTGCTCCTATATATATTTGTGTGTGTCGGGGTTGGCCTTCAGTCGATAGTAATAAAAATATTGAATTGAATGAAGCAGGTCCCTCCATTGTTGGGTGTGTTTTATAGCGTAGTGGGGCTGCTGATACTCTTTTTGGATCAACGAGTCGCCCATAAATACAGAGCTCCCCAGGGAAGTTTACAGCAAACACTTATTTCTCTGATGTAAGTTACTTTGTCAATAAATACGGAAATAGTAGTCCGGCAGCTTCATTTAGTTTCGGTTTCGCCCTTTGCCGAAATGCTTCGCAGAAAATAGTGCTCAGCTAGAAGATCAATTTGAGTTTAACTAATATATCTTCCAGTGATAATTTGCCAAAACATGAGTACTGTCATTTGGTTCAATGACTAAGAGAAACATAATCTTGCCGAATAAAATGCCTCAACTAGCCCAACAAATGAATGCACAGGAGAACCAGCAGCATAGTAATGGGACACTGGGGTTATAGTGGAGATAACCCCCAATGGTGTTAAAACTCCACTCTCAACAATGCATGTTATATTCCCATGTCCTCCATACAGAAGACCCTCTTTATATACAAAATCTCCACATAAACATTCCTAATAAGACTCCTCACTCTCCACTCTCCTAGCTTTTTTGTGCTGATATTTACAAAACACAAAAGTTTACGAAATCTTTACAAAGCATGTTACCTTCTGTAAATGCAGGGTTCATTTCGCATTTTCATAGGCTTGGTTTACTAAATCTTTATAAAGCATGTCACCCTCTGAAAATGCAGGGGTCATTTCACATTTTCATAGGCTTTCCTCTCACACCGAGAATAGCAGAAAACCCTTGGGTTTCAGTGGCAGTTGCAGGTTGCATGAGACACTTGAGCTTTTTTCAAGGACACTTCACCATGAGTTTCCACTTGGACACACTTGACACCAATTTGGAGGCAAGGTTACATGACTTAGTAGGCTTACACTATCTTTTTGTCGCATCATTAATGAGGATACTTATTCCTTGGTTGCTTCCAGGACCCCAAACCACATAGATGGAGGATGTGAGCAAGTAAGCAAACCTTAGAATTTGAATGCTCTATCTCAAGAAATGTCCAAGGTATGATTTATGGCGAGGTAAGGACCAGACACAACCCTAGGAAAGGAACACTTCACATTACAGTAGATTTAGGGCATGACATGTGGCAAAACAAAGGCTAAAGGAGTAAAATGTCCCACATGGAGTACCGTTGGAACATGGATATGGAAAAGAAAGTGGACAAAAGAGGAATTCCCTAGATTAGAGTGATAGTATGTGGCATTGAAGGCATTTGGATGGTCAAATAAGGGTCATTTGATGTGAAACATCCCACTCTATGGGTAAAAAGGAGAACATTTGGTTGTGTGATCATGAATAATAAATATACCACTTTTAAGAGGGATGCTTTGTGCAAAAAGGCATCTAAAGCATATTAAAGTGACTTCAAGGGCCATTACACATTATTTGAGGTATATTTCACATATTTGGAGGCATGTTTCCCATTTGAGGAAATTGCATTATTTAATCTATTTTCACATATTTGGAGACATATTTCACCTTTTGAGGTATTTGAAGGTAAAGTCATATTGTTCAAGGCCTTTTCTAAATATTTGGAGGCATGTTTCATCTTTGGAAAGGGCTATGGGGTGAGAACACATTATTCAAGGCATTTTTGACATATTTGGAGGAAAGATATTTGCATGAGGAGATGCCATGTGGCATTGTTGACATGGTCAAGCCTTCAAATGAATAATAAATGCATGTTTTAAAAAGATCTTATGAAATAGAAAGATGACAAGTGGTAATATGGACCTATTTTATTCACTCAAAAGACAAACTCAAGGAGGATTCTAGGGTCTATTACAACTTGATTTAACACTTAAGTGGAAAAGTCCTAATCCATTAGTGTTATCAAGAGCAACTTTGGAAAAAGGCACCCTTCTCACCATAGTGCTAATTTCCCATTTTTTTGATCAGCTCTCAAGGCCAAGGGGGGTTTCTCTAAATTTAATTAGATTTGGTTTAGACTGTAGAGTGAGTTAAGGGAAATGAATTTAATTTATTATGATGCGTGTTGTGTGTTACTTAGTTGATTTCCCCAAACAAGCATTCAATCATTCAAGATGTACAATATCCAATAGATCAAACACTCATAAAATATTTGCTCAAGAGTATGAAATAACATGAACCATGAACATTAGCCATTAGCAAGTGTGAAAGATAGATACTAGCAATAAACCATAAGACTTTAAGAACAAAATCCTCAAGTAAATAAGTCCATTGCCATATGCAACTTGTATCCACAAATGAAATTGTTTAAGAGACAAGTTATGCTTATTCCTTATAGATATTTGTAAGTTAAGACTTTGAATGAGACCTTGCTTGAGAGAAAGATCTTTGAAACAAGGTGTCACCCAAATTAATTAAGAGAGCCAAACTTGCTGAAGTGACAAAAATCACTTCCCAAAGTTTGGTGTTGAAGTCTTGTTTATGCACAACCTAGCAGTCAATGAATTGGCAAGGAATCAATCACTAAACTGACACAACTATGGACCTTCTCCCCAACGTGTCACTAACGGAGGAAGCTCCTCTTTTAGGTTTCCTAGACTTAGCAATGAACAAGTCTAGACTAACCAAGGGAGATACCCTAGCCAATCTTTTTCTAAGGTCAACGAAAAGGAACTTAGCTAACCTAGGATACTTGCTTAGCACTATTTTTAGGAAGAGGAAGAGGTGCCTAGCTATGGATAATTAATTTAATTCAAGACACTCTAAATTTAATATTTCATTAATGTGATACAAATGACCATGAACATAAAATACATGATACCATAAACACAATGAAATAAGAGCATTACATATCAACGAACAATTGATTTTTCTTGAATAGTAAAACCCCCCCAAACCCCAAAATGGCTTAGAGTCACAAGGTGTGTCAAGTTACTGTAGCCCTTCGATCTACGTGCGATGTCCAATAGTGACGCTCGACCCAATATATCAGAGCACTAACCAAGGAGGATAGATCGAACCCTTGGCCACGCCACCCGACTACTCGGGTATGTGAATAGTAATCTTCTCGAATGTTGTTTTCAATGCACTACAGTAACATGACGCCTGTTACCAACTTTTTTGTACTATAGTTGGATTATCTGAGGAGCCGCCATTTGACAAACATGATGAATGTCTGTACTCCAGTGTATCAGATGATCCATCAGTTGTGCCTAGTCAATTTTGGCTAGTTAGTTTTGTTTTTCAGTCGACATGACCATGGCCCCACGGGGTTTGTAATAAAGTGTGCTAGTAGGATTTTGAGTGGCTCGGTTCCCCATGACTTGGTTAAGCAACTAAGGTATTCCAGGGAGTTTTTTCCCTTGTCAATTATACTTTGCCTATAGCCGAGCTATAATCGATGAGGTTTTCTCCCGCTTCCTCCAAAGCTGGAATGCCCGATTTTGAAAATTTTAGCCATGGGGGGTTATTAGAGTCCAACTGATGTATATAAGCTTACTAGACACTATTAGAATAGGTTTTGGTCATGTCCTAGGTCCCTAGGACCCTCAGAAAAAATTTCGAAAATTTTTTACCGGGTCCGGTTTTGGGTTTTTAATTATTTTATTTTTTAAATAAATTTTTCCATAGCTTAAATGGAAAAATTTCAATTTGTAATATGGCAGTCATCCGGGATCCGAATTCAGTGATTGAAGGCTCCAACCTTAAACCAAAAATCATTCATGATCCCCGGACCAGTTTACCCTAAGTTTCGGATGTTAATTCAGCCTCATAATTAATAATTTCTCAAAAAAGCCATTTACAGAGAAATTATTAATTAAAATATTAAAAATTGAATATTTGGAGAGAATCCAAATCTCTCCAAAATAATCCAAATGGATTAAAATAAAAGGCTAATTGACATGGCATTAGGCATTAATGAAGATTCCAATCATCTCAATCATCATCCAGTCAAGTATCTAGTCACCAGTAGTGATTAACTCCAAGTGACTTCGCCCTTCATCATGCAAAAATTCGATTTGGTGTGTTGGCATATGATAAATGGATAGTTGAGTTGTATTAAAAGCCAAGGTGGGCGCCCTCCTCAAATTGAGGGCACACTCCAACACACTCCACCATGCATTCAAGTTAGCATTTATCACAAGGCTCCAAGCCTTGGTTATGTGGCATTCACGCCCTCTCAAAGCAGCTCACATCATTCTCTATTGGAGCTCGAATTTACCACATGGCACATTGTTATTTGATGGGTGATCATTCCAATGAAAGATGAGGGGCTCCTTGCCTAGGTGGAGGCCACCTCCTCATCTCCTTCAATACAACTCGAGCTTGTTGGTGGAGTTAGAACTCCAAATCTTGGCTTGACATGGATATGATAGCGATTTGATGGCAATTCGAATTTGTGTTAGGTGCTATTGGATCCATTCATGCCAATTCGAATTAGGGTAGGCTAGTCTCTTGTCTTTTGTTATATAATGAGGTCTTTTCTCCTCATTCCTAATGGATCTTTTAGCAAAGAAACTCTGGAGGATTTGTAACCTGTTTAATTATTAATAAAGTTGAGACTTTGGAGGTCAAATTGTGGAGGCTCTTGGTGGCCATACTTCATCTTGTAACAAGGTGATATTGTGTATTGCTTATGTACTTAGGAATTTTAAGTTATAGATTTATATTTCAAGAACGCTAACAATCTAGCACATGCAATTATAAATCTATACTTTTCGCTTGAGTATATTGGTTTTGCAGGTATCTTCCAAAGTATAAGGTTTTTTGTAGGTTCATCTTCACTCCGCATGTGGCCAAAGAATTTCAAGCTTTATAAGTCTAAGAAACAAGGAGTTCTTGCTTCCTCCATCAACCTTTCAACAAAATTTAATCGGTTACTAGAGCTACCTATCCAAACTGTGGAATTCCAAAGCTATTTTCTTCTCCAAGTTTGAGATGATTGTCTAGCTTGCCTTTGGTTTTCGGCTTGCTTGACCTTTTGCCTTTCTCGTTCTTCTTCAAATCCATCTTTTTCTCTCCTTCTAGCTCTCGTCCCACTTGCTTTTCCCTTCTTCCTAGCCTCGTTCCAACCCCCTAGATCTCCTCTTCACCTAGCTCTCGTCTCCTCTAGTCTTCTTCACTCCTTCCATTCCTTTCCCTCTCGTCCTCCTCTCTACCTTGCTCTCGTCCTCCTCTCTCTTTTCTTCCTAGCCTTCTTCCATTTGCTCCTCCTCTCCTCTCGTCTTTGTTCTTCATCTCCTCTCGCCTTGCCTTCTTTTCCTCCCTTCCATCTACCTACAAAAACATAAACAAAAGCAAAGAGTAAGCTTGTCAGTGTTAGGATTATTTCATGATTTAGATCTTACATTTTTGCTATAGTTTAATCTCATTTCAAGATCTAAGTTTTGCATTGTTTATCAAAGTTTATAGCTTAGATCTTTAAAGTAGTTTCTAGTTTCGTGATTTGAAAAGTAGCATTAGGGTAGCTTAGATCTCATTTTATAAATGTCAAAAGCTTGCATTGAAAAAGTTGTTTGCATATAGATTAGATCTTAGTTCTTTGCACCTAGTTTCAAGTTCATTTAATTTTCATTAACACTTAATGGGTGCTTGTTGAGGATTCGTTAAGCTTGTGTAGGTTTCTTGAAAAGAGAAGAAATACTTGTGAAGACAAGATTCAAAGAGGATCAAAGTTATATTCAAGGAGAAGACTTAAACCAAATCAGAGAATCAAAACCACTCTCCTTTTGTATTAGCCATCAAGGGTTTTCAATTTTGTGTTTCAATAAGTTGTTTTACTTCTCCCAAAAAGACCTTTCAAGGGTTTAATTCCCAAAGGCAATTGTAATTCAGTAAATAAAAAGGCTAGGTGGGATAAGGCCTCCCACACATTGTTTCTCCTTCCCCATTTGAGGAAGTTTGTTTCATGCATGCATTAGTTAGTTTTACTTCAAGTTTTCTAGATTAAAGTTTATTTCTGTATCTAGATTAACTCTCTTCCAAGTTTTGACTTGAGTTAGCAACCTTGGGATTTCATCTCGAGGGCCACATTATTTTGTGGTAGCTTCTCTATCCCCATTAGACTCCTTGTCGAAATTCAGCTAGCTGGAAGTTCTCAAGGACTGGTGGTTCTAGTGGTCACCTTGTTCGGAGGTTGACCCCACCTTGTTGTTTATTTTTTAGTTAGTTGTTAATTTTGGCCTTAGAAAGTGTGTACTTATTTCTTTCCATCATTTGTTTACTTTAGAAAGTGTACTTTTCTTCACATGCAAGCTGCTTTTATTCTAATAAACAACAAAGCCTCTTGAACTTTCAGTAATCCAAGTCAAGAGCACTCTTTGTCGGAGAGCATATTTAGTTTGCATTTCCCTTTGCATTAGGCATATAGATTAAATAAGTCTCTTGAACCTTGTCATAAGACAAAGTCAAGAGCACTCTCTGTCGGAGAGCTGAACTGTGTGCTTAAATAATAATAAAAACTTCCAACTCACATCGCGTTAATAATTTACTTTGGTTGCTATCCGACACTCGTATGCTCTGCCAACCTGAAAGGGTTGGGCTAGTACTCGGAAAGGTGTTGGACTTGATAAACTTCTATAACATAATAAAATTTTACCCCACAACCAACGAACCGGCGTTGCTTTCGATAAATACTTAAGTGCTATTCTGGGAGGTGGAGCCGGAGTGCCGTTGTTCATACTTAGAGGGTGGTTTAAACATTGGACACTTATCCTCTTGATAACTGGACGGTCCGTCAGATCACCGTGAATAGCCACTTAATGTATTTCTTCCGGTTGGACGTTTATCCTTGTTTCTTGCCAGGCTAATAATCCAGATCATTTAAAACTTTCAAATAAACGAAGATAATCTGCATAACGATCTCACGAACATATCTTTCGAACTCTTGTATCAAGCAACCCAAGCACTCAAGCTATTTTTGACTCCATAAGGCACTGGTCCTTGACATCATATTTTAATTTGCTTATTATCTATCTGGAGTACTTGTGTTAATTTTCCATATGTGAGTGACTTGTACTTAATTTTCTTCAAGTGGTTGTATATCAAGTTATCTCGTATCTTGCATTGCAACGTGGATTGCTCATTGATCTTGTGCTTATTTTCAATTTAAAAGTTGTGATCTTTTCATCATTCAAAAAACTCCTAAAAAACACCCATCCGCATCACCATACACTCAAAACATTAAAAACACATTGAGCCACAATAAACTCTTTGTAGGGACTACCCCCCTTGTTTTCATTAGGAGTTAGCCTAAACGGAGGAGTTGGGATTCAGGTGACAGTACCTGGCTCATTGCTTGCCCCCAAGGCCACGCCTTCCCCACTTGTAGTGAGGGAACGACTTTCGAAAGATTTTTGCTACTGGTGTGCATCTCGGCGGACAACAATGCCCAATAGGATGGTTTTAGGATACCTAAGGGGTTCCTCGATATACTCAAGGTATGTGGGGTGTGTTGCCAGCTAAGTTATACTTAGTTGGATTATCAAGCGAGCGGGCAAAGTTGAACATGTCAATGTTCATTTTCGATGATATGATGACCATCAGGCCTTTTTGAGGGCCCTTTTTTTATTTTTTACCACGTGTCCATGGCCGTGCGGGGTTTGTAATAAAATGTACTAGCATGGTGTTTTGTAAAGGACTTGGTTCCCTAGGACTTTTTGACTAAGTCAGGTATTCCAAGGAGTTTTTTCACCTATTAATTATGTCTTGCATTAATGCATAACATAATTTTTGGGTTTTTCTCCTGCTCCTCCAAAGCTGGAATGCTTGGTGAGGTTAACGGGCCTTAGGGGATTATTAAAGTCCATGGGTCAATGTATATGAACATGCTAGGCATTGTTTTTGAGTCATATGAACATGTGCTAAGTCCCCCTAGGTTGTTTTTTTAATTTTTCGGCGAAAAGTTTTTTTTTTTTGGCAGTAATTGGGCCATTTTTTAATGGTTCAAATAAAATTTTTGTAATTGACATAAAAGTGTGTTCTAGGGGTCTTTTTTGCCTTGGGGTTGCTCGTTTTCTAACTCAGAGCACCCACCATACCCCAAAACCCACTTTCTATAGTCTTAGAGTCATTTATTTTTCACTTATGCTAAAAAAATAAAAAAAAGTGAAAAAGTAGAGAAAAAATTGAAAAAAATAAAAAATGACAAAAAATTAAATTCCAATTTTTTGGGGATTGGAAGTTAGAATTATTTCAGCTATGTTTTAGGAGTTGTAAGAGCTGATTTTGGAAAGATTCCGGGCAGCTATATTAGCGGGATTACTTCCCCACTTGAGGGGGCACATTTCCCAAAATTGCCCCCCTTCAATCATGAAATTTGCAGCTATGTTTATGGGCTGTCACATGGCTGATTTCTAGCTAATTTGGGGCTGATTTTGGCAGCCCATTACATGGGAGTGGGAAACTCCATTTGCTCCACAAGTTATGCCACTCATTCCACCCATTCCTCTCCATCTTTTGGCTATTTAAGTATGGCTGCCCACTCCATTTCTCTCGAGATGGAGAGGGAGCAGAACTTTGATGTAAGCTTGTGCTATTTGGTTTATGAATAAAAGACTTTGGAGGTCCATTTGTGGTGTGCCTTGTGAGTGGTTTCATGATCTCTTTGTATGAGGTGATTTGTGGCTAAAGCAATCTATGTTCAAGTAAATTTTCAGCCATCAACTGAGCTCACTTGAAGGACTGGTAACGGTTTTGTGAGGATAACTAATTATTCTTGTTTGATTTAATTAGTTTTCTATTTATCATTTCGTTAGAGATCTGAATGTACATGTATCATTTGTTTTTGTGCATGTTATTTTGATTTATGATTTAGTGCATTTCTAGTTGATGGGTGCTTTGTAAGTGTTTTTGCTAGCTACAGGTTGAAGAAATGATAGCTTGTTTGCTCTCGCTTTCCTCACCTGTGCATGCTTTGGTGGATCTTACCCTCGGTGTCCCACTTCTAAGCTTTCAAAGTCTCCAATTTCGATGACCATTATGCTTCCTTCATCCTTCTCAGCAAATTTTGAAAATTCAACAAAACTTTCTCGGTTACTTTGGTTTGCAATTCTCATATCTTGTTTCTCTTTAAATACCTTAAGTAGATTTGATTTATATGTTAGATCTTATGTATTTTCGAAGTCACATCTAATTTAGATCTAACACCAGCCTACTACTTCTAAAAGTTAGAAATTTTGATGCATATTTTGAATAGCTTGAACAAGTAATACTTTTTGATTATAAAAGGTTTTATCTAGCTGTTAGTAGAGCTTATAATTTGCAGCTCACAAGGCTTGCAAAGATCCCAAGTAAACAAACCCCATTGCTTGTTTTACTTGGTTAAATTTTGTCATTTTTAACTAGTTTTAACACTTAGATTTTTTTTTGGTTTTTTAGGAGGTGTTCCAAAGACACTCTTAAAGTGTTTTTGGGATCTTATACTAATATTTGCTTGCTGGTTTGCAGCAAAAGACGAACAGGTAGGAGGAGGTGTTGCCGAAATTTCAAGGATCCAGGCAATCCAGAGGACCAAAACTGAAATTTTGTAAAACCGGTTAAATTTTTCCTTCAAAATTGTAAGCCGCCAAGTCACTTTAAGTAGACTGGGGCACTTCTCTGTCCATTGTAAAAGATTATTAAACGAGAGCAAGTGGGCTAACCAGCGCCCACACCCCATCCCCCCAGGGGTGGCCCGTGTCGTCTCTTTTCGTGGTGTGATTTTTAGAGTAGTTTTATTTCTTTTATTTTCGACATTTAATAAAACTAAGTAGGTTTAAAATTTACCTTGTTGGTTCGTTTCACTGGCTGGCCACAAGTTCACTCAGGACATAGATTTTTATCATTTCTTTTACAAACTCAAACACCCCCTCGCTTTCCCGAAGTAGGGTTTCAGGATAAGGGTTTGCCCGAGTACTGGCCTGAAAAGAGACTCTTGGGGTTTTAAAAAAAGATAAAATTTTGGTTCATAAATTTTTAAAAAAATTTCCAAGGTCTTCTCTTGTATGCTCTGTGGCCAACTTGCAGCTCAGTCTGATCATGTTGGTACGCATTAGAAAGGGGAAGATGACTAGTAATAGGATCTAACACCAACCCAATAAACAAACCTTCTTGTAAAAATCCGGCACAACGCGAATATTTTGTTGTTGTGGGCAAATTTTTCAAAGGACTTGGGACAAAACTGGGTAGTGACCTCTTGGAAACCGTTAGGCTTGCCCTCGTTGGTACAGCATCTGAACACCTCCTTGAGACTCCGATCCAGCCCAAGTCTGAGTGGGAAACCACACATCAAAATTCCGGACATGTTCCCCGTACCTTTGCGTATATTGGGAACCCACCAGCGCTAATAAAAAGATCACTACCACATTAAAGTTAAAATAAACCAAGAACACTTGCACAACATTTGCTTTCTTTCAACTCAAGCATCTTTTTCGACTCCATTCAGGGACTGGTTTATATTGTTATATTTCATGTTGTTGATGAATGTTGCAAATAATGATGATAATAATGAATATTGGCAAATGATGTATTGATGAATGATGTTTTGCTTTATATAAATGTATGCTGCATTATCTTGGTTTCAAAAAATATTTCTAACTCCTAGATTAGACACCATAGTTTTGTTTTCATTTTTAGGGTCCACCCCTCTTGGCTTCGCTAGGAAAGCCTAGACGGAGGAGTCGAGTCTCAAGTGACAGTACTTGACTCTGACTTGCCCCAAAGGCCACACCAGCAGCTTGAAGACTTCTGCTGCGTTTTCCCAGGTGTGGAACCAGGCGGAAATAGGGTCCAAGTCCATGTTCGGTGTTGCCTAATATGGTACTTCTTGAAGAAGGGGGTACTAGATCAGAGTCAAAGGGGGTGTTCAACATCTTACACCGAACAAGGATGTAAGGAGACGTGTCCAACAATGGTCACTACCTAGTATGATCCCTTTAGTCACAGTTTTACCCACTCAACAACATATCCTGAGGTTATTTATAGAAGCTGAAACACATCTTCTACCCAAGAATTCTAAGTGCCACAATTCTCTTAGCCATATATGCTTTTTAACACAAAGATTATAATGCTCCAAATTACAATCTTAAACAACTATCATGTGCAATCAACATAAACTCATGGCAATAATCAATATAGATCACAATAGCAATGAAATAACATCCACATGAATGAAAGATAACAACTTATGACAATGCAAATAGCATAGTGAGCTCAATGTGTTATAAGTGAAATAAACCAAGCATCAAATCATTATCATTACAAGAAATTGTTTAAAATTTATTGCATATGGATTCGATGGAAGTCATTCATAGCATTCACAACATGAGCAAAATAGAAGTACCATCATAAATCATCCGGTCATCCACATAAAGCTTGAAAACTTGTGACAATTAGAGATAGTGTGAATTGCTTAAAAGAGTACACACAACATTCACATTGATATTAATTCATCATTCTTAGAAAGTGCGAATTGGATTATTGGACAAGGCTATCACGATTCACAACTATGAGATTTATAGCATGTGGATTTGATCATTCACATTCACTCAGAATCCAAAAGTGCGAATTGATTCAAGAGATCACAATTACAAATTAGGCATGTACTTGTTAAGAAATTACCACATGTGAATGAAACATGACATTAGCATACTTAGTATTAATCTTAAGATTTGTCCTATATGAGCAAAGTATGGCATCAAAGCATGCTAAGTATGGAACAAGAATGCAGATTTAGGTATTTAGTGTTGAGCTTAGGATCTCATATACTAAACATAGCAAACATGCAACTTTGTTACTTAAGTAGTGATCCCAAATAGAAACAAATTGCACAAGGTTAGTATTCCTTCACCAAAGATATCAACACTAACTACTGTTATAAACTTCAGATCTGAAATGGGACATGTAAAAGTAGTAAAACCAGCAAGATATTTAGATTTAATTAGCTCTATAGGATGGCTAGTAATAGTAATCATGCATCTAGGCTTCAATAAAACTTAGATCCACAATACTGTTGATGTTTATGTAGCATCAGAATATATTCTTAAGAAGTCCTAGATAAGGCGGAAGAAATGAAGAGTACAATTACCCCAATAAAATGGGTAAAATAACCCCAGAAGATAAAAAGACAAGTCGGCTTGAAAGATAAAATAAAAGATAAATAAATAAATAAATAAAAGTCAAGCCGACCTAATTGAAGAAACTTCTAGTGAAAAGAAGAATATAAATAAAGTGTTTTCACACTTCATTATTAAAACAACAAGTTTATCTCTCTCTCTCTCTCTCTCTCTCTCTCTCTCAAATGGTGCGCACTTCTCTAGGAGTACAGGTGAAGAAGACAAGAAGCAAGAAGGAGTTCGCTCTAGATCGTAGAAGACTAATTTATGGGGTTCTTACTTTTATCTTCTCTGTTTGTGATCTATCTTGTTCAAGATCACTTCTATATCTGGATGTACTTGTATTCTGTACTGAATCTTTGAATAAGAAATGATTGTTGGGTTTTTCCCGAGTTTGGGTTTTCCCAAGGTAAACTATTGTGTCTCTTGTGTTTCTGTGTATGCTTATGATATAATTGAAAGAGAGGAAAATTATACTGCTATATCATTAAAAATCTAACAAGTTATGGGCCCACGCCACCCTTCTGCTGTGCAATTGCCAGAAACTAGGGCATCTTGGTTTGGACTCTTCTATCCATATATTATCTTGAAAAGAGCACTTGGCAAACTTGCCCTAGGAGGGCGCACTTTTTTGCGGAGGCAAATTCCAGTTTGCAGATTTTTCAAGTTTGACCTAATTTCTGTCGGGGTCAAGAAACTAGGGCTTCTTGTTTTAACTTTTTAAGCATGGAAGAAAGAATCACCAAAAAATCGGCGATGTCCCGAAAAATTGTGAGATTTTCGGTACCCTGATTTTTTCGGCGAAATTTTCGTGATTTTTTGAAAAAGTCAGGTATCGTGATTTTTTGAAAAACTCGGCGATTTTTTCGTAAAAATCGCGCCACGATCACAAAAATCGCGCCACGATCACAAAAATCGCCGGGCATCTATCCGAATGGTTAAAGGCAATTTCAGGGGTTTTTTTTGGGTCATTTTGACTTGGAGAATGAGTAGAGCCGGCGGTTAGTTTGTTAGATTCCACATTGGGCGGACTTTTGGGTTCACATCTGCGCATTCCAGAATCCAAGCAAGGAGGGCGCACGCTGCAGTCAACATTACGCTCGAGTCTCCTTCAAATCGTGGTCTCCAACAGGGTTTGAAAGACGACCAGCTAGGACGCAAGAGGAGGTCGCATTCTTGGCCACTTAATTGTGAGGTCACTACTCACAACCCCCAATTCCATCCACGGGTTCATCCACAAGGGCGTGAAGGGTTAAGTGAAAGTCTGCAACACACATGTTAGTTTTTATTTTTTAATTTTTTTTTTTTAACAGAAACGGCTAGCAAGCTTTGATTATATAAAAAAGAGAGAGTATATAGCAAAAAACTGATCATATTGCTCCCATGAAAGGAAGACATCCATCACTCCAAGTTCATCATGTTCAAGCTGATAACTGTCATGATATCTACCTGTCCTATGGAAACTATAACATCTTATGAACTACCTTAGGAGGAATATGCAGGAATAAAACATTGCAAATAAACTTCCTTATACAAAAAACTGGAAATTAAAACCTTCCAAGTTGCCAAAACTGCAGTTGGTGCCTATACTATGAGTTTTAAAGTTTTTAAACATATTACTAAAGAGCATTAAGAACATAAAAAACTAGAAAGGGGCCAACCCGTGACCAGAACCGGCTAGCTGCTACTGGAGGCCGATATCCATGGCAGCACCTGCAGAATCCGCTGCCACATTCTTCTCTGTGCTGAGGTCCACGAAGTTCCCAGCACTTGCCATAGACTTCTGCAATTTCTCCATTTTCCTGTTAATGTCTTCAAGATCTCTGCCAGAAACTTTGTGCTTGCGAGCCCTGTGAGGTTAAACTAGACCTAGGGTTTCCTCCAGATGTTCAATTTTCTCCGCCATGCTAGATTTCTGATCTCTTACCTCGGAATGGTTAGTGGACACCAGATTGTAGAGACGTAGTAAAACATTCTTGTACTCCAAATTCTCGCCGCGGATCATCCTGACCTGCATCTCCAACTTCTGCAAGCGGTCTAAAAATTCCACTTCGAATTTTGAGATGCTACGTTTCCCCTCCTGACCGTGAGTATTCCCAACCCCGACGTGTTTGCGGCAAGGACCGAGCCCAGGGTTACTTTCCATTTCAGTTGAATCCCCCCTCTGTAAACCCCAACTACAACCACCATTGGGGCCTCTCCCCATCTTACAACACCTTCCACACTTCAAGATCACATCACCCCCTCCTTGAGAGCACCCAACACCTCGGAAGAACAGGTCAGCCCCACCCTGGGGACGCCCAACACCATGGGGGTCCATAGTTCTGAGAGCACAAAGATAATTCAAGAAGACAAGTAGGGTTCGGGAGCCAACAATAGAATGAAGACAAAGGGGCGTCTAGATGCATTGATAAACCACACCAGCCTGCCCACACGCCGGCCAACTGTCAAGCTGGTTGATAGCCATAAATTAATGCATGCGGGGGTGGTTAACGAGGTGAAGGAGTGCCGTCAAATTTCCAAGGGAAGCTTCCCGAATACTCAAAAAGTTTGAAATTCTAAAGTATTGATCCCAATAGATGGGGATATGAACCCAATTGCTAAGATTCGGCCTTAGACTAGGGAATCCATGAGTTTTCCAACGTCTGATTATTATAACTTATAGAGCCATAGGAGATCCCGACTCCTATATTAGCCATTTCATCGGCTTGCCCATTAAGGCCTCGCAGAACATGGAGAAAGGTAAGCTCGTGGAAGTCTTTACTGATGCAGAGTAAGAGATGATGCATTTTTGAGGTGGGGTTTTTCCTTTTTTCCACAATACTTCTGGCTTCTCTGATAATGATTAAACAATCTCCTAAGACCGTCAACTTCTTAATTCCCAAGTTTATGGCAATCTCGATCCCTTTGATGAGGCCAAGCCATTCCGCTCCATTGTTGGTCTTTCGTCCAATACCCCAGGCAAACTCCTTCTGCTTGTTCCCCTTGGAGTCAAAAATCACTCCCCCCACGCCTGCCAACCCAGTATTTTTTAATTTTTTATTATCAAAGGTTCAAATCCATCTTTACTTTGAAAGTTTGAAGTTATAAATCCATGCTTCTGATGACAAATTAAAGGAAATCTCCAAACAATAATGATATAATCCATTACCCTCCAAAAACCTCCTACAACAGTTGAGTTAATGAACCCGAAGGACTGACATATCAATAGGTATCTGAAGCCTCCTCCATATAAAATTTTCCATGAAATAAATGAAAAAATACCAAGACTGAAAGAAAGACTTACGTTCAAACTTCAAATTGCAATTAAATCGATGGAAAACAAGAATTGTCATAAAGAGATTAAAGACGTTAGTTTTCAATTACAAGTCTACTATGTCTAATAACATATTTTGTTATCTATTGAAATTTGAACATAACAAATTACATAAGATATGATTACAGTTACAACCCGTTATAGGTCAAATCTGCACTTCTCCGTCCGTGATCACATTGCTCTGTCGATCACACAAAAGGACACTATGGATGGAAGAGCTAGGTTGACCCTAGATGAGTTATTGCTGAGATCACATTCTTCAGCTGAAAACATATTTTTTCTACAGTTTTCACTATGTGTGCGCTACTATTGCCACAATAATCTAACGTTCTGAACGCTGGTTGTCAAATGCAAAAGTTTCATACTGTGCGCTAGTCTATTGTTATGAAACCCGCGCACATCTTAAGATGAAATGAAAAAATATATTAAGATTACGAATTGGGATTAGTTGAAATTGGTTCTGCAACTTCCCCAACCTCCCAATTCAACCACCTGTCGAATTCAACTGCCAACCTTGTGCCATAAATACAAGGGGAAGCCATGAGAGAGGGGCCTAGAAGGAATGATAAGCTGCGGTTATGCTGGAGGAATTCTTAAGTCATTGTGAGGAGCAGGAGCCTAGGACTCGATTGCAGAAGTGTCTGGACAGATCAGGTATATCTGTACTTATCTACATTTCTTTGACAATAAAAGGTGGAAATACCCTTCTCGTCCCAATTGAATGTCTATTTGATTGAGTGTCTGATTGTGATTAATGTTAAGTTGTTTTCAATTTCATTATCTATTTGCAGTCAAGATACGCTGAGGAACTTGTTTTGTAGGTTCATCACTGTGGAAGATTGAGCGAAAGCTAGGACCAGCCATCATTAAAAAGGTACAACTTTCGGAACTCTAATCTCTTTCCATTCGTAGTAATTAATGCAAGACATAAATGTATTTACCTATCACCTCATGTAAGTTGGTAGTGTCGTCTCCTCCACTATAAGGTATTTTCCTGCACAACAAAACTGGTGACTCCGCTGGGGAGTAACCGGTTGTTTTCTGCTCCGGGGACCTTGCTAGGTTTTTTCTTTCAGCTTTACAATCTGTTGATTTTCTGAGAGGTTTTTATAGGTTTATTTTCTAGTTCCTTTTGACTTGAGTCATTTCAGTTTGATTAAGTAAGGCCTTTTTTATTGCTTTCAGTCCCTGTGCGCTAGTCTTCTGTGCATACAGAAGCGCACTTTCTGCCCTGTGCGCCAGTCTCTTTGAGACATATCCGCACACTTCTTGTTGCAGGTGCTGGTTTCTATACTAGACAAAGGCGTACTTTCCTGTAAGTCTAAGCCTTTCATTAGGGTTTGGTTTTCAAGCTTTTTGGGTCTACTGTTGGCATTTGCCTTGCTTATTTGACTGATTACTGAGACAACTTTGTCTTTTATGAGTCTTGTTCACCTCTTGAAAGTCCTTTAAATTGCTTTTACCTGTTTCAGCACTTGTTTTTAGGTGTCTTTCCTATTTTTCATGCTTTTTGAACCTGTGCACGATTCTCTGTTGGTCACAGTAGCGCACTTTTTTGCCCTAGACGCTTGTTGCACTCTTGCAGACCCGCGCACTCAACGCTTGTTGTCTGTTGCAATACCTACGCACTTTTACTGAGATTGGCCTTATTGTTAAGGGTTTTATCCCAGTTTGAGTTTTTAGGGTGGTTTTTGAAAAGTTTGTTGGTCTGGATGCCTTCTGAGTTTCTTTTTAGATCAGTCTGATTTGGTTTAAGCCTTTCTTAGCTTTTCCTTTTGAGTTGTGTGGCAGTAGGGTTACCTTTGGTTTGCTTACTTACTCTTTTGTTTGGCGGGTGTTTTCTTGGGTTTTGGTGCTTAGGAGCAGTCTCTTAGGTTTGTTTTTCCGTTGCATGCATTTGTTTTCCCTTCTTCTTTTACATCCTGTTCCATGCTTAGAGTTTTTTCATCGAAACAACTCGGTAGGTCAAGCCTTTTTCGGTCTTTTGATTCGATTGCTTTAAGCCTTTAGGTCTTCATCTTTACCCACATCGTTGTTAGATCTTACTTGTGCCTTTTTTCAAGTTCATTTTCTTTTGCAAATAGAAGAAAAGTTAAAAATTGAAATTGGTAGCTTGGTAGTGAGATTTATCATCATTTTTTCGAAGTAGCATAGATTGTCTTGCTTTGAAAATTTAAAAGAAAAATTAAATTTTTTTTATGCTTAGGATTGTCTATTTCTTGTTTTGAAAAACATAAACGAAAAATAAATAAGAGTTTTTGTGAAGTTTGATGCATTATTTTTCCGTATTTTGCTTTCTGTCAAAACCATTCCACACACTTCACTACCCTTCTTGAGTAAAAAGTAGCCTCTAAAAAGAAAATTTAATAAAATTAATTAGCAACTTTTTCTTTTTAGGTATACACATCATCAACTAGCTTAGGCTAGAGTTTCGGGGTAAATCACCTTAAACTACCCGAAATCGGTTTCATTACTCAACAATCGTAGTAAGACAATCTCTTAGGTAAACCCACCTATATCAAAATATCCTGGGAATGCTCTACTCAAACCAGAGTTAAACATGAGGCCATGTGCGACTGGAACTGTTGAGGATAACCCCTCACTTTCCTTTCAAACATAAACCATAGCTGATTCGCGTACGGGGGTCCACTAGTACTTTTAAGTACTTTTGGATTTCGGGCTTTGCTACCCTACCCATGCGTCTTGGCTAGGATGACGACTGTTCCCCCAGGTATTTTCGTATTTGTGGTATCCTTAGTATCATAACCCTAGGGCTCTACACAGGTAGAGTGGAAGGATATTTCCACTTCATCTCGGACAGACGCAGAAGGTAACCCTTTGGCAGTAATCCCGGGAGGGCGGTTTGGTGATTCAAACGCTTGCACCCAGAGGACCTCCATTGGACGCTGTGTAACTGATCGTCGATACTCAATTAGTTCGTTCTGGGCCCTCATCATCCCAGACTTGCTCCTGAGAGTATTAGCTTTGTTTGCCTGGTTTTGATCACTGTAGGACATTTTTAGTGGTGTGCTCTTTGTGCTGCTTGTTTTTAGTTGGCCTTAGAGATTTTTGGCCCGTTGAGTCGGAAACTATGGATAGTATCTCGGTGAGCACCAATCAAGGGACCCTTGTTCAAGGGACTCCTTGTGCTTTTCCATTTATTGGGAACATTAGTACTCCCTTAATGGCTACCTTGAATCTTCCGGGATTCACTATAGGGCTACCGGTTTGGTTGTTTTCCACTCCGAACGTCTCGCATGCTCCTGATGCTTCTCAAGTAAGCACCTCACATCAGGAGCATCAAAACCCTATGTCTGCTTCGCCAGTAACATCTTCTCCTCCTTCTACCTCATGTGGTGAAAGTAGTAATACTAGTAACCAACAGTCTAAAAGGAATAGATGGAAGAAGAATAGAGAGAAGATGCCAAAGCAAGGGGGAAGCCACCCAGCCTCTGGAGGTCATGCTGGGGGCACCTACCCAACCTCTGGTGGTCATGTTGGGGGAACTCACTCAGTCATTGTACATCATACTGAACCTGGCCACCTAACCTCTGGAAGTCATGCTGGGAGCACCCACCTAGCCTCTGAAAGTCATGTTGAGGGAACCCACCCAGCCTCTGAAAGTCATGCTGGGAGCACCTACCCAGCCTCTGGAGGTCATGCTGGGAGAAAACTTTCAGTCACTGCAAATCATACTGAAAGCATGTCTTCAACCACTGTTGGTCATGTTGAGGACGCGTCATTGATCACTGTTGGTCATATTAATGACAAGTCACCAGTTACTGTGAGTCATACTGGAGACACTAAATCAACCACTACAAGTCATGCTGAGAAAGTTGACATTGTAGACAAAACTAATAAACAAAAGCTTAAGTTCCCTTGTAAGTTTTGCGAGGGAGACCACTTGACCTATTTGTGCCTTGTACTTTCAGAAGTGCAAAGAGTGTGGTCCTTAGTTCAAAAGTCTTCTGCTTCTGAGCAACTAGCCATTGCAAGTCACGCTGGGGGCACCCTATCAGTCAATGCTAGTCATGCTGAGAGTACTGTTGTTGTAAAGGAGTCTCAGTTTATAGGACGTAAGCCAACGTTCCCTTGTAAACTTTGTAAGGGAGATCACCTTACTCACCTGTACCTTGCTATTCCATAGGTGCAGAGAGTGTGGTCCATGTCTGAAGGATCCTCTGCTCCTGAATTGTCTATACATTTCCAACATCCTGATCAACCTTTGGTTGATCAAGTGGTTGAACCAATGCAATCTTTGGTCAACCCCACTCTTCCTTCGGAGAGTGAAGTGATCGAATCGATGCAATCTTCGACCGATCCCATCAGTTCTTCAGAGACTGATGCACCTGTCCCTGAAGTCTTCTGCATTACCAATTCGGATGTTTCTGAAAATGGGGGCACTTCATCTGTGTCGAGTGAACCCCTACCAAGCTCTGGGATCATTTCCTTCGATTGGAATAGTCTAACTGGGCCTCGCCTTCCTTCTTCTTCACCTTTCCAGATAAAGGTTGATATCATCAACCATGCAGTTCATCAATGTATTGTGGATGAAGGATCTTCTGTTAGTATCTTATCCCCTTATGCTTGGAGAGATTTAGGTTTTCCTAACCTTGTTCTAGCTGTTAATTAGCCGTTGACTTTCGATAAAAGACCCAGTGAACCGTTGGGATTCCTCCCTTAAGTACTTGTTACTTTGGGTGGAAAAACAGTCTTAGTTGATTTTATGGTTTTAAAGGACCCTATAGATTTTGATATGATCCTCGGGCGTGATTACGTATATGCTATGCAGGCTGTGGTGTCTACGCTCTTTCGTGTGATGCATTTTCCTCACAACGAAAGCATTGTCACTATCGATCAACTTACATTTGTTGATCCCTATTATTACCCAACTATAGACCAAGTATGTCCCCCGTTAGTAGGCACTACCATGTCACAATCAAATTATGTGGCATATTGTTCCTAGAGTCCAATTGCTACTGAGAGGAAGCCTCTGAATTCATGCTTACCTTCTCAAGACTGGGTCCCGGCAATTGACCAGGTGATGACTCCATCTGAATGTTTAGATATGTGTTCCATTTAGGATAATATACTTCCTTCTGATGAACTTTTCCTAGACTCTATAATGTAGTCTGCCATTCATTTGGACATTGATCCACCTACGAGCATTCTTCGAGCTCGTTAAAAATAGTAAGGAGGCTACGAGCATTCTTTCACCTTTTCTTTGAGCTCGTTAAAAACAGTAAGGAGGCTACGAGCATTCTTCCACCTTTTCTCCGAGTTCGTTAAAAACAGTAAGGAGGCTACGAGCATTCTTCCATCTCTCCTTTGAGCTCATTAAAAACAGTAAGGAGGTCGCGAGTTTACTTTTTCGGGCTCATTAAACCTTTACAAAAAATATTTTTATAAAGTCATTTTTAAGCTCCTGTTTGACTTTTCAAAAATAAACAAGATGGCCGAGCATATTTGTTATCTTCAGACTCGTTAAAGGAATTGAAGGAACATTCACTTAAGTATAAGTTTACCCCTTTTCCGGATTTTTGTGGATTAGCTACGAAAACGGTATACTCTAGTCATCCGTGGCTAGAAGAGTTCTTCTCTCATCGTTTTACACTTTTTCGGGGGAGGAGACTAACTGTACGAAAAATGACTTTTGGAGTCTTCTTTAGGATTTTCAGACTCGAGAAATATAAAAATACCAAACGAGCATTCACCTACTCGGGCTCGACGTGAAATCCACGAGAGGGTATATAGAGGATTGTTTAAGTTTTTCAGACTTTATAAACAGGAAAACATCGACGAGCATATACCAACCCGGGCTCGATACTAAAATCCACTGGTGAGTGTATAGAGGATTGTTTATGTTTTTCAGACTCTGTAAACAGGAAAACATCGGCGAGCATATACCAACCCGGGCTCGATACTAAAATCCACGGGTGGGTGTATGGAGTTATTGTTTAAGTTTTTCAGACTCCTTAAAATTGAAAACACCGGTGAGCAAGAACAGATCTCAGCTTGATATTAAAATCCAGGGATCAGTATTATAGAGTATTCGTCTATCTCTTCTTCGAATTCTGTAAAAAAATGAAGAAGGTCCCGAGTCTTCCTCCCATGGGCTCGTTAAACTTTTACATGGTTGGACTTATTGAGTTTGCTTTCTTGGACTCATTAAAACAACAAGAAGGACATTCTTTTACCAAAAAGAATGAGGGATGAGAAGGGTATATCCACATCTTTTTCAGTTTCAAAGGCAGTTAAGTCAGTCATGTCCTTGAACACAGCACCTATTTGAGTCCATCATTTAGTTGGGTTTTAGTTTTTGACCTTAGGGTGAACCCGATCTCAGAGTTTCTACTCCTCCAGTTGGTTATTCTTCCAATCACATGGAGAGTCTGCTAATGTCTCCTACATTGCAGGCTTATATCACTTTCCCCTCATGTTAAAAACTGCCTAAGTCACTTTGTGTCGTGCTCACTGTTCAAGGATACAGCCTGTGTCGGCCATTCTGCAGTTTACCTTGACTTCATGTGTCGGCCATCCTAGTGTCAGTTTGTTTCATCTTGTGTTTGTCCTACTCCAAATCAGTTCAAACTTGTGAGTGTTCCTCGTGTTGGATGATGGAGGATGCATTAAGGATTCCCTTCCAACGAACTTCTTCCCATCGACTTCAACTCATTATGCTCTGGGAATGAAGTTTAGAGTTTCGGTTAGTACCTTGCGGATTGTAGTCATTAGTGGCAGTTTCCCTCGCTGTTGAATAATGGGAATATATTAATGTCTCTTATTCGACAGGTCTTAATGTCTGTTGAATAATGGGAATACGTTGGTCTTATTGAAGACAACCCGCGCACATCCTCCAAAATGTTGTGAACGCTGGTTGTCAAATGCAGAAGTTGCATACTGTGCGCTAGTCTATTGGTATGAAACCTGCGCACATCTTAAGATGAAATGAAAAAATATATTAAGATTAGGAATTGGGATTAGTTGAAGTTGGTTCTGCAACTTCCCCAACCTCCCAATTCAACCACCTCTCGAAATCAACTGCCAACCTTGTGCCATAAATACAAGGGGAAGCCATGAGAGAGGGGCCTAGAAGGAATGATAAGCTGCTGTTATGCTGGAGGAATTCTTAAGTCATTGTGAGGAGCAGGAGCCCAGGACTCGGTTGCAGAAGTGTCTTGACAGATCAGGTATATTTGTACTTATCTACATTTCTTTGACAATAAAAGGTGGAAATACCCTTCCCGTCCCAATTGAATGTCTATTTGATTGAATGTCTGATTGTGATTAATGTTAAGTTGTTTTCAATTTCATTATCTATTTGCAGTCAAGATACGCTGAGGAAGGTTAACTTGTTTTGTAGGTTAATCACTGTGGAAGATTGGGCGAAAGCTAGGACCAGCCATCGTTAAAAATGTACGACTTTCGGAACTCTAATCTCTTTCCATTCGTAGTAGTTAATGCAAGACATGAATGTATTTATCTGTCACCCCATGTAAGTTGGTAGTGTCGTCTCCCCCACTATAAGGTATTTTCCTGCACAACATAACCCACTATAGAGAATTTGAAGTTGCAAGTTGTTCAAGATCCCACAGGGCCACAACCCCTTTCCACAAAATTTTTAATGTGACCGATCACAATACACTAATCCTTGATAACCTTCAACAAAACAAATAATTTAGATTTTAGAGGACCGATTTTTTAAAATTT
Source organism: Larix kaempferi (assembly GCA_027924585.1). Lineage (NCBI taxonomy): Eukaryota > Viridiplantae > Streptophyta > Pinopsida > Pinales > Pinaceae > Larix > Larix kaempferi. The sequence goes on from BSBM01000205.1 coordinate 17,791,381, forward strand.
AACTTTAAACTTTAAAGTTTTAAACCAGCATGTTGTTAGTCTTTTCCTATCGTGGTTTAATGTCTTTTTGTGCCTCAGGTTTGATTTTTGAAGCTATCCATTTCCATTGCAAAAATGCTAAAGGCATTGGACCCATTTTGGCAATATGGGGAGCCTGAAGATGGAACAAACCGACAACGATTGAATTACAAATTGTGTGGGAAACATATGATAGGAGGCATTAGCAGGTTGAAGTACCATTTGGCAAAACTCCTTGGCCATGATGTGGGGCTTTGTAGTGTGGTTACCCCCGAGATTATGAGAAGTGCCCATGATGTAATTCACTCAAAGGATAGAAAAAGGGAAGAGTCAACTACAAATAGAGTTGAACTTGCTGCTAGTGGAGTGGCTAGGAGTTCAGGGACATATGATCATCACATTGAGGGTAGTGATAGGGGATCCACGACCATGGATTCACCTACCACGAGGGCTGCCTCATCTTTCTTTGTTCCATGGACTGGAAGTGGTGCTCAACCTTCCATTAGGTCTATGGTTAAAAAAAAGGAGAAGGAATAAGCAGATAGGCTTATGGGGAGGATGCTTTTCTGAAGCGACTTTCCTCTTACCATCACAAGAAACAATCCCTTTTTTCAGCCAATGTGTGATGCCATTGCTGTTGTTGGCCCAAGGTACAAGTGCCCTACATATGAGGAGATTCGAGGGCCTATTCTTCAAGCAGAGAAGAAGGACATCAACACTAGATTGGAGGAATTCAAATAGTCATGGAAGACCTCCAGATGCACATTGATGTCCGATGGTTGGACAGATAAGAAGGTTAGGACCCTTATTAATTTATTGGTACATTGCCCTAAAGGTACCATTTTTTTAAAATCCGTTGATCCATCAACACAGATAAAAGAAGCATCATTGTTATGTGAGTTGTTGGATGGGGTCCTCTAGGAGATCAGTTTGCACAATGTGGTGCATATCATAACAGAGAATGCAACTATTTATGTGGCTGCTAGTAGATTGATTATGGAGAGGCACCCCTCACTATTTTGGACTCCATGCACAACACATGGTATTGATTTGATGTTGGAGGATGTGGGAAAAATTACCTTCGTCAAGGAGGTCATATGATCAGGCTAGGAGATGCATGAGAAATAGGGAGTTGCTGCGTCCTGGAATCACACGGTTTGCCACCAACTTCATTTCTCTTCATTCTTTGCTTCGAGTTCAGTTTGAGCTGAAGCAAATGTTTGTTTGTGATGAGTGGCATGATTGCACATATAGCAGGAGAGAGGATGGGAGGGCCATTGCCAGATTGGTGTACACCGACTCCTTTTGGGAAGGAGTGGAGGAAGTGTGCTCAATTAGTGAACCTTTGGTAAGGTTCTGAGATTAGTTGACAGTGATAAGCTCGCAATGGGTTATTTGTATGAGGCCATGGATAGGGACAAAGAGGCTATTCGGTCTTATTATGCGGGGAAGGGTACCCCTGGATACAATAGACACATGATGTAATGGGATTTGATTGATACCCGCTGGACCAGGATGCTCCATCGATCTATTCATGCAGTTGCACTTTACCTCAATCTCGCCTTTTCCTACCAGTGTAAATTTGATTTTGATGGTGAGGTGATGGAAGGGCTCATCGAATGTATTAATCGGATGATACTTGATGTTGAGACTCGCACGAGTATTACTCACGAGATGGAGATGTATTGGGAGGCTATTGGACTATTTGGCTATGCCGATGCTGTCCATGCAAGGAACATTTTGATTCCAAGTAAGTGATTACAACTTACAATTACAAATTAGAATTTATTTTGAAATTTTAATTGTGCTTTATCATTTTATTTGAAATTTGAAATTTGAATTATGTAATCCAATTCTCTTTCTTTCTTGTTTGTTGTAGGTGTTTGGTGGAGAACATATGGTGCAAGGGCACCAAATTTAAAAAAAATTGCCATCCGAGTCCTCAGCCAAACCTGTAGCTCTGCTGGATGTGAGTGTATTTGATAAAATACACTCAAAGAAATGCAACAGGTAAGAACTTGAACAAAGCAATTAAATTCATTGTAATTTATTATCCTCTATCATATTGTTTCCCTCAAGTCTCAAGAGTCAAGACTCATTAAATTTTTTTATCACCCTCTAACAGGTTGGATTTCCCATGCCCGAATGACTTGGTGTATGTCCATTACAATCTCCGACTGTGGATGAAGCAGGTGGAGAAAACACCCGAGGTGGATGCCATTTCCTTGGACAATATTGATGTATTGTGCAAGTGGAGGGTGGAGACTGAGTTGCCTATCATGGAGGAGGCACTTGCATGGTTAGAGGAGGAGCAGCAGCAGCAGGAGGAAGAGAAGGAGCAGGAGGGGGAGGAGGAGCGGTTTGACCCTACGCCCGTTACCTCACGCGGCCGTCCTTCCCTTCGTTGACCACTTCATGTTGCTCCACGCCCTAGTGGCTCCACCCGCGATTTGATTGGGTCGTGTTATCAACTATTTTGTACAAATAGTTGAATTTCTTGTGAGCCGCCGGTTTCATGAACATGTTCAATGTTCATCATCAGTGTTCAAAAGTCTTTTTGCAGGGCCTTTCTGCCCCTTTTGTAATAAAGTCATGTTCACACCCCCTTGGGGAGATTGTAAAAGGTTGGTTTAACTGGGTCCTTTTATAAAAGACACGGCCATCCTTAGGTTTAACTATCAGGGTGATACTCTAGAGTGTTTTTTCCTTAAGAATTATGCATTGCGCTTCAGTCGTGTATAATTCCTGAGTTTTTCACTCACACCTCCAAAGCTGGAGTATATATCATGGTGGTCAAAACCTAAGTTGGTTATTAGAGTCTTGTGTCTAGGATTTTTATATGTTAGCCATCTCGATTGAGTCGTATGAACATGCACTAGGTCCCCTAGGAGTTTTGTTTCATTCCGAAGAAAATAATTTTTTTCGTAAATTAGACCATTTTTTTAATGGTTTAATTAAAAAAATTCAAAATATGATAAAAGTGTCATCTAGAGGCGGAGTTTGGCATGGGGAGGCTCGTTTTGACGCGCATAGCGTCCTCTTTACTCTGGTGCCCTCTTTCTTCAGGTTCCGAGCAGTTATGTCGCCTCTGGAAGCAGTTTTTGCTAAACATGCTACAAATTAGCACTTAATTGCTAAAAAAACACAAATTGCACTAAGTGTCAAAATAAAAAAATGACAAAAATGATCAAATAAACTATGGAAAAAGGTGGTTCATGTTTTATTAAGGAGTACGACCACATGAGGCAATTTAGGCACATGTTTGAATTTCCAAACTTTGGATAAAACATTATAAGAGAAGAGCGCCCTCCTCATCACTTGTTGATGCCTCGATTGTGTATATGCTGGAATGGAGTTCAAGGCAAACAACAGGGAATGAAAACCCAGCCAAAGGCTTCAGATAATCCTACACAAGTTTTACCCTATCCTCGAGCTGTTTGGTGTGGTTGACATCGACGGATACAAAGGCCTCCGCTGGCACTTGTGAGTGTTTGATCCTAGAAATGATCCGTCTTCTTGTGGGGAAATACAAGAGTTTTCCTAATCCTAGAAATTAGTCTAACTTGAAAAGAGATCTAATCTGAGTTAAACCTATTCTAAAAGGAGTGATTTGTTTGTGCACAAGACAACTTGATCTGGAGATTACTAAATCTTTTCACCAATTCAACAGACATGCAAAACTGGATCTTGACTTAGTAGCTGGAGATATAATCAGCTAAAGACATTCAACCAATAATAGCTTCATAATTAAGTGCATACAAGTTTATCTTGTATCTAGAATGTTAATTGACAAATTAACATTAATTCAATCTTCTCTATGAATCATTTGCAGAAATAGATAAAATGTTTTAGATAAAGACATTCATTTAAAACATCAATTACAGTGATCACCAGTGGAGAGAAATCTGAACTGTAAACCAATGTAAATTACTGATTACAAATAACCAACAGTATTAGTGAATGTGTTTAAGCAAAATCACAATCCATCAAAAACATTTGACAAATTATAACATAAGAGATAGCTGAAGAAAACTGACTGTGTATTAAGGCCTGCAAAACATTACTTAGTCCGCAACAACAGAGTGTCCAGTCTCTTTTGGCGATTTGGTCCCCTAACCATCCCCCCTTTTGCTATGGGATCTAAAACCCTTTAAATAATAATTACAAAGTAATAGTTCAGGATCAAATCTCCCACAAAGCAAGGATAATCAAAACTAAATTATCCTAAAATTGACTAATAGAAGGCTACCTCTTAGCCTAAAACATCTAACAACCCTTATACATAGAAATAATGAACCAATTCCGGTCCCAAACTGGGCATCATATAGTTTCTAAAAAGATTTCACCACATAATTCTGAGAACATCCTGTCATACGTTTGGGAGAATCAAGATAAATCACGCGCTGTTGAAGGTAGCTGGCGAGGTACATATGAAATCTTCCCTAGATTCACGAGAACCAAAGATATCTTCAAAGACCGAAAAATCAGCTAACGGATCATGCTCGTGAGGAATTGCGCGACACACAGGTGGCACGTTGATGATTAATTCCCGAACATTTACATTATCTTGATCAGCATATTCTTTATCACCCTTCTTTTGCTTGTTGAAAAAGAGTCGTTCATATGTAAATTGAATTTCACCATCTTCCTCTTTGTCTCTGTGCTATCATCAGAAACATCAACATCAAATGGTGCAGGAACTAATTCAGAGTATTCCACTGGCCGAGGCTCTTTCTCAAAAGAATGCTTGACAGAAATGCCTAAAACTCTCTGCATTTTACTTACAACATGCAATTGTTAGCAGAGATATCGAAATATCAATCCAAAATCTGCATATATCATTGTAAACTAACAGGTTATCCATGACTACCCTTCTAGGAAATAAAACCGCAAGATTTGACATCAATTGAGTAAAATTAACTGACATGATTTCAGGTCTACGACGTGTATATTACAATTATCATTTCTGTGAGCGAAATATCAGTCGGTTATGCATCAATTAACACTTGTGTAAGATTGTGATAGATTTACATAATAACACATGCAATTAACAGTCAAATCTCAGAGTTCTAATCATTAGGCAATCATTGGATTCAAAGACTTCATATTTGATTAAGCATAACGCAGAGGAGAAACCAGATCAATGCTTGAAAACGACGAACCAAGCATCAAAAAATCAAAATTTGAATCATTTCGCCAGATGCAATCATGGCCATCGGATCATCATAAATCAACGGTAGGGATGCAAGATGCGGGGTGCCCAGTGCGGGCATCCGTTATTAAAAAGAAAACACACCTTCCCGCAACCCGCATCCCGCAAATGCGGGTTGCGGGACACAAAACACAACGCATAGTCAAAGTACTTCCCGCATCCCGCAATTTGTGGGTTGCGGGAAGTATAAACTACTTTTTTTATTAAAAAAGGTCTTTCCGCATCCTGCAATCCGCAATTTGCGGGTTGCGGGAAGAAAACTTACGTGCAATTCCTAAAAAAAAACCTCTTTCCGCATCCCGCAATTCGCAATTTGCGGGTTGTGGAATGATCGAAAATTTTCTAACCAAAACTTATTTCCGCAATTCACAAAAAATACACTAAAAATGCATAATTTTGAGAAGGAAAATTTACTAACTTAATTAAATCAAATCAAAGGCAGCAAAAATGAATGACAAACAGGCTAAGCAACCCCGAAATTGACTGAGTTACTCTTTGATATGAAATTGGGGTGCCCATATTTTGGATAAAACATGGGATTTGTTGTGCCTACAACATCACTGTATGGCTAAACTTTCGCATGAAATGGTGGGCGATTTCTTCAAATCTTGGGTGTTGGTTCCCATGGGAGAGGGGCGCCCCTCTCATGAGGTGGCAACCACATCATCCCCCACCAACTCCACCTACCTTACGCTCCAAGCTTTACATCACCTCGAATCTCTCCACGATTTGCCCACACGTGAACCTCTTCACGCCTACCTCATGCGCCAATCTCTCCTTTGATTGGAATGCGCCTACCACTCCAAGCTCTCGCTCTCCTCTCTTGAGCTCTCGCCCTCCCTTCTTTGTGATCTATAAAAGCAAGGCTCTTGTTCCATGTTATAGGTGGATTGCAGGAGACCTTTGCTGAGAATTGTAATGCTATTTTGCTTATATGCTTTTGGAATAAAAGTTGAAGACTTTGGAGGTCCATGGGTGCAAGGTTTCAAATGGTGAATGCATGTTTAAATTATTGAGGTGATATCCTTCTAGTCTTTTCTCTTCTTATGCAAGTTTATAGATATGCAAATCTAGCTTAGATGATTATTATTCTAGTCCATAGAGCAAACATTTGTAGGCTTCAAGTTGTTTGTTTGTGTTAAATTTTCCAAGATTTGAAAGTAACAGGCTGTAGTTAGATATATGAATGTTCTTTTAATCTTTGTTTATGTAGCACACTAGATTTGATCTGTTTTTCTTTGAAGTTTTGTGGATTGGCAGGATCACCAGGTTTGAAGGCGAGCTTGAGCTCAGTTGCGTCTTGTTCATCTTCGACAAATTTTTTGGATCTAATCTCCTTGTGTTTGCAGGATTCCCAACTTCTTCTTCTCTTGCTTCAAAACTGAGCTAAAGGGCTCCTTCCTTCACCTCTTAAATCAAATTATCAAACTCCTTTCCCTTTTTGTTGTTACAAAAGCGAATTGCTCTACTTCAAAGGTTTAATTATTTCATGCATTTCACTCTTCCTTAAGTAGTTCAAGGTTTAAAGAGCTTTTCATCTTTTGTTGATCTACTTAGCATCTAGATCTTATTTTAAAGCTTTACCTTTCTAGATCTAGTTTGTATTCTTTTGTTTATACACTAACAAATACTAATCATTAATTAGTCTTTGTTCAAAGCTCTTATCTACATGAAAGCAAGAAGGCAAAGCAAAAAGCCCGAAGGCTAAAGCAAAAGCAAGAAGAGCAAAGCAAAGCAAAGCAAAAGGGCACAAAAAACTTATATCTTCCCCCTTCTTCATCCCCTTTCTATTCCTTGTGCCCTCAAAAAGAAGATTAACACCATTACATTGTACAAAAAATCAATAAAGAGCAAGTGGGATAAAGGCTCCCACACCCCACTTCCCCCGTTTGGGGGAAGCTTGTATCGTCCCTTGTCCTTTTTGCATTGTCTTATACCTGCAAGTAGATTAGCTTTCAATTGTTAGATTACTTTCCATTTTGATAAAATGCTAGATCTTAGAAGTTGATAGCTTAACTTGCTTTTGTTTTTACTTAGTATTTTTCAATTTGATATAATTTGTTAAAAATAACATAAAATTTCTTGAATCTTGCCATAAGGCAGATCAAGAGTGCTCTTTGTCGGAGAGTTCATTTTGTTTTATTTTTGCTAACCCCCTTGCTCTCCCGAGTATGGTCCTAGACCCGAAAGAGATTATTGGGTAGTGTATTTTATTTCAAGCATTTTATCTTTTTATAAGTCTCTTGAATCTCGCCATAAGACGGATCAAGAGCGCTCTCTATCGGAGAGTTTTCTGTGGTTCTTGTTCACAATTCACTTAATAAAATTGGAACAAATATTTACTACACTGCGTATGCTCTACCCACTTGTGGGATACTCAGAAACAATGTAGATTGATTAATTCCTCACATTTAACTCTACTTCAACCATAATAAAATACCTCCCATACAACCAACGAAAATCCGGCGTTGATCGCTAATAGTTGAAAGTGGGCAAATTCTGCCTAGGGACGCGGGAACCTTTGGACCGAGACCTTAAGGGCACCAGGTAAGCTACATCCTTGTTGGTGTAGTGTTGAAAACCGCTTTGGAGACTCCAGCCAGCCCACATGTCCTTGTACAGAGCCACTTAGACTATTATCCGGACATATCTCCAGTACCGCAAGGTATATCTTGGAGATCCCTTTCCCCTAATAATCGACTTCACCCCAAAATTTACAATAAGATTTACCAAGAGAATTTTCAAAACATTTTCAAGCACACCTGAGACATGTTTTAAGCATCCCAAGCGTTTCAAAACAGTGACTCCATTTGGCACTGGTCATTTACATAGACATCACTACTATTCAGTATTTCATTTGCTTTTTATCTATCTGAAATATTGCTCTAATTATATCATGTTGTGGATGCTTTGCTTATAAATTGTCATTCATAAAGATTGGTTGTGTATCATCTCTTTTTGCAAATACATGCTTGGATCTAATATATTATTGTAAATCATCATAAAAACTCCTAAAACAACACCCATCCTCATCACACATTAAAACACTTATAAAATCAAGGGCCTTAGAAACTCTTTGTAGGATCTACCCCCCTTGGCTTCGTTAAGAGTTTGCCTAAACAGAGGAGTCGGGATCAGGTGACAACACCTGACTCTTTGCTTGCCCCCAAGGCCACACTTTTCCCCTTGGGAAACAACTTTCGAAAGATTTCTGCAGCTAGTGTGCACATCGGCGGGAAACTGGTCGCACTCCTTGCAAGCTTCATGCGTGATGCCCTGTCCACCAACGAGCTCTATTTGCTGTGTCTAGCAGTTTGCGACTCAGCCTGTCTGAAACTCGAGCTTTCGTTCTCTACCTTGATTCACCTGTCTCCTAACTCGCGGATTCTCCATTGCCCAATGCCACTTTGCGATCAGCTTGAGCCGATCTTCTCTGCCGTCACCTCACGTGACAGGCATCCCAATGCAAACTGTCGACGCGATCTCCCGACTCACCAACAGCCTCCCATAGGTCGTGCACAACTGCCGTCCGCACTTATTCCAACACCGGAGGCTATTTTCCACATCCGTTGAGCCCTGGTCACCATGCTTCTTCTAGCAATGGCCCTCAGCCTAGTCGATCTGCCTCTCAACTGGAGCTGTTGTTGCATTTGTAGTACACAACCCACGATGCGGCATACGAGGCCATACTGTGACTATACGGTCTCTCTCTCCTTTATTTCTTCTCTTAAACCTCGTCAAATAATGACCTTTTGCTCAGAGTCTCAACTTGGCTCTGATACCATGTTAATTTTCATAACCAGATTTGATCGCAATTTATTCATTGATTTTAATACCCAGATTTATAATGCAGATAAAAACTGAATCATAAATTACAACACACTGATTACTAATGCGGAATAAAAATAAACAATACCATACACAGTTGCACAAGATATACCCTAGAAACCCAATCCCTGGGGAAAACTAGCAATAGATTGTCTTTATTATTTTGTGATTCACAGGAATGCTTCAGCACTTGCACTTTGTGACTATGGCTCAATCCCTCAATCACTGAAGACAACCCCAGCTTGAGAGAATCACTGTCTCCAAAGCCTCTAAGAGAATCCCTCTCTTAGATCTGATCATTCACTCTCAATGTATCTCACACACACTTACAATGACATACATACTCTACAACTCTCCTAGACTCTTGTATAATATTCACTTTATGCAAATACCCATGGTACCATGGGCCCTCCAATACCATTGATCATAAACTATTACAAAAGCCAGTTTTACATGTAATGTCGAGAGAGTTACAACTTAAGGATATCTCCCATGTGCTAGACACAAGCCAACATGGAGACACCTATCCACGCTATAAACTTCAACACAACTTATACATTGTGGGAATGAGCATCACAGTTGTCGAAGCACTGAAGTCCAACGTATAGTTATGCGGAATCACTTTACCAATCAACAATGATATGAAGAAGGATTGATTCATTGGATTCGTGTTTTCCATCAAATTCATATTTTGAAGGATAATAGGGAAATCTTCACTTTCTTTAATGGCACATTCACTTGATGTACTCGTCGATGTGTCATCCATTCCCAATAATTTAACCAATTGACTTCTCATTGATGGGATTTTCACCAACTCAATTAGCAGGATAATAACCTTCAAGAATCAAAACATTTATCAGTCTTGAAACATCAACATTAAGATTCACATTAGTATCAAAACCAATTGAGGACTATTTACTTGAGATTGGATGAGGGCTTTGTCCTTGGATGTTTCAGTAACTGGTGGTTGGCTTGTTTGTGGGAGATCCTTCTTTCTTTTTGGTAGGTAATTCCTTTGAATTTGTTCTCGTCGTACATCTTCTTAATTTCTTCGCGAGAAGGCATCTCTCCAAAAACCTCAGCAATTTTATCAGCCTTATCTGATTTCTCTTTGACTTGCTTCATGTTGTCCTTAGATAGAAGAAACCGTCCTCGACCTTTAAACAAATTGTTGCATATTTCAGGTTGATCGCCAAAATTTTGTTTAGGCCTCTTTTTCATCTCCTGAAAATAAATACAGGTATCTTTTCACCATGGAAATCCTGACATGCCCAGTAATAATGAGGAAAATCAACAACCATGTTAGCTGGTTAGAAGGACCTCTTATCACACAACTCAAAGTTGCCCCAGTGGATAATCCTATACAGGATGGTAGAGGGGACGTGCAACCAAAGAGGTGACACGAGAGGGCCTCGATCCCCAAGATGGATTGGTTGTCACGCCAATTGAGGCACTCTTCACTTTATACTATCTAAGCCACAGATAGTAAAGGGGGAGACCCTGATCTACTCCCGATAGGAGAGATCTAACCCAATCACTAGATCAAGCTATGAAATAGGGTACGTAAGGTGAGGGGTGATGAAAACAAGGTCATTGTGGAGGCTTAAAAGGGATAAGATTTGACTTGTGAATAATTAAACACAGTGACTTGATATTAAATATGATTTCAGGATTCAAGTGCTAGGACAAATGATCAAAATCAACTGCCTTGGGAAATGTGACCCTTAAAACAGGGAAAGTGGCCCAAAGAGTACATTTGATGGTTTAGGCTTTCTATCACAGCTTGGATGAAAAATCTGACAGTATCAAAGTATGCAAGCTCAACAAACGAGGTTTACACAACTTGGAAAACAAGCCAACTAGATCAAGCTATGAAATAGGGTACGTAAGGTGAGGGGTGATGAAAACAAGGTCACTGTGGAGGCTTAAAAGGGATAAGATTTGACTTGTGAATAATTAAACATAGTGACTTGATATTAAGTATGATTTCAGGATTCAAGTGCTAGGACAAATGATCAAAATCAACTGCCTTGGGAAACGTGACCCTTAAAACAGGAAAAGTGGCCCAAAGAGTAGATCTGATGGTTTAGGCTTTCTATCATAGCTTGGATGAAAAATCTGACAGTATCAAAGTATGCAAGCTCAACAAACGAGGTTTACACAACCTGGAAAACAAGCCAACTAGGGAGGGCTCAAGGGTTAGAGATCAGTGCCTAGGCATAAAGGGTAGATGGAGTCCTCATAGCATGACGCCCTTGAGAACCCACTTGGGGATTGGTCGTAAGATAAAAACCTAGAAATGGTTTGCCGGTAAACCAAGAAATGAAACCTAGGGAATTTTCCGAAAGATTTAGAGTTAGAGTTTTAATGAGAATGACAGATGGGTAAGTTAAAAGAATAAATTACATACCTTGCAAGCATACCTATGTCATGGAAATTGGTGCCAGTATGTCAAGGATTGCTCCCGCAAAGATCAAGTGAAGATTCGATTCTTTATCTTGCCCCTACGAATTTGTCCAGATCCACTGATGCACCCCTCTCTCTCTGCAAACCAAGGAAGAAAACTCAATTAGCAAGCAGAAATGAAGGTAGATGCAAATGACGAAAATGATCACATAGAATAAAAGGTACGAAGACAATGATACTCCTTGAACCAAACCAAATGAGAAGAGAGAGACAAGGTGAGTCTCCTCAACCAGTGCGCCCCTCCTCCAAGTCGTCTTCTTCACCTGCAAGCAATGTCACAAGGTTCAGGTTCGAATTCGGGTTCGGTGACCTTTAAGTTCGATTCGGGTTCGAATTTTCCGATGAAGTTTGGATGAGGTTCGTCATTAGGTTCGAGTATATACATTTTTCAAAAAAATAAAAAATAAATATATATACACACATAAAACAGTTAAAAATAAACCTAAATAAACATATATGAGCAGTCACACTTCAAATGCATAGTCTGGACGCCGCTGTGAGCCATGCTAGGTTGAGGGTCGAGTCTTGTGCCGTCTGGAATCATGTTGGGTCGAGCCTCAAGGGTCGTGGGGTATGCTGGAGATTAGGTCAAGGCCCGAGCATCGTGGGTTGTGTGGCATTGTACATAGGGTCAACCGAGCAAGGGTTGAGCCGTCGATTAATATGTTGAACAACTACGCGGCAGTCGAGGGTGGATCAATACGCCAACGCAACTTGCGAGTGAGGATTGAGCTTCGAATTGCACGGCGACTTGGAGGGCGAGGGTGGAGACAGATGGTTGTTGAAGACTCAGAGCGCAAGGGTGGAGAGAGTCGATAGATCGCGGAAGAAAATAATACAAGGAAAAAAACCTGAAAACGTGAAATTGACAACCTTTAGCTTTGAGGTTCGATGAACCTAAACGTACTTGAAATTTTTTTGAGGTTCGACGAACTTCGAACTTGATGGTTGAAGTTCGCCGAACCCTGTGACTTAGCCTGCAAGTAAAACGTGGATAGATAGATGTGCAAAATAATCACCAATATCCTCAATGCAATGGAAAAGCAGTTTCAATTGACATATCCAACACCCAGAACTAGATCACAAGAGTTTGCAAAAATATATTTTATTCCAGTAGCCAAGAGCCAAAAGTCCCTTTACAATGAGGGGGGTCTCTCCTTTAAATAGAAATGGGAGAGACGAAAACCCTAACCACCTTTTTAATGAGTGGTTGAGATCAAAAGATACATAAGTGAAAATCAATGGCTAAGATGAGCCCAAATATAAAGTACATGGATCAACCCAAAAATAGAGAGGGCGCACTTAGCTAAGTCGCCCTAGGGGGGACGCACCACATAAAAGTGACTTTAAGTCACAACATAAGCTCATGGTGGGTCTAGAAGGTGAAATATTCCTTCTAGTGTGTCCCCATGGCACAATAACATAAAATAATATCATCAAGGTACAATACTGTGACCACATGGCCAAATCGTGCTCCCTCAGAGACACAATAAAATCATGAAATATAACCCTGGAGAGTGTGTGGGCCCCATTGGATGTTGCAACCTGCTTTGAAAGGTGTGGGAAGCATCACACACATCATCAAAATCAACTTCATTCCATTTCCTTGCCTCAGTAGCTCAAATCGAATTCCTCTGTAGCCATTTTACCATTTTTTTATTCCTCAGAAAATCACCTGTAAAAGATAAAAATTCCTGTAGCTCACTGCCTGGTCACCCGTGCCCAATCTGACTGCACCAAAATGTCTGGGAGTATGGCAATATGGTAAAAACAATTAGCTGGACCCCATACTCCCTTTGTAGCTCCCTAGGTGAACAAAATAGAAGGTCAAAATGCTCTGCCAAGACATTTTTAATGGCAAATCTGTACTGAAGTGATAAACTGAAAACTATCTCAACTGAAAGTGCCCAAAACTGCAAATTGAGTATCCCAAGGACTCGGAGGATCCAAATGCACAAGAAATGAGTACCAATACACCATGTGGATATCTGAATAATCATCTAGAACCATAACCATGCTTGTATAGATAAAAAATAATAATCTGTAAATGATCAAAATCATAAAAATGTCACAAATCACCATCTGAAACCTGTAATTGCTGCATGGAACCACCTGATGGGCAATGAAAGACCATATATAATCAATCTCTAACATCACTGGTCTAACTCATTTCATGTCTTGTGGTTGACTTGGTCAAACTGGGTTTGACCAGGTCAAAATTGACTAAAATATGACCCAGGCTAAAACATCAAAATATTGTAAGTGCAATTGGATAAGACATGCTCCGTTAGTCATTCAAATAGCAAGACTTTAATCATAAAGTAGCATTTCACTGGCGGTTTAAACACAATAGATATTCAATACAAATTTGTAAATAATAATAATAGCTCAGAATAGAAACTCAAGAGTATACTCACTTCATGGCTGTGATCAATTTGCTAGTAGTGGGTGAAGGTGGATAAATGAGAAGCAAGGTTAAAGGATGACTGTACTAACTTAACACTGTGATACTTTGGATGTAGGAAAGGGAATACACACTCGAGCATATGTTAGATAAAGAGTCACATCCAAGCTGACTCAGCTCCGTGAGGATCTTTTCTAGAGCTGCCATGACTAGGTTCCTGACAAATCGTAACTCGAGACTCTAGGGGACACTTAGAATTAGTTGTCCCTTACTCCATCTCACATCACAACCTGTAGGCTCCGTGAGGAATTAATCATTACATTCAATTTCTAAGGTCAGCAGTCATTGGATATAGCATATGTTTAACCACTGCTTTCTTTGGGCCCTTTTATTTCATTTAATTTCATTTCCCAACAATCTTTTGATTTGGCATACATTTAACCATTGCTTTCATTAGGCCTTTCATGTCCCTTCATTGGGGATTTTACATTTCGTTCATTTCATAGCCCTTCTTTCATTGTGTTTAGAAATACAGTTTTGAATTTCATTTCAATGGGCTTTCACAATAGATATACAATAATTTCCACGTACATGTAATGATGGTAGTCTTATCTGCTTCGGGTTTTAGCCAACACGACTTACACAACTTAGAGTCGAGACACAACTAAACAGGGATGCTATCCAACAAAGAGGCTAGAGTGGGGGAATCCTCCATATCACAGGTTAAGGTGTAAGTCAAGGTAAGAATGAAATTGGATGGTGACAGATGGATGAGGAAAGTGAGAAGTGGTGCCAGTACTAGCAAGCCATATAATGGTGGGAATGATCACCTCCATTCTCCTAAAGAGGGTGAAACCAATGAGTATAAACAAGAACTTCATAATTCCGAGCAAGCTAGACCATATAGATATAATTTAACAACCATGTCCATAATATATAAATATACCGCCGGATCATGACACTAAATGCTAAATCAAGCTATCAAAATGACCAAAAGAGCAATACAAACCAATACACATCCATATACCTGCTGGGTCATATACCTGTACCAATCATCTGAACCATCATCTGTCAATTGGAAACCTGCTATTGCACATCTGGGCATTGCATACTGCTCTGTATGGTAAAAATGGCTACATCAGTCATCAAATCTGAGTTCCCGAGACTCAGTCATGGCATAAGATTGAACAAAACTGCTCATGGGCTACTCTGAAATCATAAGTGATCCTGGAATGAATGCTCATCTGATGCCGATCTCAAGCATCTCAATGTAAAGGACTGGCTGAAAAAAGGACTGGAATCTGATCTGAAGATATGGTAGCCTCGGCTACTATAAATGTGATAATAGGACCATTATTGAAATTTCTTGGAGGAAACCTGTTTTGTTGTTGGTTTCTTTCAACTTGAACCATTATGTTTTGCAAAGCGTTATTTTGCTGAGTAAAATCAATTCTCATTTTCTATAATTCTTCGAGCACCATACTGATAGGGTCGTCATGAGCTTTAGTGACCGTTGATGAACTTGGCTTAGATTTCTGCTCTGTGCTGCCTCTGGGGGCATGTAATATACCAGGTTTTCCTTATTCTTTCCAATTCTTATCCAGATCATGTGCCTTCTTAGCGGATTCCAGGTCCTGAAGATTCGCCATATTCAAATGAAAAAGAAACTCTCCTTGAAATGTGTTGATATAATATGTCAACGTGATGGCCTCATTCGGCTAATGAGAGTCCAGAATTTTGCGCACAATTTCATCAAATCTGCTATATAATTGATCGATGGTTTCATTCTCATTCCTCCTTATGGTCATAAGGTCATTCAATAAGAAGAGATGATCTTTTTTCTCAACCCATCTATCATAAAAGACTTCTCACAACTTCTTGAGAGTGCCAATACCATGATTTGGCAAACTCGTGAACCACTTCTCAGCTTCACCATCTAAGGAAAGAGCCAAACACGTGCAAAAGGAATTGGGTGCTCGACTACCACTATTTCTTTTCACATATTTTGTAACTTCATTCCAGTGATCATCAACACTAATAACACTTGTTCCATCAAAAGTAGGTAACTTACTAAGCTTTGGAAGATCATTCCGATAACCAGGCATATTGGTGAAATCAAAAGGTGCATCTATATCATCCACGAAAGTAGCCATTGGAATATTGAACAGATGATGGATATCAAATAAAGGTTCAGAAGATTGACAATTATTTACCTCCCTTACCTGATGGCTATGTCTTCTTCTATGATAAACACTTTAGGGTCAGGGACAAAAATAATCTCACCTTGGGTATTTGCCCTTGTTGAGTACCTTCTTTGATTTTGATTTGGAGTTGCCAGATAAGACCTGCAAAGTTAGTCCTTTAACAATAATCTTATCAAGTACAAAACAAAAACTCACGTGTGAAAACTGTCGTTCTTGCCAAGGAGATAGGGCTTTGACCCAACAATTTCAAGATGTCCTCGTCAATGGTTCCAAAAAATGTTACCTAGAAAACTATCACTCTTCCATGATCGAAGATAAGTGGACCTAAATGAAGTATGTGGACCCAAATATGATAGCTGGACCCAGTGGACCCAGTGCTATGATCGATAACTCTTCAAGGAGGTACACCCAATGTCACCTCAATGTAACCCCCTTCTCCTTTAGGCCTTGCTTCTTTAGGCTACGGGAGGCTCCCTAAAAATGATGATAAGAATAGACCTGTAAGAAAGACAATAGAAAGTACTTCTATCCCTACAACACCTTCCTACTGTTAGTAGACCAGTGCCTTATGGAGTTAGTGATATATGTACAATAAAACCCTTGGCTTAGAAGGTTTGGAGCAATGATGATTATGTAATCTATTGATGTTATGTTCCGCAGTAAAAACCAACAATATAAAAAACGAGATAACTCACAAACCAACCATGGGAAGTATTCAAACTTTACCTCCCAACAACCAGCTACACAGGGTGCATCAATCCCCTCTTGGGCTCCCCTCTTCTGGTGGATGAAAGATGTGTTTCAATGCTGATTTATGCTCCAGGTCCGTGTTTTTCTGCAATCAAGTTGAACCAGAAATATTCTTGACTTCAAATCCCCCCAGGGTCTTCTTAGGTAACCTAGGATTTGATCCAAACTTCCTCAAACCCCTAGGGTTTGACTTTTCCTTTGAGATGAACCTTCAATAACACTTTAACCAGATTTGAAACAAGCCTTAAGGGTTGATGTCACCTAGCCCTAGGATGACGTCACCTCCTTTAGACTCTAGACTCTAGAGTACCTTTTAGGGCTAAAATTGTTTTTTTTGCAGTTTTTCTAACTTTTTTGGATTTTTTCAGTATTTTATCTAGATCTGAAATTTATTGCAGCAATTGAGTATTTCAGTGAATCAGAATTAAAATAATCTAGGGCACGAAATAAATATCTTTGGAAATTTTGCAAAAATATACAATTTTTAGGGTATTTCACAATATATTGTTTTTTGGGTTTTTTTTCAATAATATAGTACAAAATTGAGTTAAAAGAGATTCCAAGTGAAGATGAGGGGAATAAATACATAAGTCTCTTCCCTACAAGACCATCGAGGAATCGTGGTTAACATCCCTCTCAAGAATTGACAATCCGATTTGATGAATTAGGACAAACCAAGAAACCCTGGGGTTGTGTTGGTTTTGACCTAATTAGGGCAAAGAGAGGTGCCAAATGCCTAACAAGAGAGATCCTCCAAGAAGGGATGTCTCACTTACAGGATGATGTTATCATGCATAAAAAACCCCAATGAACTCTTACCTTGGATGTCTCCGACAGTGCAAGACAAGAGAATCGGAGATCTTACCACAAAAGAAGAGCAAAGAAGAAGAGAGTAATCCTCTCAAGGATTCTTTCCCTTAGACAAAGCCTTGCATGATTTAGTAAAATCTTCAATCACCAAAAAATCACCCCATTGAAGCTTCAAGATGCCAAGAAGAGAGGTGCACACCACCTAGCCAAGGTAGATAGGAAGAAAAAGAGAAATGATATTATTTGATCCCATGATCTTGAGTTACAAATGAGGAGGCTAGCCTTATTTATATGTGACTTAGGCTAGCTTAACCTCCTTTTTAGGCTGACCTACTTAAAAATGACTTAAAATGATTTTTCAATGAATTTTTAGGGTTTGTCACCCACGGGTTAGGGTCTAAACCTCATAAGACATAAAATAATAATAAAAATGACGAATTACTGCAACTTGATGAAAAATTGAGCTTGGGGGGAGGGTGTCATGCTACAACTAACCCCAACGATGTGCTTTTGTGCTCAACTCCCTCATCCTTTAGGTGGTACGACCTCTTCAAAAGGATGATGTTATCATCAATTTGGTGTGCTTGATCCAAGAGGAGGGTGAATACATGTAAAATAGGTCCAAGTGGGCATAAATGAGGTGTGCTAAGATAGGTATGACAACCCTTACCTGCGCAATCACCTTTACAAAGCATAAACACAAGTGCAACAGGAAGCCCCTAAGCGATGTGTCCCAATGGAATCATCCCAAGAAGCACTGGACACCAACCCAAGGCATAAAAGCCCAACATGATGGGGGACTTATACCACATCAAGGAGCAGTCAATAGTGCCACTAAGCCAACACTCCTTGAGATGAAAACAAAAAGGACTTGTCATTACCATACCACGGGTCTTGAGCCCCACTAGACCAACATTTTTACATCAACAAGCCCCAACTTGGCCTTTACAATGAAAAATACCCCTCCTTTCTAGCATATTTGATATGGCACACTGCAGAGGATTTGGAGGTTAACACGTAGTGTCCTCAAGTTACCCTAGGATTTGTGCTTGGTGATTGGACTTATCTTTGTGCATATCTTGAAGGTAGAAATATCTCAAATATAGTGTTTGATTTCCTCATTCTCCTGAAAAGGGCACTCATATACATGGACATTGGGTGGAGAGGCAACTGGTGTCAAATCAATTACATGCTTTACTTGACAAAGGAGAGATACTCCTTTACTTGAGGTGAAGATATTTGTGTATTCTTCCCCAACTGATCTACCTATCTCTTTTGCATAGGGGGACCTCTTATTGAGGCCTTGGTAGTTGCGGTGATTTTCCTTGCTCTTTCCGATTGGACCTTAAAGATGAAAAATCTCCTAGTCTAAAATATTATCTTCTTGCACTGCTTAGCAATGATCAAAGAGACTCCAGTAGTTGAGGCTACCTCTGGTATCCTTAAGAGTTGGTCTCTGAAAGGAACAATGCCATTACAGGGCCTACATTGGTAAACAACATGATGCTTCCACATATACGGTTGTCCTAAAAGAACCTCACAAACTTCAAGCAAGGGCTTATTGGCTTATTATTGATTAGAACAGATGCCTTGTCCTTGGCTAGCCAACTAATGGTGTTTGGTTGGGAGTGTGACATCATTGGAAGGTTTGTCTTCTTGACAGACTCTACAAAGATCGGGTTCTTTTGGCTCCAATAATGAAATGATGAAATGTGACACTATACCCTTTACCCATATCTGTGAGTGGAAGAGGCAATCACCTTCCTTAGGCTCCTTTGGTTCTTATAGATGGACCTTTGTGATGTCGATAGTAACATTGGGTTTTGTTTTGATGATTCATTTCCCCCTATTCATGGGATCTAGTGGCATCAAGGTTGAATTGAGGTTTGAGGTTTTCTTTTCGACCAATAATCACTGTCTAGCATGACATTTGTCATTGTTGTGCCAAGGGATTTTATGGTTTGCACACCATTTTCTCGTGTCCTACTTTTCATTCTTGTTCTTTGCATGTTGCTTTCATTGGTTGTCTCGAGGTTGGTTATCCTTGCTCTATCATTTATTGTGAGAGTTAGGGTTGTCTTTACCCTTCTTATGTTGTACTTGATTTCTGGTCCGAAACTTTTTTTACGCTTTTGCCAAAAGAATTCTTCAATCTTGATGGCAATGCCAAGTTTCTCCTATCGAAGAGATGTCCAAAAATTGCATTTTTGTTTGGATGTATGTGTAGGCCACTGCAATGTTTTAGAAGCAAGTGTTGCTCAAAGTCCAGGATACCTAGTTTTGCATGTAAGGTATGAAAGGCATTGGTGTAATTTGACACAATCTAGTCTTTAACTTGGCACAAGGCTGTCCATCTTGTGTAATAGTCTTTGTATTTTCCAACCAGGTAATATCCCTCCTTGAGGGCATAGACAAGATCCCCTTGAATGGGTTTTGTCCCATATGTTTCAAAATCATCTCTGGCATGTTGTGCAGAATAATTATCCTACCGATGTTTGATGTGGGAGGGACTCCAGGAGTGCAAAAGTAATCTTCTCACTATTGGAAAAGTTGTGATGGAAAAATAACCCTCTAGCTGATCTAACCATCTCTCCAAATCTTCTATGTCTATCTTGCTTGAAACAAATGAATATCACCTTGAAGGCCATCATTCCTGGGAAAAATTGCATGTCAAAGGTGCCCCCATCGTTGTTGGGACTTGGGAGTCGCTCGAGGGTCTCCCAAAGTAATAGCTTCCTCCCAAAGCAATAGCTTGATAGAATCTCTTGCTCTGTCGTCTTTCTTTTGTCTGCCATGTGAAGCCACTTGGGTCAGCAAAGAAGATATTCACCAAGCTCGGTTAGATCAAGGCCCAGTTTCTTGTACCTTGACCTCATGGTGGACATGCACAAAAAATAATAGAGAGCAAATTGCTTTGATACCACTGATTTTATTATTGAAAACAAAATCAAAGATAGCATTAACAAAAAAGAAAAACACGCAGGTACAACAAAAACCAATTTCTACAAGTGCTAGAAAGGTGGTCGCTATCTCTCAAGAGAGATGTGTTAGCTATTGATGCTAGAACTACATTATATAATAATGCCAAAACGCTAAGAGGAACAACCCTAATATGCAATGCCCCTAACCTTGATATGGAATTAAGGTTGAGTGTGACACTAAGCTAGACAAAGTTGCATTGTACAAAAAAAGGGGGAGCCTTGCCAAGGCCATAACTTTTTTGTCGTCGCTCTGCTTTAGGTCTTCTTTAGCTTGTTGGAAAGAGAATTTGTACACTGACCTAGATGATCTTAGATAGGCATAGAAATCTTGAAAAGCGCATGGGAAGGCCCCAAAAAAAGTGTTGGAAGTTCAAGACCTGAAAGCTGCGAAAATTGTTAGTGTTGGAATCATTTCTGAGATGATCCTGGACAACCACCTAGATCATATGAAATGCCCATGGGTAACAGAGTTGAGGAACTGCCATGGGGATTGTTAATGCTTTTGATACACAGGGCCTTACTCTCACTAGCTAGGGAAATGACTTGTGACTAGCATGATCCGTTTACCCTCTACAACATACCAAACCCCTTTTTTGGTCAAAATTCATTTTCTCAACGCACTACTTAATCACCATCCTAGAGAAGTTCATCTGGGGCTAATGAGATGCAGATTCCTTTCTAAATAATCAGATTTTTCTTTCTTTTTTTCTGGTATATTATTACAAAAATTATCCATAAACACAATAAATTGGAACCATAACAAGTATATTTGTTTGCCCCTTATTATTGTGATAATTTCCAGTAAAGGAGGAAGATGTAGGCAGAAAACGTACATCCCTTTTCCAGCCTTTAGCTGGCAACCACAAACATTTCTAATGGAAAAAAAATCAGCAGGCATTCTATCTGGCAAGCCTCCAATTAATCAGGAATGTAGCCAGTAGCAATCACTTTAGAAATAGACTGAAAAAAAGTGATTACATAAGCCAGATTTTACTGTTCTAAATGGTCTTATGTTGTTGTTTATCTCCTGTACATGGGCCCCACAGTGCCCTGCAATCCTCTCCTGTGAATCCTGCATTGACTATTGTCATCAGATGCGCAATTATCCTTCCTTGAATGTGGTCTCTCTTCCACCTATCTAGTTATAAGAATGTGCCTTCAAGGACTTATACTGCTACTTTACAGGGCTCTCAAATGTCCTCTGGATTCTTAGAAGGATGTCTAATCACTTTCATTGTCTTCCTACCTGGCACATAAATTTTCCTTCCCATGGAAAGCCCTGTCTTTTGTCTCTATTGAGTTTGGGACTGGGCTATAGTTTGTCTCACTGGTCTTGTCTTTATTAGGCCCCTTTTCTAAAAGCTTATGTGGACTTTTTCCCTAAGTCCAACTATCCTCCAAAGCCTTGAAAACTATTCGAAGCATGAACGTCTAATTAATATTTGTTTGTAAATTTTGAGACTTTAACACCATATATGGGACTAGATCGTGCTTAATACTCACCACCACCAAGTAATGTTGAGATAGAATAAAGTCATTGCATTCATCGTCCTTAGGCAAATTTGTTTAGCAGAATTCATCTGTATTAGCTCTATCAGAATTATAAAATGTTGTCTTTGATGGGCTTTCCTTCCATCTGTTGTCAAAATCTTTTCTACTCAAGTCAAGACATGCCCTGAATCAAAGGACAAAGGGTTGAAAGGACATGCATGTAAAATTGGAGGCATATTGGTTAATATACAATGCATCAGAAATGATCTGTTCAGCAGCTAAGTGGAATTGTAAAGATCTCATTTTGTCGTGTTGTGAAAAAGGTCGTCTTAAGTTTTTTATTTGTCATATTCTTTCTATGATTGTTTGTTGAAGTTTTTAAATTTTATTAAATTTATTTTATTATTGTCTGCCAAGATGGAAAATTTGAAGGGACAGTATAACTTGCTTTCTTATAGTGGTAGAAATTCACAACAGAAGATGGCGTTATGCAACCTCTGGAAAAAAACAGAAAAAACATTATTACGTGTTTGCAAAGAACCTATCTGAGTGTTAGGATAGGCATTTTTAGTAACGAATTGGGCTCTGTTACAATGGGTGCTAAAGTAGACATGTTGGCCTTTTTCCCCTATTTTGGGAGGAGAAGCTCAGATACCTCTACCGTGACCTATAATGCAAACTGTATGATGCACCGTGACCTATAATGCAAACTGTATGATGCATCCTTTTGTGTGCATCAATGAGATCTAAGATGCATTCTTGTTAAAAGAATCGATATATATATATATATATATATATATTCTAAGTGCAAATCCTTTATTCCTATCTGCTCATTTATAGCCGAAAAAGAAGAAATAAATCCCAGCTTTTTTGTTTCCCTTTGCCACACAATTTTTGTGAGGTGATGCATATACAAAAAAATTTAATATGATTCCTTGTTTTCCATGTTTGTCTAACTGGGATGTCGCTGTCTTCATACTCTCAATGTTTGTGTGTGATATTTTGATAACACAGCTGAATCAGGCCATTGTATTTACCAAAGGTCTTGTTTTATGTCTGTAGAAGCTTCAAAACCTTTTGGAGTTTTTCTTGTTATCTGATCTTGGCCTTTGAACCAGTCCCAGTTGAAATTCTTCCAATAACCTCTGGTAGAAAATAACTTATAGTATTCCACTCTCCTTAGATCCACATTTACACATGATTATACAACCACCCAATGTTTATAGATTTTCCTGGATCTTCTGTGGCATGTTTTCGCTATAGCATGCACTTGTGTACAGCTATCTAGTTCATTTTCGGTTTCTTCTGTATGAAGATTGTACAGTCTAGTTGATTTCCACTACTGTGCTGATTCTGTTAAACTATTGACTCTATTAGAACATTGGTGGCGTTCATAGAGTTGAGTGCAGAAATGTATGCGAACGGAGTTCCATCCAATATAGAAGCGTATATATTATTTGCTCTGGCAGAGTTGATATGGTTACTTTTGGATGGCACACGTCGGGGATTTGCTCTAGCTTGCATTGTTGGAATGGGTTGCCCCTTGTCTGAGGTTCCTATCATGAAGTAAGATTTTCGTTTGATGAAATATTAGCAATATTGTTCACAGGTTTTAAGAAATTGCAAGTGTTAATCATTTTCATTTGAAGCGATTTTGATTTTTTGGGTGTTAATAATTTATTGTCAGGTTATGGGATCTATGGTATTATCCCCAGGCTAATATAGAGGTCTTTGGTGAGGTAATGTATAAGAATGTAGTTCAGAGTTCCAAGAAATTTTATTCCCTGCTCCTTTACATTTCTAATGCTTGTTTTAAAAGAACAGAAACATGAATCTCCTCACTATCATGCTGAAGAAATAAAGAATTTCAAGTTAAAAAATCATAAAGTTGAATGACTGGTCATTTCTCGTTGTGCAGGGTTTAATAACATGGACTGTTATGTGCTATTTTGTCTATACACCTTTCATAGGAAATTTATCACGATGGTTGAGAGAGAGCTTCAGGAATAAGAATCAAGAGATAAGAAATTTAGATTAAGCTGAACCTGTACAAAATTGTAAATGCATTTGTATTATTGCTCCATCTTGTAAATGCAATTGGGAGGCACTCAAACATTTCGGGGGTAGACCAGGCACCATCTTATACCTTATTATTACCCCAGCAGAATTCTAGTCCCTTTTCATTGCATTTTTTAGTTAAGTTATTCTTCTATTATCATACAGCTATTCCAGAGAAATTGTAATATCCATGTTGATTCAACTTTTATTGCATCTCTGAGATAGTATGACAAATCCTCGTACCAAATATTCCCAAACCCTTCCCTCACTAAACCGAAAAAGTAAAAATTGTTTTATGAAAAGGAATGCTTGCTTAGGGGCCCTCAAAAGAGGGAGTGTCTCGGTGAGCAGTTTATGTTCATGTCCAGCAATATAAGCTATTTATTGTATTTGTATTTTAAAGAAATTTTCTGAAATGGAAAAATTATATTTCACTTGACATATGTTGTACCTGAGAGAAGTGAGGTGCTCTTACAGTTGGGGGTGGAAGAGATGAATTAAAATGGAATATGGAAAAAAGATAAAAAGAAACCAAAACACCACTTCTTTGAATCAAATTACCATAATGTTAAAAAAACTAACATAAATCCATCTAAACTTTGAATTTTTTAAAAGTTGAGAGGTTTGCACTTGATTTTTCTCTTTCAATGCTTAATAGATCCAAGGATAGATGGATCTATGCTTAACTATTTGCATAGCTTTATCCTTATTGTACATGGTAGTCCAAGTGCAACATGAAAGACTAATTTTGTTAAAGACAAACTCAAAACATCTGTATTGTAGTTGTTTTTGTTATGTCCTATTTACACGTGCAGGTTGTGATTAATCAGAACCAATAAATTGAGAAGTGTGAGGTTGTAACATTTTAGTATGAAGTTATTGTCATTTAAATTGATTTACAAGGGTGGGTTATGGTTAATCACATGCAATAAATTGAGAGGGTAAGGTTGTAACATTTTAGTTGAGGTATGATTAGTAAAATTTATCATAATTTTCCTGACTGCTTTCATGAAGCTCAATAAGAAAAGAGAATATATTATAAAAGCTTATAGGTACCAATTCCAATGATGAGCTACGTACATGATGGTTAGAGGTACATAGTGTTTCGTTTTCCTTCATATAATAATATGAAGACAATGAAAATCACTGTTACTGAATATCACATTATGACATTATATTTTATATAAAATAAACCCCAAACCAAACACAAAAGAATACAAGAATTGCCCATGGGTACCATATCTATCCTTATAGATCAATAGTATTCAATATGATCAATTGTTTTCATGAAACAAATGAGGCTTATATCTTTTTATATATAGAAGTTTGCCATGACCTTAAGTGTGGGACCATTAATCAATCCAACTATAACTAGTCGTTATAGTGCGCATTGATCCTAAACTTTGCCATTTAGACTTCTTAACTATTGACTTGTAATAAGAATCGTTATCATACTAATCACAATGGAAATAAGAATTTTGATGCCTAGATGGAGAGCGAGAGTGCTTCCTCTCTTTTATGATTAAGATGTAAATATGGTGGAAATGTGGATGGTGAAGATTTTAGTTTTGGTTGATTAGAGGGTTTAAGCTTTGATTCCTATGAATTAATAGTAGACGAATCATCAATTGATGCAAGATTTGATTCCTGCAAAACAATAATTGTAGAGATATTAGCGCAATTTACATATGGTGATGTAGTCTCAAAATATCCAAGCCTTACTCTCATTGGTCTCATCTCAAGGTCCATAAGAGTACTAATGCCTTGTCCATGTTTACTAAGTTTGTTGCATATATAATCCACCCATCAAAATAATTTTGAACCATACCTTGAGTCTATTATTCAAAGTTAGGAGGCAACAATGCATTGGTAACCACTAGTGCATGAGAAGATACATCAAAAGAAGAGGAAGGCTTCGTGATAAGAAATGAATGACCTCTCCTATATGTTGAGTACGTCTTCCCTCTCTTGTATTTCAAAATCAATGTAAATAGGCAATTCCTCAAGGACCAAAACCAACACAGAGGTAGGTGTAGTGGATGTAAGAATGTTAAATTTTTCTCAATAACAAATTTTGATTTCTGTTCTCAATAATTTTTATACTAAAAAATTATAAACATAAAGACTTGATATTTTAACCAATTACTTTGCAGCAGAATAAATAGGAAATCAACCACACATTTGACATAGTTATTTACCCTAGAAAACCCCAATGGAGAAGAACCAACATTCAATGTTCTTTATTAATCTTGGCTCATAGAGCAAATAAGAAACTACAACAAAGGAACCTATAACTCAGTCCCTTAGGAAAATCAACTTCTCCGACTAAATCAACCCTCCTAGAGAAAAAACGACACAATTATGAGAAATTGGCCTAGGCAAATCGGCTCACCCAATTCGGCCCTGCAAACCCCGTACGTGAACTTACGTTAGTCGTACGGATCGTACGACCCTCTCTATAGCTTGGTACATGTTGGCCTCTTGTTGGTTCGACTGGTACGGATCGACCTCTCTCCTTCTCTCCCATTGAATCAACCTCCTCTTTTTTCTCCCGAATCTTCCTCTAGCTGCAAATCTCTTATCTCTTATCCTCAACCACTAAGTCTCTCACTCTTCACTTCAAAAAATCTCTCTTTGAAATGATCTTGTGATCTCGTGTGTCTTTCTCCTCTCCTTAAGGTCTCTTTTATAGCTTCTCAATGACCAAAACCCTAACCACCAATCTCCAAAGTGATGGATGGCCAAAATTAGATCTTGAGCCTCATTTAAAATCAACAACTGTGACTTAATCTTAAGTTCACTTTTAGTTATTAGTCAACATTAAATTAATTAATGTGCTTTTCCTAAGTTAGACTTAGGAAAGAGATATAAAAGTCACTTACTCTCTCAAGCAGGTACCTAGAGAGATAATTTGGACACACATAGCCTATGTAGAAGCACCTGTCCAAGCTACAAACATCAACACTCCCTCCTAGTGAGGAAGGTGTTTTGCACAACTCCCAACTTATCCTTGAAGTACACAAACTTGCCCTTCATCAAAGCTTTGGTGAGAATATCTCCAACCTACTCATTTGTTGAAATATTCTGAAGCTTCACAACTCCGCTTTGAAATCTGTCCTCGATGAAGTGATATTTGATCTCTATGTGTTTGGATCTGTCATGAAACGCTGGATTCTACGAGAGTTTTATGCAACTCTTATTGTCATAGTGGATCACCGTAGGATCCAACTCCATACTAAATAAACATCTGAGCATCTTGCGACACCAAATGGCTTCACAACTCGCCAAACTCGTTGCCATATGATCAGCGTCTACTGAACTAAGTGCCATGGATGTCTGCTTCTTGCTAAACCATGTTATCATTGTTGATCCCAAGCTAAAGCAACACCTTGAGGTGCTTTTCCTATCCACTGCACTCCCTACCCAATTTGAGTTTGTATAGCCTTGTAACTACACTCCACTACTCCTGACATACCTCAATCCATAATCCATTGTACCTCTTAGATGCATGAGCATGTGCTTTGCTGCAACCCAATGTACCATCCTCGACTCAATCATAAACTAGCTCAGGGTATTCACATGAAAGCATATATCTAGCCGAGCGTTGACCATATACATCAATGAACCAATCAACTACTTGTACACTGTAGGATCCACCAACTTTGAATCAGAAGCATCTAGCTTCTTTAGGTTGGTGATCATAGGTGTCGACATAGGCCTACAATCCTCCATCTCGGATCTACCCAAAATATCAACTGCATATTTTCCTTGTCCCAATAAAATCTCAATTGTCTACTGCCACACCTCTAATCCTAAAAAGTAGTGCATCATGCCAATGTCCTTCATCTTGAACTATGAAGCTAGATCTCTCTTGCACATCTCATTGAGCTTCTCTAACCTAATAAGAAACAAGTCATCAACATAAAGTACAAGTGTGAAATACAACTTGGGATCCGCCTCACTTTTGATGAAGCCCATAGCTAAGAGATACCCATCAATTTTCGATTAACACACCCTCAATTCTTGCTTGAGTCCGTATAATGCTTTCTTCAGCCTGCACACATGAGAATCTCTCCCATGCACCTCAAATACCTAAGGTTGCTCAATTTACACCTCTTCCTCAATCACTCCATTGAGGAAGGTCGTCTTCACATCCATCTAATGCATCCTCCGGCCCATCTGGTGCATCCTCCACCCCATCTCTGAAGCAATAGATATAACTATCCCGATAGAAGTATACCTGGCTATTGGAGAAAATATCTCCTCATAGTGTGCTCATAGTCTACTCTATAATGCCCCGTTTTGACATTACTACCTGAACTATATTATTATATGCTGTATTTGCTTGATTGCGAGATTTCGTCAGTTTGACGATACTGTGGACGTGTGGTTCTATTATTTTGTTGATCTATATGTGTGTGTGTGTGATGTTAGTATTAGGATACATAGTCATGTTAGATATGTATCATGTGTTAGTTATGTCTTAGATATGCAAGTTAATGAATGATGGGTACGCGGATACTGTTAAAGTTATTATTGAACGCAAGAATGTTATACCAGGTGCATGGTGAAAATAATGAATTGATTATTGTTGTTATGTTATGACGAAATGTATGTGTACATGTTGAGGATTTGTGCACGATATTCTAGATTGTATGTCTATGATTGACTTACAGGGTAAAATGGCTAAGTGATAGCTGGATCCTATGAGGTGGGTGAGCCTCGGTGACATGGACTCCGAAAGATAAACGGTATGCAGGTGATGCATTATTTACTTTCGCATGATTATTACGATGTTTATTATGATGTATGGGTGGGGTAGAGTTTCAGGAAACTCAACCACCCAGATTGGTTATACGATGACAAATTGAGTACAAGTGCAACGCAATTATTATGTCGGGTAGACATAGTCCCTTCTTCCATTACGGGGGTGGAGGCTTTACCCACCGTTTATCCCCGAAACTCAGAGTCATGGGAGGTGCTACGGCGCGCTCCCTAAGGTGTGTGATGATGACTGGTGGTTGCTTGCTAGGGAAGCTTGGTTAATGTAGTCGACACTTCCGCTTACGGGTTCTTGTTGGATCCGGTCATGGCTTGACACTTCAGGGTAGTCCAGCAGAGGAAATGATAGGATGTGGAAGTTAGTTGTGATTAGGTAGATGATGTAGGTAGATATGAGTAGTTTGAAGTCGGGAAGAAAACATGATCTAACTATGTATATTGAAAACCATTGATTGATTAAGTGTCGTAACTCTGTAATGTATGAATTGTCATAACTTAATAAGATTTCAGTTAGGTAAAAGATTGTACCTTGCAAACTATGTTTAAACCCGTGTTAGTAAACAATAAGTTTCGTAATTATGATTGATGTGTGTGATTTATTATTATTAGTGTACTTACGCAAGGTATGTAAGCAGTAGCTACGCTTACATAACTCGCCTACTTATTTATAAATTGCGTGAATTAAAACTGAACTATAATGTTTAGACATTAATTACATTATTACTACTTTTCTAACTGGGATATTAAATTAATACGTCGAGTTAGTAAATTTTGGTTAAATAACTGAATAGGATAATAGAGCGAATTAGGTGGTAATGAAAGACGATTAAGTAATAATGTTGATTATTGTCGATTAATGTTAATAATATTGATTAATGTTAGTCATGGTTGATTAATGTTAATAATGTTGATTAATGTTAATTATTGTCGATTAATGTTAATAATATTGATTAATGTTAGTCATAGTTGATTAATGATAATAATGTTGATTAATATTAATTATTGTCGATTAATGCTAATAATATTGATTAATGTTAGTCATGGTTGATTAATGTTAATAATGTTGATTAATGATAAATATTGTCGATTAATGTTAGTCATGGTTGATTAATGTCGATAATGTTGATTAATGTTAATTGTTGTCGATTAATGTTAGTGATGTTGATTAATGTTAATTATTGACGATTAATGTTAATATTGTTGACTAATGTTAATCAGTGTAAATAGTATAAGCTAGTTTAATTACCTTGTTATCATAGGCTAATGGTGTTAATAATATTAATTAAAAATATTATTAAATGGATTCCTTAAATTAACTATGTGTTAACAATGTCAATTAATATTAATGAGACTATTATTATCTTAAGTAATAGTTGTTAAATAGTTTAGTAATAAATTAAGGTACAATATGGTACTAGGTGGAAGAGTTTGATTAAATATTAGATAATATTATTTAACTAATATGATAATATATTGATAAAATTTCAGTGTAAATAATAGGGATTGTGTGAAGGTCGGTTGAATTGTGGAATATACTTATTCACCGTACTTTAAATAACTTTTACTAATAACAATGTGATAAAGTAAGTTTTAGAGTTAATTAAACAAATTGTAAAATAAATTGTGAATTATTAAATAAAATATTATATTTTGAAATAAGGAAAGAATATTAAAATAATGCAAGTTAATGTTTTGAGTCAAACGTTAAGGGCTCGAGGACTGACCTTGAGGTTAAAACATTTAAGATGGAGATAAGGGTATTAATGGCAGGGGGAGAGTCAGCAAAGAGGGGGATAAGGTCGAGAAGACAAGGGGGGAGAAATGATCTTCACCTTGGGATATTTTGAGAAATTACAAAGCAGAGATAGAATTTACAGAGAAGAGGAGAAGGGGGCTCTTGTTGGAGGGTTTACAGTGGAATTGAATTGGTTGGCTTGTACTCGGTTTGGGTTCGGGGGTCCAAAGGGGCATCTTTGGAGCTGGGTGGTCGGCGAGACCTCTCCGGTTGGTAGGGTGGCAGCTCAGTTTGGGTTGGTTGAGTTTCAGGGTTTGGGAATGCTTTGGTTGCATGGATATAGTAGGGCTTACAACACATACAACAAGCAGGACAAACACAAGGAAGCAGCAACAAAAGGGGGTCTACTAGCTATTTACAGGTATTTCTCATTCAAGTATAAATCCCTTCTAAATATTAATTATGAAAGTTATAACTCATGAAATTATTATTGAAATTTTATGCATATATATATATATATATATATATATATATATATGTTGCAGAAAATGATGGTAGAATAGTAATTAGTATATTTGTTTTACAAACCTGTGAATGATATTTCACATGATATTTTATATGCACTTAAACGAAAACAAAAACCCTAAACTAAAACAAAAATTTGAATAGTACCAAAAGAGAAATTTTTTATTGAGAAAATCAGATGTCTAGGAGCTGGGGTCTTAGATACTCCTTCCTTCTAGGAGAACCCTCTAACTATGAACCTCACCTTGTACTTCTCCACACTGCCATCCATAACATACTTGATCTTGTAGATGCATCTTGAACTCACCACAAATTTCCCTTTTGGCATCGACATTATGTCCCACACATCATTCTTCATGATGGATGCATACTCCTCCACCATGGCATCCCTCCAAACCTAATTGTTGATGTATATGTAACTTCAGAATGTATTTCACATATATGTATATTGTATTCCTATAGAGATGTTATTATTCCTCTATACGGAAGTGTCGTCATTTATATTGTAAGTGTCGTAACTTATATTTGATGGGTTATTAGACCACCTTTTCGGGGTCGGCCCTGTATAAGTCATGTGGGTCAAAGGGTTATTAGACCACCCTATTGGGGGCGGCCATGTGGGTCAAAGGGTTATTAGACCACCCTAGTGGGGGTCAGCCCAGTCAGCATTATGTTAAGTGGTTAAGTTGAGGCCGACCTAGTTGAGTAAAGGTCAAGTCAAGTTAGTGTATAAATAGAGAGCGTGTCTCTCTCATTTTATACATTCTATTCTCTCACTCACACTTTGGAGAGTGGCGCACTTGTGGAGGAGGAGGCTCTGCTGCTAGGAGAAGACTATCTCTTGTATTCTGGTTGTATCATTGCTCTATCTATCTTTGAGGAAGTTATTGGGGTTTTTCACCTTTATGGTTTTCTCCAAGTAAACTCTGTGTCTCTTGTGTGCTTGCATTATTGTGTCCATGATTGATATGCTGTACATGTTGTTCTCTCAGTTAAGATCCTAGATCAGATTGAAGTAAATTCTGAAAATTTAACATGGTATCAGAGCTAGCCTGAAAGAATGCATGATATGGCATGTATGACACTTGTTGCACTTACGATGCTAGGGCTTGATATAGCAAAAACCAGTCATCGTAGCACTTTCGCTATAAATCCATTTTGGCAAAGTTTTCGGATCTGAAAATTTTATAGGTTGAAGATCAGATCCCCATGTACCTTGTGTCCAAAGGACAACCTCTAATTCATTGTACTTTATGATTTATGATCTGTACAATATAGGGTTTCTGCCTCTTCCAGATCTGAGTCAAAATCAGGTGACCTTGGGAAAAAGGTCATAACTTGGGCTAGGAAGCTCCAAATGAAATTTCGTAAAAAGTGATAGGTAGTACACAGACTGTACTATCTCAGGAAATTTTTTTCAGAGGCCGAAGTTGAACTAGGGACACGTGGAACGCCGTACAAGTTCGCTCTCCTGTATTATCCCATAAACAGGTCACGTTGCGACAATTGACATAACTCTCTCTCAGAGAATCCAATTGAGGTCAGACCTGTCGGGATGGAAAGATAACAGGTCGGGCTATCTCAGGAAAATTTTTCAGAGGCCGAAGCTGAACCAGTGACACGTGGCACGCCGTACAAGTTCGCTCTCCTGTATTATCCCATAAACAGGTCACGTTGCGACACTTGGCATAACTCTCTCAGAGAATCCAATTGAAGTCAGACCTGTCAGGATGGAAAGATAACAGGTCGGGCTATCTCAGGAAAATTTTTCAGACCCTGTGGATCAAAAAGTTTGGAGTTACACCTGAAACAATCAGGTACATATTTCTGTCAAAACAAAATTATTTTTGAGTACCTTCATTCATGGCTTCCAGAATTTAGGGCTTCAGAGAAAGTTGGAATTTTTGTAATCGGAGACCACGGCTGGATGCTACTCATCAAAATCGAAATTTAGAGACCAAGATCAGATTTTTTGGTTGGGAAGAAGGCCGGGCTTGATCAAACCCCAGTTCGAGACTTTGATCGGAAAGATGGAAAATTAGCGCTTCTAAAAAATTTGGAATTTTGGAAATATGTGACCACGGCTGGAAGCTCCTCAGAAAAATCGAAGCTTAGAGTTTTGAATCAAATCTTTTGGTTGGGTGAAGCTCCGGGAAACTCAAACCCTAATTCAGGGTCCTCCCCAGTGAATCCGAAAATCTAAAAGGCAATTTCGAGGGGTGAAACTTTGCAGTTTTCAAATTCTGAATATACCAACTTGATCAGCTCATCAAGGCGCATATTTCTATCCTTTCGGAAGTTTGAAATTCAAAGTTTGATTTTTTGGGGTTTCTTTGACAAACCCTAATCTAGCTCCAGGTCCAGTTCTTGCAAATCAAGTGGATTGGGTTAATCCTAGAAGAAGATGGATTGGTCACCTACATAAGTGAAGAAGTTCCCGTCTCAGAGGGAGATGAGGCTAAGGCCTTCCATAAGAAGATTACAAGCAATCTTGATAGGTATGGCTTACAGGTATGTTTCATGGTTAAGTTTATCATATGTTTGTCTTCATATCATTACAGTACAATCTTGATTAATTACTGGATTTGTCGTATCACCTTAATAGAAGATATTCATTGATTAAGGTTTTGACACTTATGATTGTACTAATGCATTGTGATGTTGTATGAGGTTTATGTTGTTTGCTAACACAAAAGGTACACCAAGAAAGTCAAATCATGTTCTACTTCAAGAACATATGCTCATGGTGACATGAAGACAAAGATTCATCCATTGTCATGGATCACATAGAAGATCTACTTTCGAGGTATGTATAACTTGGTTCTACAATGGTTAACTTATGAGACATGCAGGTTACTAGCACAAGTCACTGAAGAGAACCAGAAGACATTATACGGGTATGTTAGACATAACTAGCTAGCATGCTAATCCAGGTATGTTTTTCCTATATCAAGCTAGAATCCTACCTTGGGTTAGGATCTTATACTGTTGTGTTGTTGATAATGATTATTCATGAAGTCATAGGTTTGAATAATCATGGTTGTATGCATATTATGTTTCTTACCATAATTGATGATATGACTAACCAGAAGAATCATGAAGGTATAGGTTTGAATAATCACGGGTTTTATGCATATTATATCTCTTATCTTGATTGATGATTCAACTAACCAGAAGAGTCCTATGATCAAATAAGAATATGTATGAGTAAAAGAAGATTTCCCTGAACCCTTGAATAATAATGTTTATTATCTGTGAATGATCATAAATATACATGTTTAAGATTATTGTGTTTTGATAAGTATTAAGATTATACTAATAAATGTGTGATTATGTATGAGACCTCAAGGATAACACAATGATGATACTAATAAGCATGCATAGTGATTAAGGATGGATGTAAGTTCAAGGACAGGTAATCCAGGAAGCAAAGATCAAGAGGGAGTACACTCCAGTTGTTCCTGCAAGAAAGCAAAGGAGCACACTTCAGTAGTTTCTGCAAGGATGCAGATATTCAGAGGGAGTTGACCACTTCTCACAAAAGAATGGAGTTGCAGAAAAGAAGCAAAGACTGAGAGGAAGTCAACCCAACAAACAAACAAAGATAAGTATTTGAATTGTCATTACTTGCATATTTTATTGTTTAAATAATATTGTTCAATAATGTATATACTGATGTTCTTAGAATTAGGTTGTGTATTATGCATATTAGAATAGTTGCATTGATGAACAGTATACTACTAATATGCATGGGTAAGTGGCCTATGGCACTGTACAACATTCCATTG
Organism: Larix kaempferi; assembly: GCA_027924585.1. Classification (NCBI taxonomy): domain Eukaryota; kingdom Viridiplantae; phylum Streptophyta; class Pinopsida; order Pinales; family Pinaceae; genus Larix; species Larix kaempferi. The sequence continues at coordinate 17,826,433 of BSBM01000205.1, forward strand.
CTACTTATCTAGAATGAAACCTCTTTGCTGACATGTTGGGAGTTATGCACACTCTTAACAATGTTCTGGTAGAGATTGGAAAGCATCTAGAAAGTTACGGGATAGGGATAAATGTTGTATTGAAGCATTGGATAAGATAATTGCATGACTGTATGACATATTTCTTTATGTGTAAGAATTTGTTCTGAAAACTATGAGATGTTTTCTAATCATGCAATTTAACTTGTTGTGTAGGAAATATCGTATGCCATCACCTACAAAAGAAGAACTACAACATTTGTTAAGCAACAAAATTATCTATTGAAGATATTGAAGTTCCCAGGATACGGGAAGAATGCCATGATCCGTCGATCATGAAGAACGATGTTTGGGATGCGGTCCCAAGAGCTGAAGGGAAGTCTGTCGTGACTTCCAAATGGAACTATTAGATCAAGCATGCTGCAGATGGCAGCATATAAAAGTGATGAAATAGAAGATACACCATATGGATTTCAAGACAACTTTCTTGAATGGTGTAGTTGAAGAAGAAGTGTATGTGGAACAACCACTTGGTTCTGAGACACATGATAGGAAATCATATATGTGCAGAACTTGGTATGGTAGGATAGGCAGTTTTCTATCCAGTTTGGTCTTTACCAAGAGTAAAGCAGGTTCCAACCTTTACTACAAGGTTGAGGAAGGCAATCCAGTGATACTACTATGTGGATGACCTGTTTGTATCAGGTGATGATAGATTGATTGTCGACACACAGCGGAAGCTTGCTGCCGAGTTCGAGTTGAGGAACTTGGGGATGATGCACTATTTGTTTTTGGCATGGAGGTGTGGCAGAGTGATGGAATCTTCCTTGGACAAGGGAAGTATGCAGTAGAGATCCTGAAGAGGTTTGGGATGATGGACTGCAAGGCTATGGCCACACCTATGGAATTGAACCTGAAGCGTCTGTGTGATGCTTCATCTGAGCCGGTTGATATCACTATGTATCATCAGATGATTGGGTCCTTGATGTACCTGACGAACACGAGACCAGATATTTGCTTTGCGGTGAACACATTGAGCTAGTTCCTGACGGATCCGAGGAGTGTTCACCTGGTTGCTGTAAAGCATGTTCTGAGGTACCTAAAGGGTATAGTGGATTTTGGGCTCAAGTATGAAGTGAATCAAAAGTTTGACCTGCAGGGTTATGTTGATTCAGATTGGGAAGGAAGTGCTGCAGATAGGAAAAGCACATCTGGGTTCTGCCTCAGTATGGGATCAGGTGTGATTTATTGGTTCAGGAGGAAGCAGTCCTGCGTAGCACTAAGTACAACTAAGGTAGAGTATGTTGCAGCCTGTTCAGCTAGGCAGTATGGCTACGGAAGCTACTGTCTGAGTTATTTGATCTCCCGTTGGATGCTACTGGTATCTTTTGTGATAACCAGAGTTGTGTGAAGCTGTCCGAGAACCCAGTGTTTCATGACAGGTCGAAACACATAGAGATCAAATATCACTATATCAGGGATATGGTGCAGAGAGGAGCTGTGAAGCTCCTGTATGTTGCGACGGACGAGCAGATTGCAAATGTGCCGACGAAGCCACTAGCTAGGGTGAAGTTTGAGTACTTCAGAGAGAGGCTTGGCGTTCTTCAGATCAAGGACACTTCAAGGAAGAAGTGATGGACACATTTGTTGAAGCCATTCCAAGCATGTTGGAAGGAGGATCCTTCACATGGCTGTGGATGTAAGCATTGGATGATGAGCATCAGGATGATGTTATGTTTTCTGCTGTGTATGATCAGTTGGATCATTTTTATATGTATGTATGCATCATGTTGGATGCTGGATATGATCAGTTGGATCATTTATATGTATATGTATGTACACATCATGTTGGATGCTGGATATGATCAGTAGGATCATTTGCATGTATTTTGTATGCATCATGTTGGATGCTTGGACCATGTATCTGTATATGTATCAGGTGGATACATTGTATGATCAGGTGGATCATGTATGGTGATATGTATCATGTATTTGTACTTTTATTAGGTGGATACATTGTATGATCAAGTGGATCATGTATGATGATATGTATCAGGTAGATACTTGGTATGCATTAGGTAGATGCATTATATGATCAGGATGATCGTGGATGACGAGCTTCAGAATGTTGCTCCAGATGACATGCAGCAGGATGTTGCAGTGATGATGATCAGGATGATCATGTGTACATCAGGATGATGTATGGTGAGTATCAAGTTGATACTCTATGGCCGTGGATCAGGTTGTGTAGATGAGCATATAATTTGGCCCTGGGAGATTTGCAGATAGTCTTTCGAGGTTTTTCCTATGGCATGTAATTCGTGCCCTGGGATATCTTGCAAATGCTCTTTCGAGGTTTTGCTCTGGGAAGACATATAATTTGGCCCTGGGAGGTCTGCAGATAGTCTTTCGAGGTTTTGCCTATGGCATGTAATTCGTGCCCTGGGATATCTGGCAGATGCTCTTTCGAGGTTTTGTCCTATGGCATATAATCTGTCCCTAGGAGATCCGATAGGTTGGGCTGTGTGCCCGTAATAAGTCCTGGGATGCTCTTGCGAGGTTTTTCCATGACCACATATAATCTGTCCCTGGGAGATCCTATAGGTAGAGCTGTGTGCTCGTAACAGCCTGGGATGCTCTTGCGAGGTTTTGTGGTGACCACATATAATCTGTCCCTGGGAGATCCTATAGGTAGAGCTGTGTGCTCGTAACGGCCTGGGATGCTCTTGCGAGGTTTTGTGGTGAGGTCACATATAATATGGTCCTGGGAGATCCTATAGATAGAGCCGTGTGCTCGTAATAGCCTGGGATGCTCTTTCGAGGTTTTGTGATGCACGTAATAAGTCTCGAGGATTCCACAGTATTGCCAGTGATGACGAAGACCTGCAGGTGGTGGGCCTACATCCAATATGAAAAAAGACTGGCTCTGTAGAACTTCCTATGACGAGTAGATTCAGAGATTGATTGAGATAGCAGCAACAATGACGATGATGATGACTCGATGACGATTATCCAGTGACGATGATCCAGAGAAGAGGACTTGTGTTAGAAGACATGTGTCGAGAAATACCTTCCTAGTTAAGAGGGAGTGTTGATGTATATGTAACTTCGGAATGTATTTCACATATATGTATATTGTATTCCTATAGAGATGTTATTATTCCTCTATACGGAAGTGTCGTCATTTATATTGTAAGTGTCGTAACTTATACTTGATGGGTTATTAGACCACCTTTTCGGGGTCGGCCCTGTATAAGTCATGTGGGTCAAAGGGTTATTAGACCACCCTATTGGGGGTCGGCCATGTGGGTCAAAGGGTTATTAGACCACCCTAGTGGGGGTCAGCCTAGTCAGCATTATGTTAAGTGGTTAAGTTGAGGCCGACCTAGTTGAGTAAAGGTCAAGTCAAGTTAGTGTATAAATAGAGAGCGTGTCTCTCTCATTTTATACATTCTATTCTCTCACTCACTTTGGAGAGTGGCGCACTTGTGGAGGAGGAGGCTCTGCTGCTATGAGAAGACTATCTCTTGTATTCTGGTTGTATCATTGCTCTATCTATCTTTGAGGAAGTTATTGGGGTTTTTCACCTCTATGGTTTTCTCCAAGTAAACTCCGTGTCTCTTGTGTGCTTGCATTATTGTGTCCATGATTGATATGCTGTACACGTTGTTCTCTCAGTTAAGATCCTAGATCAAATTGAAGTAAATTCTGAAAATTTAACACTAATGGCCTGTTGCCTTCTCAACATTGGTAGGCTCGGAATCAATGATGTCACCCATGAGTGCCATGTAACTTGGAAACTGTCTCAGTGGTTTGCTCTACCTGAAAGTACTCCTAGGAGCCTCCACATGCTTCTAAGCATCTTTCAGTGTCTGCTCTATCCATCTCGGCTTCCTCTTGATAGAATTAGAAGGAGCCTCCAACTCGTCCTCTTGATATGAAGAATGAGTCCCTGTACATGTTGGTGTTGGTCTCTTCTCAACCTTCAGAGCCTCTCGCTGCTCATCCTTTGCCACAATTGGAACTGTCTCATGTGACTTCCTAAAGGCTCGGTTCTCATCAAATCAAACATCCCTCCTTACAGTTATCTTCCCTAGTGCATGAAGGTATACCCTGTATGCCTTTGAAGTCTCATATTATCCCACAGAAATACCCTTCTCTGTTGAAGGTGCCAACTTTGCCCTCTTCTTTGATGGTGTAAGCACATACACCGAACATCCAAAGATATGAAAATGACCAATCTTTGTTCTCACTCTTGTGAATGCTCCGTCATGAATCTTGTCCCCCAAGACTTTATGAGGTCTCATGTTCTGAATGTAAACTGTGGTGTTGCATGCTTCTACCCAGAGAAACATGGAAAATCCCAATCATGGATCATTGCCTTGGAAACTCTAATGATGGAACTGTTCTTCCTCTTTGCAACCCCATTCTACTGAGGACTGTAAGGAATGCCATCTCCTTCTTGATTCCTGCCTCCTTGCAGAAATCCTTGAACTTGTTGCTTGTATACTCACCCCCATTATCTGCTCTTAGAGCTCCGATCTTCATCTATGTTTGGTTCTCCACGAGAGCCTTAAACTCCCGAAACCAATTGAAGACCTCATCCTTGGTCTTCATAAAGAAGACCCACATCCTCCTAGAGAAATCATCTATGAAGGTCACATAGTAGTTATACCTGGTCAACAACGATATTGACATAGGACCACAGATGTTTGAATGCACCAGATCCAATATCCCCTTGGACCTATTATCACTGCTAGGAAAGTATGTCTTGGAATACTCGCCAAGCACGCATCCCTTGTACACACTTTGCTACTCCACACTGAACTATGGAAGACTAGTGACAATCTCCTTTAGTATCGGTAAAGCCCTGTGATGCAAGTAACCCATCCTCGTATGCCATAACTCGCACAAACTATCATCGTCACTATGAACTAGAGCACGTACTTGTCGAGCCTTCAATAAGTACAATTTCCCCACTATGCTCCCTATTACTCGTCCTATATCTAAACTGAATCCTTTCGATTGAAAAAGTATTTGTTTATCCTAAAAATAGACTACATACCCCTTGTCTTCCAGATTAAAATCATTGGTAGGTTCTTTGTCAGCCCTGGTACATATAACACATCCTTCACCTCCAAAGGATCTCCTGACTCTAGCTGAAACTAACTATCCCCAGTCCCCCTAACACCATACTTGACATCATCACTAAGCTCCACATGTAGCTTAGAGTCTTCCTTTGTAATACTGGTGAATACATCTCTCAATCATGACATATGACGAGAAGCCCCACTGTCCACGAACCATGCATCCTTTCCCAAGGTGCCAGAAAGATAAGACATTAATGAGAACTCCTTCTCAAACTTTGCAGTGAACTCACCTACTTGTGTGTTTGCTGATCTCGCAACCTGTGCCTTACTCTTGCTCTTCTTGTTCATACATTGACCTGCAAAATAGCCAAACTTGTGACATGCAAAGCACTTGCCTTTGCTCATGTCCTTCTTCTTTCCATCCTGAGTGGAAGCCTCTCCACTTGTACTTCTTGGTCTTCATCCTGCCCTTCCTTGCATGACTCGCGAGAGCAATGTTTCCTCATCATCACCCTTTTGCTGGCCTCCATATAGAGACTCCTCTCGAATCTCTTCTTGGATGAAGTCATTCCACAACCTCTCCCAACTAGGAATATTTTCTCTTGCAACAATCACTTTGACGAAGGGAGCCCATGGCTTAGTGAATCCATTCAGGGAAATCCTCACTAACTCCTGATATGTCATGGTCTCCCCAAATGCTGCCAACTTATCATGAACTTTTGTGATATTGGTAAGATAAGAAGCTACTATATATGATCTGGACATCTTGGTGCCCTTAAGTTCCCGCTTTAACAACATCTTTCTATTGTGATTATTACTCTGGTACAAACTTGTTAGAGCCTCCTACATCACCCTAGCTGTCTTCTTCCCAGACAGATGAGGTATCACATGATCATAAGCTGCATTCAAAATGATCCTATTGGCTTTCACATCCTTCTTGGTATGCTCAGCCAATTGTGTAGCATCAATAGGAATGGTTTGTTGTTGATCTGCAAATTCCCAAATCTTGTTTTCCATTAGCACTAATGCTATCCTCTCCTTCTAGGGACTATAGTTGGATGCACCTTCCAACCGATCCTCATATCTCATTCCATTTGATATCATCCTGTCCAATCAAATAACTTGACCAATATATATATATATATATAGTTTGTTTCTATTGTAAACATTCACCAAGTGATTTTCTTCTCTCAGAGTTGATCTCGCTCTAATACCATGTTAAATTTTACTCAATACCAAATTTTGATTTATGTTCTCAATCATTTTTATATACATAAATTATAAACATAAATACTTGATATTTTTTTAAAAACTAAAATGGTTATTTGAATTGATAGGAAACTGGTTGGGCCGAAGCCAAAGCAACCGAGATTACAAAGAATCAAAATCCAGCTTCAACGGAAGACAAATTTCAATTCCGAAAGGAGCTATATTTCATGGTATAAAGGCATTTGTGAGAGCTTCATCAGTTTTGCTGAATACTCCTTGAGGCAGGAGGCAACCCAAGTTTGCTTTGAGGTCTGCTTCCGTATTTGATTCGCGGAGGATGTGGAAAAACTGAGAGGAGGCGAAGTCTTGCAGCATAAATCACAGCCTTTGCAGAGTCTTATTGAGAGTAGGATTGTTAAAATGATCATCCGTATTTAAATTTTTTATCAAAATTTCAGAGTCTCCATAAACTTGAATTTCTTGCATACCATTTTCACAAGCTATCTGGCAAGCTTTTAGCATCCCATGGATTTTTGCCTGATTATTAGTTATGTGACCAAGACCCCAGCTGAAGCTGTCCTTTCTAGTGCCATCCAAGGAGTATATTACTCCGCCTGCTTCAGCCATCCCTGGGTTTCCTTTGGAAGCTCCATCAAAGAAAATATAAACTTTTCCTTGTTTCCTCCACCAAGCTTGAAAAATTGTATCTGGATCTCTTAATCGCCATTCTGGAGTGATGAGGGGACGAATAGTATAGTTATTTCTATCCCTGAAAATAAATGTTCCCAACCATTTCTTTTCTTCTGGGTGCAGAGAACTATCTTTCTTGTAGATTAGCCGAGCCACTGTTTCTAGAAGGGAAGCTTTAGCCTTGCAGCCACCTTCGAAGGGGATCAAGAAGAGCTATTGAAGATCATATTGTTTCTGGCCAACCATAAATTCCAACACACATATTTGGGGATAGCCTACCAAATTCGTTTCCAAAGAGACTTGACTGGAATCACAAGAGAATAGTGCATCTTCTAGGTAGAAAATAAAGCAACCATAGTGATATGAGACGGGATTGTGGCATTGAGACCGTGGAGGAAAATTTTCTAGACTTCTTGGGCGAATGGACAGTCCACGAACATGTGCTCTATTGTTTCAAAATCATTACTGCACAGAGCACACCTATGTGGACCAATAATGCCTCTTTTTAACAGGTTTTCTCCAGTCATAATTTTCCTATGCATTAAGACCCAAAAGAAAAAATTAACCTTGGGAAGACTGAGCAGATCCCATACCTGCTTCCAGAAAGACGCTGGGTGAATCGAAACATGATGAGATTTGAGAGATGAGTATCCCTGCGCTGCAGTATAAATCCCAAACTTCCCCCATCCCCATTTATCCGGAGCATGCAGATGCATGAGATTCAAATCCGTTAGAATTGATAAAAGGAGATGCTGCTGAGCGTGGAGGTGTTATGAAATTAAAGGAAAGGCCCACGACTGCCAATTCCCTGAGTCATCCCAAACGGATATATCAGCCAGTGTATGGATTTCTTGGAGTGAAAGCCAATCTCGGATGCCAACAAGCTCTTCAGAATTTGCGATGGGAGGATGTCCCATGATACTGTTGAATATTGTAACTTCTAAGAATATTATATTTGTATATTATTTATTCTGGAGATGTTCCATGCGTCCGATGTGATTATACTATGAATCCAGAGATGTTTATTCCTCCGAATTGGTTGTGGTAACTAGGGTTATTAGACCCACGATGTGGGGGTCGGCCCAGTCAGTTATAATAGGGTATTTAACCTAATGGTTAAATACGAGCCTACATGTACTTGTGTAAAATACATGTCAGTGTAGTGTATAAATAGAGGAGGTATGTTCCTCATTTGACACACTCATTCACTTGAGAGAGGCGCACTTGTGGAGGAGAGGTCTGCTATGGTGGAGGAGGAGATCATGTATTTAGTTTGCATCTTTGTATATTGCTGGTCATCTATATTGAGGAAGCTTTACTGGGTTTTCTACCCCATGAGGGTTTCCCAGGATAAATTTGTGTCTCTTGTGTTTATGCTGTGCTTGTTGTTTCTTCAGTGATCCTGTATATGCTATTATTGAGAAATGGAATGTAATGCTACTATTTTCTGTCTTAGCATATTAAATTTTAACATGGTATCAGAGCCAAACTGAAGGAAGTCAAGGTATGGCACTTACGACACTTGCTTTACTTACGACAATTTGAAGGTTAGGGTTTTATATAGCAAAAACCAGTCATCGTGGAACTTTCGCTATAAATCCATTTTGGCGAAGGTTCGGGATCTGAAACCTTTATAGGTCGTAGATAACATCTCCAGGTATCTTGTGTCCAAAGGACACCCTCAGATTCGTTGTACTTTGTAAGTTATGATCAGTACAAGTTAGGGTTTCTGCCTCTTCCAGATCTCAGTCAAAATCAGGTGACCTAGGAAAAAAGGTGATAACTTGGGCTAGGAAGCTCCAAATGAAATTTCATAAAAAGTGATAGGTAGTACACAGACTGTAATATCTCAGGAAACGTTTTCAGAGGCCGAAGCTGAACCAGTGACACGTGGTATGCCGTACAAGTTTGCTCTCCTGTTTTATCCCACAAACAGGTCACGTTGCGACACTTGGCATAACTCTCTCTCAGAGAGTCCAATTGAGGTCAGACCTGTTAGGATGGAAAGATAACAGGGCGAGCTATCTCAGGAAAAGTTTTCAGAGGCCGAAATTCAAACAGTGACACGTGGCACTCCGTACAAGTTCACTCTCTTGTATTATCCCAAAACAGGTCACGTTGCGACATTTGGCATAACTCTCTCTTAGAAAATCCAATTGAGGTCAGACCTGTCAGGATGGAAAGATGACAGGTCAGGCTACTGCAGAAAAAAGTTTTCAGACCCTGTGGAGCGAAAATTTTGGAGTTATAGCAGAAACAATCAGGTACATATTTCTGTCAATACAGAATTATTTTTGGAGCACCTTTATTCATGGCTTCCGAAATTTAGGGTTTCGGTGAAAGTTAGAATTTTTGGAATCGGAATCCACGGATGAATGCTACTCAGGAAAATCAAAATTTAGAGACCAAGATCAAATTTTTTGGTTGGGTAGAAGACCGGGCTTGATCAAACCCTAGCTCGGGATTTTGATCGGAAAGATGGAAAATTAGGGCTTCAACAAAAGTTGGAATTTTTTGAAGTCTGTAACCACGGCTGGAAGCTCCTCAGAAAAATAAGAGTTTAGAGCCTTGGATCAAACCTTTTGATTGAGCAGAAGAGTGGGCTTCATCAAACCCTAGTTCGGGATCCTGTCTAGAAGATCCAGAAGTTTCAAAAGCAATTTTGAGGGGTCAAATTTTGGAATTGAAGTATGCTAGCTCAGCAAGACACATCCTTCCATTCATTCGAAAGTGTGAAAGTCAAAGATTGAATTTTTAGGGTTTCTCTAGAAAACCCTAATCAAGCTCCAGATCAAGTTTCAGGGGGAGTTGAGGCTAAGGCCTTACATAAGAAGACTACAAGAAGTCTCGACAGGTATGACTTAAGGAGGTTCAGGTATGTCTTGAAATCTTATTCTTGATTAAGTTCATGATGTGTTTGTCTTCATATTATTTATTAGTACAATCTTGATTAATGTTAGAATTGTCTTATCACCCTAGTAACAGTATGAATGCATGAAGACATTCATTGATTAGGGCTATATGGTTGTACTAATGCATTATGGTGTTGTGTGAGGTTGATGTTGTCTGCTAACAAGATACAGGTACATCACAAAAGACAATTCAAGTTCCATGACCATGACAACATGAAGACAAAGACTCACGAGGTATGTATGACTTTGTTATATTATGTTTAACCTATGAGACATGCAGGTTATAGCTCAGGATCTCTAAATCATTGAAGAGATTGTTTAGGTATGTCGTACATAACTAAGCAGGTATACTAATCCATGTATGTTTTCCTATGTCATGTTAGAATCTTACCTTGTGTTATGATCCCTTATGTAAGTATACTTGGTATGATTGGTTAGTAATCAAGGGTTTATGCATATTATGTCTCTTATCTTGGTTGATGATTTAACTAACTAGATCAAACAAGAATATGCATGAGTAAAAGAAGACTTCCTTGAAACCCTGAATACTAATGATCATGACTGTACATATTCAAGATTATTTAGAATTAGAATGTTTTGATAATATTGAGAATATACTAATGAATGTATGTTTGTGTATGAGATCATGAGGATGACACTAGTGTACACTTGAGCATGCACAATGGTACAGAATGAATAGAAGTTCAGGAAACATACAGAAGATCAAGCGGGAGGCAACCACACAAACATAAAAGATAAGTATTTGAGTTGTTATTAGAAATAGTAAATGATATTGCTTGTATGCATATTTGTATTCCTAGAATATATTATGCTGAGTGTAAACATTCATAAAGCATTGAACAGTATACTACTAATATGCATATGATTGGCAAGTTGGACAAACATTCCATTGTTGCTTGTCTAGAATGAAACCTCTTTGCTGACATGCTGAGAGCTGTGCACACTCTCGATAGTATGTTCTGGTAAAGATGGAAGGCATCTAGATAGCTACTATATGCATACAGGACATGGGAAAGTGTTGTACCAAAGTATTGGTCAAAATAGTTGCATAACTATGTAAATGATATCTGTATGCATAATAGGTTATCATGTCAATAAGATTTGATGATTATGAAGTATTACTAATCATGTACTTAATTTTGATTTGTAGGAAGAGAATCATGATGAGATGTTTTGCTCCAAGGGACTAGATAAGACCATTCTCTTAATGATGTAATTAAAGAAGAAGTGTGAATCAGGTTCTGTATGGGTACCCAGGATCGGTAGTCAATTGATGAGCTTAATTATCATCATGGGTGATGTGGATCTCAACCTTTGCTACAAGGTTGAATATGGCTTCTATACACATATGACATAGATGCAAGAAGGAACCCACCACAGAGTTCGAATGATTTTGAGGCTCATATTAGTAGACCCATCTGACGAGAGATGGCACAGATAGATATGCAAAAGATCACTCAATGCAGAGTGTGAATAATGGACAATTGACAGCTTCATGACAAAGCTCGGGCTTTACCAGAAGTAAAGTTGTTCCTAACCTTTACCTTAAGGTTGTGGATGATGAACCTATCATACCATTATTGTATGACGATGATCTCTTTCTGACAAGGAATGAGAAACAGGTCATGAAAATGGCTGCAGAAATGAAAATGAAAGATCTCGGATTAATGCACTACTTCTTAGGTCTAGAAGTATGGCAAGATCCAAAAGGAATCTTTTAAATCAAGGTAAGTATGCTGTGAAGTTTCTAAAAAGACTTGTTATGTTGGAGTATAAAGCCATGGCCACTCCCATGGACTCCAACTTGAAGTTATTAGTTAATGACTCATCGTATTTAGTGGACCTAACCCTATATAGACAAATCATTGGGTCATTGATGTATTTAACAAATACTAGGCCAGATATATGCTTTGCTGTAAATACCTTAAGTCAGTATCTAGTAGAACCTAGAAAGGTTCACTTAATAGCTACAAAGCATGTAGTGAGGTACCTAAAAGGTACATTAGATTTTTGGTCTATATTATCTTGGAGGTCATGAACTCCGTTTACATGGTTACTCAGATTCTGATTGGGCAGGAAGTGTCTCAGACATAAAGAGTACATTAGGTGGATGTTATAGTCTTGAATCTGCCATGATCTCATGGTTCAGCAAGAAACAATCTAGTGTGGCTCTCAGTACTGCTGAAGCAGAATATATGGCTGTCTGCTCTGCCAGCTGTGAAGCAGTATGGCTTCAGAAGCTTTTATATGGAGTGTTTGACTTAGAAATGGATCCCACTGTGATTATGTGTGACAATCAAAGTTGCATTAAGATGACTGAAAATCCTGTGTTCCATGATAAGTCAAAACACATAGAGATCCGATACTTCTATATACGAGATATGGTGCAAAGAGGAGTTATCAAGCTCGAATATATAAGCACTGAGGATCAGATTGCTGATATCTTGACTAAACCTCTGTCTCGAGTGAAGTTTGAATACTTTCGAGACAAGCTTGGTATAGTTCAAAAGAACTCTCCTCGAAAGGGGGAGTAGCATAGTATCTGATAACAAGTCTGCCTCATCAATGATGAGGTTACCTATTCACTACACTTAGTTACCTAGAATTATTTAGATTTAGGACTCTTATATTTTTACTTTTGATGATAGATGTATTAGTGAGAATACATGCTTTTGATGATAGATGTATTAGTGAGAATACATGCTTTTGATGATAGATGTATTAGTGATATACATGTTTTGATGATAGATGTATTAGTGATATACATGTTTTGATGATGATATACATGTTTTGATATACATGTCTCGATGATGAGGATACATGTTTTGATGATGATATACATGTTTTGATATACATGTCTCGATGATGAGGATACATGTTTTGATATACATGTTTTGATGATGATATACATGTTTTGATGATGAGGTTACATGATGCCTTGATGTATTGATACGTGTTTGTACTTGTATGGATGAAGATACTTGTACCCATAGTGATGTGGGGATTGGATCATCCCTGGACTTCAGTCCTAAAGAGAGCCGTAGACGTATGTCTTCAAGAATGAAGTCCTTGGTGGACTTGAGGGGATTGGATCATCCCTGGACTTCAGTCCTAAAGAGAGCCGTAGACGTATGTCTTCGAGAATGAAGTCCTTGGTGGACTTGAGGGGATTGGATCATCCCTGGACTTCAGTCCTAAAGAGAGCCGTAGACGTATGTCTTCGAGAATGAAGTCCTTGGTGGACTTGAGGGGATTGGATCATCCCTGGACTTCAGTCCTAAAGAGAGCCGTAGACGTATGTCTTCGAGAATGAAGTCCTTGGTGGACTTGAGGGGATTGGATCATCCCTGGGCTTAAGTCCTAAAGAGAGCCGTAGACGTATGTCTTCGAGAATGAAGTCCTTGGTGGACTTGAGGGGATTGGATCATCCCTAGACTTCAGTCCTAAAGAGAGCCATAGATGTATGTCTCCGAGAACAAAATCCTGAATGAACAGGTAAGGGGATTGGATCGTCCTCGGACTATTAGTCCTTTGAATTGAGCCGTAGACATGATGTCTCCGAGAACTAAATCCTGAATGAACAGGTAAGGGGATTGGATCGTCCTCGGACTATGGTCCTTTGAATTGAGCGGTAGACATGAGGTCTCCGAGAATTGAATGATAGGACTGGATCGTCCCTGAACTTCGGTTCAAAAGGTACATGATAGGACTGGATCGTCCCTGGACTTCGGTTCAAAAGGTACATGATAGGACTGGATCGTCCTTGGACTTCGGTTCAAAAGGTACATGATAGGACTGGATCGTCCCTAAACTTCGGTTCAAAAGGTACATGATAGGACTGGATCGTCCCTGGACTTCGGTTCAAAAGGTACATGATAGGATTGGATCATCCCTGGACTTCGGTTCAAAAGGTACATGATAGGACTGGATCGTCCCTGGACCTCAGTTCAAAATGTACGTGACAAATCCTAGAATTGTTCTAGGTTACATCCAGCATGAAACAGGGCTGGCTCTGTAGATGTGATACATCCAGCATGAAACAGGGCTGGCTCTGTAGATGTGATACATCCAGCATGAAACAGGGCTGGCTCTGTAGATGTGATACATCCAGCATGAAACAGGGCTGGCTTTGTATATGTGATACATCCAGCATGAAATAGGGCTGGCTCTGTAGATGTGATACATCCAGCATGAAACAGGGTTGGCTCTGTAGATGTGATGCATCCAGCATGAAATAGGGCTGGCTCTGTAGATGTGATACATCCGGCATGAAACAGGGCTGGCTCTGTAGATGTGATACATCCAGCATGAAACAGGGCTGGCTCTGTAGACGTGACACATCCAGTATGAAAGAGGACTGGCTCTGTGGCGGTAAATCCTAGATCTGATCTAGGTCACATCCAGTATGAAAAAGGACTGGCACTGTGGTTGGGATTAGATCGTCCCTAGACATGAGACTTGTCTTAAAGAGATAAGGATTGATCATCCTGGAACTTGATCTGGATTGTATCATCCATGGACCTATGTCCTAAAGAGAGCAGGATTGATCATCCTGTAATATGATCGTGTGATGACGATGCTGATGATCGATGTTGATGATCGTGTGATGACGATGCTGATCGTGTGATGATGATGCTGATGATCGTGTGATGACGATGCTGATGATCGATGCTGATGATCGTGTGATGACGATGCTGATCGTGTGATGACGATGCTGATGATCGTGTGATGACGATGCTGATGATGACGATGCTGATGATTGAGTGATGTCGATGTTCCAGTAACTAGTTGAGTTACTGATGATTATGAACTGAAGAAAGCTTCCGATGATATAGATGTATCATGTATGATGTATGACTCGTTGCTCCTGCGGATGTTGTTATAATATCCTTCTCGTTAAGGGGGAGTGTTGAATATTGTAACTTCTAAGAATATTATATTTGTATATTATTTATTCCGGAGATGTTCCATGCGTCCGATGTGATTATACTATGAATCCGGAGATGTTTATTCCTCCGAATTGGTTGTGGTAACTAGGGTTATTAGACCCACCATGTGGGGGTCGGTCCAGTCAGTTATAATAGGGTATTTAACCTAATGGTTAAATACGAGCCTACATGTACTTGTGTAAAATACATGTCAGTGTAGTGTATAAATAGAGGAGGTATGTTCCTCATTTGACACACTCACTCACTTGAGAGAGGTGCACTCGTGGAGGAGAGGCCTGCTATGGTGGAGGAGACGATCATGTATTTGGTTTGCATCTTTGTATATTGCTGGTCATCTATATTGAGGAAGCTTTACTGGGTTTTCTACCCCATGAGGGTTTCCTAGGATAAATTTGTGTCTCTTGTGTTTATGCTGTGCTTGTTGTTTCTTCAGTGATCCTGTATATGCTATTATTGAGAAATGGAATGTAATGCTACTATTTTCTGTCTTAGCATATTAAATTTTAACAGATACTATCGAGCCACACCAGGGTATGATTCTTGTTTCCAGGAGTTCTGTATAAGTATTTTCGGAAGAAATCCATATCATGGCGACAAAGGTTCCAAATCAACGTTTCTTTTGGGGTGTTACCTGCCTGAAGGTTTCTCAAGGAGACTCCATTGAGATATTTTTTCCTAAGAATTTGGCTTACAGGGTGTCTGCCATTTGAATAAAGTTTCCACAGAATTTTGCTTCCCAAAGCTATGTTAGCTAGACCAGGATCGCGGATCTGTAAACCTCCTTCAGAAAGTGGACATTTGATAGTGTCCCAATTAACAAGATGAAATTTCTGATGGTTGCCTTTACCTCCTCGCCATAAAAAAATCTCGAATCAACTTTGAGACCTGATCCATGAATGCCGTAGGAGCCAGAAGGAAGGATGCTTGATAAAATTGGTAAGGCTGAAAGCACTGATTTTATAAAAATAAGTTTACCAGCATGAGTGAGCCAATTCCCACCCCAAGCAACAATTTTCCTCTTGAATTTGCATAAAACTTCATTCCACAACTCATATTTGTTGGATCCCAGGGTTAAAGGAAGCCCAAGATAGTTAATTTTTTCCCAAGAGGCGTAGCCCGAAAATCCTAGAAATTGATCAATTCTCAGAATAAGTTGTTGATCAACATTCCACCCATACACTGCACTTTTCCTGTTATTGATGAGGGCACCAGAAATATTGCAGAAACTGAGAAGGATTTCATTGAAGACCTTAGCTATCTTTGTGGAGGCTCCACCCAGCAATAGAGAGTCATCAACGAATACGACATGATTTAATGGGTCGAGGCCCATCATCACCCTAATACCTGGAGTTGTACCTGCTCTCTTTGCTTCAATCAACTTTCTACTTAATGAATCTACCATCAATATGTACAGGAAAGGGGAGAGAGGGAAACCTTGCATAATTCCCCTCGTAGCTTGAAAATAATTAGCAGGTCTTCCATTGACTAACGGGGCTATCCATGGCTTTTCGGTGCAGGCTTTTATCAGATTGACAAAATCAGTACTAAAACCAAAGGAAAGAAGAACTTTGTAAAGGAAAGAGAGTTTTACTTGGTCGAATGCATTTGTCATGTCGAGCTTTATGAGCATCCCTTTCTCCTTCCGCTGATAGCTGGAATGCATGGCTTCTTGAACCTGAATAACGTTATCCAGGATATGTCTTCCTTTAACAAATCCACCTTGCATCAGAGAGATGAGTTTCTCTAGAAGCGGTTTAACTCTGTTTGCCATCAACTTAGCAAGAATTTTATACGAGGCATTACACAAAGAAATTATCCTAAATCTATTAAAGGATCCCGGGCTCACTTCTTTGGGTATTAAAGCTAAAAAAGTGGAGTTAGTACTACCTCCCACTTTAGCTTTTTGTTGGAAAGACTTAATCATTCTCAACAAATCTTTCTTAATTATATCCCAACATGATCTATAAAAGTGAATTGAAAAACCATATGGTTCTGGTGCTTTGTCGAGCTCCATAGACCAGATAACTTTGCAAATTTCTTCTTCAGAAAATGGCTTCATGAGAACATAATTGTCTTCCCTACTGACAAGAGAAGGAATGTGCGATAGGAAATCAGAAGTTTCCTTCTCACAACCATCACCGTCTTCTTTATAAAGATTCTGAAAATGGATTTCTGCTGCTACTTTAAGCTGATCACGACCTTTGTAAACCGTCCCTTCAGGAGATATAATTTTTGAAATATGATTTCTAGAGAGACGAGCTCTATATTGCCAATGGAAGAATGAGGAGTTTCGATCACCAGCTTTAAGCCACAAGCTACGAGACTTTAGCCTCCAATGCTCTTCTTCTTGTCGAAAGGAACAAAAGGATTTGAGTTGGACAACATGTTCCTTTTCTATTTATGAGATGGTAATTTCTTTACTTTCCATTTCCATTTGCATATTTGCAAGTAGCTGAACAGTCTCCTATGACTAGAGGGGGTATTGTTAGGATTTTTGATCCAATCTTTTAGAGCATACTTTGTTGTCTTTAGTTTCTGCTCCCACACATAGCTAGGGGACCCTGTGGCTGGAGTGGACCAGGCTGTTTGGACAACTTCCAAGAACCCATCTTTTTCAATCCAAAGAGGGATGAAACGAAATGGTATAGGACCCAAGTTTTCTTCCGCTTCCAATATTAAGAGAATAGGCTTATGATCAAAGATAAGATCTAGGAGAATTTTGGAGGAAATTAATCTCTTTTCCATCAGAAGAGAACTCTGGACAAGAAACCTATCTAGCTGTGCTGAGATGTGATCATCACCTACTCTATTATTTGTCCATGTATACAGCCCTTTCCAAGGCTTGAAGTCAAGGAGATCGCATTGCTGAATTAGTTCCTCCACAAAGGGAAGCATTTGGTCCTTGTTGCTATTACCTCTTCTCTTTTCATTATGATCAAACACGAAGTTAAGGTCTCTGGCTAAAATGATATTCGTAAGGGTGTATGAATCTAAAAAATCTGAAAGAGAATGCCAACAGTCTTTCTTTTCAGAAAAGAGGACTAGAACATAGAGATTGAAAAGAGAGAAGGTTAAATTACTAGGAGAGTGTCGAAGCTTGGTGAAAATCCAATGTTGAGTCTCAAAGGAGCTTTCTAACCGAAACATGTCTTCCGACCACAGAGTTGCAAGGATGCATGAGGAGCCTCTTGCACTAATGGCCTTCCCTACATTTTTCTTCCATTTTAATTTGCTGATTTCAAGAAGGGTATCCCCTGCAATTTTTGTCTCTTGGAGCAAGAGAATCTCGGGAGATTCAATTTTCATTAGATCTTTAACTGCGTCGGCTTTCAATGGATTCCCCAAGCCTCTACAATTCCAAGAGACTACACGCATTATTTACCGGGGGTGGAGTGGACATTTCAATTGTGGATTGGCTTCCTTGCGTTTTTTGCCTTTTCGCTTCTTCTTCTCTAGCTTCCTTATGCGATTTCCTCCCTGCTCTCTTCGTGGACCTCCCGAAGGTCTCATCCTTCGAGGAACCAGAGTTTTCAGGTGGCTTCTTTCTTGTCATTTCAGCATAGGAAGGGGGGGAAGAGGTTTCTAAAGGAGAATCGGGTTGGGCTGTCTCTACCTTATCTTTTAGTGCAACAGGAGTTTGCTTTTGCTGCTCTACCTCCTCTATTGATAAATCTGAGTCAGGTGTGCGGAGGGATTCAAAGGGGATTTTGGATGCATTTGCTGTTGAAGGGGTTGAAATCCCTTCTCCATGAACCTGCCCTGAAGTGGAAGTTCTAATTCCCTTTGGCACCCCTTTCCCTTTGGATCTGCTGTCTTGTTTTAATGGAGCTGCTTTCGGATCCTGAGTCCATTGTTCTCCTTTCAATTTCTCTTCATCTTCCTCAGCCTTCTTTTTGCAATACCTTGCAAAGTGACCATAGCCATGGTAATGTCTGCATTTGAATGGAAGTTGTTCATAGTCCAGTTCTTGGATGTGTGTTCAGTCTGCCACCGTAATTTTTATGGCTTCCGGTAGCCCTACTTCAAAATCTAGCTCAACGTAAATTCTTGTACAAGAATACTGATCTTTTCTCTCTGCTCTGTCAATATAGTTTCCAAGAGTGTTGCCGATGGCTTCAAGGGACTTCGGGTTCTAGCAATGCAGGGGAAAATGTGGGAGGCGTACCCATACTGGGACTGCCGATGGAACATCTTGAGTTGGGTCAAAATAGGGAGTCCATTTATTTAAGTACAGACCCTGAGGACCCATAAAATATGGACCATTCCTGAAAAATAAGATTTATGTCTTCAACATTATAAAAAACGAACACAAAGAATCCTTTCCCGACCAAATGACTTTTGATACCTTCCGTGACTAGCGGTCGCCAATTTCTCTGCACCCATGCTTCCACAGCTTTAGGGGAAGGCCATAGACTTGTAAGCTGTCCAATGTGATCTCCTTCAGCTAGGTTCAGTGCAGACCGACAGGATTCCTCTTCAGGGAGAGAAACCGTAGGTATATTGTCCAGTTTCTTCACAAATTTTTGCTGGGAATCAGATGCAGGTCATTTGCTACCGGCCGCCACCAACTTTCTGAATGCCGTGATATTAGGAGGTGGAGGAGGGAGGATCTCGGGGATCCCTCCTGGGGCCATGGCGGACGAGGAGCAGCAACACCAAAACCTCACGCACCCTGTCAGGAAAGGATCTCGAATCCTGGAAAAAACAAAAATTCAAACGAAATCAAGAAATGCAGAGCGCCAATGCTCGTAAAAGTCTTTTAAATACTTGATATTTTAACCAATAGCTTTATAGCGGAATAAACAGGAAATCAATCACACATTTGACACAGTTATTTACCCTGGAAAACCCCAATGGGGAAAAATCAGCATTGAATGTTCTTCTTTATTAATCTTGGCTCACAGAGAAAATAAAAAATTACAACAAAGGAACTTGTAACTTAGTCCCTTAGGAAAATCAGCCTCTGACTGAATCAACCCTTCTCGAGAAAAACGACACACTGAAGAGAAATCGACCCAGGAAAATCGACATACCCAATTCGACCAAGCGTCACCCTACCAACTCCCTACGTAAGCTTACGTAAGTCGTACATATTGTACAACCCTCTTTGCGGCTTGGTACAGATCAACCTCTTGCTGGTTCAACTGTTATAGATTGACCTCTCTTTCTCTCTCTCTCCCAATGAATCAACCCCCTCTCTTTTCTCCCAGATCTTCCTCTCGCTGCAAATCTCTTCTCTCTTCTCCTCAGCCATTGAGTCTCTCACTCTTCTCTTCAGAAAATCTCTCTCTTGAAATGATCTTGTGATCTTGTGTGTCTTTGTCCTCTCCTTAGGATTTCTTTTATAGCTTCTCAATGACCAAAACCCTAACCCCCAACCTCCAAAGTGATGGATGGTCAAGATAAGATCTTGAGATTCACTTAAGATCAACGGTTGTGACTTAATCTTGAGTTCACTTTTTGTCATTAGCTAACATTAATATAATTGACGTGCTTTTCCTAAGTTAGACTTAGGAAAGAGATATAAAAGTCACTTACTCTCTCAAGCAAATACCTAGAGAGGTAATTTGGACAACTCCCTTGCTAAACACATAGTCTACCCAGAAGCACATGTCCAAGATCAACTTGCTTCATAACTTAATAGTGTAATGACTACAAATGAGATAATGAACTCATATAATAGGAATTTAGACACTTGCAGATGTAGTCCCTAACCTTGAGTATTGGACCTTTAGGGTCCCCATTAACACCCATGAGGCAATATGCCATGATCACTAAAACTATATAAACATAATCCTTTGGGGTCATAAGACATCTTTAAAGGGTTAAGATAAGATAATTAAGCTACATAACATTAACATTCCCTATCAACCTAGAAAGTCACCACACACACACACACACATATATATATTTGTTATAAACATTTAAAAGAACTATTTCTAGACTTTCTCGTGTATTTTTGTTTCAATGAAATAGGGGCGTTGAATCATGGATGGTTATGTCCTTTCTATTGAAACATCTTTACAATACACATAATTTTTGGCAACTCATAAATAAATAAATAAAGAAGGATGAGCTATGTTGTTATGTAGTGATATAAAGCAGTTGGGATACACGAACAATACATAGATCAAGGTGTGGCAATGATGGTCACATGTGGGAGAAAAATTTGTAGGAGTTGGATAACTTGCCAACGATTTGTCCTAGAAGTCAAATGGCCCTAGGAAGTCATTTAATGGCCCATGCTTTTAGAAGAAAGAGTTTACATAGGCCTTTTTTTGATTTAGCTTTTTTGGAATCTTATTGTTGAAAATCAAAATCACCCACAAAGTGGTTGAAATCATCCATTTGTTTACACATACTGATTCAGTAGCATCAAAAACCCTTACAACATTATGATTTTGCAATCTCAATAGTTAAAATTTACAATTCCATCACAAGAAAAACATTTGTGTTAGATTCCCGCATAAAAACTTTAGTTTGTCATCTTATGAAAAGACATTGGGGAAAATAACCATGACAACCTTGTTGGAAAAAAAATAATTATGTTTTTGTGAAGATCTTCCACTTAAGGGAAACTAATGTATGGTCCACAAAAAAAGAAACTTCTTTATGCTGGTTAGACTACAGTGTGTGACATCCAATATTTTATATCACACATTATACATTTAGTTTGATTTTATGTTTTGTTAAATGTATACCAGTTCAAAGTTGATTCACAAGTATAATTACAACAATCCATATGACACAAGATTTTTTGTTTAATAATATCTTGTAAAGTATGTCCCTATTTATACATTGTCAAAATAAGCACTTAAAAATGCACAAAAGTTCACTCATTTGTTCAATTCAATCTCTATGTATTACAAATTTCCTTTGGATAAATTTGAATCATACTTAATATTCATAGTCACATAACCAAAGATCTTGTAACATGTCATTTAAGAAAATGTAATAGTATTATGATAATAATAACTTAACCTCTTATCAATCATATTATTCACATAAAATAAACTCTATACCAATAAAGACACAAATAATACAACATATAATTAAAAATAGTTCAACAAAAATCAACATTCAATATGAGCAATTACCTCCTTGTAAATATAATGTTTGTGTTTTTTAAATTAATGAAATTTTTACTTTTCAATATACAAGTTAGGCTAACTTGAACATAACATCTAACTTTGAATGTGGGGTTACAAGCCCCTCCTTACACTAACATCCATATCCTTACACTAACATCCATATGATTGTAGGTTAGCCATTAAGGTTGTATAGACATAATGATTCATTGGAACAATATGTCCAAAGAATTACAAGTTTATAAGATACATTTTAAAGGGCTATGTCATTCAAACAAAATTAACCATAATAACAAAGCCTTGCATCTTCATGCTGAATTCCATCGTTGCTGCACATAAGAGGGAGAAACAAAAAGAGCTATACTACAAGAAGAATATTGCATTTAATGTGGATTTATTTTTTGTTTCTACATATTGTATGAATTGTATTCTCAAATCATGTAATTTTTTGTTTTAACGTATATACTATATTATATTAAACTATACATGTTTGTGATTAATTGATAAATATGAAGTCAAGAATACTCAATTATAATGTTCTCATATTAATAATTTATCACACATAAACACCAAATGTCTTTAGATCTCCTTATTCTAATTTCAAGATATATCTAAAACACATTTACTACTAAAAACTAAATAATTTTATTAGAAATTTGATACATAATACCTTTAACATTTCTTTTGGCTATCAAACTCTTTTAACCAACCTCCTTTTAAACTTTTTGCAAAATCTCTTCATTTCCCATTTTAAATTTTTGCAAAATATCTTCACTTCCCATTTTAAATTTTTGCTATTTTAAGTACAAAATATCAACTTTTTACATAAAAATTACATGTTACACTTAATTTGACTTTCTGTGCTCAATTTGGAGGTTACATTTTACATTTTAATATAAATAATAAATATGAAGTGAAATTATATAATCAGAACCGCCATTCCAATAACACAAAATCCAAATTTTTTTATAAAAGAATTACTAGTTTCCTTTAAAAATTCCAGAGCTCTTTCATCCCAACCACGTGAAGGACATAGCTAATATTGTGCACAATTTCTATTTTGCTATTGTTCTTTTAGGCGATATTCAATTGCTTCTTGACATGATCAAATTTCCTGGGCTTGTGTGCAAATGTTTATATGTCTATTGGGTTTATTCAAAAGCGAGTATCACTGGAGAATTCTGGAGAACGCTTTGGAGCAGATCGCTTCGATCGTTGAGATAGCAGAGCAATTAAATACACTTTGTCAAATCCTTTATGTCTTCTGGCAATAGCAGGGTTGATCAATGGGACTTGACAACAACAATGAACCATACAACAAACATAGATCTGACTCTTATGGTTGTGGGAGAGCGTTTTGGTAGTCACTTTGCAGAAACCTCATGATTATACATGAGCTTGCTAAGATCAAAGAAATAAATATCAGACACAGAAAACTGGCTTTTTTATCTTGTACCTGGTAGATCTGTCCTGTGGTGCTGCGCCTCAATTTCAAATATTAGTTGAGATCAAATTGCTTAGATCGCAGAATGAACACTTCATAGCACACTATCATTTGAAGCTCTTGGACGGTGTTGTTCATTGCTCAGAGCCATAGGATCAAAACACGAATCTGTGGGGCGCTATGGAGACTGGCTAAAGGCTCCTCCAAATCATAATCATGGAGTTGTTGATTAGATGTGCTTAAACACATCATGATATCCTCTTCATTGATAGATTCCATAATGCAAACGTCCTTTTTTGTGTCTCTAGTTAGCGCGAACTTTTCACTTTCAAATAGGCACTTCCATGTCTCAAGCAGGTGCTTCCACGATCACTTTACACAGTTTTTTCCAATCATTTGATTTGGCAACATATAAGTTGAGATACAAAATATGAGGGATGCACCGTCACCATAGAATTATAAGTCATGAGGGATGCACCGTCACCATAGAATTATAAGTCCTCAAGACCACGATATTGCAAATTTGAGGTGAATAAATTTTTATATGATGTTTTAATTTTAATATTGCTTTTCATTTGATGTTTAACTCTTAATTTTACTCGTCATAATAATAGTTGATTTTTTTTAAATAACATTTATAATTGCTCCACATCCGAGAACTGGAGGAATGACTTTGCATGATACAGAGGGTTTTCTGATTTGCTCGGCGGTGATTTTTTCGGGGCCCTGAGGCGATTCCGCGTGAGGGTTTGGCCCTTAGTGCGCGACTGCTGTCAGCGGCTATGGGTTCTCGTGGAGGGGGCTCCCCCCCCTCCAATCAGCGGCACCAGAATGGGCAAAGCAGTGGATCGACAAAGATTAACCCGAAAGATCGCAGGGAAGACAGAAGTGAAGGATCTGGAACCAAAGATCAATCTGGGCCAAGACGCAGACCATGGGGATGCATTCCTAGATCTGCAGAGATCCCAACCCTTCATATTCGATCCGACAATTTGCGAGAATGAGTAGAGCTTTGGAAGGAAAAGACCCTAATCGACAAGTTTATTGGGATCTGGCCAAAAGAGAAGGATCTCCTCAAATGGATCAAAGCAACTTGGAACCCAAAAGGTCACTATGATCTGCAGCTGGGCTCCAAGGGCTTCTTCACGATGATTTTTTTCAATCAAGAAGACAAAGATTGAATCTTGGAAGGAGGACCATATTTCTTTTTCTCCGTCGGGCTATACCTAATACCCTAGAAGGAGAGATTTAACCCAGAAAAAGAGGATATGAGTATAGCACCAGTTTGGATCTGACTCTACTCACTCCCTTGTGAATATTGGGAGCCAGAAATATTGCGGGACATAGGCAATGCTCTAGGGGAATTCGTGAAAATCTCAGAACAAACCAAACATCAACGAAACACTTCGTTCGCTCATATCTGCGTCTATATGAATTTGTCCCACGAGCTCCCAGAAGCTATCAACCTCTCTTGGGAGGATGAGGATTGGATCCGACCTCTAGACTTTGAGAATGTCTTGTTTTGATGCAGACAATGCCATGAACATGACCACTTCAACAGAAATTGCCCTCAGAATACCCCTGCTCCCCCCCCTAAAGCCCATCATGGTAGTGCCTGCGACAGCGAGGGTTTCGCCCAAGTTAAAAGACGAAGAAAGCAGGGTAGGAATACTCCCTCTGAACCACCCATCCGGCTGCTAACCATCGCCTCAAACAAGTTTAAAACCCTAGAATCAATGGAGGATGACCCGAAGGATCTGGAGAAAAATCTCATTAAAGAGGCACCTCCGAGGGAGAAATCACCTTTGGACGAGCCTAAAATATTGGAAATCAGAAGGAACAAATAGATGTCATGGAGGAAGACCAATTGGATGAGACTGAGGATATGGACCTTGGAGAACTAGATCTAGACGAAATTGAGAAGGAATGTGGCAAAAAAGGGAAGGGTTATGTTTCAAGAAGGAAACTTGAGCTTCTGAAGGAGGCCATCTTGAAAACCAGGGCCACACCTCAACTGGGAGTTGCCAAGGAGTCGGAAGAAGGAGAAAGGAGAGGGAGAAAGACAAACAAGCAATGAATCATGGAGGTTGGAACAAAATTGATAGAATCTGCTCAATACCCGACAATATAGGTGGCCTTCTCTGAAGTAAATAAGGTTCCCCAATGAAGGTGATAACATGGGATATCCGTGGGGTGAATCATCCACGCAAAATCAAGATTCTGAAAAATAAGCTGTGAAAGAAGAAGACATTGATAGTCTGCTTGCAAGAAACCAAGTGTGGATATGAAACGATGAAGGCAATAGGGAAAAAAGTGTGGAAGGGATGTGCTACAATGACTATCGATGCTCAAGGAGTGGCAGGAGGATTGATTGTTTTATGGGACTCAGAAGATGTAACTCTATCAAAGGGCCACGAAAGAAATGCTCACTGCTAATTTCCAAATATGAAATTCCCAGACCAAAGGAACCATCACCAACGTCTATGGTCCTAACATCTACCGTCAAAAGCAAGCTTTCCTGGAGTCCCTATCCTAGGAAGCTCACTGGGTTGGAAATAAGCCATGGATCCTAGGGGGAGACTTCAACTTGATCACCTCACTCGAGGAGAAAAAGGAGGGAAGGCGAAGCTTGGGAACATCAAATGAAGCTTTCAAAAATCTTATTGAGGATAACAACTTGGTTGATGTAGAAACCGGGAATGGTTGGTTCACCTGGAACAACAAAAGGGGATGGGATCACCACGTAGCCTCCCGCTTAGACAGATTCTTGGTCACAGAAGGGATTGCCAATGGTGGAGGAGAGTTGACTGCCTTGGTTCTCCCTTCAGTCGACTCTGATCATTGTCTTGTATGCTTGCAATGGGATGGCTGGGGTCCGCCAATCAGGCGACCTTTTCGTTTTGAACAATTTTGGATGGAGCACAAGGACTTCAAATCATTAGTCACTCAGTGGTGGCAGAACTCCACACCCTCTGAGGGAACCATGATGTACCAATTTCAACAGAAACGAAAAACTCTTAAATCCAAGATCCGTACTTGGAACAAAGAGGAATTTGACAACATATTTGAAGACAAAAAGCGGCTGACAAAACAACTAGAGGAAATCCAACATAAGGGAATGAATAATGGCTACGACGAGGAGCTAAGACGTCTAGAAAATTCTACCCTTCAGCTCCTCAATGCTCACGAGTGTTAGGAGGAAATCTATTGGCAACAAAAATCTAGAAATTAATGGCTTCAGGAAGGAGAGCGCAATACCAAATTCTTCCACCAATCAGTCATCCATAATAGACAAAAGAACAAAATCCACCGCTTGAAATCAGAAGATGGATCTTATATCGAAAATTGGGAGGATTTAGAAGAGGAATTGGTGGGTTTTTTTGAGACCATCATGAAAGAGGATAGGGCTAACCGATCAATGAACATTGCTAATATCACCCAGAACATCTCCTCGCTTGTCACCCCCGATCAGAATGCGCTCCTGGACAAACCAATCGAGATGACAAAAGTAGAAGATGCGGTCAATAATATGGCCATCGGCAAAGCTCCAGGTCCTGATGGATTTAACAACAACTTCTTTTACCACTTCTGGGACCTCATAAAGAAAGAATTTTATTTGATCATGGAGGACTCCAGATGAACCAAAAGAGTGCTAAAGGCGTTCAATGCTACTTTCTTAACCCTCATCCCTAAAAATGAGGGTGCAAACTCTCTAGGTAAATTCAGACCTATATCTCTCTACAATGTTATCTACAAAATCATTACCAAATTCATGTCCAACAGATTGCCCATTCTCCCAGGTCTGATCTCTCCAGAGCAATCAGGCTTTGTGGAGGGGAGACAAATATTGGATGGAGTGATTTTGGTTCGTGAGGTTATTCACTCCTTAAAGACCACCAAGAAACTGGGCATGCTCCCCAAATTAGACATTTCAAAATCCTACAACAAGTTAAGCTAGCAATTCATGAGAGAAATGCTCAAAGCCATTGGTTTTTTTCCATGAATAGATTGAATGGATTATGAATCTCACTTCATCCACGTTCTTCTCCATTCTCCTAAGCGGGACCCATACCAACACTTTCAGCCCCTCCAGGGGCATTCGACAAGGGGACCCTTTATCCCCTTTCCTGTTTATTCTGATGGCTGAGGGTTTGGGGAGGACAATCAAAGCTATGACTGAGCGCGGGGAGATCAAAGGGATAATACTCCACCCTGAGGCTGATACGCAAACCCACTAGCAATTTGTTGATGACACGATGCAAATGTGCCACTCCTATGTTCAAGAATCCAGAGCTCTTAAGAAATGTCTTACTACCTTTGCGAAGGCTTCGGGCTTGGAAGTAAACATAGACAAATCTCAAATATTCTTCTTCAACACGTCCAAGATCACCTAAAGAAATATCACTCGCATCCTGGTCTTCCAAGGGAGCTCCCTTCCTTCCAAATATCTTGGTGCACCTCTAGCTAGTGGAGTCATAAGGAAAGTATCCCAGGAGGAACTTTTAGACCGCGTGAAAAGAAGACTATCCAGCTGGATTCTACGACCTCTCAATCTTGCTAGCAGAGTTACCCTAATCAAATCAATTTTGCAAGAGATGCCCATATATCTCTTCTCGGCCATGGCGGAAAATTTGTCCTTAAAGAACTCAGATCTATCTAGAGAAATTTTCTTTGGGGTGGTAATGCGGACAAGCACAAATGGGCCTTGGTCAGCTGGGACAAGGTCTACCAGCCTAAATCCCATGGTGTACTTGGGCTACGAGATCCGAAGAAGAACAACGACGTTCTGGGTGCCAAAATATGGTGGGGATGGGTCTCACATGCCTTAGAACGTTGGGAAAATTTGTGGCATGCTAAGTATGCCCCCAATCGCTTAGGAAAGACCTAATTCGATTTAATGAGGAAAAACAAGGGTCATTCATCTGGAAGACTGCCTTCCATAGAAGAAGCATTATCCAAGACCACAACTTATGGGAAATTAGGAACGAAGACTCAACGAACTTCTGGGAAGACTCTTGGCAGCAAATGATGAAATTGGCTAACCTAGACAACATGGCGATTTGTCAAGCTAACTACAGGGCACTGGGTTTGACGAAGGTCAACCAGTATTAGAAACTTGACTCAGGATTGGTGACTACAGGGAATGGAAACCGCTTGAGTGGTGGGCTCAAAGGGTTTCAAAAGAGGAATGGTTTAGAATCCGGGATAACATCCAGGGAAGATGCATAAAATATCAGAATGACCCAAACAAATTGCGATGGGGTACTCAACCAAAGGAACCTTCAACACCAAAGAGGCCTATGACCTATGGGCTAACAATCACGAGGATCAACTGAATGACATTTGGAAAAAATTATGGAAAATGAACCAATGGCCAAAGGTTGCCACCTTCAATGGCTTGTCACTCATAGGAGGATCTTGATAGGTGAAAATCTCAGAAAACACGGAGTGGTGGGTCCATCACAGTGCATCATGTGCCATAAGGATGAGGAATCCATGGATCATCTTGTTGACACTTGCCCCTTTGTTTCTTCTTTCTGAGACAAAGGTGCGGAAATATTCAGACGATCAAATTAAAACACAGGAAACCCCAACTTGACAATCAAATACTGGAATTTGCTCGCCTTCCAGAATCTAATAGTTAACTCCATTTGGACATCCTTCCCGGGGTTCATGCTATGGGAAATTTGGAAAGAACGAAACCGAAGGATCTTCCAAGACTCGACTTCCCCACCTAAACAGATATGGCTAAAGATTGTGAGCTCCATTCAAGAAACCATCAGATTCATTCCATGGAATGATAAAGACTGGGATGTTGGTGAGACATAGCAAAGAATTCTTACGAAATGGGGTGTGAGCAATACCAATCAGGGCAGCAACTGAAAGGTGGAAAAGCATGCCACTATGAATATCCCAGACCACTGGACGCCCCCCTCTCTGGTTCCTTCAAATTAAACTTTGACGGAGCCTCAAAAGGAAATCTGGGCGCGGCTGGTTTTGGTGGTGCTGTTAGAAATTCGAACGACGAGATTATGCAAGTGTACCTTGACATCATCAGTGAGGATACTAACAATGCCGCAGAAATGGATGGTCTCCTTGTTGGGCTAAATCTTGTCATCCGACTCACACTAATGCCAACAATCATCGAAGGGGATTCCCGCCTCATCATCTAGATGGCCCAAAACATCCAGCATGGTAGGAAACCCTCAAGGGTGGCAGATAGTTTGAGACTGGCCCATAGGGTGGAGAAATTGGTTTTGTTAATTAGTAACCCCCATGCTTGGTATTTTTTCCACATCCGTCAGGATGGGAATAAGGTCGCGGACCACCTGGAAAATATGGGAGTGGCAGACTCGTAGCGCTTCCGTGTTGGCCAGCTGGCAGATTTCGCGGACCTGGAATGGGCCACCAACTGCACCTAGTTGGCGTCAAAGGACACACAAACAAGATGAGGATGAAGGATTGACTCGGGGATTTATGTTGCTTCACACAACAAGCCACGTACAGAGACACATACCGACAATTGGAATGAGGATAACCCACCGCGGACGAAAGGCGAGAGTATGAGCCGATTTAACCCCTGCAGTAATGAACCTTTAAGGGCCCCTGCAACCCATGATGAACAAAGCATACGACCGACTCCTAGTACAGAGGATGACCTCGACAACTCTATGGCTCGTATTTGGTTTGATGAAGGAAGAGATCAGGTGAATGAATGCTCCTAATGTCGTTATTATAACGACATTTACGGGCGAGCAGAAGGAAAGTGCTATAAGAAGAAGGGAGAGGCTCGTGCTTTTTTGCATGTGCCCTGGTTTTCTCCTGCTTTTGGAAACATGACGTTATATTGGAAAATTTTTGAGTAGTGAAAGGCTCTGCAAACAGTTGTTTAAAGATAGGATGGCTCCTAGGAAGCAAAAGGTCCTGTGAGCCTCGAAGAAGGGCAAAGCTCCGAGGGTCGAAAAGGAGCAGAAGAAAGCCCTTGCAGCTTCTCGGTTTTTCAGGGACAAAATCCCTGCCATCATCAAGGAAGAAATCGAGAGGGTGGAAAAAGACCTCTGGGAGTTAAATCCATGTCCTCTGGAGATTTACAGGAGGAAGTAGGCAAGAGGGTCCTTGACCCTTGTTCGATTGTTAGCCGCCTCTCGGCTTATGATAGGATGATGGCCTCCTTCTGGGTCATGAAAGGGCTCATGGCACATGTTCTCTTGGAAAGAGAAAACAAGGTTGCTGGTGAAGAGGAACCAATATGTGCTTGGAAGGCACATTACCAGGACTGCAAGCTCATGCAACACAAAATAGACCTCATTATTGGTAAAGTGGGTATTCCGCTCCATCCTGCTTTTGTCTCGACTCCGGGTGGGGGCGCAGTGGGTGCTCAAGCTGTTGATGTTGATGTTGATCCTTGCTTGGCTCGTGCTTGTTGTTTGCTCCATTCCTCCGGGAAGAAGTCGACCATGGTCATATGATGTTTCTCTCTGGTGCCTTTTTGCTATGTTTTGTTTCGATATATATTCGGTCACCTCTATTATGGTAGTCTTTACGCGTTTTTCATTTCTGGCATGGTTAGCTGTTACAAATGTATAAGCTCCACAGTTCCATAGATATTGTCTTTTGGTGTAGCGATAGGTAGATGCTAAGTGATAGTCTAAGTCTCAGTCTGTTTTTTCTCATGATACGGCGAGACTATGTAATAATAGTAAAGGTGGGTCGGGTGCTTAACACCCAGAAAAGTTTGAAAGTGGATATTTGGAAGCCAACAAATTTACACACTGGATGGGTCACCTGTTTTGAAGTTATGTAACTCTTTTACAGTAATACAATCTCTTATTTTACAAAAAAAACATTTATAATAACTAAATGAAACATTGAATTCTCATATCTCGCTTCATATAATACAAAAATATAATAATAATTAAAAACATATTAATTAAACCAAGCACACACATAATGACAAAGAAGGTTTATATCAAAACCTTTAAATAGGCTTCTTCACAAGCAATACAATGGGCCATTACCATGGGCCTAAAAAACCGTGACGAGTCAAGTTTACTTAACAAGGAGAGAAAACCAATCACACCATGACAAAATCAAAATTTTCATATTAGAAATAGAAATATAAAGAGAATATATATATATATATATATATATATATATATATATATATATACACGCACCACCCCAGAAAACAATGATCTAGTCAAGTTTACCTAACAAGGGGAGACAACCAACCAAACCATGACAAAATCAAAATTTCCATATTATAAATAAAAATATAAAATAATATATATATATATATATATATATATATATATATATATATATATATATATGGGCTTGGATATACATATTAATGACGTGTAAAAATAAAAATGCACTTCAAAATGACGGGTGAAATTGAAATTCACACTTCATTAATGACATTTAATTTGATGAAGTGGCCATATTTTGATGTGTAAAATGGAAAATGATGGCTATTTACCCGTCAAATTTCAACACTGCACGAACCTATGCATTATTTCCATCCAGTCCCTAAAATATGAATTATTTTCATATTAACCGCCCCAAAAATCTTTGAGCAAATCAATGTCACATATATATTCCTTGATAAACTAGATCTAAACCCAAGATGCCATTCATACACCAAATCTATGCTCTTTTGGCTTGCACCAAAGCTAAATTTGCTTGACCTTTGCATGTGGGTCTATCTAGTTGAGACTAGTGCATGTATTACTACCATGAACTCAAACCTTTCATGGATGACTACAATAAGGAGCTACTAGGCCCTTAACACTAAAGAGACTTTGATACTATGTTAAGAAATAAAGAAAGAACAAGTGGAAATGGCTTTAAGACATATTCAATTTATGTATTCATATCATAATATCAATTTATAGTGCATGGATGAGACCACCTCTAGGTCTAGATCTAGATCTAGATCTAGACAACTCGTCAGTGGATAGGGATGACACCTCATCACTAGATAAAGATTACAACGCATAAGAAGGTGATTATACTTTGTAATTGTCCATGGACTCATAGCCTAACAAATATTCTTTGTAAATATTCTAAGTAAAACATTCAAGGCTAAGGCCCCACTAGAGAAAAAAAATTAATGAATTATGTTTAAATTATGCATATTTAGTCACCATGAGGTAATGTTACTAATCCATATGGGTATTGGTAATCACCCACCTATTCCACTCGCTCAAAATAAGTTTTCCATCTTTGCAGATTTTAGAGGTTTCCGAGTCAGCGAACTGGCCCAGATGGATATTGAGAGTCAACCACATATTCCACTGGCTCAAAATTGTTTTTCCAGTTTGGCAGTTTTTACAATTTTTCAGACCCAAAACTTTTGGGGCCGTTTTGAGGCCTTAAAAAATGTTTTTGGCGATGTAGCAGTCCATATGTACCCAAAGGTAGGCCTGAACATCTGAAATGTGTTCTTCTTGGCTAGAAATTTCCAACAAGCTACCGAACGCCCTAAACGGAGGTCGTATGCAAAAGTTATGCCCTCGAGAAGTTGATACCTCAACTAACCACCTTCGGGCCTACAAACCTTTTTACAATTCATCTCCTAGGGTTAGGTTTTTGGATGTTTAGGGTATTTATCCTCATGATGATGATAAAAAGTCCCTTCAGTCTCCTTTTGTAATCAACTTGTCATGAATGAGCGTAGCCGCCACATCTCTTCTTAGAGATATAGATACCACCATTTTAGTTGCTTTTATTTACAGTCTGTTTTGTTTCATTTATTTAATAGAATCTAATTTTACTACATCACGGTGTTCCTTGCAATATATATGTCTATGTGGTTATATATATACTCTTTCATTTTGTTCTCACATAAACACAGATCAGTGGTATTAGGGCAGCCTGCTCTTTCGTTATTTCTCTATGCATGTCCCCAACGAGACCGAGATATAGATAGTTGGGTCTTGAACTAGTGGAGCTTGAGAAAGACCGTGCTTAGCGGCCAAAACCGTCTCCCATGGCTAAGGAAAAGAGAGAAGATAGAGCAGGAGATCCTATCAATCTATTACACGAGGAATCTCTCGCACGGCAGAGGAACGAGATGATGGACAATTTCGCCCAAATCCTTCGATGGATGCCAACAACAACGGAGGGATCATCAAGCAGTCACTTTGGAGGAGACACACCCTTCAAGGTATAAATTAACTTTGATATTAATATATTTGAAGTTCAGATCAATGTTGATGTCCTAGATAAATGGTTGAGTCTACTAGAAAGGTATTTTTCTGTCCACATTTTTTCTGACGGGGAAAATATCACCTTTGTGCTCCTTAAGACTGTCCCCCATGTCAAAAATTGGTGGAAAATTATTGTGAGAAAAACTTAACAGAGGAGTCTAAAATGTTTGAGGTCGATCCCACTTGGGTCTCTTTTATAGATGTTGTTAAGGAACAATATTACCCTATGGGAAACTATGATGACCAGTACAAAAAATGGACCATTCTGAGTCAAGAGAGGGACCAAGGGGTGCCAGAGTACACCAACAACTTTCATACCTTGTGCACAAAGCTTGGTATCAGAGACTCCAAGCGACACCTGGTTCTAAAATATCGCAGTGGCCTACATCGGTACATCCGAACAGAGATGGAATCCCTAGACATCTCTTCACTGGGAGCAACCGCTTATCGTTATGTTGTCAAAATAGAGTAGAAATTTCAACAAAAGAATAAGCGGGATTTTGGGCTTGCAAATTCGTTGTAGCAGAAGCATGGCAAAGGAAACCCATAGTCATAAAACAAAGGACAACAAAAGGATAACCAACCTCAAGGAAACCCATCCAAGAAGGGTAATGGGAAGGATAAGAAGGACATTGGAAAGTGGTGTGTGTTGGCTCGGTTTTGCAACCAAGCTTAGTGCTATGGGCACCTACTAACTAGTAGTAGCAGTTTCAATAGAAATAAAAACAATAAACTAAATAAACAATACTTTTCATGGATCTAAGCAAGAATCTAAGCAAATAATTTAAATATTTCAAAAATCAAGAACAAGAAACATAAGAAATAATTTTTGTATTGAAAAGTGGGGGGCAAGCAAGTGCTTGCGATATTACCTTCAATGGTGAAGGTTGATGTTGAGCAACTCCCAAGATGAGTAGCTCCAAACTCCAATAGGTCTCTTTCTCCAAGGTTGCTTCAATGGCTAAAAGTGCTCAGGGGAGATTTCAGCAGCATAAGGATGAGATAATGGAAGGATGTGAAATGAGGAGCCCCTACCACCTTTTTATAGGTTTTGGTGGTGAGGAATACCATTTGTGGTTTTGTGGAAACCAATGGTATTGACCAACATGGTTTAGGTAATTTTCCCTCCTTTTTCCTTTTTTGAATAAAAATAATATTTTAATTCCCTTTTTAATATTTTTGGGAATTTGGACCCTTTTTGAGGGTTTTTTATGATTTTCTTGGAAAAATAATCTTTTTTAATGGAAAAAGGGGTGTACTAAGGTCTTTTGGTGACCTTTTGTTGGTTTCAGAGGCTCAGATGGTGGAGAAGTGGACAAATGGGTCATGTGAGTAAGGGAATGAGCTAGTGAGCACTTTTTAGGTGTTAACAGTGTGAATTCCACAAAATCCCCCGGCACAACATTGATGAATGTTGCTTAAAAAAGTCAGTGGTGGCCGAGGTCAAAGCTTCATAATCAGATCCTGGTTTCGATTCTAATTCAAAACCCTATGTCACAGTCGGAGACATGGGGAAGCAGATCATTGACGCAGAACCTAGTGTCACTATCACTACCACACAAATTCAACTAGAGGAAATCAGAAGGGTTAAAGAAAGGTGAGCACCTCTTCCACTCACAAATGTGGGTGAAGGGAATCCCCCTACATTTTTTTGTCGACAATGAAAACCAAAAGAACCCAATCTCAGCAGAAATCATCAAGAGATTGGAGCTATCGACAACACCACACCCGTAACCATACACCATCGGTTGGCTAAGCCAAGGACAAGTATCCTTGTAAGTCATCAGTGTCGTCTACCATATGACATCAAGCCTTTCAAAGACGAGGTACTGTGTTCGATGTGGCCCCACTAAAAGTTTGTGATGTTCTTTTAGGACAACCATATATGTGGAAGCATCATGTTGTGTAAGAGTCATGGCCTTGTAGTGTTATTGTCACTTTCGAAGGATATCTCTATCGGATACTAGAGATAGTTGCACCTACCGCAATCTCTTTGACCACAACCTAGCAGTGCAGGAAGATAATCTCCCACACTGGGAAATTTTCCCTCTTCACAATTGCCTTTGAAGTTGAATATTAGATCACAGAGACCTCCACAACCTCTGCATAGGGTCCCTCTACTCAGTAGAAACAAGAAGAACACAAAGGAATTATTGCCTCACATATATGGGTGCCTCTACGGTGCAATGCCATGCATTTAAGGTTCTTCTCCAGAAAGAAATCATCCACATTGGTTTAGACCAAGGATAATAAGGAAACCAAAATTATTGAATGGGTCCAACGCATCCATAAACAACAATTACAGCCCTATCGATATGTTAAAGAAAATCCACCTTTTCACCTCGGCAAATGCCTCACTAGGAGCTCAACTCATAACACAGTTTTCCATATGATAAGGGACTCGATGCAATGGAGACCATTGCTTTTTAAGGGGGGAGGATTGATAAAGATGGGTATCGCTGGCCACCCACCTATTCACTGGCTCAATTTTTTTTTTCCAGCTTGGCAACTTTTACGGGTTTTTAGGTCAACGACCTGGTCTAGATGCATATCAGGAGCCAACCACCTATTCCATTGGCTCAAAACTATTTTTCTAGTTTGGAATTTTTTTATGATTTTTCGGACTTGAAAATTCTGTGGACATTTGGAGGCCTTAAATGATTTTTTTGGAGATACAACAGTCCATATGTGCCCAAAGATAGGTATGGACATCCTAAATGTGTTCTTATTGGATAGACCTTTCCAACGAGCTACCAAACGCCCTAAATGGAAATTGTATGCAAAATTTATGCCCCCGAGAATTTTATACCTCAACTAACCATCTCGGGACCCACAAACCATTTTATGGTTCATCTGCTAGGGTTAGAGTTTTCGATGTTTAGCATTTTTTCCCTCATGATTATGATAAAAAATCCCTTCTACCTCCTTTTGTAATCAACTTGTGAGGAATGAGTGTAGTTGCCACATCTTTTCTCAGAGATATAACTACCACCATTCTAGCTTCTTTTATTTATAGTCTGCTTTGTTTCATTCATTTAATAGAATCTGAGTTTACTGTATCACTGTGTTCCTTGCAATATATCAGTATATGTGGTTCTATATATGCTCTTTCATTTCATTCTCACATAAATCTGAATCATTTACCATGGTGAGTGTTGTATCATGTAAATGTTAATTTAGGATATAATTAAAAATTCCAACAAAGAGGTTGATATGGAGAAAGAAAGGGGGTTATGGATCCGTGAGAGGGGAAGAAGAAAGGGGGTCCTTGGGAAGAGTAATACCCTACATCCTTTGGATAAGTACTACTCTTTTTCTCATGCCAATTTAAAAGATTCCTCACCTATCATTGACTTGGGGCGTCCTTATGATAATTCATCCTTCTCCTTGAAATAACATATGACTCATGAAAGAGGGGAATTTTCATTGAAGAGGAGATTCTTCATCATTCATCGATTATTCTCTTATTCTTCTTGAGGTTTGGAGGAACCTATATGGCCTTCCATGGTTTCCACATTACCTATAGCCATCAAGAGAAACCTATGATCTAGAGTGACTAGGGATTTTGTGGCAAGCTAAGGGAGTTTTTATTGGTAAGAGAATGCATGGGATGTTTTTGAAGGTTGAATTCATTGTTGTAGAGTGAGCCAAGAGACTAAGAAATATGAGAACTCATTTTCAACTTGTCTAAGGTGACTATTGACAACATGTGAACCAAGGTCTATTAAGCCAAGCACCTAGAGGACAATAGGAAAATTTGAATCTCCTCTCTTATAGACTTACACTTGGCGAGGGGGGGGGATTTTCCTAGGCTCTCTAGATAAGAGAAGGGAAATCCTTACATTGTGTAATGTTTGGGTTAGAAGGAGTTGATGGTTGATTGGAGGTTAGGTGAGTTTCATGGGAGAGTTCCTTGAGAGGAACCATGGTGGGTGTTTTATTCTAATTGTAATCCAAGTATTGTGGGTTTGATTGAGTGAGAAACAATGCGCAATAACAATTCTCCTATTTTTGGATCACTAGATCAAGCAAATGTCGCACGAATACCTTATATTTCTATAGGGTTTCCTATTCATGTACCCTTTGGTGCATTCATTCGATGCATACAATAGTTGATTATTGGTTCAATTGGAGCTACATTTCCTCAACTTGTAACAGAGTTGGAGAATGAGAACAAATTAATTAGATCATTTTTATGTGGACAAATTTAGTGTATTTCTATTTGGGATGGAGTAAAGATGCAATAGTTAGGTGCATTGTTGCCGAAGCTTGGTCATGCAACTCTAACATTGTGCATGGGACAATACCATGTTGAATCTATGGTAAATGTTTCCCATCTAGTATACATCTCTCCATTTGGGCCTTTTCCCATTATGATTTGGGCACAATTTTTCCAATGTGCTAGTGTTTTTGGTGCATTTCCCATTGGATTTGTTCAACCAAGTATTGGGGTTATGAGAGGATTCGGTTGGTACATGACATGTGATAAGAAATATCAACATACATATACATGCAAGGACATCATTGGTTCACCTTGTTGTATAGTGAATAAATCAACACATATAGGCAAAACGCTAAACATTGTGATTAAGTTGTGTTTCATACCCTAGAATTGCAAAGTTGTGATCTCCTTACCTTCTTTTGAAACCAATAAATCAACATACACACACAAAAAACACTAAACATGGTGATTGATTTTGGTTTTATTCCCTAGACTTACATTTACGTGGATCTTCTTACCTTGTTCTAGCGCCAAAAAACTAGCACACACAAGTAGAACAAATGAGAGCAAAGAGTTAGGGAACTTGAGTTGGTATAGGAAGGTAAGAGTGTTGAGGATTTAGATGAAATTTGTAAAGAAAAACAAATTGAGAAGAAGCTACAATCATTGGCTAATTGAAAGTTTGGAATAAAAATAGGTTACAAGTGTATGCTTCACTTCAACAAACACATCAAATCTACCCACATATTATTTTTGACATTGGAGACACCGATGATGGGTTTTTCTTTGGATTTGGTAGAATTTGTTGAAGATCATGCCCATTCTTAAAATACACGCCTTAAATAGAACTCTATTGGTCTAGTTGACCACAAAGGGGGAGAACCAACTTATAAACAAAGGATAGGCATGGATAATTCACTATACTTTTTTTTATGCAAGTGTAGCCAGTGTTGTATTACGTAATTCAATATCAATGTTCAAGGGTAGGCATAACATTGACCCATCAATACAATTATAAAAAATAACTTTTTACAGTAATAAAAACATACAACAATGCTTTACACGCATGTAAAACAATAATCACAATATGTGTAATGAAGAAACCCTAAGCAAACCAAATTTGAAAGGTAATTCAAAAGGTAAATACCATGTGATCATTTCATTCCATGAGAAGGTATCCCATTTGAGCATTTTGTCAAACACTTTGCATGTAGCCTCAACACAACCATATTTTGAATACATATCAACAAGAGGATTTGTAGGAGTTTGAAAAAATATCTATGGCTTCCAGTGCTATTGTAGTAAGTGTACAAATACCATAATAAGTTATTTGTTGTTGGGAATTTATTAATCGTTTGGAAGAATAGTTGGTGATGTTGTTACGAGGATATATATCCTCTTGTAGCTTCATTATTTATTTGGAGCCACCTCTCCTATTACTCAATGCCAATGCTCAATTGAAGTTTGGATAACCCCTCTTCTGAAGTGCTCCACAACTCGAAACTTTGACAAAATGCTTCTAAAATACACAATTTTCCATTTTGAACCTGTTGTTGCTGCAACATCCCCCCCCAATTTTTTGTAAATATTGGGGCCCCTCCTTCTTGTTTTTAGAAAATTTTACTTAGGAGCTAAACACTCCCTAGAAGGTCTTTTGTACTTAGTTTTTTTTCTAGAGAAACAAGTTTTTTTTGAGTTGGTTTTATCTTTTTCTTCTAAGTCAAAACTCAGCTTTTTCACCCGAAATGACGGACAAACTCAGACTTTTCACCCGAAATGGCGGAACAACTCAGCAAGTCTCGCCGCAACGGGCGCCCTTTTTTGCTAAGTCTTTTGTACTCGCTAGTTTCGGACAAACTCAGACTTTTCGTCCGAAACGGCAGAACAACTCACAAAGTTTTGCTGCAACGGGTGGGCAGAATTTTCACTAATGCACAAAGTCATTTTGCGGCGGAAGGACTCGCCAAATCTCACCGCAATGTCGGACAAACTTAGCAAGTTCCATCGAAACGACGGACAAACTCATGAAGTTTTTCCGCAACGGACAAGCGAGTGTTATTAACGCACAAGGCCGCAACGAGCGGATGGAACTCACAATTTTTCATTGCAACACCGCTTGAAACTCACAAGTTTTCACCGCAAATCGTCAGGTGAACTCGCTGACACCGTCCGATTTTGGCGGTCGCATTTAATGCTAAAAGCGTTGAAAAGACCTCGCCGTACTTTCCATTTAAACCCCTTTTTAAATGTTCCACCCACCAAATTGAATGATCACACATGTCAAACTTTATATATAGGGTTTTGGATGGTTAGAGTTCAACTCTATTGGTATATTTTTATGCTGCGAGAACCATGTTCGAGGCCGCGTCAGTTTGCTCCAGCTCAGCCCAGTTGCAACACAGTCAACTGCCATCAAGACCAACCATTTTCTGCCAGGTATGTAGTCATCTAGCGCTTGCTTTTAGTTTTTCTCTTTCAGTTGCTGGTTACTGAGCCAATCTCGGCATTACTATCGCCGCACTGATTGCTTTGGCCCATAGCCTTTTTGCTTTTTGTTGTGTGGCTGTCCCCATACACTAGCACTCGTAGTTGTCGGCCCGATACAACCCATCTCCAATCCTTTAAACCTACATGCTTAGCGTTTCCATGCCACATTCAACTATTGCCTCCCTCGCGCTTTTTGAATTTAGCAGCATCATCTTGATTGGAAACATTGTGCTCTCGTCTTCATGCAATTTCTTGGCTTCCTGTCTTTATTGTAAAACACATTGCTACCGAAACTGCTTACTATTGCTATAACTCTGAAATGTATTTGAGTCATATCGTTATGCTAGTTTAATTGTTTAATATATTGGGTTTTGGTTGATCGTATGTCTACTCATGCGTGGTCATTGAACAGGGTTAAGCCACGATGCCGAAAGGTAGCAGAAAGAAAGTGAAAATGATTGAACTAGAATCAACAGAAGCAAAGGTTGAAACTCTATTCGAGGACACCAAGTCTGTCACAGGTGTCCCTTCTGAAGCCAAGTGGGGAGATATATACCACATGGTAAGAGACCAAGATATCCCCGGAGCACTCTTGGAGGAAGGCTACTTATACCAAAATATCAGAAGCTCTGGTATATCTAAAGCTTCCACGCGCCCATAGCTCTTTCCTTGTTCCGAAGTGACCGGATGGATCCTAGAACATGCAAACCCTGAATCAAGAGTATTATCCGATAGCAAGGGAGAGGCTTTTGCCTTGTTTCATCCAGCCTACATTACAACATCTTACAAGTTACCACGTCCTCAGCAGCTACTGAACGACGAGTGGTTGGGTCAGCTCCAGATGGATAATTTTGAGATGGCTAAAAAACTATTAATCACAGGAAAGCAGCTAAGAAAAAAGGATAGTGATGAGTATGAATTCCAGAACCTGAGGGACCCTTTCCGGATGATCGCCCTTATGTTAAGTAGAATTTTTGGCATGGCTGACGGAACCATTTATAGGATACAATGGGTCCCCATAATTCACTATGTGGCATTCAAGGGAATAGTCTTTAACTGGGCAACTATCCTCTCGGATAGTCTTTCGTCGGCCATAGCCTCTGCAAAAGAAGGGCTGATCCTAAAGAAGTCCGAATTTTACATGTCTTCCTATCTCATTGATTGTATTCTGGCAAAGCTTCCTTTCCCAAAATTAGGTTGCATTTGGGATCAGGCCAACACCCCAGTGTACACTGCTTATAAAATTATTTGGGCCCAAAATTACAGGATGCAGTACAAGCTCATCTGCGAAGAGTTCATCATACCTTTGTATGAGCTAATGTTTAATGAACAAACCAACTGCTTATCTGAGAATGCCATGCAGGTCATGGAAAGCTATGGTGACTTATATTTTTAAGAGAAGGGTACTTATATCAGAATGTATGGAGGCTCCAAACCACCATATATCTTGCCCAAGTATTCCACTGATTATATAGTCCTGAAAGAAGTAGTCAGACAAGTTTTTCTTGATGGAGTTGGCGGATTTTTGAATAGATTGAAGAAGGCTTCTTTTCCCCGTTTACCTTTCTATATTGGAGCCTATAAGTTCACAAAGTTTGCATCGGCCAAAGATTTTGTTCAAGAGTTAAAATTCTTTCACTTCGAAGAAGTGGTCTTCCATAGAAATGACAGGAGGAGCAAAGCTGCAGAACATTGCAGAGAGATCCATTCCCACTTTGATTATGCTCATTACTATGATGAAGATGAAGAGGTGTATAGAGGAATCAGTAACATGACCGAGCTTCAAATTTTCCGTGACCTCAAAGGTGGAGCCAGTTCTAGCTCCGCAGCCGCCCAAGGTACCCATGAAGCCGAACTATTGAAGGAAAAGGAAGCAGCCGAAGCTCAGTCCAAAGAAGAGTAGAGGCTTAAAGAGGAAGCTGAAAGGATCCAAAAGGAAGCTTCTGATAAGATGCATAAGGAGCAGGAAGAAGGTCTTAAACTTCAAGAGGAAGAAGCTCTTAGGCTTCAGCAGGAAGAATCTCTTAGGCTTCAAGAAGAAGAATCCCAAAGGCTTCGAGATCAAGAACTAGAGCATATAAGATTACAGGAAGCTACTAAAGAGTAGGAAGAAAGGGAGGTGGTTGAGAACCAGCTAAGGGCCGAAGAAATGGAAAGACAACTCAAAGCCGAGAGAGAAAATAAAGCAAATGAAGATGCACAAGCTGGTGGTTCCAACACGCAGGACATGGAGGTAGACTCATCCCAAATGGTCCAGACCCCGCCCGCGGAAGAGAATATCCCTATAGAGAGTCTTCCAATGATCCCTTTCACTCCATCAGAAGATCATACTGTGTCATAGTAGGAGAAATTTGTGTATAATAAGAAAAGGAAGTCCATTGTGCTAAAGTCATAGACAAGGCTAGAAAAACCTTTTCACCCGGACATCGTTACCCAGTGAGAAACTACTGTTATGCAAAACACGAAGAAGGCTCCTGTGGCTATGGCATCTGCTACTGTAGCGGCAGCAAAAGCAAGAGAAGACAACGTAATCGAAATGGTAAAGGAGTTTGAGACAACCAAGAGAAGGGCTCGTATGCTGCAGCACACCGTGGCTAACGAGCAGGCCTATAGGGACCTCGTGGTGAAGAAATACAATCGTCTTTTGTCAGATCAAAAG
Organism: Larix kaempferi; assembly: GCA_027924585.1. NCBI lineage: Eukaryota > Viridiplantae > Streptophyta > Pinopsida > Pinales > Pinaceae > Larix > Larix kaempferi. The sequence continues at coordinate 17,869,436 of BSBM01000205.1, forward strand.
GAATTGTCAGATAAATATGAGCACCTCGAGGAAGAGAAAGAGCACCTGGTAGTCCAAATGATGATAGTCGAAGGAGAGAAGAATGATTTCGAAGCCCGAATCATTCAATTAGACCAAGAGAAGGAGTTGATGGCTGAGCAGCTGGAACAAGCAAATAGCAGAACAATGGACATGACTCCCTTTCATGAAGAATCTTGTGACATACTAAAGCAAATGCATGAGTCACGGGAACTGCTTATTGAAGAGCTTTGCAAGCTAAAGGCCATGGTGGATAGAATGAAGGAGATTAACTCTGAAGCTATTAGGTTCAATAAAAAGTACACACGGGTAAAGGAGGATATAATAAAACAGATGAAATGGAGGGAAGGAAAGGCGGATTTCCCCAAACACCTCCCTTTCAAACCTGTGGCTGGTTTTAAAGAAGACATAGGCCTCTTGGAGTTCTGTCAGAACTGCGGTGTAAAATTGATATCTGTGATCCAGATAACGGTTGGAAAGTGCAATAGCATCTATCAGAAGGTTCAAGAAGTTCATGAGAGGTGCAAAGTAGCAATTCCCCAGACCCTTGAATATTTTCCAAGTAAGGAGCAACGCCTATCTGAGTTGAACACCCAAATGGAATATGTGAAGAGAATAGATGTGTTAACAACAGATGATCTCCATCAATGCATCGAGCAACATTCCATACACGCTCATACGTTCTGCGAGATTCTCCAGACTTCAGTGGAAGAAATGCAGGATATTGAAGCAGAATTGGACAAACATGTGATTTCTAAGAAAATCCCGCTCCCTGCCCCTGTAAATTTTGTTATAAGGTATACAGGCATTTGGTTCAATTACATAGCAGAAGAAGATAAGCGTGCAACAGAAAAGGAATCAGTCGAAGAAGGGGCACCACCTGGGACAGAGGCTCCAACAGAAGCAAAAGCGCCACCTGGAAGCTAACTTGGCATCCACAATATGCTGAAAGTTTCTCTTTCTATTTGTCAAGTCGTGAAGTCAAAGGGACAGCTGTCTCCTTTTTGTTTTTTGTGTAAAGGCTGCAACGAATTATTTCATTTTGTAAAAGGAATTTAAAAGAAAATTAATAGATTTAGGGAATAGAGACAGGTGTCATCCCAAGGAGCATTTTGTAAATCTATATATAGAGGTGATTAAAGAATAGTTAGGGACTTTTGGCAGGTGAAAGACACTTTCTATCTTGTACGTGAACTATTGTACTGCATGTATATGAAATTCGAATTTGCCTAATGAAAGCCTGGAAGACTGCATTTTTGCCTGAAGGATGTGTTAAATGTTTGCTGGATTACTCCTATATCATCTATACATTACTGTGAGATCTTTCCTTACTGTTACGAATTACTTCTATGTGATGAATGTTCTCCTATTTTCTGTGCAAAGATGTTTATCTCAAATGAGTAATGGAATGTGTTAACTGAATTAAAGCTATCTTTAATATTTTTTATCTTCTGCTGGAACTGCATCTTTATGATTAAATAGCTATCTGTCTGATCTTTAAATGTTTCTTTTAGTTTATTACTCATCTTTAAAGTTTGCTCCTTGCAAGGATAGGTTAGATTTGCTTATACAGTTTTAGCTTAATTTAGATCAGTTACCTGCATTTAGTTTAGAGCACTTGCATATCATCTTTAAAATAAAATACATAAACGGTGGATCGGGCCACAACCAGTTCAAAGAATACAAATCTTTAACTCTTATGGTAGCTGGAACCGTTAACCAGACGGATTCCCCACACCAAACGGTGAGCGATCTAATTGGGCTTGCTTACTGGGGAGAATCCCTTGCTGATTGATGCTACGATTTTCGAGGCATCAACAGAACCCTATGTTTGGCATCACTAAGAACTTGTTCAAGATGTTAGGATGAGTAAAAAATGTGTTTAAATGATGTGAGTAGCATGACCTTTAGTTATGCTATGAGGTGTGGGATATCAAGTTAAACATTTCCATTATACCATTAACCCTAGGTTTTCTATCTCATTTGAAACCATTTTCAAAGCATACTCTGCAAATAAGAGGAATAAGAAAGCCCCAATTTGATTTCTCATAGTTTAAGGAAACACCATAAGATGAAAACCCCAATTTGTCTTTTCATCTAACCCTCAAATTTTCCTTGTATTTCTAAATTTCCCTAATTTTTAAGCACAAATGAAAAGAGTTAGGGCACAATGATAAATATTTTTCATGGAATATAAAACGAATTAGGGTTCGTTGAAAACTACAACGAATTTCTTTTGTTATTATTATTGTTATTACTAGCATACCCTAGAGCAGAGGAAGTGAATGCCAAAATTAATGGGGTATGGATATATTGTGAAAAAATGGACGAAGAATTTTTTGTTGGATGGTGAGTTCCTCAATGAATCTTTTGATGTTTGAGTTTCTTTATGGGTTATTGGTACCAGTGAATTAGAGTTCACTTACATGTGGATTGGACACAACAAAATTTGAACCCAAAATCCGGCGAAATTGACTGTGTCGTCGGATTTCACCTTTTAAATTACGAATTTTGACCAATTTTTTTTTAATTGATGCATGTCATCGTCGGATATTCGACGGCCATTAGTTATACTACAACGCCAGTCGATTATCCAACGGAGGTCGTCGGATATCCGACCTCTATTTTATAACGGTAGCTATGATCATATCGTCGGATATCCGATGAATTTTAAATTTTAAAAAACTATATATTATGGAAACATTCCGACATGTTTGCTATACATGCGACGATTTGCGGAAATTATATTCTTCGCACGGTCTGTTTTCCGTAAAAGAATACACAATTATTTATATTGTTTTTGTGATTAAAAATAGTGAAGTGTAGAGCTTGATTTTGTAAGATCGATAATCTTCATTCAAGCTCTTTATGAGAAAATGTCAAATAGCAATATTCCCGATCCAGACGAACAAAATCGACAATTGCTTGCTACATTGGGGGATGGACTGAAAAGAAAGGGTGATGGGAAATGTTATTGTCCATGTAGTCAATCCAGGGGCTTTAAAAGAAGAAGAATAAATATCACAACAGCCAGAAAACATTGTAGGGAACATGGACACGCTAAGGGGGGACAAGAATATCGTCCATTTGTAAGTTTTGCATTATATATGTTTTTATATTGATTGTTTTTGTAAATGTATGTATTATTTTAATATTTATTATATTAACTTATATCTTTTGATAGTTTCATGTAATTATAAAGGAAAGACATCCTACGACATATCATCTGGAGGAAGTGCTTTCAGAACAAGCACCAAAGGAACATGTAGCTATGAATAATGAAGACCAAGTTAATGATCATATTGAAGAAGATGATCATACATATAACATAGTTGAAGATGATGGTACAAATAAATTGATCCATGATACATTTAATGTTAGAATGGATGATGATGATGATGATGATGATGATGATGAAAATGATGACTTTGATGATATTCATGATTTACCTCTTCGTGAGAAGGCATACAAACCCCTTTATGAGGGCTCCAACACAAATCTTCTCTCTGCTATATTGTTGATAATGAATTTGAAGGTTGTGAATGGTATTTCAAACACATCAATCACACGGATGTTAAGGTATGTAATATATTCCATCACATATATATGATCGTGCTAAAGGTTATCAATGCTCGTCTAATAATTTTATTATTAATTCATAAGTCAAATTAATATGGATGGAATGTGTTTCATTAATATTATTTATATATTATATTAACTAGATTTTTATTTTAATTTGTTTTAGCTTGATAGCTGAATTTTTTTTACCACCGTCAAATATTTTACCTCGCACATATCGAGATTTATCTGCCATCATGAAAGAAATTGGAATGCAGTATGAAGCAATTCATGCATGCCCTCATGACCATGTTATATATTATAATCAGCATGAATTTGAAACAGAATGTCCGGAATGTCATATCAGTAGATATCGAACAGATCAAGTAACAAAAAAGGTGCCTCGCAAGGTTCTTCATTATATTCCCATTGTTCCACGTTTGCAACGACTGTTCAGGTGAAAAAACATAGCGCAATTTATGGATTACCATGAACGGAACATAATTCAAGATGACATTATTTGAATGCCTGCAGATGGGTCTGCATTTAGAGATATGGAGGAAAAATGGCCTCACTTTAAAGAAGAACCTCATCATCTTAGGATTTCTTTGGCAGCAGATGGTGTCAATCCATTTGCAAAGATGAGATCTGTTTACTCGGTGTGGCCTATTTTTGTTATCAACAATAACATTCCTCCATGGTTGTCAATAAGGAGGGAACACATAATGTTGTCGATGATTATTCCATGTATATTGTGTCTACAACTTTTTTTTTAATGTAGTGGCATCTCATTTGTCGTATTTTGTTGCATAATGTCATATATATATTTTTTTATTTTTCTCTTGTGCATGGTTTATATATCTAAATGGTTCTTATAATTATATATTTTATATGTTCAAATCAATCAGGTAAGTACCAAGTTAAAGATATGAATGTATATATCAAACCTCTTATTGACGAGCTACTAAAGTTATGGAATGGCATCACTATGTATGACGTATCTAGACCAATACGACAAAGAAAATTTCAATTCCATGCAATGCTTGTATGGACAATACATGATGCCCCAGGGTTAACCCATTTTTGTGGTTTGTAATTATAAGTTCCACTTTAATTGCATTTAATTTTATGAACTAGTTAATATACTATGCACGCATGTTTTTTTAAATATTCCATTCATTTTATATATAATTATAATTGACATAGATAATCCATCTCTTTATGTAGGTCTTTAGACAAAGGGAAAATTTGCATGTCTAGTTTGTGGTCCTAAGATCAAATCTCGTCGTTCAAAAAGTTTAGGAAAGGAGATGTTTGATGAGTATAGGCACTTCCTCTCTAAGAATCATAGGTATCAAACTAACGAAAAACATATGTTCAATGGGAAGCACGAGACTGCATTAAAACCACAGAGAATGACACCTCACCTATGGAAGTTGGAATATAATAGAAATCGTCAAGGTACGTATGAATCATCGTATATGAAATGTTATGTATTTTTTTTATTGTGTGTTGTTTACTGTAATTGACATTGATTTATGTAAATTCTTTATAAACTATGATTCATGATGGTTGTCGTGACCATGAAGGAATTAATGGGATTCCATGAGAAATGAAAAGTTATCCTAAACAATTCAGTAGGTTTCCCTACTATCAACAACTACAAATTTCTCATTTGTTTGATACAATGCATATCAGAGAGAATGTGACTGAAACATTATGGCGAATATTGGATGGAAGGAGTGAGAAAGAAAAAATTGTCAAAATTTGCAAAGACATTCAAGATGGAAACCATGCAATGAAAGACGTCATTCAATTTCATAGCAACGGAGACCAAATTAATATAAACTCACTTCCATGGATGTTAACAGAGCAGCAAAGTAATGTTGTAAAATAAGTCATGCGGAAAATTAAATTTCCCACTAGATTTTGTTCGAACATGAAGAATATCATAACAAAGAAAGGTGATTTTGCAGGGGTGAAAACGCATGATTGACAGATATTCATGAAGGTAATTATTATGGTATGCATATAATTATTGCTATATTTTTTCATTCCAATGCATATTGTTGGTATTTTGTTTGTCTACTTTTTGTAAAAAAAATGAAATGATTTGTATATTGTTACAGTATGTTCTACCTCTCTCTCTCCTGGACAACTTCGACAAAAATGTCAAACAAGTTATATATAATCTTGGGAAATACATGAGGTAAGTAGCGTTTTTTTGCACGCGCTTAGTGTTTGTTTAATTCATCGTAGAACTTTTATTTGATTTTTGTGCATTAATTCATGTTATGTAATATAATGATTTTTTTGTTAAATCTCATGATTGGTTTGCATCACTTGTAGATGGTTGTCATCTAAAGAAATCCATAAAGAAGATATAAAGTATTGGAGGAGAGGAATTCATCGTCTCATTTGTGAAATGCAGAAGCATCTACCATCGACATTTTTCAATGCACAAGAACACTACCTCATACACCAAGTAGAGGAGATTGAATTGTGTGGACTTGTACACTGAAGGTCCATGTGGATGGTTGAGAGGCACTTGAAATTTTTGAAGGGTTTGGTTAGACAACGAGCATGTCCTGAGGGTTCTATGATGGAGGGATATATGGTATACCGAAACATGTTGTATATTAGTGAATATCTTCCTAAATTAGCGTCAAAATTCAATTTAGGTCACATTTGTGATCCAGAATCCAATAACAATTTCGAAGGGGAGTACCTGAAGGGGAAAGGTAGATCGAGGAAGGTGAAAGGTAAGTAGTAGCTAGTGGAGATTAATTAATATAATACATTTGAATGTTGATTTTTATGTATATATCATACATATTCTATTTTTAATATTCAATATGCATCAATTAAAAGTGTATACTTTGTTAAGTGAATATACATTTGTATTGAATTTTAATCTTATTTTCATTAAATAGTTAATCGAGAGTGGGATGCACTTCATTTATACATCTCAAACAATATTGACTGGATGAAGGTATGGATTGAACGATGTGAACAATCTGGTCATGGAATATCATGGGACGGTGTGGCTTCATTGGTTAAAGCAGCACATCGCAATGGAGATACCAATCTTACACAAAGGGAAATCGATTTAGCATATGGTTCAAAAGATAAGCAGGAAAGCATATTAATCAACCACACTATTTTTTTTTTTGCAAACATATTGATGTACACATTGATTTTTTCCCTGTAGGGCATAAACATGCACTTAATCATAAATGGATCATGAATTGATATTTACGTGTATGGCTTGTTGTAGGTAAAACTCCATAAGGCTATGTGGTACAATGGCTGTAAATATCGCATCAAAAAGTTGGATGAAATGAAGAAAACATCAGATTGTGGGATATCTGCAGTATTTGAGGTGACCAATGTTTCCTCTAGAAGCGACAACATCCAAAACTCTTAGGAAATCGATACTATGGGTATTTGGAAGATATTTTTTCAGTGTGACTTTAACTCCTTCAAGGTAGTTCTGTTCGTTGTCAAATGCTACAGGTTATGATTGAATCAACGTGATCCCGATAAAACTATTATTGAACATGATAATGAATTTACCATGGTTAATATAAGGTTGATTGAGCCAGGAACAGAGCCCTATGTTCTTCCAAGCCAATGTGAACATGTATTTTACTCTGAGGTTCCAGGTAGAGGGGGTTGGTCATTTGCTATGAGACATGATCCAAGGGGAAGGCCGATAAAGTATAAATTAGAGGAAGGTAATGAAGAGGGTCTCGAAGAAGAAGACGATGTTGAAGATGATCAACACGAGTTAGATGATCATGTTCCAGAAGAAGATGTTGAAGAATTAGTTGAATCATATGATGTAGTAGACTATGTCCATGAAGATGATATCAACGATGACATGATGATCGTAACTGACATCGATGACGGTGATGATATGGTCAATCCTTACAATGTTTACTCTAGATCGGATGATACAGATGATGAATTGGATGAAGAAGATGATGAAGTCCATTGAAGTGTATGAGGTATGCCTTAATATATATACTCTATATATTTTGATTTAATATTGCGACATAATTATTGATTGTTATTGGTACGTATAAATTAACTGTTTCTTAGTGTTTTTTCCATTTTCTTGTATGTTGGCATATGTAATAATTAGAAACATTGCTTCTTAAGTATGACAAAAAACACAATAATTTTTTTTTTGTACATAGATTTTGTCGGGTTATGGGAATTGAGAGTGATGTGAGGGGGGGGAGGGGCCATAAGAGCTTCCACCTTCACGTGGTTGGCCATGTTCAGTAGATAATATTAAATTATTCTTCAAACAAAGATAAGCTCAGTAAGGCAATGCACAATTATCATGGTAACCCAAATGTCGTGCTTGATCATGTACTGCACGGGGCCAATGTTGAAAATTTTTAAATTTGTGCTTGGTTGGACTAAAATTTGGCATGGTTAGTCTAGACACATGCATTTTGGTGTGGGAGGGTTTCCAGACTCAAACATGAATGACACTAACAGTTCGAGCATCAAAAACCATACCTATAGAGTAATTAATGTGCTACACGGGGCCAACGTTGAAATTTTTTAAATTTGTGCTTGCTTGAACTGAAACTTGGCATGGTTAGTCTAAACAAATGCATTGACGGTGTGGGAGGGTTTCCAGACTCAAACATGACTGACACTAACAATTCAAGCATAAAAAACCATACCTATAGATTAATTAATGTGCTACATGGGGCCAACGTTGAATTTTTTTAAATATGTGCTTGCTTGGACTGAAATTTGGCATGGTTAGACTAGACGCATGCATTGACGATGTGGGAGGGTTTCCAGAGTCAAACATGACTGACACTAACAATTCAAGCATAAAAAAAAATACCTATAGATTAATTAATGTGCTACACGGAGCCAATGTTTGAAATTTTTTAAATTTGTGCTTGCTTGGACTAAAATTTGGCATGGTTAGACTAGACGCATGCATTGATGGTGTGGGAGGGTTTCCAGACTCAAACATGACTGACACAAAAAATTTGAAAATAAAAAACCATATACCTATAGATTAATTAATGTGCTACATCACGGGGCCAACATTGATTTTTTTTAAATTTGTGCTTGCTTGGACTGAACTACCATATTCTTTCTTGAACTAGACATCTTAATAGTTTTCAAGGCTCTTGTTAACTACCTTAGTTTTGTCATTATTATGCAAATGATATGAAGAACTAAACTACAATATTGCATTTGGATTCTTCCACAAGGTCCTCCAGAAATGACAAGTAAACTTGTTGTCTATATCTACGTTTATGCTTATTTGAAAACCATGAAAAGAAACTACTTATATAAATAATATTAATAATCAAATTGTTGCATCACTAGTTCTCTTTTTTTTGTTGACAAAAATGGGTAAGAGATTTTATATATAAAAAGAGAGGAAAAACAGAGTTACATAGTGTTGAAGCAGGTCTATTCCCCGACAATGGAAAACTGACATGATTCTACATTCATCTTTGACAGTTCTATGGCTTTCTCGGCAAAAAATAACACTAGGAGAACTATATATGCGAATAAAATTCCTTAGAAACCGTAGACATAAACCTATACAATTAGAAGATGTCTTTGGGATGAGAGCCAAATCTACTGCTGCAAGATACAATGCCCCCAAAAATAGATAATTTACGCAACCTAAACATAAAGGAGGCCCCCAAAAAAACTGAGGTGACATCGAGACGGCATGCTAACGACAGAACTCTGCTTCATTTCCTCCAACTGCGCCGCCATGTTTCTGCAGCTCTTGCTTCAGGTCTCTTATCTCGGCTCGCATACAGTTGACCTTTCCCTCCACGATTCTGGAAGTGCAGTGAACTGCCCTGATTTGGGCATCCAAGTTACCCGAACAGGGGCATCCATTGTCCAGGACTTCTGCAAGGCTATCCACCTTCTCGCTGAGCTTGTTGTTGCTTTCACATGCCTCCAAGCGTTTTTCCTGCTCCAAAGTTATCATATGCTGCAGAGCCTTTTTTAATTCATAATTCTCATTTCTCAGCACATGGACATGAGCATCTAGAATTTCCAAATGTTCCTCAATTTCTTTGGGGGTGCATGCATTGTCCTGCTTTGCACCAGAAAAACCACCAACGAACGGAGGAATCGAATCGTGATCCTGAGACTGACCACCATCCACCTGCTCATTGTGCTGCATGCGAGCCGTGCCTCCCTGGCACCCAAGCATCGAGGGGAATTTCTTCCTATAATATGGTATTGAAGCTCCTCTTGGGCGAGGGATAGTCTTCTTGTAGAGGAGGCAGTTGGAGGTAAGACCTGGTTTATCCATCTTCGCGGGCTCTGTCAAGCAATAATGTTTCCAACCTTCATGACACCCTTCCTTTAAACTTCTCAAGCCTCGAATTCCTTCTGCTTTAAATTCTTGCATGCCACCCATGTGGAGGCCATGTGATTCATACGAGCGACCATCCCCCTTTTCGAGATGCCAATGTGGGTTTAGGACTATAGGATAAATTTAAAAATCGAGCATGAGATGCAAATCATGGATTTGGTTAAGCATGGGAGTAGTATTTTCAAGGCTCCATCCCGAAATTGGTCGTTTCTCATGAGCTGAAAACATGGTGGATCTTTCCCAGAGGTAGGACTAAGAGAAATCAAGGAATCCAAACCTTATCTTTCACCTTGTGATTGCTGATAAGAACTCCACGGTCGAGTCTTACTACATTGTTTTCCATCACGTCTGCCTCTTGGTTATTGGATCTCAGAATGTGAAGGAAATTTATTGTTTTGAACTCGTTAACTGGACACTTAAAAAGACCGTGGAATTTAGACGCAAGACTCTTTCTATTATTAATCAGATTCCTAGCATCTTTGATAACTAACATTGAATCGCCACAAACAACTAAAACTATGAGGCCTTCCTCCCTTGCAATCTCCAGACCTTTTATTAGAGCTAACCATTCTGCAATGTTGTTTGACCTTCTTCCAATTCCCCAAGCATAGTCTTTCGTCTTGTTTTCGTCAGATTCAAAGAAGAAGAATCCACCCCCACCTTCTAGCCCAAGGTTTCCTTTCGAGGCACCGTCGAAGAAAAGGGTGTTGCACCCAATATTGTTTTTCCAACTCTGAAACTCCTCTGCGCTCATCCTAATATGCCAATTCTGAGTTATAGGTCTCCTGGGTGGAGGAGCCAAAAAGAGGGAGGGATTTGCAAATAAGAAATCCGAAGCCCAAATTTTTTCTTCAACAGTCAGGGGTTCCTTATTGATATTCTTCATGCCTTGCACTAGTAAATCTTCCACCCAAAGAGCTTTGGCCGAGACTAGGACTCTATTTGAGGTGGATCGGGTCCCTTCAAAAATTTCCTTGTTCTTGGCTGTCCACAGCTTCCAACAAATAAATTTTGGAAAGGCTTCCCAAGCTCTCTTGAAATCAGGCTTGTTATGTAGAGATCCCATGTAGTAGTCCTTCCAGCAGGCGAAGAGATCGTTCCAATTTGTTGGCAAAGTCACCACAAAGTTTAGGTCGATATAAGCTCTGTGCCAAAATTTCTGAGCGAATTTGCATTCCAAAAACAAATGCTCGACCGTTTCATCAAAGGCTTTACAAATAATGCATCTTGCAGGTCCCTTTATCCCTCTTTTTCTGAGATTTTTCACAGTGAGGATTTTTCGATGGGAAAGTGTCCAAGTGAAAGAATTTATTTTTGGTAGACTATCTTTGCTCCACACTTTAGCCCATTTATTTCCTTGCTGCTACTAGGGATGTCCAACAGCTGATAACCAGCCTTGACTGAATACAATCCTGACTTGCTCCAGCCTCTTCTGTCATTCAAGTGCTGATGTACTGGTGTTGCTCCGTGGAGAAGATCAAGGAGGGAATCGTAGTCTGCTTGAAGGTGTCCCATAATCTCTAGATCATGCCAACCCACCCATCTTCCTTTTTCGGTCCACACAGAGAGGTCATACAACATGGAGATGTTGGCTTGATCCATCCAAGATTTAAAATCGATGAAGTTCTAGAGAAAGTTGGCAGGAGATATCGAGCCTGGTCCTAAACTATCAATCCAGAGATTGATCTTCTTACCATTACCAGGAATCCAGTATAACTGCTTTTGCAGGATGAACGCCGCCTTCTTACAGAGGTTCCAGATTGAAGTGTTATTTTTAGATTGATCAATTCTATCCACACATCGTCTTCTGCCCCCATACATATATTTCTTTCTTAGAATCTCTTTCCACCAAGATTTTTTCCCTGTGACAACTCTCCAGAGGATTTTAGCACCTAAGGCGAGATTCATAAGCGTGGGATCTCTTATCCCGACTCCTCCAATGATTTTTGGCCTGCAAACTGTCTCCCAATTCATCAAATCGAACTTCTTTGTTCCAGTGGATTTCCCTCCTTGCCACAGAAATCTTCTGAGCTATTTCGTTACTTTTTGAATTACACTCTTAGGGGATAAAGAGATTGAACTGATGTAGATAGGATAGGCAGAGAGAACAGAGTTTATCAAGACTAGCTTGCCAGCCAAGTTAAGCCACCTGGAACCCCATGAGGATATTTTAGCTTTAATCTTGTCTATCAGGCCCTTCTGATCATCAACCTTTTTCTTCCCTTTAAAAATTGGAATTCCTAGATATATAAATGAGTTCCAAGAGGGACAGCAATCAAAGCCAAGGATCCGAGCTATTCTAGCTAACGTTCCTTTAGAACAATTCCAACCATAGATTTTAGATTTCATCGAGTTCACTTTTCCATCTGAAGCTTTGAGAAAGGTAGTCAAGGCACCTTTAAATATCTATGTTATGATTGAAGAAGCTCCTCCAAGCAAAATAGTGTCATCTACGAATTGAGCGTGGTTGACTGCTCTGAATCCTCTCGCGAACCTCAAACCTTTTAACTCCCCCAACGTTTGCAGTTGCTGAAACTTCCGACTCAGGGATTCAACCACCAAAATATAGAGGAAGGGGGACATGGGACATCCTTGCCTTAGACCTCTGGTGGCTTGAAAGAAGTTTGTAGGCCTGCCATTTACAAGTGGGGATATCCAAGGTCTGCTTATGCAAGCTTTTACCCATCTGACGAATATTTTGGAGAAGCCAAATATTTTCATAACTTCAAATAAAAAGAAATGGTTCACTATGTCAAAGGCATTTTCCATATCCAACTTTATTGCCATTTCCTGTTGTTTTCTTTCCATGCTGGAGTGTATAGCCTCCTGCACAATGATGATATTGTCTAGGATTTTTCGTCCAGCAATGAAACCTCATTGGGAATCTGAAATGAGCCTGCCGTTTATATTTTTCATTCGTGTAGCTATGATTTTCGAAAGAATCTTATAGGGGGTGTTGCGAAGAGAGATAGGCCTAAATCTTTCAATAGAATTAGGATTTCTCTCTTTCGGTATAAGTGCCAGGAAGGAAGAGTTGGTGGCTCCGCCAATTTTATCTTTCTTTCTGGTCCAATTTAGCATTCTGTTCAAATACTCTTTTATGATGTCCCAGGAAGCTCTATAGAAGTTTATGGTAAGTCCATCTGGCCCAAGGGCTTTGTCTAGGTGAAGAGACCAAATAGAATCTCTAATTTCATATTCAAGAATTGTTTTATCAAGATCACGATTTTCAATTTCAGAGATGAGAGAAGGTATACCAGAAAGCAGATCGGCTTGTGCTTCCGGATCAGCCTCATTGTTATTTGTGTAGAGATCTCGAAAATGCTCCAAAGCATGAGTTTTAAGCTCCTCCTGTCCAGGGATTCGGTTCCCATTGTTGTCCTTCAGTTCTTTGATAGAATTGTAACTGATCCGAGCTTTAGTTTGCTTGTGAAAACATTCTGTATTACTATCCCCTCCTTTAAGCCATGACTGTCTGGATTTAATTCTCCATACTTACTCCTCATGCCTAGCAGCGTCGAGAATGCTTAAATTCAGATCATTTTCTTTGTTTAAATTGGAGATAGTAATCTCGCTGTCCTCCATACTGTGGTGAAGAGAAGCAAGTTCAGATTGAATATTTCGCTTGATAGATCCTGGATTTTTATACTTCAATTTAACCCAAGTTTTTAAGGCAGCACGCATAGCCCGAAGTTTACATTCCCAGAGGTAACTAGGCGAACCATGAAAGATGGAGTCCCAAGCATTCTGAATTAAGTTTAAAAGATCCCCATCATGCAGTCATAAAGTGTTGAAGCGAAATGGAATAGGTCTGATATTGATAGGGGAAGAAAGAGCTAGACAAATGGGCTTGTGATTAGAAGCAGCAGAGGGGAGGACGAACGCAGCAGGAAGAAGGTCTTTTAGGAGGAAAGAGGAGATAACCAGGTACCTATCCAATCTAGAAGCTATATTTCCTATACCTGCTCTTCTATTACTGCATGTGAACTTTCCATTTTTCATATCAATATCCAACAAATCGAGATCAGAAACTAAATCCTCCATCTTTTCCCCATAAGGATCCCTGACCCTTGAGCCACCGCGTTTTTCTTACTGATTTTTTGTGGTGTTGGGCCATAAACATTACAAATATAAGTTGAGTGTTGACTATATTTTTCATGAATTTCAAGTAGAATCTAGTGATGGCTTTATTTAGAAGATTTTTTTAGGAAATTGCTAGAGAGAAGCGTAGTAATGACCCCAGAGGCTCCCTTAGAGCTTTGATCTTTTCCATGGCAGTCCTTCCAAAAGAGACGTGAGAGCGCCAAAGCCTCCACGTCTTCCATTTTTGTCTTCTCAAGTAGTAACAAGTCTGGTCTTTCTGATTTTATCATATCTCTTAGCACTTCTACTTTGCTAGAACCTCCCAGACCCCTACAATTCCAAGAGACAGATTTCACCACTTCTTGTTAGTTTGTGACCCTGCTCGAGGGTTTGCCATTTGGTTTTTCCCCTCCATGATTCTTGCTATTTTGAAGTAGCTTTGTTTCTTCTATGCTTTTTTGTCTTCCCAATTCTAGCTCCCTTTCTGCTTCCTGCTCCCGAATATATCTTTGCGATTTTCTCCCTCTCGTATTCGGAATTAGAAGAACATCCTGTGGATCCAGTGACTCCTGCGACGATGAGTGTTCTGGGGAGAATATCTGCGGCACAACATTACTTTTTTTTACCCTATCTGCCTAAGTGCCTCCAGGGGTTGATGATCCCTCCAAAACCACATCTGTCATTTCCTTTCGAGGGGAAGAAATGGGGGATTCAATGGAAATGTGTGCTGCAACCGCCTCGGATTCTACCTCTGCGTTAACCTGGGAAGGAATTTCCCCTTCCTCCATGGCCAATGTTTGAAATTGATTACTGGTTGTAGCTTCTTTCTCTTCCTGTACCTTTTCTATATTTTTCTCCAAATGAGGTCCAGTTGCTGCGGGAGTTGGTTGAACGGTTTTCCTCCCCCTCTTTGCTTGCTTCCAGCCTTCTTCGCGATTCTGTTCCTGGGTTTCTTGAGTTGCTTTTGGGAAATTTTTAACGAAATGACCATACACATGTCATTTCTTGCATTTAAAGGGTAGCTGCTCGTAGTCAACTTTCTGCATGTGTTCCCATCCATCCATTTGCAAATTTACAACCTTTGGCAGACCTTTTTCCAAGTCGAATTCCACACAAATTCGGGCACAAGAGAACAACGTCCCTTTGGGATCTGCTTGATCAATGTAAATTCTAAGGGCATTGCCAATTGCCTGCAAAGTTTCATCATTCCAACAATGAAGTGGAAGATGGGGGAGACGGACCCAAACTAGAACTGCTGAGGGAAAATCTCTTTCTGGATCAAAGGATCGACTCCAACGGTTTAGATATAGGCCACGAGTGCCCAATAAGTACGGTCCGCTTCTAAAAATGAGGTCTCTATCAACCTTATGTTCAAATAAAAAGGTGAAGAATCCCTTACCACAAAAATAGTGCTGCAGGCCCCCGGAGATCAAAGGCATCCAATTTTTGTTAATCCAAGCGTCCATGGTTTTGGGTGAAGGCCAAATACCAGTGAATTGACCTATAAATCCTCTCTCACTCAGAGCTAGGGATTTCAATATTGAAGCTGCGGACGTGATCTGGATCCAGGGAGCTGTCGTTCGTTTAACAAAGGCATTGCTAGTAGTGGGGGCAGTCGGTGGAGTTGCAACAACTAATGCTCGGAAGGCATCATCAAGACAACGCTGAAGATCTTCCAGGTTTGGCTCCAATGGAGGGTCCATCGAGGCACTCTCGGGGGAGCGAGGATCCTGAGCTCCTGTGGCCATTGTGCCACAGGACGACGTAGGGCGAGCCTTAGCAGGCTCACGCAAAGAGGCTCACCGGGAGAACCCTAGCGGCAACCAATCCTGAAACATCGTGTGTTATCTTGTAACCTTGATCAAGGTAATTTTGCATCACTAGTTCTCTTGCATGGAATGTGTTAACTCATTTAAAGATTCATTGTCCACAAAGGTCTCCAACAAAGGGCTAGTGTATTCTATTAATGCCAATATTTTCAACCTTAGAAAGGAGGAGGTCCCAAATGAGGTATGTATGATGTTTCCATTAAGGATGGTGTGGAGTAAAGTGTGTTGGTCACATACACTATTTCATAGTTTGTTATTAACAGTTCATTCCAAATGTAGAAGAAAAATGAAATCAACATAATGTAGAACAAAATAAAGCGTATCATCCATGTAAGTAAAGATAATAATCACATAATAAGAGCCTCCATAAGTCTCCATTATATTTCTAATAGAAAGAGATCATGTAATAATATATCACAACATGGGTGCATGTCCTCATAACATGGGGTAGATCACTTAAACCCCAAAACAATAAGGTAGACTTGAACCTAATGAACCTTAAAAAATAACAATCAACCCTATCCTCTACAGTATATACCACATGAGGTAGTTATAGAAGATTCTACAAATATTCCTAAATGGAAATTGATTGTCACAATAAAATAGACTCTTTGACTTTAGTATCCATCCTCAAAGTTATTGAATCTGACACCTTTCTAGATGGGGTCTTCACATACAATATTCTTGGGAGTTTTAGACACTTGGGCTTCCATGGTTTCCTTTGTTACTTGGTCTAGTTCTTGACTAGGTCTATTGCATGAAGAGTTCCAATTTTTTAGTGGCTTCAGAAAAGTATAAAACTAGCCACACCAATTCTCAACCACACTATCCAACTAACCATGAGTTGGCCTTCCTACTAATATTCAAAAAAGGATTCAGTGTTGAGCAAATACATTGCTACAATGCCCCAAAAATGTTAGTATTTCTCAAAGGAAAAGGTCCAAGTTTACACAACCTTTCAAACTTTCTCAGTAAATGTCTAGGTTCTTTCTTCAATTCCTTCTTCTAAGAAGGTATTCTCTATGGGAATATTGGTGAGGTCAACTTTTGCATGCAACTTTAGGGCATTGACCTTAAGGTAATGCTGTTAGGATATTATACTCATTTCTCTTGTAGTTTTTCATATACCCTCCCTTTTATCCTATAACACATCTATCTCATCACATAAGGTGTTTTATTCAGTTACCTTTAATGTATTAAGTGTGTCCTATGCTTCTTGTGTTAATTGATCATACTCATTGTGAAATTTTTCTATTAATGTGGGAAAATAGCCCATGCCAACCGCATAGGATTACTTGACAAAAGGTCCCAATTAGACACGTTTCATTGAAATGGGAAGCCCACAAGTTATGGCCCAATTTTCATATGCAAGTTAAGATATTCCATTATTCTCTATATCTAATCTAAACTAAGCCAATCAATGTAACATACAAGAATGTAAATAAATATGGGGTGAATGCAAGGAATTAAATGGAGCAAATGCAATATGTCAAACACACAAATGGTGGTATGAATATAAAAAAAATATAAAAAAATACAAAAACAAATTAAAAATTAACAAACAAAATTTTATATTAAAAACAAACAATACATAAAAAAATACAAAAGAAAACAAAGGAACATACCTTTCTACCTCCCGCGCATTGACTTGTTTCATTGTAACCGGCCGCGTGCACCCTTTGAGTTCTGTGACCTCTGAGAAGAGTTGTGTTGGATTGTGGCGGTGAGCTATGAGCAACCACCGTTTTCCGAGCTGTGAGTTGTGAGCTTTGTAGGATTGAGGAGGTGCATCTTCCTCTCGTGCGTGCACCTGTTGAGTTCTGTGTGCTACGAGCAGAGCTGTCTATGGATTATGTGAAACAGTTGATTGAGCTGAGCTTCTGTGCATCTTCAGCCTCTAGCGTGTGCACCCATTGAGAAGAGGCAGTGCCTCCCAAGTATGTGAGTAGGAAGCCCTAAATTTTATGGGGTCCAATATTGCATAGTTTGAATGGTTGATTTTATTATTGTATCTGTTTTTTTTCCCTTAAAATTCAATATGAATGGCAAATTGATTTGGATTTAGGTACCATCTCTCTCCTTTGGCCACAAATTATTTGGGAGGGTTCCATGTCGAGTGATGTTGATTTGGATTTAGGGCCCATCTCTCTCCTTTGGAAGTGTCCACTAGAGACTCATGCATACATGAGGAAGTACTAGCCTTAGACTGGGAATGATCTCAAGGGGATATTTATCCCAAGTTGCTCATGGTCAGGTTAATTAATCGACCCTAATGTGATTGGAGATTCATGGGGGAGCATGGGAGCATGGGAGGATGGTTTCCTTAACTATTTTATTTCTTGAGAGGAGATCGTGAGTTAACCTGCCCGAGTTCTTCAATTTCTATGCCTAGTATATTGAGCTTGACCTACGTGTCTGATTTCTTGCGGTGGAGGTGGAAGGGGTTCAACTTGAGGCTCAATTGGATACCAAAGGGTAAAAGAACCATATCCCACCACTCAACATCCTTTGGTTTCTCTTCTTTTGTAAGCACTCTTTCTGACCATACCTTCAGGCCCCTCTTGGACTCCTTCGCTAGCCCCCCTCATAACTTTGGACCTGCTGACCTTTTTCCACACTCTGCTATCCTTTTACCTTCAACCATCTGTCCCTCCTTCTTCCCCATGACCTCATATTTGATGCCCTTATCCTTGGATTCCCATACAAGCCTCTCTTACACCTTACACAGGCATGCAATTACAAATTGCAGACCTTGTGTGCCCTTCCCTCCATCTGCACACCACACAAAACATAGATTAGAAGTTAATGTAGACTAGTTTGTAATCAGTTCAATAGTTTAATGTTCATAATTGGTAATACTAATTTAAATTTGTATCTTGGATGCATAGTAATCAAAAGCTAATTTTGTGTTCTATAAATATTCAAAAGATTGAGAGTAACTTTGTTTACTTATGCAGATCCGAAAGTTACCTTGAGGTTATTGGGATTAGATCACATTTGTTTCCCCTTTTTTTATATAGTTAATGCTGATTATTGATAGTTTGGTCATTATTGCATTCAACACTACACTTTGATGATACATTTTGCATTGGCAAGTGATCTTTGCAATTCGATAGTGATGGTTATGATCTTTTGAGTAATGTCGTTTTACTATTGTTATGGTACATGTTGATTTATCTTTATATTAGGATCTATCATTGACCCTACTAACGTTGGATAATTAACGGTTGTTATCCCGTGATCTATCATTGAATGTTACTATATATATCTAATGACATACCTTGTCTACATGCTCTTACATTAAAATTACATTTAATTGAATGATCCAAGTGCTACTTTACATGTTGAAATATTATCTTGGTTTGTCTTTATCAAAACATCAAAACATCAACATAATATTACCATTCTCTTATTGTGGCTCGGTTGTGATAAATTGATGGTTCAGACACCCTTTCCATTCCATCCCTACATAAGGATATTGCACAAGGTCAGGGACTTTGTGATCCTCCAGACAATGTAACATATGGATGGCATACTCTTGAATATTGAAGCTCAAACACCCTCTTGACCATTGAAATTCCTTGGGTAAGTTTATTACCTTCAGCCCCAAAACTAGGGGCATGACAACCACAACATTTCCCCAAATTTCCATTTACATAGAGCAAAGGTATTCTTAATAAAATTGTGTTGGAGTGTGATATCCTTAGATGGGCACAACTCTTGGATTATTAACATATTTATTTCATTGTAGATTCTATTTGAGAATGGGCATGTGGTAGCGTCTTGTCTGAAGGCAAAGGTTTCTCAAGCTAAAAAGCGGAAAAATAGCAAAACCACTTGGTGAAAAGACTAAGAGTCAAATCACTTTTGGATGGCACAAAAAAAGGTTCCATGGGCATCATAGCTTCTATAAATGACCCCAACCTACCCACAAAGAATGTGGTGTATAAATTGATATTATGATGACTTAGGAGTCAATCCCTTTACCACTTATATAATAGATAGAGAAGGAGAAGTGATTATTTACTATGCCATTGATCTAGGCCTCAATTCAAACAATGTAGCAAAATTTCAGGAATTAGTATGAGGTTTAGGAGTGGCACTTAGCCTTGACCTAGAGGGTGATTCCACAGTAATAAATAGTGCAATTAGAAAAGGATCAACCCTTCAATGGTGTCAGAATGCCATTATTGAGGAGGCATGCAATCTTAAATCTCACTTAGGAAATACTTTGTTCATTCATTGTTTCAAGGAATGTAACAAGGTGGCTAAACATGTGCCAAATAAAGGAGTTGATGTCAATTTTCATTTGAGCATCATTTGATTGAAAGTGGAGATTATGATATTTTTCGATATGTCTAACCAGACTTCTCATAAGAGCACACCTTTGTTCTCATAAGAGCACACAAAATAGTTCCTTTAAATGATATATTTGGCCCAATAATGGGATGCATTAAACTAGATTTTGATGTTTGGTGTACTATGAAAGGGTCTTCTTACCAATGGCATCATTTAGCACCAAAATATAATGTCTTGGCCTATGAACGAGCTACTTATTGGATACATTGGATATTCATGAGGCCCTTGACCACAAGAAAAAACCTATGGATGGAATATTTGGCATATGTGTGGGACACATAATTGATTGCAATGTTTTTCACACTAGGGAGGGGTCTTCTTTCCCAATACATACTTCATGGTTAATATCCATAGGCTGAGAATCTATATTCTTCTTAGAGGACATGGTATGGAGTCAATAACCAAGGGATTAGGTCCTACATGTTGCTTTTAGGGCTCATGGTTTATTAATAGGGGCCCACAACACAAGACATGCACTCTATCATAAATATCTATCCCACAAGTTGGATACAAACCCAATTGAAAGGTTTGTCATAGGAGGAGTAGTCTCCTAACCCAAGACATTATTCAAGGCCAAAAGTAAGCAATTTCTATCCCAAATGTTGATTATATGACTTATGGTTCATCCATAAATCCATAGATCACGACACATGCCCTAGGGAAGGAAATTTCCATGATTAACATATGGGATAGATGTTGAGATTTAGGTCACCAAGGATGTTCCTCTTGGACTATGGTAAGATTCAAATCTAAAAACTAGGGGTTTAAGATAACAACATTGTTTCTATGGTTGGTTGACAAACCTAAATATGAATGCAACACCAACTATCCCCTCCTAATTATGCACCTAATTGTTTTCCCCATTTATGAATATTTTCCTATTATGCATCTTAGTAGAGGCAACCACAACTAGTTATTTGGCCATTATGCCATAAGTATTAGAGCTGGGATGAGAAAAGTCTAACCAGATTATATTGACAAACGGTCATGACTAGACAACATGAGTATTTTCCCCATGGGATAGAGATAAGGACGGTGACACATAAATTTCATGACATGAATTTGCTCATCCAAAAACCCACAATCATAACATTAGTACTATATCTATTACAAAGGGTGAAGGAAACCATCATTACGTTAATATAGCAGATTGTTTTTTCAGAGGTTATTCCTATTGTGTTAAATGATGAAAATTGGGTTTGGAATACTATATGATACGAACCTCACAATCTTCATTGACATGGTAATAAACTATTCATTATATGCACTTACCTGTAGCATACACCTAGCAGAAAGCCATCAAGAAATACTAAACAGATCTTACTTATGCCTATATTGTTGAATTCAGGATTTTGTTGTTGTTCCCAAAGGTATGTTCTTGGATTTCTTGTTACAGTTCAATAAGGAGCCTCTGTATTTTGTCCTACAAGGCATGAAATTTATCATTGAAATGCCCATATAATCTCTGATAAGAGTAGTTACTAGGTAACAACAGGGAGTGTTATTTAGTATTTTTTCTTGCACTATTTTTGTCAATTTATTAGCTTCCACAATAGGGTGTATGCTAAAAGCTTGGAAAATGTAAATCCCACCTAACCTTTTTCCTTTATTTTACTCTATATACTATATTTCAATATTGTTTAGTTAAGAGGGTATGATTGAGAAATGAATACATATTCTAGCCATGTGGATGGATTTGTGGAATTATCCTTCAAGAATTGACCTTACAGGGAGCTATTGCATATATTTTACCTTATTTGACTTTGCATCTCTTTGGTAGGTCAAATAAGAGGTAGTTACAAGGAGCTATTGCATATATTTGACCTTATTTGACCTTCCATATCTTTGGCATGTCAAATAAGAGGTAGTTACAAGGAGCTATTGCATATAAGAGGTAGTTACAAGGAGCTATTGCATATATTTGACCTTATTTGACCTTCCATCTCTTTGGCAAGTCAAATAAGAGGTAGTCACAAGGAGCTATTGCATGGATGCATGGATGCATGGTTACCCCACATTGTCATGATTTTATATAAAATTGGAATCCAATATGCTAGTTTAGATGTTATATTGCTCATACTCTAGATATCGGGTGTGCTTGACAGACTCAAACCTTAATTCTTTTCCAAATTGTGTGCCAACAATTATGGACATTCATTTACCAATTATGGGCATTAATGTATGAGATTTGTTTGTTTAGTGTCAAACTCATTCCCATGGCCGATATACCTCATCACACATATAACTCATCATTACCACATGATTCATGTGGACCCTTCTTCATACAGTGATGATGAACTTTCAGGTTATATGGAACATTTGTACATTTGAGAGAGAGATGACTGGTTGTACCTTCCCCGCCTTGGTTGATTTACTTTTGGTCCTTACACCTTGTTGTTTATTGGTCTTGTGGTACCTTGTCCTTGGCATGTGGTTAGTAGGGTCATTTCGCCTATCTTGATTTTTTTGTACCACCCTTTAATGTTTTTGGTCCTTTGGGTACTATGGTTGTTTATCCCCTAAATGATCTTAGTACCCCACTTATGATTTATGTTATTATTTATGACTCCTTATTATTTTATTTGTTATTTTATTATTTTACTTTTAATTTTTAATTTTTAATTTTTATATTTAATTTTAATTTTTAATTTTAATTTTAATTTTTAATTTTAATTTTAATTTTTTTATTTTTTGTATTAAGTAGTTAAGACTCGTCTTGACAGAAAAAATTGTTGGTGATCAGATCTGTGTTTTTTTGTTAAGCTTTTACTTGCACTAAGACTTTTGTTGTAATCATTCTTTGTGCTTTATTTAACTTATGTTATGAATGTAACTGTCTTTGTCTAACTACTGTTGCATACAACCTTTCTCTCTCTAGTTTGTACTTACCCTTTAGTAGGGTCAGTGGGTTCCTAGTGTTGGTTGACCTCTGAGAGGTACATTTTTGAATGAAAGTAATATTTCTGAGTATCTAACAAGAAGGTTCCACATTACGGTGTAAGTACCCTAAACCTATCTTCCTTACTCATGTTAATGTTGATTAACTATTGTTAATAATTACATGTTACTGAAGATTACTTTAACATAATGAGCCAACTAGTACTGTTAATGTGGAAAAGTCGAAAGAGATGAAAATTATGTTTTGTTACTGTTGTACTATTTAGTTTCAGTACTTGTTTATTAGATATAATAAAAGAAATGAGTTACATACCACCAATAATATCTTAACACCCAAGGGTGTCTACCTCTATGGATTTTCTAATAATATGACATGACCCATGACATAGTTTTCTCATGCAAGGGAATTAATTCACCTTAGAGCACCATATCATCATCCTCTTTTATAATTGGGATCACCTTTACTCTTTTTTTAAATCCAAATATCAAAGCATATTCCATTAGGTTATGATCACTTTTTTATATCCAAATCTCAAAGCATATTGCATGATGATTTCAAACCGTGTCTCACATAGTTTAACAACACATAGGCTCGAAACATTTTATGATTCCTTCTTATACGAACTCGATGCATTCAAAAATTATTTTTGGCCATTTTTTCCAATTTTGAACATGCAAGACAGTTAAAGGAAAAATCCCTTACTAATCAACATATGAATTTTAAAGCTTGGGGGAGGCGTGCTAACTATGTATGATGTTAGTGGTAAATGCATACCTTAATTCCTTGTAATTTTCTAATATGAATTATGCATACCCAACAAGGTCCTATTTGAACTTTTTTCCCATGCTGCAGGTAGAACCAAACATGTATTTATCTGATATTTCTTCCTCGAGTGATGGGAGTTTAGTAATACTAGATGAAAGTGAGACATCCAGTAGGTCTACAAGAGTTATATCAACTAGATGTCAAAAGATCAGAAGAAAATTCCATAAACGCATGGAATTTTTTCTCGCTGAAGGGGGGTCGTGTTCCTATGATGATGAGACAATAGGAGACTTCGAGGTGCCCTTGAGGTACAAACATCTAGTGAAACAATGGGTACCTAAGGATCTTCCTCAACCAAACACATATTTTCATGTGAACGAGAGGATATATAGAATTGTACCATCATCATTACATGGTTTGGGGTTGTTTTGCATGGATGGCATAAAGGTCGGTTACGGAAGATGTACAGAATTGATGGAGTATGTTGGACCCTGTTACAACGACAAAGATTGGATGTGTCTGGTCCAATATACACGAAGTATGCGCGGATATGGATTGTCAGCAAATTATTTATAGTTGAAAGACAAAGATCAAAATAAAGGAGCAACGTTGTACATTGACGGAAGACCAAAAGCCACGGGCAATATTGCGGGGTTTATAAACAATACACAACCAGGGTCTACAATTAAGAAACCCAACTGCATATTTGAGGGGTGTGAAGGAAACCATGTTTTTTATGTGCCATTAAATAAATAGCTTTAGGGGAAGAGTTGCTTATTAATTACAATTTGAATCGAGTAGATACAAACACAGTTACTATGGGAGTGGTACATCTAACAATTTACCCAACCTTTTATTAATGAATTTAACATATTATGTATTTTTCGTTAGTCTATTGTTATAATTTCGTTAAAATTTTCTATATTTATTTCGTAGGGTAGTGATTGGGGAATCTCCCCGGCAGCTAGTCAGAGGAGTACAACTTCCTCGAGGTAGCAGGTATACATCTTTGTAATAGTACAATTATAATATGATCATGAGTATATTCGTTTGGTTTAATATATAATGTTATTTGTATATTTGTTGCAGAGTGTTGATCGGGGAAATCACTGTGTTGTTGATCATATCACAACAGCCTCGGGGCAACAGGTATACCTGATTGTAATTGTATAATTTAAATACGTCAAAATGTTTTCTTATTTTGTTGTTTCCGTGAGTATTTTGGTTTCATTTGGAATTTTTTTCTATGATTTTGATGCAGGGTGTTGTAAGGGGTACCTCCCTAGCAGTAGATGATACCGGACCTGCCTCGAGGCAACATGTATACATCGATGCAATTGTACAAATAATTTGAACAAAAAGTTTTTTTTGTTGTTTTTTTCATGAGTATATTCGATTCATTTAGATAATGTTATCTATGTACTTGTTGCAGAGTGTTGATCGAGGAAACCTCCCGGCTGTTGGTCAGACGACAATAGCCTCGAGGCAACGGGTGTACCTGATTGTAATTGTACAATTTAAATACATCAACATGTTTTCTTATTAAGATTTTTCCATAAGTATTTTGGTTTCGTTTAGATGATTTTTTCTATGTTTTTGATGCAGGGTTCTGATCGGGGAACCTCCCTATTAGTAGATCAGGGAAGGTCCCCTATAACCATTGATCTGATGGGTAGACGATCCTCGATGCAGCAAGTATAATTCATTGGAATTGTACAAATATAATATGGAGCATAATGTTTTTTTTGTTATGTCTTTTTCGTCTGTATATTGGTTTCATTCTGATAATGTTTTCTACTTCTTTTTTGCAGGGGGATGATCGAGGCAAGTCCCCAGCTGTGGATCAGATGAAACCATCATCGAGGCATCAGGAAAAACTAATTGTAATTTTAGGAATCTATCATGATCGATATGTTTTGTTAATATAATTTTGTCCTCAATCTATTGCTTTCACGTCAATAATGTTTTATATATTTTTGTTGCAGACCAATGATTCGGCGTATGAACCAACGTTAGAGCAATCAATAGCTTTTGATGTGGATGAGTTGATGCGCGATGTTGACATTGATTCTTCTCTAGACCCGGTTAATATGATAGAGAATACCTTGAGAAAAATTAATGAGGATATCCTTCGTCTGCTATTCATTCATCCTAGACATATGACATTAGAGCCAAGGTTCATGTTTTGGTAAAGAGATCTCATGCCTTGAAAGTAAGTTGAGGAATCTTGAATCATAATATAAATTCACTTAGAACTTTATAATTTTTACTTTTATATGATAATGAACTTATAAAATATGGTTTGTATTTACCGGATTTTTTACGACCACACACTTGTGGTCAAGGCGATGTTGGCCCTAGTGATACTCGTGGAGAGTCGTCACATGAGAAAACGACTCCACGTACATCTCATGTGCCATTGTTATCGACTGAATAGTCAGAAACATGTTCTGCAACACCCCCGAGGCCAGCTGTGAGTGCACCCGCTAGTGACCGACACACACCAGATCGTGCAGAAGAAGGGGTCGATGCAGAGCCTGCTAGTATTGATATTGTTGAAGCAACATTGCCTGGATGTTCCCGTGTTACCAGCACAGGTACAATACAGACAAAAAATTTGGTGGATGAAGATCTCGTTCCAACAAAGGATAAGATCCCAGGTAATTATACATTGTTAATGTTAGTGTTTATAATTTGATTGTAATATACAGATAAATTTTTTTTTTTCAACTAATGATGGCATGGTTGTTTTGTAGGAAATGATGTTTTTTATAAACATCTAAATGATTTGTCCTTGGATATATTCAGTCTAATGATGGCATGGTCGTTTTTAAGGAAATGATGTTTTTTATAAACATCTAAATGATTTGTCCTTGGATATATTCGGTCCCACCATCCGCATGAGGTGGGATAAACAAATTAAAAATTTAAAAGATGAGCTCACTAATCGGTTGGTTGGCCTGTTCGGAAACGAGACCTTCGATCGAGCTGCGGTCCTAAAGAAGGATGGACAACATATGAAGATTGTCCGGGACCAATATAGGGTTCATTTAGAAAGGAACTCTAGGTATGAGCGCCCTCCGATGATTCCAGCAAGAGAGTGGAAAGCCCTAGTGGAAAATGGAAAGGAGAGGGCTCTGAGAAAAGAAGGAAAGCTACCACCAGGCACAAGGAGGTATGCAATACTTTCCACAATGAAAATCTAAACCTTATTATTATTAATTTTTATATTGAATTTGGAACATATAATGTATTTCAACACTTGCATAGGTTGTCAGACACATCAAAGGCCACAAAGGAAAGACAAGAAAAAATTGGTCACCTTAAGCTTGGGCTTGGTGGTTATTTGAATTTGGAGGCACGAATTGTAAGTATTGAAAAACCAATAATGCATCCAAATAATAAATTGCAAATTATTTTGATTTTATTGCACCGCAAAAGGTAAATTAATGACGTTATGCAAATATGCAGGCCGACCGATTCAAAGAAGTGCCCACTGAGGAAGACTTGAATCTTGGCTTCCAGCACGGCTTTGGAGCTGTTGTTGAATGCCGAAAAAGCTTGTCTGGGAAAACACAGTCTTCTGGTGATCTATCTTGTGCACAGGTATATAAAATCTATATAGTTTAATGAATGTTTATTACTTGTGCAATCTATTCGTTATAAATAATTGACATAAAATATTGACTCTGTTTTGAGTAGGAAAGCAATAATCGCCTTAATGTCGAGGATGGACAACAACCAATCGAAGATCATGCTTTGAATCCTGGTAATGAATTTATTCATATGCTACAATTTTATATATAGCATTGCAGATGGTGAACATTAATTGTACTTCTCCATGTTTCAACTGCAAAGCATGTAGAGGGTCACACCATATAGGTTGAGCCTAGACAGGAATATGAAGAACATAATGTGGCCACAACAGGTAAAAAAATGCCTTTGTAATGTTTTTTTTTAAATGAAATACTTGTCATTATAATAAAAGAATATACCATAGTAACATTTTCACATTATTGTAGCAAATTTAGACCCTTGCCGCAAAATCCACGCTGCGAGTACTCTACTAGGCATACATCACGGCAAGTTGATGAAGCACCAATAACTGAACAACAAGTTCCAGAAGATGAGCTTATTGTTGATTTTGTAAAGAGAAAAAAATAGAAAGAAGTGACTGAAGAAATATTGTGTAATTATTTTTGATAATATAATGTCATGCATGATTTTTTGCCTACTGAATGAATGAATGGTTTAATCAAATGTCATCTTTTATTGAATGAATAGTAAATGTTTGTTTATGATGAAATATGCATGTTTGCACGTAATTTTTTTTCAAGTACAT
This sequence comes from Larix kaempferi, assembly GCA_027924585.1. Classification (NCBI taxonomy): domain Eukaryota; kingdom Viridiplantae; phylum Streptophyta; class Pinopsida; order Pinales; family Pinaceae; genus Larix; species Larix kaempferi. The sequence goes on from BSBM01000205.1 coordinate 17,897,677, forward strand.
GCATTGGGTATGAGGAATTGAGAGTGATGTGAGGGGGGGAGGGGCCATAAGAGCTTCCACCTTCACGTGGTTGGCCATGTTCAGTAGAGAATGTTAAATTATTCTCGAAACAAAGAGGAGCTCAATGAATGGCTACGGTGGTTCCTTTCTACAACCCACTAGCGTGTCATCTAAATTTTGAAAATTTCTTGGGGCTTGTTATGAAACTAAATCATCTTATCCTAATTTATAAGCCTCTGACAAGGTAAGGAATTATTCATTTCTCACTTATGAAAGTTTGAGAAAAAGTAAAATGAAATGAAAGTAAGCACCAACTATATAAACATAAACAAGCAATTCTTACATAGTGATATTGTCACAGAGAATTCATTGAAATCAAGTTCCAAAAACCTATTTATGTTCAAGATCCATTTTAATTTGCAAGACATAGTGGATCCTACAGATCTCTGCACATCTTATCTCTTGACCCACAATTGTCAGAATGTCCTTGTATATTCATTACAGTGCTAGAGCTCCTGTCAACCTGCAACCTTCCTTGGTGGTCTGCATATCTGACTACCCACCATGCTCTCTAGCGACACCAAAGGCTCTACAACAAGCTAGCACCATCACCATCACCATCAAGTCCAATTTTGTTATTTCACTAAGCATGCCTCACAAAAACTCTCTAAGCAAAGAGCTCCAAGTATCCTCTAGGGTTTCTTTGTCACATGCCCTAGGATCTACGTCCATCTCACAAAAGGACTCAAACATCAACACTTCAAGTATCCTCTAATTCCCCCCCCCCCCAAACCTAGTTCCTTCCTTGCTTGCATAAATACAAGTACAAAGACTCAAGACAAATTCATCTTCGAGATACAAATGATGTAGTGAACTTGCAAATGGCTTAAGGCAAGATGAGGCTCAAAATCAAATAGGTAAGGCAATCGAGACATGGAATACTTATGAAAGTTTGAGAAAGGGTAAAATCAAATGAAATTAAGCATCAACAACAAACAAATAAGCAAGCAATTCTTACATAGCGATATTGTAAGATAAAAGTCATTGAAATCAAGTTCCACAATCTTATTTATAGGCATACTTGAACAAGAATATCACTAAGCAATTCAATGTTTGACAATAAACCATGGGCATGTAGCTATGGATGAAAAAAGCTAAGATTGATAAGATAGTGGATCCTATAGATCTCTGCACATCTTATCTATTTCCCCACAATTGTCAAAATGTGCTTGTATATTCATGACAGTGCTAGAGCTCTTGTCAACCTGCAACCTTCCTTGGTGGTCTACATCTATGACTACCCACCATGCTCTCTAGCCACACCAAAGGCTCTACAACAAGCTAGCACCAACACCATCAATTCCAATTGTGTTATTTCACTAAGCATGCCTCACACAAGCTCTCTAATAAAATAGCTCCAAGTATCCTCTAGGGTTTCTTTGTCACATGCCCTAGGATCTACATCCATCTCACAAAAGGACTCAAACATTAACACTTCAAGTATCCTCTATTTTTTCCCCTCAAAACCCTAGTTCCTTCCTTACTTGAATAAATACAAGTACAAGGAGTCAAGACAAATGCATCTTCGAGATACAAATGATGTAATGAAATCGCAAATGGCTTAAGGAAAGATGAGGTTCAAAATCAAATAGGTAAGGCAATCGATACATGGAATACTTATGATAGTTTGAGCAAAGGTAAAATCAAATGAAATTAAGCATCAACAACAAACAAATAAGCAAGCAATTCTTACATAGCGATATTGTAAGATAAAATTCATTGAAATCAAGTTCCACAATCCTACTTATAGGCATACTTGAACAATAATATCACTAATCAGTTCAATGTTTAACAATAAACCATGGGCATGTAGCTATGGATGACAAAAGATAAGATTGATAAGATAATTTTATCAATGTCCATTGAATCAACACAATAGTAGGTCAATAAACTATAGGGTTGCAGCTAGGACATAAACCCTAGTTGTGGGCATAAACCAATAGAGAAATGAGTAAGGAATTCCCACACTCTCATGTATACCATGTTGAGGTTCGTAAGATACCGTAAGGATGAAATTGAACCAACCAACAAACCCTAATTCCTGTAATAAACAAGGAGAAAAACAATGTTAGGGTAGCACAACATTACAACCTAAGAAGGATGATTTATGGGTGCGCTAAAGGGAGAATCCATAAGTGTGCTGGAGAGAAGATGCAAACCAATAACAAGAGAGTTTAGGGTGCTCATAGTCTAAATCACTTGTATTCAAGAGATTAGGAAGTTCACATGAGGCATGGGTCCTTTCCCAATTTATGCCAAATGTAAAATTGTGTAATTCTAGGATTTGGAAGGGTTTTAGTTCTAGTTATGGTACATTTTTGGGTTTTAGTTCTAGTTATGGTACATTTTTGGAAAATTCATTGAGTGAACACCTTACTATACTTGTTGCATTACAATGCTAGAGTGCAATCTTTGCATTTCTTATTTATAATGGAACTAGGATGAACTAAATTTATTACATCTGTTAGATTTCATCTAATTTTTTCTACAAGCTAAGGCAATAAATGAATTGGTGATGTTTTTTAATTGACGAGTTTGTTAGAAAAATAATGCAGTATTTACAGTTTTTGAATATATGTTCTATCTCTTATCATCATTTTTCATGGTACTAATAATATTTGTAATATGATGTAGTTGTGAGGGACCCTGCATGAGGTGTTTACATCCAAATAGAGAATATGTAGAGGATTCCAACTATAAATCTCTAGGTTTAACAAAAGCACAAGTAAGGGTAAGTTCAAGATTCCACCACTTCTTGTAAACGGGATGCTAGTTTTTGAGATTTTCCAATTCTTGTTATTATCTTGATTTCCCATTATTACTCGTATTTGGTGCAGGATATACAAAACTTCTACTGCCTAAGCTGTAAGCATAAGAAGCATCAGTACAACTTGATAAAATGGTATGCTATTTAAAGTAACACGTTGTCTTATGGACATGAGTATATTCATGTGAACATATATAATATATATTGACATGGTCTATGGTAGGTCCCATATATAGCTTCATCCTTGGGGGGTGTCAAGCTTGGCACAAATGGTCATAAAGACCTGTTTGACTAGGTCACTATACAACTTACAAAACTTAATGATCAACGTGATGTTGTACAACTTTTGAAACCGACATCCCTTGCTCTACATGTATGACATATTGTAGCTGTCCATATTTTTCTGTAATCATTGTCTTTGGAATATTTCATTGAAAATGATATGGATATTAGGACAATTCATACTAGTGATGGTATTATCTATAATTGTTAAATTAGAACACATAGTATTTTTCTTTTTTCAGACTAGTTTCCTAGCTATTATAGTTTTTATCGCTTGATTCTTAGATATTAGATATTTCCTTTTTGACAATAGCTTAGATATCATATCGCATTTGCACTCACACTTTGTACTAATAGATTGTACGTTATTTAAGGTCCCATGGAATTACTTCTATGGTCATTTATTGGGATAGAAAAAGAGTTCGAAAGCACACATCTCATGATCCATAGGACAACATAAACATATGCTCCTAATGCTAATAATTGTCTTTTTTTATTGTTTTGATTTCCATACCGATGACCACATATCCTTTTTTACTAGTACTCTTATTGTTTCATAATATGCCCTTCTTATGTGATTATATTTTGACTAATATTGTCTTTGACTAGGTGACAAGTATTATTCCTCTAGATGCAATTAATCCATATGATGTGTTGGGATTGAATAGAGGTGCCTCAGCTGAGAGCGTGAAGAAAAGGTAATTATTTTAACTTATCCTAAAGTATTTGGATATTAATTAGCATAGTATCTATGTATATTTGAATGAATCAATATTCTAAACAATAATGCATTATATTTGTTTAGACTGTGAATTGTATAAATAAGGAAAGCAACATTAAATTTGGAAACAAGCAAGATTTCCTATAATGTAAGGAGTTCCTACAAAGTAGACCAAGTTTTTCTCGAAGTTTAAGTTTTTAAAATTTATAGATCACCAAATTGCTTCCCTTTCCAATTGGTGTATTGGTCAAAATGCAATGGATCATTTTTATTTCACATTCATCGTTGGCTATGTCTAAGCTTGAATAATCACACACTAGCTCAATTCTTATGACATCTTATGTAGTAGAATGAAGTTTCAAAACAATAATTGACCCAAGAATGGACCAAGGAACACATCATAAATTGAACAAGCTCCTAGCATAGAAAGAAGCTCGATCCATAGAATTCTACCCTGCAAGGGAAATCTGTATTGGAAAAGTCCTATTTCCTAGTAAGAAGAATCTTGGCTTTCAAAATTTATTTCAAATGTATTTAGTAAGAAAATTTATTGCTTGGTCCAAGGCTTAGGCATTGCTTAATTGGGTTTTCCATTTAATTAACCAACTTGTTGCATTGATAGTTGGACATTGACCCCATAGGACCTCTTTAAGAGAAAAATAAATTTATCACAACTATAAGTAGGATTATCAAAGGATTATTTCTGTTCTTGTGAAGAGTTTGTGTTTTGTTGTGCTTGTTTATCTTTCAATTTAAAGATCTAACTTAATTGAATTAAAGTGCAAACACTAACAATAATCCACTTCACGTGCCCAGGATTGCGCTTTGTTTGCAACTCTTAACGAAATAGCCTTGAAACAGTGACTCTTGAACAACCAATCATCCATAATATCATCAAAATTCCCTTCAAGCAAATTTTCCAAGCACCCTAAATTATTAGGAAAGCATTTCCCTAGTTACCCCTACAATATTTGGGTTAACACACCTCATTGTTCATAGTATTACTAAGCCTCCAAGTATATTCCAATTCTTTCCTTCCTTCAATGTCATGGATGACACCCCTTTCTCCATCCACCCCACACTTTCTTACCTATAAGTAATTTATTAATAAAATGATTGAAATAAAATTAGCACATAGAACCTACTTCCCCTACAAGTAATTTATTAATAAAATGATTGAAAGAAAATTAGCACCTAGAACCTTGTTTCAGTTTGTTGCATCAAATAACATCTAGCAAAAATTCGATGACAACAATCGCATGCAAGGGTTTACATTCAATGGTTTGTATGTACTGTCAAATGACATCTAGATTGGATAGGTAAGAATGGGTAACTAGGTTCATCACTAATATAGATTATCATGAAATTCTGAAAATCTAGTGGAATAAGGACAAACTATTTACGGCAAGGCATAAAGGTGTTTATCCCATCTCACATCTCATATTTTCTTATATCTATGCAGTGGCACTAGTTAGCAGGTCATATGGTGAAAATATGTTGTATAGTTCAAGAAGCATGGATCCCATTCATATATTAGGTAGCTAAAGTGGGCCAACTTTTTAAATTGGTTAAATATTTTATCTACCACATTAAATGATGCTATCTCTAGGACAATATATTCTACTCCAGCTAGTCCCGTGGTTTTTTATATGTTATATTTCATAGTGTATATTGTTTGTGTAGCTAATCACTTCCAAGGTATGGGTCGGAAATGACAACCGTAAGGAAAACCCATTCATGTTTATTGCCAAGTCCCGTGGGAACACAAGCATATGAGTTAGCTTATAGGGATATGTGCTAATTTTATCACTCCCCTATACACTTTGGTGTTCTACAAGCCAACTCCCTATGTGATAGAGAGGGCAGTGTAAGTAATCCATACAATGGATGACATGATGGATTCAATTCCCTATGTGATAGAGAGGGCAGTGCAAGTAATCCATACAATGGATGATATGATGGATTCATACACGTATATTAAAATATATGGAGCATTAAAGACTCCACATTTTCTACCAAATTTCATCCCTATTAATCTTGTTATTATTAAGTTTTCCTATTAGAATTTTGTGCATGGACTTGCAACATTATTGATAAGAGATAAGAAAGCACCATGTCCTTCATTACATTTTCCATATGATCCTACACTATTTGTACCACCAAAGAAATAGTAGCAGAAGAAAAGACATTAACGACCTATCATTCGAATGAAGAAAGATTAGGAGGCACGATCCCTTAGGCATGACTATGCATCATTATTGGTTTTTTAAGTACAATTGGCCCTGTCAAAAATAAACTTGGATAGATGAAAAAAATTTGAAAAGAGAGAGGTATTATGAAGATGGTATGATGATAATGAGCCAGGTGTAGAAGGACAAACGAAGAAGAAAAAAGACTAACCAAGAGTCCAAAGACAAAGAATTTGAATAGGATGAAATTGTAAAGAAGAATAAGATGTAGTGGCAGTAGCTAAGGTTGAGCATGACAAATAACAAGAAAATAAAATAGAAGACGAACAAGAAAACAAAAGGCAACAAACAAATATTGGAGAGTTAGAGATGCATGGGCCAAGTGTCCCAATTTGAACTAGTATGATAAAATTACAATCAATGACGGGGTGCCATCTCACAATAAAGCTAAAGATCTCATAAGATCAAGAATTTGTTGTAACCATTGAGGTCCGAGTTATTAAAGACATAGATGATAATCCCTTAGCTGCAATATCAATATGAGTGTCCCTTTTCCAAGCTACACAAACCAAAGTGACTAGAGTGATGAAGGAATTGCAGGAAGCAAGGAAGAGAATAGAGATGATGGAGCATCAAGTGAAATAATACCAAAATGAGATATCCATCTTGATATAGTTTAAAGCTCGTGTCATGGGAGTGAAAAAAGAATTAAGTGCAACACAAATGATCTTATATGAGAAATTGTTAGACTTACAAGAACAAGGATTTCAACTCCACCAGTTTTTTGAGAAAGTGAAGGTGAAGAAAGATCAACAAGAAGGCACTCAGATTGGTTTTGACAAGCTAAGAAAATGGAAATATGAAGAGAAGGATGCTCATGATACTTTGCACGAATGAGTAAAAAGGAAATTGAATACACAATAATAGCACTAGTGAATTGGAACCTTGAACAAGTAGTTGAAAGAGTGATCCAAAGATGCCACTTACCTTCTCTTGGTGAGAAAGATGCACCTAGGCCAGTACAACAATGCATGGAGGACCTTGAAAACATTGTGAAGCTAGAGAAAGTGGTCGCACAAACTTCTTCAATAGTAACTAAGGCATGGATGATGGAGTACATTTCTACTCCAAAAGAAATAAATTTAGGTCAATCATTTATCAATAACTTGCAAAATGTTGAGCCAATGTCTAGAGCGCTCATTATGTATGACATAATTTGTTGGTAGCATATGAAGTTTGGACTCAATATTTTCTAGATAAGGATGAAGGGAGAATTTAGTTAATTAAAGACAAAATAATAATTTTTATTTTTAGAATTCAAAAGGCCAAAAGTGTTGGGGATGGGGGAGCAGTTACTTATATATATATATATATATATATATATATATATATATATATATATATATATATATATATAGATAGATAGATAGATAGATAGATAGATAGATAGAGATATAAACACACACACAAACACTTTCTCTTGGTGAAAAAGATGCACCCAGGCTAGTATCGCAATGCATGGAGGACATTGAATGAATGCATGAGTTTTATGTCTAATACTTTAAGTTGTTAAACGTAGGAAGAATTTAGAGTAGAATAAATATTGCATTTAATCCATGATTGCATACTACATTTAAGATAGAACTATGTTTGCATTTAAAATGAGCATATTCTTGCATTCACAAGAATTTCACTCAAACAATCATGATGATGCCTAGAACAAAAGATGGACATATTCCCTATTCCAAATAGTGTGAGGTCACATTGAGCCCTTGCATTGGAGAGAATCCTTTTTTATTGCATAGGACAATTTTTCCCTTCCAACTGTTTTGATGCTAGAAAGAGGGACTTGAATCTTTGAAAGAGACCCATCTCAATCACATCATCCTCATATTGAATCTTTCAACAAAAATATTCATGACAACTATCAGATCCCTAACCAAGGTTAATATTTTAACCTGGAACAAATATTTTTGAGATACTACTGCCTTTTTTGAAGATCTTGTTCCCTCGAAACCAAAACATTTGTACATTGTCCCTAACCAAGAAGATGGCAATTTTCATCCTTTTACGAATTTAGCATATGTGAAAAAAGATTGATACATTGTATGTTGCTCCTTTACTTCCTAGAGGGGAAAAAAACACTAAGAATATAAGTCAAACCCATGAGCATATATTAGTGGATTTAGTGGATGGTTAGATAGACCTTGCTTTAGATGAAATTATACAACCCCTAATCTCAATTCCTTCAACTCCCCAAGGTGAAACTACTCATTCTTCAAGTTCTTCAGACCTAGACATTGATCATGAATGTGTTTCTCAAGCCTATGAATTTACTAGAAAATTCGTTAAGAGAGAGATGAATCGGAATCAAACATGATTATTGACTTGGTGAGATTAAGATTCCTTGAATTTAAGAGGCTGGTTGAATGACTTATGAGAACTAGTATTTTTTTTTTAAAATTCCCCATAGTGGTCGGATATCTGACGCCCCTTCCAACGATTCCGATGACCATGCCATACCACCAACGGAAAATGCCGTCGGACCTTTTTTTTTATGGGTATATGCGTTGAATATTCCGACGACCATGCCATACGACCGACGACAAATGTTGTCGGACTGTTTCTTTTTTGTGGGTATATGCATCGAATATTTTGACGACCATGCCATACCACCGACGACAAATGTCGTTGGATTGTTTCTTTTTTTATGGGTATATGCATCGGATATCCGACGGTCATGAGGTCGTATATTCGACCTTCTGTAGTATAATTAGGGTCAGATATTTGACTGCCTTGTGGTCGGATATTGGACGTTCCAGAAAGAAACTGTGGCTGGATATCCGACGTGTATATTAATATATTTGTGGTCGGATATCCGTCGAAGGTCAACCGACGTTTCAAAAAGGAGAGGCTTGTCGGATTGTCGACAACTTCATGTCGAAAATCATACATATATGCCGTCGGATTTTGGGTTTAGATTTTCATGTGGGAGGAGATCCACAACTCGTAGTGCATGAGAAGATCGTCAAATCAATAATTTGTTAGTTGGGATGATCATCACACTTTACAACTAGATGATAAATCGGTTTTTGCACTTGTGGGAGATCTTCAAAGGGTTTTGGCTTGGTAAATAATTTAGTTGTAATAGATAATAGGGATTTTGAGGCTAAGAAATTAAGAACGAAAGTGAGTAAACCCCAAAATGGATGAACCTAGGCATGCTTGAATACATTTTTAGATAATCTAAGCACATGAAAGGGTGTTGTCTTAAACATGCCCACTTTGCGATAGTCATGATTAAACCTAGTATTTAGTCGTCTATGTCAAACACTATAAAGTTTCATCTTCAATAAAAGTCAATATTTAACTATCTCCATTCAAACCATGTAAAGTTTCAACTTCAATTTTTCATCATTGGAAGTCCATTCGATTATGCTCCTTGGTTCTCAAGGTTTTGCACTTGTCCTAGTAATTTGTATAATGTTTTAAAATTGGTGAAGATATATCTGATTGAAGGTGCATACATATATTTTGATAAAACTTCACAATAACTCATATAATTAGACTTACCCATATAATTAGGTTGTAAGGAATTTTACTGTGAAGAGACATGAGTAGACGATGGTCTAGAGATTGTCATCCATTTGGTCAAGTTGAAATCCGACCATCTAATGTGCCCCTTCATCAGTTGTTGTTCCCCTCTCTATAACATTTCATGCTTTAGTTGTTAATTTCCAATTCATACTTGATAGGTGGTTTGATGGATGTTGGACTCTAATCATAAGTAAGGTTATTGAGGTTTCCTGATGTTTGTTCAAAAATGCATAATAGATCACCTTATACTGGCCCCTTGGTGCATCAACCCTCCACCTTTTGGGTGATTCCATGGTTACTTGTATGTTTTGTTACTTTACAAAGATTTACTCATTGTTGGTGTTTCTCTATAGCTTGAGAATTTATTTAATTGCTAGCTTGTTCATGTTTTCTTAGTTGAATTCATGTTATTGGTCACATATTCCTACTACAGTGCTCTGGTGATATGTTTTATTTGATGGAAATTTGTATCCTACTTTTTATCCCAATGGTCACTTAGAGAAACCATAACAATTCCCTCTATCATATTTTTTTATGTTTAAATATTTGAGAAAGTTTTTAAGCATTCTCAACTATGACGACCATTGAAGGGATCAATCAAATATTGACCAGCGATTTGATTTCATCGTCCAAGTAGGAACTAGTGGAAGATATACTCTAAATGCTTTCTTGCGAAGTGGATCCCAAGATCAGGGACCATGGAATCAAATAGAATTAGGGGGGCATTCAACTACACCCATCAACAACAATAATCAATTCAACACAATGCTGGTCTCTCATTTATAACTCTTCACTAGAATGATTATAGAGTGGCATGTGTTCGATGTTGGGTTAATGGTTCATTTGTGTTGTCCTTGGTCTAATAACAATAATTTGTTTAAGTTTTTAGTGTGCTCATAACTTATAGGAATTAGATAATTTGAGATTGAGATAATTCTTGTTGAGTGAATTAGGATGTGTTTGCTAAGTGATTATAGGAATTGGTTGTTTAATGAAACAACTCTCATTCATATATAAATATATTTCTTGATAATGAATTAAATTTACTTGGTGTGTATTATTGTTAAAAAACGTTATGGTGTTAGTTAATTATTGGTATGGTATCAGATTTGAGGTATGAGACATTGCACTCCAACAAATTTCATTCAAATGATTTGTTTTCCCATTAAACAAATCATTGTTATCATAATAATATCTTTTAGTTGCTTAAAAAAGATTTAGATGATTTGTTGTTGTCTTGAAATAGAAAATTAACATACGACAGGGATAGAAGATTAGAAAACAACCATTGATCTACATAGTAGCAACCATCCTATATAAAAGAGAACAAAAAGTTCAAGTTGCATACGTGAGAAATAATAAGTGATATGATAGACACAATTGTGAGGAGGATTTGTTGTGGAGAGAGAGGAGCAAATATATTAAAAGTAAGTTGCTGAGAAGAAATTAAGGTGACCTCGTTTTTTGTTGTGAGATTGTAAAATCACTATTAATGCTATGCTTTTGCTTATTCTTTTGGATTTACTTGCAACAAGTAATTCCATGTCAATGGTTTCAATCACTTTAGTGAATCAATTAACTTTAGTAAATCATTGTAACAAGACAATGTTCAAGTAATTTTGTGGTGATCACGGTCACATGGTTGATTCCAACATATCAGTTATCAAAATGATTAGACGTCTTCATATTCAATGTTATTCTAAAGAATTGTTTTCCTTATATTTTGAGATGTAAAGAAGAACAATGCACTCCATGAGCTATTAAAAGAGAGGTTTGATTGAAATTTCGGAAAGGGTTTTATTTATTCACTTTTAATAAGTGACATATTTATCCATACGCTAAAGAGTTGTTTAAATTTAATACTTTATATAAGTCGAAGCACACCAGCCTATTGAATTAGTAGTGTATGGAGCACACACTATAATAGTTTCTTTTGCAATGTGTATTTGAAACTTATGAAAAAGGGTATACCCAAGCATCTTTATAATATGAGTCCAAGTAAACCATAAGCTCTAGGCAAGCTCTTTTTCTTTTATTTTATAGAAAAATGTGGGAGGTGCATGTCCAAGTAAACCATAAGCTCTAGGTAAGCTCTTTTTCTTTTATTTTATAGAAAAATGTGGGAGGTGCATGTTTACTAAAGGGGTTACATTGCTTTTTATTGAAAAGAATTTTCTTGTAATGGCTCAAGTGATGGCACATCTTTGTATTCAAAATGAATAAAAGACATATTTTTGGTGGTGGTTGAGTTTCATGTTAAGAGATAGTGTTTTCATCTCGTGTTGAAGTGGGACAACTTGTATTGATTTTGCATTCTTTTATTTTACTTTTGCTCATTATTTAATGGTGACAAGCAATATTGTGTTACCTAAACTTATTGGCACAAATTATTTTTATTAGATCAAAAGAATGCAACCCATATTTATCACTAAAGATTTATAGGAACTTGTAACTAAAGAGTATCATTATCCTTCTAACAAAGAATATAAAGAATAGTGGAAATAAATCTTTAAAAAAGCTTATAAATAAATATAATGAAGCACTTTCATTCATGGGAAGTGCAATTGATGAACCAATATTTCCAAGAATTAGTATCGCGGAACCATCTAAAGAAGCATGTGATAGTTTAAAGAACACCTATGAAGGTGCAACAACAACTAAATTGCAAACATTAGGAAACAAATTTGAAAATGATAAGATGTGTGGTAATGAATCTGTTGTCGCCTCGAAAAACATGTGGGGGAATGTGGCAGAAATATTCAAGCTGCTCGGTGTGGCCTTGGGGGCAAGTTAGAGTTAAGAGATATCACTCAAAACTTGACTCCTCTGTCTAGGCTTACTCCTAGCGAAGACAAGGGAGGCTGGCCCTAATAAAGAAAAATTCTAAGGTGTTTAATCTATGAAACAAACACAACTAATCTAGGAGTTAAAAAATGATGATATGGATACTGAAACAAAGACTTATGCAGTCAAATTAAACAACATCATATAAGTTTAAATAACATTCACGACATTTGTAGATTGATTTAACCAAATGATATTGAAGTATTGACTAGTGTCGAGAAGTGAAATTTATGTTGTAGTGTTGGGAAAGTATTGCAGTAGTCTCGTTATCAGTTTTATTTTATTAATGAGTGGATTAAGGAGTGGGTTTAGTGAGGATTTTTCCCAAATGAGCTTAACTCTTTGAACTGAGTGCTTCAAGTGACTTTACCAAGTGTCCAACGGGGCGAGGCATAACCTTATTAAAGTGTTCCCTTGACTCTATGGTAGTCACCCTTCGTGACCTCCCGAGTTCTCAAAGATAAACTAACTGGGATTGTCCTATTACACTAGTCACTTTACCCTTCCTGGTTGGCCAACTGGTTAGACAAAGCTACTGCGGTCAAAAGCATACGGGGAGGGACCCTTTGGTAAATTTTATTAAACAAAGATTAAATGTTTTCTACTTGTTTAAACTAGTCCAAGAGTCTCTTTTCCGTTCGAACTCCATTACTCGAGAAATATTTTTCCGTGGCACCGTACTTCAAGAAAGCAAGGAAAAATTACTCAAACTTTAAAGCAAATTGTTAAAAAAATGTGAAAATCTAGGTCCAGAGTACGCTTGTGGTCCGCCGTTGAAACAGAACCAACAAGGTTAATTTTATTCTTAGGTTGATTTTATTAAGTATGAAAAAAGAAATCTAAATTAAAAACAAGAAAAAATAAACCAACCCACAAAAGGAGAGTCGACACAGATCCCCCTTGAGGAGATGGGGTGTGGGAGTTGGGTAACCCACTTGATCTTGTTTATTTCTATTTTTTACAATGCTTTTTCGAGAACTCCTGTAGTCCTTTGAAGAATAGAACTAACAAGTTTACAAATTTTGGAAAAATAAAGGCCAAACTAGCCGAAAGCGAAAGGGGAAAGGGATTTTATCGCCTGAATCTTCAAAAATTTAGAAGCACCTCCTTCTACCTGTTTGAAAAAATATTAAAAAAGCCAATAAAGTTAGAGAAAAAATGTCCCAAAGCACTTTAAGAGTGACTTTGGGTTACCATCTAAAACTTGGGAAAAAATTCTAAGTTAAACTAGGAAAATGACTACTCAAAATGAACCAAGAAAACAAGCTAGAAAGATTGCCTCTTGGGATCATTGCTTTCCCTTTTAGGGTAGGAAATAGATGGCTCTTAAATCAGCCTAATACAACCCTTTAAAACAGTAAGCATGCTATCTTATCAAGTTTTTTAAAATATTTTAAAAAAGTACTCTTGAAAGGAAAGATGTTGTTTTACTAGATCTAGTTATGAGATGTAAACTTTAAACACTTAGATCTAATAACAAAAACCAGATCTACTTATAATATGGCAAGGATAATATAGGTCTGATATACTCAAACTGAAGTAACCGAGAAAAGTTAAATTTTGAAGACAAGAAGGGTGAAGAGGAAAATGCCTTCGAATTCGGGCAATGGGGTCCTCGAAGTAGGGATCAGAGGGACTAGTTCTTCATAGATATATCTTAAAAGAAAGGGATGCAAGCTAGATCCACGAAACTCATTAGACTGGGAAATCTGTAATCACACAAAACTCACACAAGAAGGATCAAAATCATATGGTGCAAACTAAGATAGATATTCAAAGATAAGCATTTAAACTAAAATGACATTGTTAATCTAGCATATTTATAATAACCTGATAGAAAAGAAATGGTTGCAATCATGCTACTTTACCTTACTAAGATTTAGATCTCCTTCAAAATCAAATATCTAATCAACAATCAAGTGCAAGAAAATAAAGACATAGATTACCTCAGGCATGCATTAGAACAGGATCATCCACACACCAAAGATCCACACCATGATTTTCCTCCAAAGCCTTTATTCATTAACAAAATTCCTCACAAAATATGTACAAAGCATAAGAGCATAGGTTCCACCTTCTCATGCTTAACAATGGAGAAGAGGGTTGCCTTTATATAAGATTACAGAGGGGGGGGGGGGGCGCAACTCCCAAGAGGGGGCGCATATGTTGATCTAGAGATGAACTGAGAGATTGAGGATATGACTTGTCATTGATTGGAATCCAAACCAATAGGGATTGTGCCACCTATCCACGAGGTAGGCACATCCCTTTCTTGATATTATCACTCCATACCAATGTTTCCACATGGAAAAGTCGCCCACCATGAGATGATGTGCCCTCCTCTGATTGAGACATGGTAGATAAGAACTCGATGTGATGGGATTTGATCCCAATCCACTTGATTTGGAAACTAATCAATCAAATATTTAATTGTTAGTTAACTGAGAGCTCCTAAATAGACTCCCTCAATCCATGGGTTTTGTCTTTTCTCATTTATTATGTCTATTTTGGCCATTTATTTGGTCTTTTTGGCCTTTTGCGAGTAAATATTAATTTTGGAGATAAATACTTACTCGAAACTTAGGAAAAATGGGTTTATGGGTTAAATGGGTTCTCTATCTTAGAAAGCAAGCATCCCATTGACAAATTTTTCCCACAAACCACTTTTTTATTACATTTTCAATTTTCTGAGTTAAACCATTAAAAAATGGTTTGATTTTATGGGAAAATTTAATTTTTTCAAAACTTAAAAAAAAACACTAGGGGGACCTAGCACATGTTCATATGACTCTATATTAGTGTCTAGCATGTTCATATACATTGACACATGAACTTTAATAACCTCCTAAGGCCTAACCACCAAGACAGGCATTCCAACTTTGGAGGAGCAGGAGAAAAACTCGAAAATTATACCCTGCTAAAACGCAAAGCATAATTAACAAGGGAAAAAAACTCATTGGAATACCTGGATTGATTTCTAAGTCCTAGGAAGTCAAGTCCTTTACATAAAATACCATGCTAGAACACTTAAAATACCATGCTAGCACATGTTATTACAACCCCACGGGGCATGAACATGTGATTTTTTTTTAAGGGTCCTGAAAGGCCTGATGGATCTCAGAACATAGATGATGAACATATAGGATGTTCAAAATTTTCCCGCTCGAAAGTCCAACTAAGTACAACTTAGCTGGTAACAAAATCAATGAATGATTATATCACAAAAATGTAGGATTTTGTTAATCAATTGAGGTTGCTAGGTGAAGATATTTTAGAAAGTAGAATGCTTAAGAAAATTTTAAGAAGTGTTGTGCCTAAATTTGAAATGGTTGCCACCATGTTTTGGTCTCCAAATATTTAAATACAATGCCAATTGATGAATTGAGTGGTTATTTGCTAATTTTTTTATCAAGGCACTGAAAGTGAGCTCATGGAAAATACCTGTTTCCACAAGGTTTAGAGGAAGAGGAAGAAGCAACGGAAATATCAGAATCAAAGTTATCAGAATTAGAATTGACATCAACAACAATCACTTAATTCACATAATTACCAAGGAATGCATCCATTTCAAGAGGAAGCAGAAGAAGTCCAAGTCAGTTTTTTAGAGGAAGAAGCATAGAAGGATCTCATTGAAGAGGAAGAGGAAGAGATGGGTTTAGAGAAATATACGTAGGACAATGTTATTATTGTAATAGATAGATTGCAAAGATAAAATGCATGATTTGGAAAATGAAGATGCCACTACTATAGTTGAAGAAACTACAAATGAGAAGTTGTTTATATCTAGTTTAATGGCACGCAATGAAGAAAGTGAGGCTTGGTATATTGATTCTGGATGTTCAACACATATGGCATCTCAGGAGGAACTATTCACAATAATAGATGAAAATTATTAAGGTAAAGTGATATTTGGAGATGACAGTTCTTCATAAGTTAAGGGGAAAGATATAGTGTATATCTTGGCATTAAATGGCAATAAGAAGTTTATTGATGATACATTGTTGGCACTAGCATTGAAAAAGAACCTATTTTATGTAAGGTAGATGATGGAACATAATTACAAGTTAGTGTTTGATAATAAAGAATGTCTAATAAATGTAGTTGTGGCAAGAGGAGAAATGACTACATAAATGCAGTTGTGGCAAGAGGAGAAATGACTACAAATAGGATCTTCAAATTCACCTTTGCCTCAAGTGGGTTACATAGTTTAAAAGTTAAAGAAGAAGTGAATATCAAGCTTTGGCATTTAAGAATGGGACATCTCAATTTCAAGAATGTAGTCTTGATGATGAAGACTAACATAGTGAATGGTCTTCCCTACCTTGAAGTTGATGGTGAGATTTGTGAAGGACGCATACTAGAGAAGCAACATAGGGAGAGTTTCTCTTGTAGAACTTGGAAGGCTTGTGGACATCATACATTAATACATTCAGATTTATGTGGTCCCATGGAGACTCTGTCTTTTAAAAAGGCCAGGTAATTCTTACTTATTATTGATGACTATTCAAGAAAAACATGGGTATATTTTTCACAAAAAAGTTAGATTTTTTATACATTTTGTTCAGTTCAAGGAATTTGTTGAAAAACATAGTGGCTTGAATATTCTCACTCTCAAATCAAATAACATGGGAGAATATAAATCTAATGAATTTATGATTTTTTGCAAGATGAATGACATAAGGAAAGAATTTACAAATTCATATACTCCCCAACAAAATGGTGTCATAGAAAAGAAGAATAGGAAAATTATTGAGATGGCTAGAAGTAGGTTAAAAAAAAAGCAATTTGGCAATGAATTTTAGGTTGAAGCAGTTCAGAAAACACACTACACTTTGAACCGGTGTCCTACAAGAGAAATTTTGGATTTGACTCCATAGGAAGCATGGTAAAGGTACAAAACTAGTGTTGCACACATGTGAATATTTGGATGCATTGCCTATGCACATGTCCCTAAAGAAAACTAGAATAAATTGAATGACAAAAGCATTAAGTGTGTTTTCATTGGGTATATCACATAAACAAGTAATGACATATTATTTGATCCCCAAGAGAAGCAAGTCATAATAAGTAGAGGTGTTGTCTTTGATGAGAAAGGAATTTATCAATGAAAACATGTTCATATTGAATTAAGAAAAGATGAAGTGGTAATTGGTGATGTATCTAGTTCTAAGTTAGCTAAGGTAGTTGGAGTCAAGGGAAAGCCTAGGGGCTAGTCAGAGGACATTTATAAAGTAACACGTTGGATATAATTTTTGATAGAAGAGTCACTAGATCACAAAATTATGAATTTTGCTCTTATGACACAAGTAATGAAGATGGATGAACCACAAAGTTATGCAGAAGCTTCAATAAAGAATGTATAGTGAAGCAAAGAAAGCATACTTTAATGCCTTGGTGAGAAAAGAAACAAGGGACGTGGTCAATATACCCAAAGGAAAAGATGTAATCGGTTCTAAATGGGTGTATAAAAGCAAGTATAAATCAAATGGTACAATTGATAAGAATAAAGCCCATTTAGTTGCAAAAGGTTATGCATAAAAGGAAGGAATTTATTAATAAACTTAAGAGAAAGACAAGCACAAGACAAAATTGGTGGAAAAGGCTTGTGCCATTCTCAACATTGATCTTCAAACCAATGATGGTATTATATAGTACATTGATCATAGTCACCTCTATATCTAGATCTGATTGACAACTCATAGTAGATAAGTATGACAACTCATAATGTCATAAGAATAACAACACACAATAGAGGTGATCTAGGACTTTGTGATTGCATAGGGATTTACAGTCTACCACCCCCTTCCCCAATCACATGTTTGAATAAGTATACCAATAAAGTAACAAGGACTGGTATCATCTTCAATCTAAAACTTATGAAATGAGTTTCAATGAAGATATGCTTGGAAAACCACCAATCTAGATGTTGAAATTTTGAATGGGAGCTTAAATTTCGGAAGTGAATAGCTACCATGTCTGAACATTCCTTGATTTTTCTAGAAAAAGTTGGATTCTTCTATTTATTTGGTGAAAAAATAGAATCACCATTGTGTTATCAGTGGCTGAAATTTTGGAAGTGAATAGCTACCATGTCTGAACATTCCCTGATTTTGCTAGAAAAAGTTGGAGTCTTCTTTTGATTTGGTGAACAAATAGAATCACCATTGTGTTATCAGTGAACAAATATGATCATTGAGCACTCTCTGAATTTGGACACAATTAGGTGTCAAACATCCCATGGATAGTTGAATTGATGATGATTTGAAGAGGATTTGAGGAGGATCCTGAATTCCATGCTAAACTTCCCTGATTTGATTTGTAGATAGTTGTTGACCAATTATCTAATTTAATTGATATGACTTCAAATCTTGAATCCTGACTATCTTCAATGGTGTTCCCCTTGTCAGGTGCAAGGTGAGAATAATACGGAATGGATCCAAGCTTGAGCTTTGGATTCTTCTGCAATAGTTGATTTTGATGCCATGCATCTGGTGGTTTTGATTGACCACTAACCATGTTCACTCCATCAATCTGGTGGTTTTGGTTTAAAACTAACCATTTTTATTTGATCGGTTTTCCTTCATTCATTTTTGTACACCCCCCCTTAAGGTACAAGGGAGTACCAATTCAAAATGGGCCATAGTCATGCCCAAATTATCATCTGCAATAATTGGTTGAAGTTTGTTTGTTTTTTTAATTTCATCATTCAAATGTGTCTTTACCCTTGTTTGAACTAGATGGTAAGACTTCAATTTCTTGACTTCTTGGATCCATCTCCAAGTACTTATCTAGCCATTATGGATTGTTTTCTTTTTTTCCTTCTTCTTTCTACATTTGTCTGAATGGTGATTTGTCTTCCCACAATGAATACAAGGATGGAGATCAAAACATGTTGTCTTCAAATGGACAACTCTAGGACAATGCTAGCATTCAAACATTTCTTCCATGTTTTTTTTTATCATCGATTGCTTCTTCATTTTATTATGGATCCTTCTCATCAATAAATCCCGCACTCACAAACTGAATTTGTTTGGAATAATTTGCAATATGAAATATGCTATATTTTTTATATCCTAAGTCATATTGATTTTTATTGGATTAAATTTCTTCCCAAGGTCTAATGATCGTCTTGGAAATATCATGTTGTACTTCCTAATGTCCTTCATTAAATTTTTCTTCATATTCAAATTCACATTCGGTGTTTTTTATGTCACTATGAGCTTCTTCTAAGGACTCATCTTCATAACTCATCAATTCATTGAATGATTCATTCTCATGACTAGTTATGGTATCCTCAATCATAGTATCTTTATCAATGATTTTTATTAGATCCATCGTATCACAAGTAGCATCAACCTTTTCCATTAGATCATTTGTATCACAAGTTGTACCAACCATTTGAATTAGGTCACTTGTGTCACAAGTTGCATTAATCATTTCTTTCTCTTGTTTAATCTACTGTATTTGAAGAAATTCAATTAATTGATGATTTATATCAAGTTGTTTGTGAAGATCAATCGACTCTTTTCTTGAATCACCCAAGGATTCCTGTAACTCTTTAATTTCCTTATTTACATTTTGTAACCGCTTTCCACCTTTACCCATGTTTGATTTGCTTTTTATCATGCTTGCTTGAGCTTGTGTTTTCATGCTCCCTTGATTTTATTTATTTTCACACTTGCTTGATCTAATCTCAACTTTAGGGTGTCGGGTACTATCGATCATGCACCCCAAAATTGTGATTACAATGATTTCAACTTTGATGAAGATGACCTCCTTTTTCAATTTCATGTAGGTCTTCTTTTCACAATAAATTTTCAAATGCTTTTGAATTTGAAAAAGGGTTTGCAATTCACCCTTAGCTTGAATTATTCAACCAACTCATGATTCAAAGAAGAATTTTCTTCTTGATGCATTTACAACTTGCCACTTAGTGTCATTTATCAAAAAGTTTGAGAAGACTTAATCATTGAATTCATCATGGCATTTTATGCGTGTATGAGTATGTATGCTTGTGTTGTTTCAATGTGACAACTCATACTAATAGTGGATGAGTATGACAACTCATAATGTGATAAGAATAACAATTCACAATAGAGGTGGTATGGGACTTTGTTGTTGCATAGGGACTTATAGTCTAACATTTATTTATATAGAAACATTTGCTCCAATGGAAAAGTAGGACATAATTAGAATGATACTTGCATTAGCTTCACAATATAAGTGGATAATTTATTAGAGAGATGTTAACTCAACTTTCTTGAATAGTTATGTGGATGAAGAAATTTATGTGGAGCAACTTGAAGGATTTGAAATTCTAGGTAAAGAAGATTGTGTTTACATGTTAAAGAATGCTTTGCATGGTCTCAAAGAGGCACCAAGAGCACAATATTATGGTAATGATAAATACTTTCAAGATCGTGGACTAGTTAAGATTTCATATGAACCCAATCTCTATATTCTTTAGTAAGGATAGGAAATTCTCATTGCATTATATGTTGATGCCTTGATTTATATTGGGAACAAACTTGAATTGTTTCAGAAGTGTAAATCCTATATGGTTGTTTAATTTGAGATGACAAATCTGGGTGAGTTGCATTATTTTTTGGGAATTGAATTATCACAAAAAGAAGATATAATTTTTGTGTCACGTGACAAATATATTTGGGATATTTTGAAGAAGTTCAACATGATGAGTTGAAATCTAGCCTCAACTCTTTTGAAATTTGGGTTGAATTTATACATAAATGATGACTTGAGATATTAAAAAAGGTTGAATTATATTTTGTCGAATGGGAGAACGGGAGGAGCATTGGGGTAGGAGGAATCCCTAAGGATTAGGGATTCTTTGGATTGTTTTTCGATTACGGGTGAGCTCATGTACTATGGTTTTGATCCTACAGAGATCCAAGGATGAATGTTTCTAGGTCTCCTCATTATGGTTTGAGTGAGGTTTTTCATAAAGGTGGTCCTAATCCTAGGACTCACATCAATGAGATCACCGGAGCTGAATCGACCGAGATATCAGAACAATATGTACCTTTTCCAGAGATTTATTCCGAGGGTACAAAGTTGGGGTCTATTGCAATCTCAATGGTTTATGATTCGTTGGTGAGAGGGGGGAAGGGTCCCATCCTTATTGCGTCTAGAAAATAGATGTTAAGTAATTCTCACCTTTGGAGGAATCCTTCCTCACAAGCAATGTCATAGAATTCTAATTCAACTTCTAAGTTTGATTGTTTTGGACTTTCATTAGCTCCACATGATATTTTCTTAGTCCGAATATCGTAAAGCAAGTAAGGGAGAGGAAGTATTTGTGGGAGGCACTTTGGATATTCTTACTCTTTTAGGTTGATAGTCATAGAGCTTTCCCTCCCTAGAATCTGCAGGGGAGGGGGACACTCTTGCAAAGTTGACAGAACTCCCAAAGAAAAATTGAAGGGTGGTGAATAAATGGGCTATGGGAGTTAAAATGATGATGGGAGAGGATATGGTAATAGCACAAATTTTGGAATTCACAGGGGAGGCACTTCTGGGTAGGTTTTTTGGGATAAGAATTGACAAATTATCACTACAAAAAATGGATTAAGGAGTTGTGGTTTCCGCTCCTCGGTTACCGTCCCTCCTTTTACATACTAACTCGAAGCTGGCTCAGCTTTAAGTTTTCTTTGGAAGAGGATGCAGTTAAAATCTTGTATGGTCATTGGTTCTGGAGTAACTCCCTCCTCTCTCTCAAATTTTAGCATCCATGCTTCGACCTGTGATGGGAGGTTTCATGCCAGGTCCTGATTTGGGTGAAGGTTTTGGGGCTTTATGTTGAAATATGGAATGACAATTTTCTAGCGGCCTTGGTAAAATCACTAGGGAAAACTATACATGTAGATACCTCCCATAAATATAGTGTGTACATAAGTGTAGTGAAGGTTTTCATTTATTTGGATCTGTCTAAAGGATTAGCAGAGGAAGTGGAGATTGAATTCAGAGGCTTGGTTTTCTCACAAAGACTGGACTGCATCAGTGTTCTGTTTCAAGGTGTGTGATGTCTCTCAGTGGGTCATCTGGTGGAATATTGCACTAAGTCATTCCAAAAGAATATTTGGAGACTGAAGGAGAATCTGTCTATTTCAATTCTTGGAGTTTGATTCTTTTTCTCATGCAATAGGATCTACAGGGACTATTCCAAATGGGGTTCCAGTGCTATCGGCGGGAGGGGAGGATGACTCAATTTACAACAACATGGAATTGGCAGATCACTGAAAGGTGTTAAGTTTAGCCTTATTTCACAAGCAAGATCACTGAAAGAAACACAATCACAAGATAGACAAAGATTTACCCTGGGAAACCCTCATGGGGTACAAAACCTAGCAAATCTTTCCTCAATATAGATAATCAACCAATACAAATATGTAGTCCAAGACTAGAGCTCCTTCTCCTCCTATGCAGACCTCTCTCTCTCCTATGCACCAATCACAAGTGAGTGAATGAATGAGATAAGTGAGGAACATGCCTCCTCTACTTATACTCATCTCCCGACTGACCTTTTACCCTAATGGGGCCGACCTCACATGGGAGATCTAATAACCCTAGTTACCACACTTTCTCGGAGGAATAAACATCTCTGGATATACAATAGGGTCACCATGGAGGAATGTACCATCTCCGGAATAATAAAATACAAATATAATATTCTTTGAAGTTACAATATTTCAACACTCCCCCTTAACGAGAAGGATATTATAACAACATCTGTAGGAGCAAGGAGTCATCGACTACATGGTACATGATACATATATAAATCATTGGAAGCTTTAATTATACATCATCATTAGTAACTCATTCAGTTACTGGAATATAATCAATACTGGAACATCAACATCGTCGGTATTAAGTCTTCATCTTCTGCGGCACTAGATTAGCTACAACATCATCATCATCTGGATCACTCGAACAACAGCCTCATCATATGGATCTACTGATCAACATCATCATCTGGATCTCTCGATCAACATCATCATCATCTAGAACATCACAATCAATAGCATCGTCATCTAGAACATCACGATCAGCATCATCATCATCTAGACCATCACGATCAGTAGCATCATCATCTAGACCATCACAATCAGCAACATCGTCATCTAAACCACCACGATCAATAGCATCGTCATATAGATCATCAAGAACAAAAGCATCTTCATCTAGATCATCATGATCAACATCATCGTCATCTAGACCACCACGATCAACAGCATTGTCATCTAGATCATCTGGATCCTCTCGATCAACAGCATCAACATAGTAGCATACTCTGCAATGCACAAGATCCTATTACGGGATGATCAATCCCTCTCACTTTAGGACATAGGTCCAAGGATGATACAATCCTGATCCAATTACGGGATGATAAATCCCTCTCAATTTAAGACATCTCTCATGTCTATGGATGATGCAATCCAGATCAACTTACAGGATGATCAATCCTTATCCTTTTAAGACACCTCACCATGTCTAGGGACGATGCAATCCCGAATCAACTTATAGGATGATTAATCCTTATCACTTTAAGACATCTCACCATGTATAGGGACGATGCAATCCCAAATCAACTTATAGGATGATTAGTCCTTATCACTTTAAGACATCTCACCATGTCTAGGGACGATGTAATCCCAAATCAGCTTACAGGATGATTAGTCCTTATCACTTTAGGACATGAGTCCAAGGACGATGCAATCCTGATCCACTTACGGGATGATCAATCCCTATCACTTTAGGACATGAGTCCAAGGATGATGCAATCCTGATCCACTTACGGGATGATCAATCCCTATCACTTTAGGACATGAGTCCAGGGATGATGCAATCCCAATAGTCCTCTTAGACAAAGTCTAAGTACCACTAGATCGACCTCATCATCGGAACAGGTAACCTCATCATCAACCTCATCGTTGGAACAGGTAACCTCATCAACACATATATCCTCATCATTGATACAAGTCTCCCCATCATCGATACAGTACCCTCATCAATACAGGTATCCTCATTATTGACCTTATCGTCAATATAGGAAATCTCATCATCGATATAGGTATCCACATCGATACCAGTATCCAAATATCATCATCGACCATATCACTCCCCCTTTCGAGGAGGGTCCTTCTAAACAACACCAAGCTTGTCTCGGAAACACTCAAACTTTACTCGAGACAGTGGTTTGGTCAATATATCAGTAACTTGTTCGTCAGTGCCCACATACTCGAGCTTGATAGTTCCTTTCTGCACCATATCCCGTATATAGAAATATCATATCTCTATGTGCTTTGACTTATCATGGAATACTGGATTCTTTGTCATCTTGATACAACTCTGGTTGTCACACGATCACAATAGGGTCCATCTCTAAGTCAAACAGTCCTGATAACAACTTTCGAAGCCATACTGATTCACAACTAGCAAAGCAAGCAGTTATATATTCTGCTTCAGCAACTGAGAGCCACATTAGACTGCTTCCTGCTAAACCACAATATCATGGTAGATCCCAGACAATAACATCCACCTGATGTACACTTCCTGTCTGATACACTTCCTGCCCAATTAGCATCTGTGTAGCCATACAATCTGAAGTCATGATCTCCACGATAACATAGACCAAAATCTATCGTACCCTTTAGGTACCTCATCACATGCCTTGCAGCTATCAGGTGAACTCATCTCGGTTCCACTAGATACTGACTCAAGGTGTTCACCGAAAAGCATATATTTGGCCTGGTATTCGTCAAATACATTAATGACCCAATAATCTATTTGTACATAGTTACATCCACTAACTCTGAAGATTCATCAGCTAGCAACTTCAAGTTGGAATCCATGGGAGTGGCCATGGCTTTGCATTCCAACATATCGAATCTTTTCAAGATTTCCACAACATACTTACCCTGGTTGAGAAAGATTCCTTCTGAGCCTTTCCATACTTCCAGACCTAGGAAGTAGTGCATCAATCCGAGATTTTTCATCTCAAATTCTGAAGAGAGATTCTTCTTGCACTCGATAATATGTTTCTCGTTTCCAGTCAGAAATAGATCATCCACATATAGCAACAATATGATAGGTTCATCATCCATAACCTTGAGATAAAGATTGGGATCAGCTTTACTTTTGGTAAATCCCAAACTTGTCAAGAAACTGTCAATTATTCCATACCAAGCTCTGGGAGCTTGCTTCAACCCATACAAAGCCTTTTTCAGTTTGCACACATGGGTTCTTCCATCTTCCACCTCAAATCCTTGTGGTTGTTCTATGTACACTTCTTCCTCAATCACACCATTCAGGAAGGTTGTCTTTACATCCATCTAGTGTAATTTCCACTTCATCATGGGGGCAAGTGCCATGATGGTTCTAATGGAAGTGTACCTTGCAACTGGTGCAAATGTTTCTTCATAGCCAATTCCCTCTTTCTGAGAGAATCCTCTAGCCACAAACCTTGCCTTATATTTTTCAATGCTACCATCCGCAGCATGCTTTACTTTGTATATTCATTTGGAGGATACTACACTTTTGTCTTTAGGCTTGGGAACTAAATCCCAAACATCATTCTTCATTATTGACTGGTACTCCTCAGTCATTGCCTCTACCCACTCTTTCTTATGAGATGCCTCTTCATAACTAGTGGGTTCTTGATCTACCAAATCATGCATCAAAGCCATATAATTGCACTGACTGTCTTTGGTTTATTGCTCACTCTGGTGGAGCCTTCAGGAGCTCCATACTTTTCTGCTCCTAGAATAATATATCTTTCCCATGATGGATTTCTTTTTCTTGATATGTTTGTGATAGGGGTTTCTTGTGGTTCTAACATGTCATGGTCTTTAGGTGTTACATCTTCAAGGTTGGGTATAGCCTCTGCAGTTCTAGAAGGTGCATCTTCTTCATATACTTCTTCATACTGGCACTTACTAGATCTCTTGAGAGCTGCTTCTTCACCAAATGTCACATCCCTACTTATTTCCATATGATGGAAAACTAGGATGTAAATTCTGAATGCTTTGGATGCTTCACAATATCCAACAAATATTCCCTTCTTCCCAGAAGGATCCAGCTTGGTCCTCTTTTCCTTTGGAATGTGAATGTATACTGGGCATCCAAATATCTTGAGGTGACTTACCTCGGGTCTCTTTCCTGTGAACACTTCTTCTGGGGTTTTGAAATCAAGAGCACTATGAGATAGTCTATTCTGCACATAGATTGTTGTCCTAGCTGCTTCAGCCCATAGGTACATAGGTAGGTCTTGATCATGTATCATTGTTTTTACTGCTTCCATAATAGTTCTATTCTTTCTTTCCGCAACACCATTTTGTTGGGGATTGTAGGGAGTGGTTAGTTCCCTCTTGATTCCATCTTCTTTACAAAAGTCTTCAAAATCCTTTGAAGTATATTCTCTGCCATTATCTGTCCTGAGTATTTTGATCTTCTTTTCTGAATGATTTTCTATCAAGGCTTTGAACTCCTTGAACTTTCCAAGACTTCATTCTTTCCTTTCAGAAAGTATATCCAAGTCTTTCTTGAATATTCATCAATAAATGTAAGATAGTATTCATATCCACTCAAGGATGTGGAGGGCATTGGTCCACATACATATGAATGAATAATTTCCAAGGTACTCTTAGTCTTTGTTTCACTCTTTGAAAATGGGTTCTTGATATTCTTCCCTTTTGCACATCCTTTGCATGTGCCATCATGATCAATCTTTAAGTCTGGAATTCCTATAACTACCTTGCTCACATGAGGTAGTGGTTTGTAGTTAATATGAGCAAGCCTCCTATGCCATAGCTCATTTGGGCTAGTGGCTTCATGTACAAGGGCAGCTTCTGGATGGCCCTTGAGTTTGTATAGACCTCCTTCCTGTTCACCAATAACAATTGCATCCTCAATTGATTTTCCTTTGGGACACATTAGTACTTTCCCATCTATGAATGCAACCCTATAGCATTTCTTATCCAAAGCTGAGATAGAGAGTAAGTTCTTCTTCAAACCTAGTACATATAAGATCTCCTTCATCTTCAATGGGGTTCCAGAATCAAGCTTGTAGCTTGCTTCACCAAATCCCTTGATGGGATATTGATAGTCATCTCCAAGGGATACCTTTTGTGGATAGGTCTTCTCTTCAAGTTTTGAAAGAGTCTTCTTTTGACCTGTCATGTGCTTTGAAGCACCACTATCAATGACCCATGTATCTTCTCCAGGTGTTACTTCCCCAGAGAGTGCAGAGAATAGAACATGCTCCTCTACATCTTCTTCTTCTTCTATTTTAGATCTTTTCTTTTGAGGCCTATCATCTTCTTCTTCTTCTTCACTATCATCTTCTGTTAGATGAGCTTGATGTCTTTTGTGGTGAAAACCCTTTTTCTTCTTTAGAGGACAATCCTTAGCAATGTGTCCTATTTTGTGACAAGTAAAACATTGGAATGAGGAATAATCTCTTCTTTGATTAGTTCCTCTTTTCTTTAGAAATATTTGTGGAGGTTGAGAATCCTTGTGACTATCCTTCTTGAGGTAGGATTGATTCCTTCTTCTCTTGGTGTGGGTGGCCAAGGCTTGGTCATCTTCCTTGAGCAAGGCTTCTCTGTTGGAAACCCTAACTTCTTCTTGAATGCAATCCTCCCATACCACATCAAACTTCATACTTTCTTTTCTGGCACACATAGTTT
Source organism: Larix kaempferi (assembly GCA_027924585.1). NCBI lineage: Eukaryota > Viridiplantae > Streptophyta > Pinopsida > Pinales > Pinaceae > Larix > Larix kaempferi. Next base: position 17,925,841 of record BSBM01000205.1, read on the forward strand.
GGATGAATGACTCCCAAGGTCTAGTGAGACCATTTAGAGCAGTCATGACTAGTTCATATTCATCAAGGGTATCTCCAATAGCATCTAGTTGTTCCTTGAACTGGGAAACCCTTGAGAAATAGTCTTGAATAGATTCTCCTTTATTCATCTTGGTGCTCTTCAATTGAGCTCTTAGGTTCATCTTCCTATTGATGTTCCTTCCCTCATACATCCTGCCTAGGGCATCATACATTTCCTTTGGGGTATTCTTGGATTCCACTTGGGGAATCAAGTGGTCTTTGATAGAATCAACAATGATTCTCTTTTCCCTAATCAAGTCCTTCCTATACTTCTCCTTGGATTCATCTTCTTCAGGTTCTGCAACCTCATCTTTGATATATTGGACAAGATCTGTTAGTTTTTCAGAATTTACTTCAATTTTATCTAGAATCTTAACTGAGAGAACAACATGTACAACATATCTACAACATATCAAATATGGACATATTAATGCAAGCACACAAGAGACAATAGACACACAGAGTTTCACTGGGGAAAACCATAAAGGTGAAAAACCCCACAACTTCCTTAGAGATGGATAGAGCAATGATACAACCCAAGTACAAGAGATAGTCCTCTTAGCAGCAGCTTCTCCTCCTCCACAAGTGCGCCACTCTCCGATGAGAGTATGAGTGAGAAAGTGAATGATCAAATAGAGTGCCTCCCGCACTCTATTTATACTTGACTTGACTTGCCTAATAACCTTTACCAGGTCGGCCTTAACTTAACCACATAACATAATGCTGACAGGGCCGACCCCCAATAGGGTGGTCTAATAACCCTTTGACCCACATGAGTTATACAGGGCCGACCCCATCAAGGTGGTCTAATAACCCATAAAGTATAAGTTACGACACTTACAATATAAATGACGACACTTCTGTATAGAGGAATAATAACATCTTTATAGGAATACAATATACATATATGTGAAATACATTCCGAAGTTACAATTACATCAACACTCCCTCTTAACTAGGAAGGTATTTCTCGACACAGATCTGCTAGCACAAGTCTTCTTCTCTGGATCATTGTCACTGGATCATCGTCATCGAATCATCGTCATCGTCACTGCTGCTGCTATCTGAATCAATCTCCAATCTACTCATCATAGGAAGTTCTACAGAGCTAGTGCTTTTTCATACTGGATGTAGGCCTGCCACTTGCAGGTCTTCATCGTCTACAGAGCTAGCCTTTTTTCATGCTGGATGTATCACAGAGCCAGCCCTTTTTCATGTTGGATGTGACCTAGAAAAAATCTAGGATTTCCACCACAGATCCAGTCCTTTTTCATATTGGATGGGACCTAGAACAAATCTAGGATTTTCGCCACAGAGCCAGTCCTTTTTCATACTGGATGGGACCTAGAACAAATCTAGGATTTCCGTCATAGAGCCAGTCCTTTTTCATACTGGATGGGACCTAGAACAGATCTAGGATTTTCGCCACAGAGCCAGACCTTTTTCATACTGGATGGGACCTAGAAAAAATCTAGGATTTCCGCCACAGAGCCAGTCCTTTTTCATACTGGATGGGACCTAGAACAAATCTACGATTTCTGCCACAGAGCCAGTCCTTTTTCATACTGGATGTGACCTAGAACAAATCTAGGATTTACCACCACACAACCTCGAAAGATCATCCCAGGACTTATTACAGGCACACAGCCCAACCTATCGGATCTCCTAGGGCTACATTACATGTGGTCATGGGAAAACCTTGAAATAGTATCCTAGGACTTATTACGGGCACACAACCCAACCTATCGGATCTCCCAGGACTACATTACATGCCATAGGACAAAACCTCGAAAGAGCATCCCAGGACTTATTACGAGAACACAACCCAACCTACCGAATCTCCCGGGGCAATATTACATGTCCTCCCAAAGAATTGCCTCGAAAGAGCATCCCAGGACTGATTACGGGCACACAGCCCAACCTCTCGGATCTCCTAGGTCAACTTACATGCTCATCTGCACAACCTGTCCACGGCCACGGAGTATCAACATGATACTCACCATACATCATCCTGATCATCATCATAGCATCATCCTGATGCATATCATCTGGAGCAACATCCTGAAGCTCATCATCCATGATCATCCTAATCATACAATGCATCCACCTGATGCATACCAAGTATCTACCTGATACATATCATCATACATGATCTACCTGATCATACAATGTATCCTCCTGATACATACACAAATACATGATCCACCTGATCATACAATGTATCCACCTAATACATATACAAATACTAGATCCAACTGATCATATCAAGCATCCAACATGATGCATATAGATATACATGATCCAACTGATCATAACAAGCATCCAACATGATGCATATACATATACATGATCCAACTGATCATATCAAGCATCCAACACGATGCATATACATATACATGATCCAACTGATCATAACAAGCATCAAACATTATGCATACAGAGCAGTATTTGGAGCATCATCTTGATACTCATCACACAACGCTTATATACACAGCCATGGGAAGGATCCTCCTCTCACCATGCTTGGAATGGATCCTGCAAATGTGTCCATCACTTCTTCCTCGAAGTGTCGTCAATCTGAAGAACACCAATCCTCTCTCTGAAGTACTCAAAATTCACTCTGGCTAGTGGTTTCGTCAACACATCTGCAACCTGCTCATTCGTCGCAACATACAGGAGCTTCATTGCTCCTCTCTGCACCATATCCCTGATATAGTGGTATTTGATCTCAATGTGCTTCGACCTGTCATGGAACACCGGGTTCTCAGAAAGCTTCACACATCTCTGGTTGTCACAAAAGATACCAGTAGTCTCTAACGGGAGATCAAATAGCTCAGACAGTAGCTTCTGAAGCCATACTGCCTCACAACTAGCCGACCAAGCTACAACATACTCTGCTTCAGCTGTACTCAGTGCTACGCAGGATTGCTTCCTGTTAAACCAAGAGATCACACCTGATCCCATACTGAAGCAGCACCCAGAAGTGCTCTTCCTATCTACAGCACTGCTTGCCCAATCTGAATCAACATAACCCTGCAGGTTAAACTTTTGATTCGCATCATACTTGAGCCCATAATCAACTGTACCCTTCAGGTACTTCAGAATATGCTTTACAGCAACCAGGTGAACACTTCTCGGATCTGTCAGGAACTGGCTCAATGTGTTCACCGCAAAGCAAATATCTGGTCTTGTATTCGTCAGGTACATCAAGGACCCAATCATCTGATGATACATCAGGGCATCAACCGGCTCAGATGAAGCATCACACAGAAGCTTCAGGTTCGATGCCATAGGTGTGGCCATGGCCTTGCATTCCATCATCCCGAACCTCTTCAGGATCTCTACTGCATAGTTCCCTTGTCCAAGGAAGATTCCATCTACACTCTGCCAGACCTCCATACCAAGAATGTAGTGCATGATACCCAAGTCCTTCATCTCAAACTCGGCAGCAAGATTCCTCTTCGTGTCGGAAATCAATCTATCCTCACCTGTTACAAATAGGTCATCCACATATAATAATAGTATCACTGGATTGCCTTCCTCAACCTTGTAGTAAAGGTTGGAATCCGCTTTACTCTTAGTAAATCCCAAACTGGATAGGAAGTTGTCTATCTTGCCGTACCAGGTCCTGGGTACCAGTTTCAAACCATACAGGGCTTTCTTTAGTTTGCACACATGAGTCTCTCTGTCATGTGTCTCAAACCCGAGTGGCTGCTCCACATACACTTCCTCTTCAACTACACCAATCAAGAAAGTTGTCTTAACATCCATCTGGTGTACCTTCCATTTCATCACTTGCAGCCAGAGCAAGTACTGATCTAATGGAAGTGTATCTGGCCACAGGAGCAAAAGTCTCTTCATAATCAATCCCTTCTTTCTGGGAGAAGCCATGAGCTACAAATCTCGCTTTGTATTTCTCTATGGTACGAACTGCAACATGCTTGATCTTATAGATCCACTTGGAAGTCACAACAGACTTCCCATCTGGTCTTGGGACCACATCCCAAACATCTTTCTTCATGATCGACAGATCATGGTATTCTTCCATTACTTCATCCTGGATCCTGGGAACTTCAATATTGTCAATAGATAGCTTTGTTGCTGGAACAAATGTTGTAGTCCTTCTTTTGTAGGTGATGGTATACGATCTTTCCTACAAAGAAAGTTAAATTGCATGATTAGAAACATCTCATAGTTTTCAGAATAAATTCTTACACATAAAGAAATATGTCATACAGTCATGCAAATATTTTAGCCAATGCTTCAATACAACATTTATCCATATCCCATAACTTTCTAGATGCCTTCCAATCTCTACCAGAACATTGTTAAGAGTGTGCACAACTCTCAACATGTCAGCAAAGAGGTTTCATTCTAGATAAGTAGCAATGGAATGTTGTACAGTGCCATAGGCCACTTACCCATTATATGCATATTAGTAGTATACTGTTCATTAATGCAATTATTCTAATATGCATGATACACAACCTAAGTCTAGGAACACACGTATATACATCATTGAATAGTATTATTCAAACAATCAAATATACAAGAAATGACAATTCAAAAACTTATCTTTGTTTGGTTGTAGGGTGGACTCCCTCTCAATATTTGCTTCCTTGCAGGAACTACTGGAGTGTGCTCCCTCTTGATCTTTGCTTCCTAGATTACTTATCTTTGAACTTATATCCATCCTCAATCACTATGCATACTTACTAGTATCATCATTGTGTTATCCTCGAGGCCTCATACATGCATTCATTAATATAATCTTAATACTATCAAAAACATTATGATTCTAAGTTCTTAAACATGTATGGTCAAGATCATTTCATACACAGATAATTTATCACAATTCTTTTACTCATACATATTCCTATTTAACCATAGGACTTTTCTGGTTAGTCATATCATCAATCAATGTAAGAGACATAATATGCATAAACCCTTGATTACTTACATTTCTAACTTCACGAATAATCATTATCAACCATACAACAATATAAGATCCTAACACAAGGTAGGATTCTAACTTGATATAGGAAAAACATACCTGGTTATCATATTTGCTAGTTATGTCTAGCATTGTCTTCTTGTTCTCTTCAATGACTTGTGCTAGTAACCTGCATATCTCATAGGTTAAGCATTGTAGAACCAAATTATACATACCTCGTAAGTAGAGCTTCTATGTGATCCATGACAATGGATGAATCTTTGTCTTCATTTCACCATGGTCACATGTTCTTGAACTAGAACATGATTTTTCTTTCTTGATGTACCTTTCATGTTAGCGGACAACATCAACCTCATACAACATCACAATGCATTAGTACAATCATAAGTGTCAAAACCCTAATCAATGAATATTTGCATTCATAATTTTATCAAGGTGATACGACAAGTCTAAAGTTAATCAAGATTCTACTAACCTTAATGAAGACAAACATACCATAAAATTAATCATGAAACATACTGAAATTTTAGATCTGCAGGGTTTGATAATTCTTCCTGTGGTAGCCTGACCTGTTATCTTTCCAACCTCACAGGTCTGACCTCAAATGGATTCTCTGAGAGAGAGTTATGCCAAGTGTCGCAATGTGACCTGTTTATGGGATAAAACAGGAGAGCGAACTTGTATGGAGTTCCACGTGTCACTGGTTCAATTTCGGCCTCTGAAAATCGTACTTGTGAAAGTAAAGTTCGTGCCCTACCTGTCACCCTTTACGAAATTTCATTTGGAGCTTCCTAGCCCAAGTTGTGACCTTTTTTCCTAGGTCACCTATTTATGACTGAGATCTGGAAGAGGCAAAAAACCTAACTTGTACTGATCATAAATCACAAAGTGCAACGAATTATAGGTTGTCCTTTGGACACAAGGTACATGGGGATCTTATCTTCAACCTGTAATATTTTCAGATCCTGAATCCTCGCGAAAATGTATTTATAGCGAAAGTGCTACGATTACTAGTTTTTGCTATATCAAGCCCTAGCTTTGCAAGTGCAACAAGTGTCATAAATGCCATACCATGCCTTCTTTCAGGCTAGCTCTGATACCATGTTAGTTTTTCAGAATTTACTTCAATCTGATCTAGGATCTTAACGGAGAGAACAACATGTACAACATATCTACAGCATATCAAACATGGACATAATAATGCAAGCACACAAGAGACAATAGACACACAGAGTTTCACTGGGGAAAACCATAAAGGTGAAAAACCCCACAACTTCCTTAGAGATAGATAGAGCAATGATACAGCCCAAGTACAAGAGATATTCCTCCTAGCAGCAGCTTCTCCTCCTCCGCAAGTGCGTCACTCTCTGATGAGAGTATGAGTGAGAAAGTGAATGATCAAATAGAGTGCCTCCCGCACTCTATTTATACTTGACTTGACTTGCCTAATAACCTTTACTAGGTCGGCTTTAACTTAACCACATAACATAATGCTGACAGAGCGGACCCCCAATAGGGTGGTCTAATAACCCTTTGACCCACATGACTTATACAGGGCCGACCCCATCAATGTGGTCTAATAACCCATCAAGTATAAGTTACGACACTTACAATATAAATGACGACACTTCCGTATAGAGGAATAATAACATCTCTATAGGAATACAATATACATAAATGTGAAATACATTCCGAAGTTACAATTACATCAACAAGATCATTCTCTTCAAGAGTGAGACCAATCCTATATTTCCATGCCCGGAAATTCTCTATACCCTCTAACTTGTCTTCAAGCTTAGTGCTTGGAGCCATCTTATCCAGGGGTCACAGAGATTGAAGTTTCTTAAGAGATAGAATGGTAATTACCAGGAGATGAGCTTGATTGAGTTGAGAATACTGGTGAGTTCTACTTCTGGAAACTTCAACTTTTCACCTTCTGGATCTGCAACAGAATTTCTGGTTTTCTGGTCTTCACACTTTTGGTTTATAGGTGCACATGTTTGCAGCTTTTTTGGTTCACTGGTGCACAGGCTCGCACTTTTTTTGGTTTTCTGGTTTTCTAGTCCAGAAGTCAAACTAGGGTTTGACAAAGCCTAGGGTTATACCCACTCAAAAAGTTCGATCTAGGGCTCAAAAATTTGATTTTGAGGAGGGCTATCCAGCCATGCAATCAGAATCCAAAAATTCCCACTTTTGCAGAAACCCTAATTTTCACCGGAGGAGGAGAGAGAGGTATTTTCACCTTGTGAAAGATGTTCTATTTAGGCTAGCTCTGATATCATGTTAAGTTTAGCCTAATTTCACAAGCAAGATCACTGAAAGAAACATAATCACAAGATAGACAAAGATTTACCCTGGGAAACCCTCATGGCGTACAAAACCCAACAAAGCTTTCCTCAATATAGATAATCAACCAATACAAAGATGTAATCCAAGACTAGAGCTCCTTCTCCTCCTATGCGCCAATCAAAAGTGAGTGAATGAATGAGATAAGTGAGGAACATACCTCCTCTACTTATACTCATCTCTCGACTGACCTTTTACCCTAATGGGGCCGACCTCTCCCAGGAGAGTCTAATAACCCCCAAATGGTAAACTCAAGGCCGACCTCACATGGCAGATCTAATAACCCTAGTTACCACACTTTCTCAAAGGAATAAACATCTCTGGATATACAATAGGGTCACCACGGAGGAATGTACCATCTTCGGAATAATAAAATACAAATATAATATTCTTTGAAGTTACAATATTTCAACAAAAGGAACCTAGGGATTCTAGATGTTCCGAACATGTCAAATCATTTAACAAATTTGGTATTAGATAAAACCCTCCTCCAATGGAGTTGGGTCAGGAGGACACAAAATTTGATCCACTTCTATTTGCAGTTGAGCTAAGGACCAATAAGAATCAGGAAGCCTTACTGGAGATTTATGGAATAAGGTATCACAGGTAGAGTACTTGGTTTCTTAGGTCTAGGATTCAAGTGGTACTACTTCACACTCGTTCTCCCTCTCTTTTCTGGAAGTGGAACCAATAGTTAGTCAAAGTGACCTCAACTTTGGGCTGGAGGATCATCATGTTGAAGTGTTAGCTCCTATATCATTATTGGGATCCTATTTTTCCATATTTCTTGAATATTAAATATGCCATTTTAAACCAATTTTCTTGTACTTCATCCATAGTATATGGCCATTCCTGCCACCAAACCTTCATTTAAGCTTAAACGTGACCCTATGGTTCATACACCTATTTTTCTAATGTTTTTAGTGATTAAAGAGGATTTTAATAACGTTTTATTAATGATGGTTTTATGATTTCAATTCTTGTACCATTGTTGATAAATTACTTTTGGTACCGAAATGGTACCATAATACAACTTTCCAATACCAACATTTCCAGCACTAGTTCTAGTACCAATTCATTGGTTAGCATACTTACACACCTCCATATCAAATTCCAATACTTGGATCTTGTATACAGGTGTCCTAACATGGATTTGGGTCACTCAAACCTCACCCAAATCACATGTGTGACCTCTAGCACTAGGTCAAAGGTTTCCTAAATTCTAGCAGGCAGTTTTGAAACAACCAACTTCTGCCTCGATTTCTGTGCAAATGAGGATGAATCTGAAAAATATGAGACATGGGTTTTGTTCATAGCATGGAAAATTGAATAAGGCATGGGCAGTTTTCCAAAATCAGCTAAGGCGGGTGAACATTTATCATGGATCTACCCAAATTGATGAAAAAACCAGTTTTTTGGGTTTTTTCCTAAAAATGTCAAATTGGATTTTTGAATTGGGGGATTTGGTTTTATCCTCTCCCCATTGATGTGTATGTATAAATAGGAGTATGAAGGAGATCAAAGGTGTGGAAATTTATGTATGAGAGAAATTCATTATTGTACCAAAAATCAAGAAGGTTGATTGTTATCTTTTGTAACCAAAATTTTCATTGAATGAGAATTGAGTTTTGTTGATCTTTTGTACATAAATTTAGATGGAGTTAGCCTTCTAGGTGCATGGACCAGATCAAGAAGGGCCCCTCGATCCAGGTGACGCACTGTTTTTTTCGATTTGCTTAGTAGTTATAATTTAATTCATCGCATTTCTTGTTTCGTTCATGTGTGGTTTGATTTCTATCCATATTCTATTTAATTGCAATTCAATCATGTTCTTTTACCTTAGATCAGTAATTTAAAACTCATGGTTAATTCTACCCTTCATTTGAGTGCATCAATTATGTGATTAGATGTCTCAATACTCAATCATTCATAGTCTATAATGCTCTACTTTGTGCATTAATTTTATGTTCTATTGTGTCGACTCATTACCAGCAATAATTATAATTGTTAATTATGTCATGTAATCCATTGCAAATTTGTGTATTGAAGTCATATTGTAATATCCCTCCAATTCTTCACAATGCACTTGTAATTGTACCCACAAACGTTCTGTCATATATACACAATATATACTTTGTTTTATAATTACAACTAGCCCCAAATTTCCTTCACATATTGTTCACTCCAATGTCTAATTCGTTGTAGAACCTATTCATTACAATTGCCTTTAATTCCGCTTCATAGCACTCATGATTTTGTCTTGAAGAAGCCTTGTTCTAATGCCTTCTTAAACAAAGATTTGATTTGTCCTTTTAAATTCTTAGATCTAATTCCAAATCCACTTTGTCATATACACATACCTTCAAGTTTGTTATATATTATCATTGTGTTTCAGGTCAATCTTATTAAACCAATATTGCAATTTGTTGATCATTGTCCATTTCGATCAATTTGCCATTCTTCTCCACATGCTGGATACAAAGGGTTTTACATAGTGAACTGTAATATTCAATTGTTTGATCAAGCATTATTGTTGTTCTTTTATAAAATACATACAAAAAACGAATACAAACCATTCCTTTCTCACATATGCACTCTTAGTTTTTCACTCATCGATTTGGGATTGATATTCTTCAGACTGCATGCATTCATAATGAATCCTACAGTCATCACCCATCTATTGCATTAATAAAACATATCTTCTATCAATTAATTTTGCTCAACGCATATTTAAATTACATATATAGGTGTTGGATATAGAATATATTTTGCACACACTCATTGATCCCATCTTCGCCATTGATCATTCCATCCATAAATATACATCTTTTTTCCAGTCAAATACGCCTAGTCTAGATTTAGGTTAGTTATATATAAGTTGATAGTAGAAGGTTGTATGCCCTCTTCCATTCCATCTTATTCTTTCATTCTATACTGCCATTGTTTCTTATTTACATATTAATTAGTTTATAAACTTAATCATGTATGCATTCTGTTGAAACATAGATAATAGCAGTGATTCTCTTGTCATTAATTCTTCTTACTATTCATTATATTATTATTCTTGCATTTGTCATTCTTCGTTATATAGTGTATATCTCCATCACTTTGCATATGATCAATTCCTTACAAAATCATAGTCACTCTCTTTTCCGTCATTAATTCTCTGTACTATTGTGCCCATTCGAAGATTCCCTAAGTCTAGTTTACATTCACTTGCATATTTGATTTGGATTACCTTTAAAATTGTTTTGCTTTTGTATTTGCTTCGGTTTCATTTCGCACCGTTTGTAACACTACTGGAATCCATTGAAGGACCAGAAACTAAAAGTTAGCTACTCATGATTAATCACAAAACCATGCACGAATGAGTTACTACGATATGAGCTTTTATAGCAATTAGTCTTTATTGTGTCCCAGTGCATGAATCCCTAGTGTTTATTTCTCTTAGCTTGCATTACTTTGCTTTGATTTGGTTTTCCCATAGCTTAGCCAACCACTACAAGAATAGGCCATTGAAGGTCGAGATCTAACTCGAGAGATATGATCTTGCAATCCAATGCTAAGCATAATTCTGTGGTGTTAGTTTAATCTGTCATTTGATGTCATTTGATTTGAGCTTGTTAATTTCTACTTACATTCATTTATTGCATTCCAAAGAGCATTTTGTTGGCATTAGTTGTTAACATAGGCTAGAATAGGCTTTAATCATGCATTTCATGTACTTGCATCTCTAAGTTTACAAACTCTCAGTTGATAATTTAATGTCAATTATTTAACACATAATTTAACCTGACAATCACATGACGGTTCTCCAATAGGTCTAGTAGCACATTCTGATAAGATTTATGGGGATCCTACCTCTTTCCAAATTTCAAAAGGAGATTCGCCCATTAATAGTTATGTTGGGATAGATTTGAATCCAGATGGGAATTCAAGGGTGGGTGGATACACTATTAATCCATCTTCCCTTTCCCAATTTCCCACTAAAGAATTTCGAGCTGAGACCACTCAGACATGTTCCATTTCAGGAGGGTGCTCTAGCTCTCGGAGGTGCAATATGGAGGATGATACACATTCCTTGGACCACTCATCTAATTCTAATGGAGTCGGTCGACACCGCTACCTTATTTGATTAAAGGATTCTAAAGAGGTATAAGTTTTAGTTCCTTTAGGGGGGTTGGGGAAGGATGATGCAGTTGGTGATGTGTTAGATATTAACCCTGGATGGAAATATTTTTTCCAACATACACAACGTAAGGCAGCCACTAAAATTATACAAGGTAAATAAACTACCATAGAACGGGCTCTTATAGATCGTAAGCCCTGTGTAGGGGCTTCCAAATGAATATTGTATCGTATTACTCTATGGGGATGACCAACCTCGTCAAAAGACTTGGTCTTACTAGGATAATGGAATTACATTCTCCCGATGTTATTTTGGCACAAGAAAAGATGTGGAAAGGGTAATTAATTATCGATAGCTTAAAGAAAACTTTCAAGAACTGGGATTTCTTGTGGATTGACGCTAATGGATTGTTTGGAGGTTTTCTTATGAGATGGAGATCAAATTTTCTGATGATTAATAGTTTTTTCTATATTTACAAGTCTTTGCATGATATTCAAGTGTGATGACTTGATGATGGAGGTCACCATCTTGAACATGTATGGGCCATATCTCAATAGGTAGGAATACTGGGATTCCCTTTTTAATTCCGAAGTGGTTAAGTTGTAGTGGTTTATATTAGGTGGAGACATAAACTTCACTCTCTTAGGAGGAGCTTGGAAAACAAGTGCAAGGTTGGATTCATTAACAAGTTATTTTACTAATCAGTTGGAAAGAATGAACCTTATGGATGTAGAACCAGGGGTAATTCTGTTGACCTGGAGGAATAAGTAGATAGGGGAAGTTGCAGTATCCAAGAGGTTAGGCCGATTCTTGGTCTTGGAAGCTATGATAAGTCGGGTAGGGAGATATCGCTTGTGGATATCTTCAGGTGGGGGGTCCAACCATAATCCTATATTCTTATAGCTTGAAAGAGACGAAGATAATTAAAAGAAGTCAAATAAATATTTGAACAATTGTACATTGGCAATGTCTCGAGTTTTTTTTTAGAAGAGGAGTTGCGGCCATTGGAAGATGTAGAATCACAAAGGAGAAAATGGATGCAAGATTGATAAGCTAATAGGAGAATGAAGATTTGGGCTACCTGGTTGTCAGTGGGAAATGAGAATACTAGTGTAGCATCCCGTTAATTTCAAATTTTTTTTTTTTTTAATCAGCAATAAATGTTAATAATTGTAAGTGTGGAAATATTAAATGCTTGTAAATGCAACATTAATTAACCAAGTCATTAATGCAGTAAACAATTAATTATTGCGACTTTTAACTAAAGATAAATTATTGATTGTGACACGTCATACTGCTTTTCCTATGCTTACGGCATTGTTCTTCTTTGTGTTATCTGTAATTCATGATATCTTATGATGGAGTTTGTACATGACAAGGTTATGACAGTAGCTTTTGATGATGATAAAAGGGTCCTACGAGGTACCCCGGAGTTTACTTAGCTATGATTAGCTAAGGCATTTGAATGTTTTTTTCCATGTGCAAACCACAGGTAAGAAATTCTATGCCAACAAGTGTTATGAATACAAGTGCTTTTCAATTCAACGTCAATGTAAAAGTAGAATGTTATTTACTTCCTTACGAAACAAGATACTGAAGGTATGGATACATGGTTCGAATTCTAGTTTTATGTACTGACATCCAAACTCTTCAGTGATACAATTTTTATGTCGTCCGTGTGTTTTACTTTGTTGCAATATACAATATCATAAGACTACTGTTGTTACTATTAAGCTATGATGCCATATCTATATTTAAAGTTGTAGGAAACTGGTAGAAATGATGTTTACACTTTGGATCTATCATTATATCCCGTACTTACAAAACTTAGACTATTCTAAGTCCTGGATTTGTCTTTTGATTTCATGGTTAGTAGATGTAAGTATAGTGACTCGAGCTTGTACTAAGGACCTAGCTTTAGAGTACATCTCGCCAATACTTAAACTTACGATGACACCATAGTCTTACACTGTATGGAAATTCCTACGGAATTTATTGTGAATAGTTTCTATGTTATGAACTAGCATCATCAAACTTCATCCTATAACTTATTTGAAACTCTAGAAATTAATTAGAATTAAAATAAAATAATGTATGATTCTATGCATCTACCAAAATACATTGATTATATAATTCCAATGTTACGATGCCTACGTTCAAACTTATATCAAAGGTGCACAAATTAGTTGTAATGATATAAATTTACACTATGCCATGTTACTATTATGAAATGTTACGAGTTAAAACCCAATGGAGTGATGAAAACATTAGGTAAGGACCATGCATTAAGGCTTAAACAAAAAGTGGGTGATATTACTATTATCCCCATACCTACACATCCTTCGAAAACCTATAACATTGGCACACAAAGGTCTAATATGCAATACTATGCTATTGATGGTAGGTGGTAATGGCTTGATACTTGACATGATTTCCAATCTGGCGTTGACAGGCTTTGAAAATCGTCGAACCACTTGGTGAATGAAGTAGAAGCCACGGTGTGGTATCTTCACGTGCTAGAGGTTTGCAATGAGTGCCATATTGACCGAGCTGTGCCATGCATAGGCTTTTTGGTCCACTTACCTGGCAGTTGGTAGATGCAGCTATTAAATAGCATTGAATGTAATGCAGGTTTGGTTATCAACGTACCATCCTGGCAGTTAAACCACTATCAATCTCCTAAGATCTCGAGCTGTGGGCAAACCCTAAAATTACGATGGTAAGTGATGGAGGAAGGTTTTCGTATTACCATTGTTACACTCAGTGGTAAGATAGTGGAGCCAGACGATTGTTGTATTGTAGGAGTGTTTTCTTTTCTGAGAGGAGGACTCCTCCCTGGTCTTGAACCCGAGACCTGTGAGAGGTAGTTTCAAGGGTTACAGGCTTATGCATCGTACCAAAGAGCCACGCTACAGTCGTGGTAGCTGTGTATGATTCTTCTATCAGTTACTAAGAGTAATTTGAAGTTGGGGTTCGAGTTCTCCATGAGATATTGTCTTCTGAGTTTTGAAGTTGTAGCACCGTTATTGCTACCAGGCCTCGTCGTCTTTTCTATTGGCGTGATGTGCCACTGTTCCGAGCTTCGATAAAAGGTAATTGTTCACGATAATGTCATCGCATGGTGTTGCTTGCTTTCTTTCTTGTATCTTCTTTGTTTTAACCCCATCGTAATGTGACTTGCAGGTACCCTACTTCATGGGATGGTTCTGGTGCTAGCATGGGGAATGGAATATGTTGCGACTTCTCCTGGTAAGCCCTGGTGGTTCTCGAAACCTTGTAGGTGCCCTTGAGCATGGTGTTGATGGTGAATATCGTAGGCTGAGAGTTGGAACTTGTAGACTTGTTTTTGGCGATGGCCTAGTGTTGGGTTTTTGAGTCTTATTTGATGAATACGATATAGTGGATAGTATTTACTAGTTTAAGTGGTCATTCGCCTCTTGATGCCTGGTTGTACTGTTCGTCAAGAACTTGGAAATTGCAGTTTTTACATGCTATTTGATAAGGGTATAACCTTGTGTTCTGTAACTCCACGGTTGTGTTTAAAGATTTGGTTGAAAGGGTTTAAGCCTTGCGGACTGTGGAACCCTAACAAGTCCGATATATAACTCTGATTTATATTTGAATGGAAGGACTCAGGACCTAGGGTTCTCTTGCACCTATGAACCACTGGTTTGATTTCTCAAATGAATGTTGTTCTTTTGAAATAAGAAAGAAAGTAGATGTTATTGTAATAACGTACAATAATGGTTGTTGTAGGTAAAAATTTTATGTTGCTTCGTCGTTGTTGATGATGTTTCAAATGTTATGGGATAGTTCGGCAATCAGAAGTTTTTTTTGAAATGAAAAGGTCACAATGTCTATTTTGATTTGCAATGAATCCTACCGGTAGCTCGTTGATTGTTAGCTGGCTTGCAAAAGCTTGCGTGCCCGAACTTAACCTGTATATGAAAAGGTTTCGATGTTGAGATGTATTCTTACTAGGGTTATGAGCTGTCAATAGATATTAGAACTGAATCGTGTTTACTACTAAACGGTGAATACTGTCCTGAAGAAGTTTTCGATATGCTATCTAGGGTTTGGAAAAGAAATGTCTAAGGTTCGCCATGAAAGGCTTATGAAGAAAAAAAAATACATTGTGCAAACGAAACTAGGGTTTGCAAAATCTTACGGTGATAAAAGGGTTTTTAGGCATCTATACAACTAATGGTAATTTGATAAATGAAAAATTACTGCAATAGTTGGTGGAGAAATGATATAGGATCAGCTATGATAGTTCTGTATAAGTATTACAACTGATATATTCTCTCGTAATAAATTGTACTTGATAACGTAGAGTTTATAATTTGGAAATACATATTATTACTATCCGGATTAGATGGAGTGGAATGAAAAGTATAGGTCCGTGCATAAATAAAATGTGTTTTCTTTTAACATGAATGTTGTACCTCTGCTTACATGATACAGTGCCTTTTTCCTGCGTTTTTTTTCTTCTTATAAATGAAATGGAAATCATATAAATCTGGTGCAGAAATCAATTCCAGCAGCTGCTATTATTCTTGAGAATACAGTTACTGTAAAGAAGCCTGAAATGTATAATATTGATGTGTATTTGCTTACTAGCTGAAAAAAAAAGAAGAAAAAATAGAGTTAAAAGAAATACATAGAACTGTGCAGAAACTTGTTGTGTTTTTCTTTCCTGTATTAATTAAATGAATTCTATGTTGCGGTTGATGTTATACTAGAATGTTTACTGTGTTTTAAATATAGGACAGAATTCTAACAAGAACATTACCATAAGAGTCTAAAATAATCCTCTTAGCCTATTGCTTACTAAATTTGGCCGATTTAATGCTACCTGTCTGTACTGGAGTACGATGCAGACTCAAGCATGGGGAAAAATGCAGAGGAGTCATTTTATCAGTCGAATAGTAAACTTAGGTTAGAAAATAAAAATAGTTATTTATACTGATCCTTAGTGAATTTTCTAAACCAGTTGCTGCAGAGATTCATACTTCAAAAAAAATTCAAACGAAATAAGAAACTGTAGAACCTGATAATTGTAGGAGAAACAAATCACCCAAGGAGCCCGTTCCACCCAACCTTCTCCTAAAACAGCCAAGATGTCTGCCTTAGGACCCCCGAGCCTATTCACTGAACCACCAGGAGGAAGAAACTTTAGAAGCTTAGGTCCTCAATCTTGCAGCAACAAGTAGTTTATCCAGTCTTACAGACTCAGCAGTCAAAGAGACCTGCACCAGCACCTCTGGTTTTCCTTCTTAGAAATAATTTGCAGACTTGCAATTGCACTCTCACATAGCCTCCCTAATTCGAATCTCTCAGTCATCACCTGATGCACATGAGGAATATTTCTGCAGAAAATATTGTAAGAGCTGCCTGCTCAATTCGAATTGCCTTATATAGGCTGCCTAGGCCTTTTTAGTGATTAACTGGTCATTAAATGAGCTTCCTTCTCACTCCTCCACCTGGATAATAATGCCATATTTTTAGGGGTAGTTGTCCCATACCAATAGCTAGTGGTGGAGTGCAAATGCTGCCATCTGTCTCATGCCTTCTAGCAGCTTCCATTCCTCCTAGTGGGTCAGTGAACACTCTTGTAACAGCTTTCTTGAGTGCTTGTCTCCTATTTTAATTTATTAAATAATAATAATGAGTCATTACAGTCATCTTTGACCAAATTTGGTCATAATTACAAAACTTTGTAATTATAATTTAACATAAAGTATTTTGCAAAAAAAAAAAATATATTCTCAAAATTTGGGTAGGTGACATACACCCCCCCTTAAGCCTCAACATCGTCCTCGATGTTGTTTATTCACTCTCTGAGTGTCCCTGAAACAGAGTTGGGTATGCTTCCCGCATACTACTTTCCAACTCCCAGGTTGCCTCTGTTGGGCTAAGGTGCTTCCATTGCACCTTTAGTTGTCCAATGGTGCGATTCCGGAGTAGAGTTTCCTTCCTTGCGAGGATACAATCTGGTTCCACCGGAAAAACGCCGTCTTGTTCTACCTGAACATCATTCCAATTTACAACATGAGTAGTGTCATGCACATATTTCTTTAAGAGTGAGATGTGAAAAACATTATGTATTTTGAGATTTGAGGGCAAGGCCAATTGGTATGCCATGGGCCCAACCCTTGACAAAATTTTGAAAGGGCCACAATACCTGGGTGCCAGCTTGGCACAACTTCCCAATTTCAAGGAACTCTTTTTCGGTCTTACCTTAAGAAAAACATGCTCACCAACCTAGAACTCTTTGTGAGTTCTTTTAAGGTCTGCTTGACTTTTCTGCCTATCTTGGGCAGCCTTAAGATTTTTTTGTACCTGTTTCACAATTAGCTCTAATTCCTGCAACAATTCTGGCCCTAAAATGACTCTGTTAACCGGATCATTCCAAGAAACTGGTGAGTTACACTTCCTACCATAAAGAATTTCAAACGGGCTAAGCCTGGATGAAGCATGGTAGTGATTGTTATATGCAAATTCTCCTAGATGCAAATAGTCCTCCCACTTACCAGGTTGATCTTTAACATACATTCTTAGCATGTCTTCCAAAATCTGATTCACCCTTTCTGTCTGTCCATCGGTTTGTGGTGAAATGCTGTGCTGAAATTTAAGGTCGTATTCAACCCTTTAAACAAGGACCTCTAGAAATTTCCTGTGAACTTTGAATCACGATCTGAAACTATTACCTTTGGTATTCCATGTAGTCGAAAGATCTGCTTCATAAAAATTTTTGCAATGTCGGGAGCCTTATGAGTAGTTTTCACAGGAATAAAATGGGTTGCTTTGTTGAGTTTATCCACTACCACCATGATGGAGTCATTCTGTTTCTAATTCCTTGGCAGTCCAGTAATAAAATCTATACTTATAATTTCCCATTTCCATCTAGGTATAGGTAATGGCTGTAATAATCCAGCAGGATGCTGATGTTCCACCTTCACCCTTTGACAGTCAAAACACTTAGCTATATATTATGCTACCTCGTCCTTCATTCTGGGCCAATAGTACTCCTTTCGTAGCATAGTGATGGTTTTCTGGTAACCTGGATGACAACAGTAGTGGCTTTTGTGCATCTCATCCAAAATCAGAATTTTTACTATTGGTACGTTGGGTACATACAATCTGTTTTTGTACAACAACAATCCATTCTCCTTCAAACTGAAATTTGTCATAGTATTTTCAGAACTGTTTGCTACTGTCCTTTCATGTAATTTTTTGTATTCCTCATCATTTTTAATCCCTTCAAAAATCTGTTTTTCCAAATCTGTTGTGTATGTGTTGATGGCCGAAATAAAATTTATCCTTGCATTACGACTTAACGCATTAGTGACCTTGTTCTCTTTCCCTTTAATGTGCTGAATTTCAAAATCATACTCACTCAGGAAGGTTAGCCATCTAGCTTGTCTAGCATTCAGATTCGTCTGATCTGGTAGATATTTCAGCCCCATGTTATCTGTCATTAAGGTAAATTTTTCACCAATTAGATGGTGACGCCACATTTTTAAAGCGTGAATTACTGCTAATAATTCCAGATCATAAGTGGAATAATTCTTCTCATGTATTTTCAACTTTCTAGATTCATAGGCTACAACATGTCCCTCCTGCTTTAGGACTCCTCCAAGTGCATCATTGCATGTATCTGTACATACTACAAAATCCTTATTAGGGTCTTCAATCCTCAAAATAGGCGCGGTAGTCAATAGTTTTTTCAACTTTTTAAAACTGTTCGCGCACTTTTGATCCCATACAAACTTCTTTCCCTTCTTCTGCAAGGACGCAATGGGGTTTGTAATCTTCGAAAACCCTTCAATGAATTTTTTGTAATACCCAGTAATACCCATAAATGATCGTACATCCATCACATCTTTAGGGGTTTTCCATTCATTAATGGCTTTTATCTTAGCGGGATCAACTGAAATTCCCTCCTTAGAGATTATGTGTCCCAAGAACTGAATCTTGTCTTTGTAAAAATCACACTTATTGAACTTAGCGTATAACTGGTGATCTCTCAAAACTTGCAGAATGATACGCAGATGTTCATCATGCTCTTCCTTGCTCTTAAAATATACCAAAATGTCATCGATAAACACAACGGAGAACTTATCCAAGTATTTGTGCAGAATTTTATTCATTAGGCACATAAATACTGTCGGGGAATTAGTCAATCCAAACGGCATGACCACAAACTCATAATGTCCATACCGAGTTCTAAAGGTTGTTTTGAAAATGTCTTCATCCTTCACCCGAACCTGATGATATCCTGACCGTAAATCAATCTTTGAGAAAATCATCGCTCCGCGTAGCTGATCAAATAGATCATCAATGCGGGGCAGCGGGTATCTATTCTTGATTGTCATTTTGTTCAGTTGATGATAATCTATGCAAAGTCTTAAGGTGCCATCTTTCTTTTTAACAAAAATGACCGGTGCTCCCCAAGGGGACACGCTGGGTTTGATATACTTTTTATCAATCAGTTCCTTCAACTGGGATTTCAACTCATTCAACTCTAGTATATTCATCCTGTATGGAGCTTTGGAATTTGGCACTGCACTCGATATTAATTCAATAGTGAAATCTAGATCTTGTTTTGGAGGTAATCCTAGAATCTCTTCAAGAAAAACATCCTGGAAATCCTTTAAGACAGGTATGTCTTCTAATTTCAATTTGTCTTATGTAGTAGTCGACTCATCATTCACTACATTTACTACAAATAATTGACATCCTTTCCTAACTGCTCTCTTGACTTGCATTGCTGAAATCTATCTAAGTGCTGTCTTTCTTGGAATACCTTTTACTTATACTGCTTCTCCTTCGTCATTTATACATGTAAAACTCTTCTCATAGCAATTTAGAATGACACGATGGGCTTCTAACCAGTCCATACCGATTAGGATATCATATGATCCTAACGGTAAAACATTTAGCTTGACCTGCGTTGTTAGTTGATTCATAGATAAAACGCAACTTTCCAAGAAATCAAAAACTTTTATTTTTGTTCCTGTTGCTAGTCTAACTTACCAGGATTTACTAAATTTTTCTGTTTTCAACTTAAAAATTTCGACAATATCAGGGGATATGTAACTCAGACTAGCACCTGGGTCAATCAAAATAGAAACTGGACGGTTTTGTAGCATACCTTCAACCTCTACCATTGAGACTTGGTGTTTTGCTTGCCGATTGTCTAATGCTACGTTAATTCTGGGTACTTCTCTTGCCAAATCTCCTACAGTGGCTTCAGACTGTATGGAATGAATATGGTTGGTTGTCTGCTTCCTAAGGGGACAATCTGAAGCATAGTGAGGACCTTGACACTCAAAACATTTTATAGGTGGCTTCCGATCATTGGTTCTGGAAACATTGGGAACATTTTTGGGGGCTGGAAATTTCTACTGCTAATTATTTCTGGAACTGTTCCCTTGAAAATTTCGATTCTGAAATTTTTTCTTTTGGAAACCAGAATTCCCACTAAACCTGAAATTTTTCTTTTTCTGCTCAAAGTTACTGGGTTTATGATTTTTCCAGCTAGACACTCCTTCTCTTTTTCTATTTTGTTCAAAGCAAAAAGTTGCTTTTCTCATGGCTTCTTCTAATGTCTTTGGGATATCATACTCTATTCTGTCTTTGATGTTGAAGGGTAGACAACTCAGGTATCTTTGAATCTTCGGTTTTTTCTTCCGCCAGGTATGGCACATATCTTAGTAAATTTAAAAACTTATTGTTCAACTCCTTCATGTTCATCGTTCCTAGCTTTAGATCGTAGAATTCTTTGGATTTTTCTTCATAATACTGCTCAGATAAGAATTTCTTTTTGAAGTATCTTTTAAAAGTACTCCAACTCACCTCTCTGTCCTTTATGCCTTTTACTCTTTTGAGGTCTTGCCACCAAATGTCTGCCTTCCCGGTTAGATTATAAATTGCCATTTTTTCCTTTAAGGATTCTAAGTAATCATAGATCTGAAAATACTTTTTCATGCCGGACAGCCATGCCTCAGTTGTTTCTCCTTTCTCTGTTTCACCATTGAAGGTTGGGGGTTTGATCTTCTTGAATTCCCCAGATATCTGGTTGTACTGCTTATGGATTTTCCTCTTTGGCTTGTAACCTCCTTCACTGCTATCACTAGAGTACGCACATTTCTTTTTACATGGGTGTTTGGCAGTTCCTGACGATGTTGAGTTGTTGTTTTCATCATCAGTTTTTACTTGCTTATTCTTGCCCTCATAGGGTAAGTCTTCAGTCTTGGAAGTATGTTCAACTTCCCTGTCCTGTTCGTCTCTTGGGTATTGATCGTACAGTACTTGCTTTAATTCTTCTTGTGTTCTCAAAATTCTCTCATTGTCCTGCTTGACCGATCTTATCTCTGCTTTCAATTCTTGAAAATCCCGTAACAATTCTGATGAATTATTGTTTGGATTGTCATGGAATCCCCTTTCAAATTGTTGTCACGAACTATGGATATTTGGTGGAAATCTATCCTCCATATGTTCAACTGATTCTTCCATACCTGTAAATTATAAACAATTTTCTGATACAATGAAAATAATTAAACTTGAGTTAGCGAAGGATTTTGTAGTCATAAAATTTCTGTTGTGTGTTTCTTGGGCCTTTCTAGGCCTAGAGTTCGAACATTAGCTCTGATACCACATGTAACATCCTGTTAATTTAAAAAAAAAAATAAAATTGTTAAATCAGCAATAAATGTTAATAATCGTAAGTGCGGAAATATTAAATGCTTGTAAATGCAACATTAATTAACCAAGTCATTAATGCAGTAAACAATTAATTATTGCAACTTTTAACTAAAGATAAATTATTGACTGTGACACGTCATACTGCTTTTCCTATGCTTACGACATTGTTCTTCTTTGTGTTATCTGTAATTCATGATATCTTATGATGGAGTTTGCACATGACAAGGTTCTGATAGTAGCTTTTGATGATGATGAAAGGGACCTACGAGGTACCCCAGAGTTTACTTAGCTATAATTAGCTAAGGCATTTGAATGTTGTTTTCCATGTGTAGACCACATGTAAGAAATTCTACGCCAACAAGTGTTATGAATACAAGTGTTTTTCAATTCAACGTCGGTGTAAAAGTAGAATGTTATTTACTTCCTTACGAAACAAGATATTGAAGGAATGGATACGTGGTTCGAATTCTAGTTTTATGTACTGACATCCAAACTCTTCAGTGATACAATTTTTATGTCATCCGTGTGTTTTACTTTGTTGCAATATACAATATCATAAGACTAATGTTGTTACTATTAAGCTATGATACCGGATCTATATTTAAAACTATAGGAAACTGGTAGAAAATGATGTTTACACTTTGGATCTATCATTATATCCTGTATTTACAGAACTTAGACTATTCTATGTCCTGGATTTGTCTTTTGATTTCACGGTTAGTAGATGTAAGTATAGTGACTCGAGCTTGTACTAAGGACCTAGCTTTAGAGTACATCTTGCCAATACTTAAACTTACGATGACACCATAGTCTTACGCTGTATGGCAATTCCTATGGAATTTATTGTGAATAGTTTCTATGTTATGAACTAGCATAATCAAACTTCATCCTATAGCTTATTTGAAACTCTAGAAATGAATTAGAATTAAAATAGAATAATGTATGATTCTATGCATCTACCAAAATACATTGATTATATAATTCCAATGTTACAATGCCTATGTTCAAACTTATATCAAAGGTGCACAAATTAGTTGTAATTATATAAATTTACACTATGCCATGTTACTATTATGAAATGTTACGAGTTAAAACCCAATGGAGTGATGAAAACATTAGGTAAGGACCATGCATTAAGGCTTAAACAAAAAGTGGGTGATATTACTATTAATCCCATACCTACACATCCTTCGAAAACCTATAACATTGGCACACAAAGGTCTAATATGCAATACTATGTTATTGATGGCAGGTGGTAATGGCTTGGTACTTGACATGATTTCCAATCTGGCGTTGACAGGATTTGAAAATCGTAGAACCACTTGGTGAATGAAGTGGAAGCCACGGTGTGGGGTCTTCATGTGCTAGAGGTTTGCAATGAGTGCCATATTGACCGAGTTGTGCCATGCACAGGATTTTTGGTCCACTTACCTAGCAGTTGGTAGATGCAACTATTAAATAGCATTGAATGTAATGCAGGTTTGGTTATCAATGTACCATCCTGGCAGTTAAACCACTATCGATCTCCCTAAGATATCGAGTTGTGGGAAAACCCTAAACTTACGATGGTAAGTGATGGAGGAAGGTTTCCGTATTACCATTGTTACACTCAGTGGTAAGATAGTGGAGCCGACCTATTGCTGTAATGTAGGAATGTTTTCTTTTCTGAGAGGAGGACTCCTCCCTGGTCTTGAACCTGAGACCTGTGAGAGGTAGTTTCAAGGGTTACAGGCTTATGCATCGTTCCAAAGAGCCACGCTATAGTCATGGTAGCTGTGTATGATTCTTTCGTTAGTTGCTGAGAGTGATTTGAAGTTGGGGTTCGAGTTCTCCATGAGAGATTATCTTCTGAGTTTTGAAGTTGTAGCACCGTTATTGCTACCAGGCCTCGTCGTCTTTTCTACTAGCGTGATGTGCCACTGTTCCGAGCTTCGATAAAAGGTAATTGTTCACGATAATGTCATGGTATGGTGTTGCTTGCTTGCTTTCTTGTATCTTCTTTGTTTTAACCCCATCGGAATGTGACTTGCAAGTACCCTACTTCATGGGATGGTTTCAGTGCTAGAATGGGGAATGGAATATGTGGCGACTTCTCCTAGTAAGCCTCAGTGGTTCTCGAAACCTTGTAGGTGCCCTTGAGCATGGTGTTGATGGTGAATATCGTAGGCTGAGAGTTGGAACTTGTAGACTTGTTTTTGGTGATGGTCGAGTGTTTGTTTTTTTAGTCTTATTTGATGAATACGATACAGTGGATAGTCTTTACTAGTTTAAGTGGTCATTCGACTCTTGATTCCTGGTTGTACTGTTCGTCAAGAACTTGGAAATCGCAGTTTTTACATGCTATTTGATAAGGTTATAACCCTGTGTTCTATAACTCCACGGCCGTGTTTAAAGATTTGGTTGAAAGGGTTTAAGCCTTGCGGACTGTGGAACCCTAACAGGTCCGATATATAACTCTGATTTATATTTGAATGGAAGGACTCAGGACCTAGGGTTCTCTTGCACCTATGAACCACTAGTTTGATTTCGCAAATGAATGTTGTGCTTTTGAAATAAGAAAGAAAATAGATGTTATTGTAATAACGTACAATAACGGTTGTTGTAGGTAAAATTTTTCTATTGCTTCGCCGTTGTTGATGCTGTTTTAAATGTTATGGGATAGTTTGGCAATCAAAAGTTTTTTTTGAAATGAAAAGGTCACAATGTCTATTTTGATTTGCAATGAATCCTATCGGTAGTTCGTTGATTTTTAGCTGGCTTGCACAAGCTTGCGTGCCCGAACTTAACCTATGTATGAAAGGGTTTCGATGTTGAGATGTATTCTTACTAGGGTTATGAGCTGTCAATAGATATTAGAACTGAATCGTGTTTAATACTAAACGGTGAATACTGTCCTGAAGAAGTTTTCGATATGCTATCTAGGGTTTGGAAAAGAAATGTCTAAGGTTCGCCATGAAAGGCTTATGAAGAAAAAAATTGCATTGTGCAAACGAAACTAGGGTTTGCAAAATCTTACGGTGATAAAAGGGTTTTTAGGCATCTGTATAACTAATGGTAATTTGATAAATGAAAAATTACTACGATAGTTGGTGGAGAAATGATATAGGATCAGCTATGATAGTTCTGTATAAGTATTACAGCTGCTATATTCTATCATAATAAATCGTACTTGATAACGTAGAGTTTATAATTTGGAAATACATATTATTACTATCCGGATTAGATGGAGTGGAATGAAAAGTATAGGTCTGTGCAAAAATAAAATGTGTTTTCTTTTGACATGAATGTTGTACATCTGCTTACATGATACAGTGCTTTTTTCCTGCGTTTTTTTTTTTTTGCTTATAAATGAAATGGAAATCATATAAATCTGGTGCATAAATCAATTCTGGCAGCTGCTATTATTCTTGAGAATACAGTTACTATAAAGAAGCCTGAAATGTATAATATTGATGTGTATTTGCTTACTAGCTGAAAAAAAAAGAAGAAGAAAAAATAGAGTTAAAAGAAATACATAGAACTGTGCAGAAACTTGCTGTGTTTTTCTTTCCTGTATTAATTAAATGAATTCTATGTTGCGGTTGATGCTATACTGGAATGTTTACTGTGTTTTAAATATAGGATAGAATTCTGACAAGAAAATTACCATAAGAGTCTAAAATAATCCTCTTAGCCTATTGCTTACTAAATTTGGCCGATTTAATGCTACCTCTTTGTATTGGAGTACGATGCAGACTCAAGCATGGGGAAAAATGCAGAGGAGTCATTTTATGAGTTGAATAGTAAACTTAGGTCAGAAAATAAAAATAGTTATTTCTACTGATCCTTAGTGAATTTTCTAAACCAGTTGCTACAGAGATTCATACTTCAAAAAAAATTCAAACGAAATAAGAAACTGTAGAACCTGATAATTGTAAGAGAAACAAATCACCCAAGGAGCCTGTTCCACCCAACCTGCTCCTAAAATAGCCAAGATGCCTGCCTTAGGACCCCCGAGCCTGTTCACTGAACCACCAAGAGGAAAAAACTTTAGACGCTTAGGTCCTCAATCTTGCAGCAGCAAGTAGTTTATCCAGTCTTACATACTCGACAGTCAAAGAGACCTGCACCAACACCTTTGGTTTTCCTTCTCAGAAATAATTTGCAGACTTACAATTGCACTCTCACATAGCCTCCCTAATTCGAATCTCTCAGTCATCACCTGATGCACATGAGGAATATTTCTACAGAAAATATTGTAAGAGCTTCCTACTCAATTCGAATTGTCTTATGTAGGCTGCCTAGGCCTTTTTAGTGATTAACTGGTCATTAAATGAGCTTCCTTCTCACTCCTCCACCTGGAGAATAATGCCATATTTTTAGGGGTAGTTGTCCCATACCAAGAGCTAGTGGTGGAGTGCAAATGCTGCCATCTGTCCCATGCCTTCTAGCAGCTTCCATTCCTCCTAGTGGGTCAGTGAACACTCTTGTAACAACTTTCTTGAGTGTTTGTCTCCTATTTTAATTTATTAAATAATAATAACGAATCATTACAGTCATCTTTGACCAAATTTGGTCATAATTACAAAACTTTGTAATGATAATTTAACATAAAGTATTTTGCAAAAAAAAAAAAAATTATTCTCAAAATTTGGGTAGGTGACAACCAGTTTCTTCCATAAGTATAAAAATCAAAGGAAAGTGCCAATACAGTTTGGGAACTTAGTGATCGAGAAAGCAATGGAGTCTGAGGGCTTAAAGGATTGGTTGAATTGAGTGTCCAGTATTTTTCTGAGATATATAAGGAACCAGACCAATCAAACATTGGGGAGATTGTTCAAATTTGTTCATATTTTCCAAGATGTGTAACTGAAGAGAACAAACAGAATTTTTTCGCCTCAGTCACAAAGGAAGAACTTCAAGGGGTAATGGAGAAAATGCAAAAGGAAAAAATCCCTGGACCAAACGGGTGGGCAGTTGAATTTTTCTCGATATTTTTTGATATACTAGGGAATGATCTTTTGAAAGTGGTAGAAAATATCTGATTGGCAGGTAAGATGTTGCCTTGTTTCAATTCTACATTTATTGCACTCATTGCTAAAGTAGACAAGCCTACAAGTTTCAACAGATTCCATCTGATCTCCCTGTGTAACTGCATTTATAAGATCATAGTGACGATTCTAGTTGTTCGTCTCAAGCCAGTACTTTCTTCATTTATCTCCCATAAAAATTTGAGTTCTTGGAAGGATAGTGTATCCATGATGGTGTTGGAGCATCCCATGAATGTATTCATACGATAAAAATTACGAAGTTGTCAGCTATGGTTACCAAATTAGATTTGTTTAAATCCTATGATTGTACATGTTGGATTTATATAATATTAGTTCTGATACATGTGGGTTTCTCGATCCAAATGGTAAATTGGATCATATGGTGCATATCTTCGGTCACTTTTTCAATATTGATAAATTGCTTGGCCTCCCATTTTTTTACTTCGACCAAAGGGTTTTGTCAGGGCTTCCCTCTCTTACCCTATCTATTTATGTTGGTCGATGAAGGATTAAGTAGATCTATTACGAAAGCAAGAAATTCTCAAAAATTGCAAGGCATTCAATTCGGGGATGGAGTGAATTAACACACTTACTTTTTGTATATGATGTTCTTTTGTTCACCAATGGATCAGTGTTGGAAGGAAGGTCACTAGCATAGATTCTTTCTCTTTTTGTAGATCCGTGGGGATGAAGATAAGTCTAGAAAAGTTGGCATGTTACTACAATGAGGTGGAGGAAGGAGTTCAACAGACATTACAAGCTCATTTCCAATATAATGCCTTGGATTTGAGTGAGGGGATGAAATATCTAGGGTATTTATTAAAACCTAATGCTTATAAGAAGAAATACTGGAGGTGGTTAATTGGATGGATTGAACAATGCATCAATTTATGATGTCATGGTTGGATCTCAAGGGGGGCGACTTATACTAGTAAAATCAGTATTAGAGGCTATACTTGTTATTTGCTTACCCTTGCACATATTTCGAAAGGGGTTTTGGATAAGATTCACAAATTATGTTTCAACTTCCTATGGTTAGGTAAGGATACTACTAGACTCCATTAGGCTTGGTGGCAGACTCTATCTAAGACAAAAGGAGTTGGTGGATGGGATATAAAGGATATACATGCATTTGAGATGGCCTCGACATCAAAGTCCATTTGGAATCAGATTATTAAAGACATATGGAAGAAGATAATGGTCTAAAAGTATATGGCTCTAGACTCCTTAATGGGATGGATTCAAAAAACTAATAGGACTTTCAAAGGTAGCTCAATTGACAGGAAGGCCCTCTATAAATCCTTTCCAATGGTGGATTCATTGTTGGCCTACAAGATTGGAGACGGATCGTCGGTTCGTGTTGGGGGAAACTCTATTGTGGTTGTGGCTAGGATTCTTCCTCCCTCCATATTTGGTAGCACATCTTAAGGGTCAGAGGATATTCTACCTTTCACAAGTTATTCATCACTTTGGTACTAACCTTTGGCTACAAGGGTGGAGAATTGTCGAGCCTTTACATCTTGAAGGGGATTGGGCTATTGTATGGAATCGATTCACAACTATTCTTAAAAATTCCCATATCTTAATCAAAGAGGATCCCGATAAATTAAGTTGGACTGGAAATAAGGAGGAGGGTAAATACATTGTTAAACTACATTAGTATTAAGGATGATGATGGAGCTGGAGCTTGATGGTGATGCCAGTAGATTTGGAAAGTTAGTGCCCCACTAAAATGAAGTATTTTCATGTGGCTCGTTTTGAATAATAAAGTGGTTACCTGGGATTACTTACAAAGGTGTCATTTCAAGGGTCCTGGATAATGTTTCCTGTGCGATCGAGACTCGGAGGATGTAGAGCATTTATTCCATAGATGTGCCTTCACTTTACATATCTGGAAGGATTTTGAAAGATGGTTGGATTTGAAGAATTTTTGCAAAGGAACTTCAGTGGAGGAATTTCTGCATAATTGGTTTAGGAGGTTAGACTTAAAGTCCTTATGTTGCCTGCCTTTTTTGGTATTGTGGGGAGTATGGTTAACACACATCGGATGTATATTCCATAACAAACCATCCATGTCTGTCAAATCCTTTGCATAAATTGCTTCACCCTTTTAATTCTAGAAAGAAGATATCAAAATCCAAGGGCCAAGGGTGGTTGGTGATTTTGTGATTGACAAGAATACTAGTTGGGGATTTTTCGATGGAGCCTACCAGGGCCCCAATCGTCGATGTGGGTTGGGAGGTATATTGTATTTGACTGACACTTTCCACTTAGCATTTAAATCCTGTTATGGTGCAGGGTCCAACAACCTTGTGGAGTTATTAGCTTTAAAAACTTTGCTCAAACTAGCGATGGATATGGGGCTTCGGGACATTCAAGTATTAAATGATTCTTCTCTAACAATCAATTGGATGTTAAACAAGCAAGCCCTACGTAATATATTATTGCAAGGAATTGGAACACACTTAGAAGAGATTGTGGGAGCTTTTAACAGTTTTAAGATCGCGCACATCTTCGGAGAAAAAAATAAGACAATAAACCAACTCTCAAAGGAAGGTGTGCAACTACAATAGGGTTCGTTATGTTATATCACCACTAGAGACAACATTGTGACAGAACGGAGGGTTCACTTGAACCAACAACAAGATTCATAGAGAAGTATTTTTGAAGTGGACTAGGGATAATATTTGGATATAAGATTAATGGGAGGTTGTACTCTAAGAATGGTTGTATATCATTTTGATACGCTGGTGGGACAAAATTTGGGGTCATAATGGCATATCAGATGAAGGGTAAAATTTTATGTTACAAAATGCAAGAAACTTGAGGACATGTCATACCACATAAGGAATATACTTTTTATTTTCCCTTTTTGGGATAATAGAAATACAATTTTTTTCTTTGGAAAAAAAAAGATGACTCCAATCCAGTTGAAAGTACCATATATTGTCAATTTGTTGGAGTTTTGATATACCTAACTACAACTTGACCAAATATAACTTTTGCAGTCAACATGGTATCAAGATTTATGTCAAATCCTTGAGAGATACATTGGAAAGAAGATAAGAGAATTTTGAGGTATCTTTGTGGTACAATTCATTATGGATCGATATACAAATCTATAGAAGATTTTAGGTTGATTGCTTACACAGATTCAAATTGGGCAGGTTGTATGGATGACAAGAAGTATAATTCAGGTTATACATTCAACATGGGTTCAACAACGATTGCTTGGAGTACTAAAAAGCAACCTATAGTTTCACTCTCCACCAGAAAATCTGATTACAAAGTAGCAACTACATTAGCATGTGAAGTAGCTTGGTTAAGAAGAATTTTGCAAGATCTACCTGAGCAATAAGAAAAACCCACACAGTTGATTTGTGATAATCAAAGTGTTATTCAGATGGCCAAGAATCTAGTTTATAACAAGAAAACCAATCACATAGATATACAATATCATTTTGTTCAAGATTTGGTTTAGGAAGGCGTGCTTGAGAATATGTATTGTAGTACATAAGAGAAAGTTGCATATATTTTCACCAAGGCACTACTAAAGGACAAGTTCTACAATTTCAGAGATGGTCTTGGAATTTCCCCAAATGATCGTTATCGGGGATAAATGTTGGGTTAAGGATTCATTTATGTTGTCCTTGGTCTAATTAGAATAATTTGTTTCAGCTACTAGTGTGCTCATATCCTATAGAGATAATTTGAGATTGATATCATTCTTGTTGAGTGAATGTAGCCGGGGTTGTTGAGTGAATATAGGAGTTGGTTGTTCACAAGACAACTTTCATTCATGTATAAATATGTTCCTTGATAATGAATTTAGATTGAGTTGGTGCATATTATTCTTAAATTATTTTATTGCTCCATTATTTTTGGTGATACCAATTCTTCATTCAAAGCTTGTGTGTCACAACAATCATATGGGTAGACCTTGGTTCAAAACAATTTGTGATTATCTCTACAATTGCTAACATTTCTAACAATTATCTCCACCCAATTGTCTTTCTCATCATCCTCTAAAACAATATGAGAAAACTTCTCACTGTTAATATTGATATGTATATAAACATACATATATTAATAATTATACTAATATTTTAATTTATAAAATTTGCATGAAGATAAGCTAGAGCACTTTGCAGTTTGGGTGAATCATATTTGTCAAGCACTTTACAGGCCAAGTGAATGATATTTGTGACATCACTTTGTGCTTAAATGTGTAATTCTTATAAACCCAAAAGGAAAAAAATGAGATATATAAGAGTATAATGAATTAAGATATTTGAATCTTGACCTTAAATCTTTTACGCACTTAAAATTTTCTTCCTTCATTTTTTTTATCACTCTCATTGCTAAGTATACCTGAGGTTAAGATGGATCTATTCTAGTATTCCCTTCACCAAAAAAATTTGTAATTCATAGTCTAGCTTCGTGATGCAAGTCTATGAGTTGATGTGATGGTATCCTGCATCGCCAATAGTTTTGGTATTATGCTTTGTGCACCCACTTTAGGTTGAAACCTTCAACCTCTAAGCCCCTAACTTCAAGAATGACCCTAACCCCTAACCTTCTAACCTGTTAAATCCTAAAACACTAACCCACTACCCGCAAATCCTTAACCCTAACCCACTAACACCTAAGCCCCTCACCCCTACCCCATTAAACCCTTAACCATTATACCAAAATTGGTTTGATCCATGAGGGTGATTAACCTTATCACAATGAAAAGCATGTTAGTCAAACATCTAATTATTCTTTTATTCCTAAAATAAAGTATAGTGCTTCATGTCATAATTCATTAAGGGAGGTGATAGGGATTTCTCGAGGACTCTTTCCTTCATCAAGAGTAGATCTTAATTTAACAAAGTATTGGCAATGCCATTGAAGTTCCTTGCGAAACCTAATTCATTTGGTATACTTATACTTATGATCAAATCCAAATGAAAGAAATCTTAAGATATAATACAATTAATTGTCTTAAACTAGCCCTAAGGGTTAGCTTAATTGGTTGAACCACCTACCCAACTAGGCATGTTGTCATTGTGGTGTCCATTGTTCACGGGTTCCAATCCAATCGATTCCAATGGGGTTACCATATGATATTATGGTTGGTGTTTGAGCCGCCCACCATTCGAATATTCCAAATAAGAGAGGGGGATTCCTTGAGGTTTTTCTTGGAAAATAAAAAATGGCCTTTAACTAGTTACAAGAAACTGTAAAGGGGTTTTTCCAAACATAAAACCTATTATTTCATGTGTAGTATTTCTTCACTTGGTTTTAAATTTATTTTTTATCAAACTTCTCTTATAAATTATATGGCATTGATTCTATGCCATTGGTTGTATAAAGAGGGATTTATTCAAGACTATACCTTTTATTGAGTAATGTACTTACATCTAATGTTCGATACTTGAGAGAGATTGAATGAGTAGTTTAGAACGAAAATGGGAAGCAACACCTAAACAAAGTAGATTTAGGTAGAAACATGGGTAGACCATCAAATACAGCAGTTATTTGTTCATGACTATGATTTTTGAAGTGCACTCAGGAATCTATCTGTGTAAGATAAGGCACATAAGTAACATAGATAAGTGACACACTCATGCAGATAAGAGAGACACCTAACTCATGTACCTGGGAATTGCATTGAACTCACATAGATAAGTGAGTAACCTAACCTATGAACCTATTTAACATATGTAATCATTGCACCTGACTCACATAGCCCCCCAATTTCCCCAACACGCTAACACACCAACACATCGACATGTAACGTGTAAGTATAAATATTAATGATGACTCTATCTTTCAACACAACATCATTAGTATTTTCATTACGACATTGGTTCCAAGCCTAATGTTGATTTAGTAAGATGATACATACACAATCCATGCACGTACAACCCACACATGGAAATCATGCACATGATTGATTCTCTTGGCTTATGTACCTAACTTGTGCACAAAAGTGACACACCTACACTCAATTATAAATATGAAGAGACGGGGTTCATGTGGTGTTTGGAGCTTTACTAATGGGAAATGAGCATGATATGCAATTGTAAAGTACTAATACCATTGAGAACCATCCTTATTGTTTCAAAACTCAAAATGTTGACCTTTTTACACTTTTAGAACATTGATTCCCTAAGGTTGTGGACACATATTCCCTAACTAGACCACATGCAACAACTCGATGACATACACATATCCCATGAGCTCCCATAAACAAATGTGATGTCCTTAGATGTTATCCTCAAAGGAAAATGGCCCACAAGCCATGAACCCTAAGGGAAAATGTCCCATGTAACATCAACCTTGAGGGAAGATAACGCATGTAGTACTCTTCATCTTCTATGTCTCACCACCCCATGTTCATACTTTGTTGACAATTCATGGAACACTAACCCACCACATCGGTTCTATAAAGGTAATATTTTACCTACAAATGGGATATGGACACCATTTTAGGGTTTGGTGCATGAGTGATGTGTATTATTCTTTGAACCATGAATAAGACCAAGATGTTGAACTTTGGTTTTCATTGATGTCAATGAATGTCAAAGAGGACGTCAACTAATTCAGTATGAGTCATTGATATAATTGATGTCAAAGTGGATACAACATTCCTATAGTAGTGTGAAGAAGTATATGAAATCCACTTTGAAGAAGTATATGCGCAAGATAAAGAAGATCACGAATTCCATAGGTATATGTGCAAGCTGGTGAGGTGATAGATATGGATGTTAGTTTAATGAAGTATATCCATAAGTGCATTCAGTATGAAGAAGTGTGTCCAAGGATACATCATGCATGATGAGTTTGAAGAAATACATAAGGAAGATACATCATGCAGATCCAGTTCAAAGAAGAACACAAGTAATGTATCCTTCTGTATGTGATCCTTGTGCAAATATCAAGTCCACCAATTCATACTCTCTCATTGTAGCAAATAAAGGAGTTGGTTAGATAGTGGTACAAGTGCACAGGCAGCTGAGGTGTTGGTTGGATAGTGGTACATATGCACAAGCAGCCAAGGATTTGGTTGAACAAATGGTACGAGTGCGCAAGCAAGTCTAAGCATTGTTTGGTTGATGGTCGGAAGTGTGCATGCAGTAAGAACCAACAAATGGTTGGATTGTCCTGAAAGCATGCAAGCCTAGCCAATGAGAAGATTCTTTCAGTTAGTGGAACGTGCACAAGTTCCTTGAAAGTTACAACGGTTGAAGCAAGTCTATGAGCAAATTCCACAGTTGACGGTACAACAGGTGCGCAAGTTTCACAAGTGATGACAAGGCAAAGGTCATAATCCCACCAAGTAGAAGTTGGAGTATGCGTAGATTCCGCAAAGAATTAATATTGCAAGGGTGCAATACCCATAAGGGATGGTACATCAAAGGTTATAGACTCATCAAGATGAAGAGTATGAATGCACACATACCTCAAAGGAAATGGTACATCGAGGGCACATAGGTATACCACCAAGGTGTAAATTCCCACTATGTTGTGGACCATGAAGGCACTTGACACCTAATAGATTACACATCAACAACGTATAATATGACACGTGGAATATGCACAATCCATAAAGTATGGAAGAAGGGATGCCACGACCAACTTGTGAACATACAATCCATGCAGGACATGTATAAATAGAGATGCAAGTTGGATAATTTAAGTAAGCTTGATGGAAAGAGCATAAGAGCTTCAAGTGTTTGTTGAAGTTTGATATTCGAGCATCAAAGGGCTCGAGGACAGAACAATATGATCGAGAGAGGATCTGAATGCGCACATGCAATTGAACAAAGTTTTGATGGTGTGTAGAAAGATGTTGAATATATGTGACAGATGCGCAAGTACAGAAAGGAAGAAATACTGGAGTATGCGCAAGTGCTTGATGTTTCGAAGGACAGCATTACAGTCATCACGCCATTAATAATAGATGTTGTAAAGATAGAAGCACAGAGGTAGAATTGAAGTTTATTAGATAATGCGTAGGTGTCTTGATGATGCATATGAACAGATGT
Organism: Larix kaempferi; assembly: GCA_027924585.1. NCBI lineage: Eukaryota > Viridiplantae > Streptophyta > Pinopsida > Pinales > Pinaceae > Larix > Larix kaempferi. The sequence goes on from BSBM01000205.1 coordinate 17,961,105, forward strand.
GAAAGTGTGCTAAGTTGAGAAGACTATCTAATGCATGACGAAAAAACAACAACAGGATTCAACATGTGCATCATGATACAGATAATCTTAGACAAGTGCGTTAAACGGAACGAAAGAATCATTTGATGCATAGGACATCACAGATTGTCTAAGAGAATGTAGCACTTAAATAGAATAGACCCATTAGTAAGTGCGCAGTTCCATCGGTTACTAGTGCTTTATTTCAGAACAACAAACTATCCATTGAAAGCACAGTATCAGGTTGTCATCGCATTCACGCAATTAGCAGAACGATGAGATAATTAGTGACGTAGACTGCAGTATCGGCAAGCACACAGAACATGAAGTAAGTCATCAGCAGAAGTGTGATTTGAGAGGAATGAGAAGTCAAGTGATGTATGCATCTCAGTGACAGAGTATTGACTTCATACAAAGGTAGCACACAATAAACCTATTATCAGAAGATCAGAAGGGTTTGCAAGGTTGAAGTTCGACATAATCATACATTGGATATCAGGGCGGTCGGACGGGAAAAGGAGACAAGGAGTTGTAGCTTCCTTCAGGTTAGTTCCTATAAATCAACAAGGAGATAGGGGGTCGGTGCCTCCTTCCAGTTGGTGCTAGAGAAAAACAAGGAGTTGTAGCTTCCTTCAGGTTGGATCCTGGAAAACCAAGGGGTTGGTGCCTCCTTCAAGTCGGTGCTGGTAAACACAGGAATTTTTCCTCGAATATATTATTTCTCATTTTAAAGAAGCATTTTGTGGTTTTCTCATGTTTGGGTTTCCACATAAAAATCCTATGTGTTATGTGTTGTTTATATTGGTGCATATATGTGTGGATGTTTATTTACTGATGCATAACCGATGATAAAGATTAACTAAAGGCTAATCTGTTAAAGAAGTTAAAAACTGCTGATAATTGTGCTAATACTGATTCACCTCCTCCTCTCAGTATTAAATCGATTCCAACAATTGGTATCAGTGTGGGTGTCTTCAATAACATATTAAGATTTGGAAGATAGATTCTTGTGTAGAACTCAGCAGGCATCGATTCAAGATATGAACGGATGGCTGAAGTAGATTTTGAAGGAGAACTAGTCAGTGCACTAGATGAACTAAATAATTCAAGGAAGAAAAGAAAGTTATTGCAGGAAACTCTTCTAAGATTAGAGGCAGACACCAGTAGGAAATTGAAATTCAAGGATAACAAGTGTGAAAGTCTAGAAGTCAAAGTTGTCTCTCTAAGAGGTGAAATCCAAAAATTAAGCTTTCAGTTAGAGTAAAGAGACAGAAGAAGCATTGATGAAGATCCTTTTGGTACAGTAGGCCTTGGTGTTCTCTGAAAATCATTTTCTCTATTATGGGGTCCTGTGCTTGAGAAAATATGCTCACCCATTGGCTTATTTTCCTCACTTTTTCCTCTTCAACAAAACACTTTTGGTTTCAATATCTAATGGTGGTCCCTGAATTCTTGTCCTCATGAATATAAGACCACATCAGGTGCCAATATCATGCTCTGATACCACTGTAATGTCCCTTGTTAGTAATTTTATTAAAATGGCAATTTGTCACTTTTTTCCCTAGTTAGACCTTTGACTAGTTTTGAGCTCTAGGTCCCCAAATTGCTCCAATTGCTCCCAAATATTATGAGAAGGTAAATGGATGATGTTAGAACAAGGGATGATTTTGGACCTTTAAAATAATTCTACAAATCCTCTTTCAATTCTGGTCAATGTAGGGAACTTTACTAGTAATTTCCCTTTGACTAGTATTGGTCTCCAGGTTTCAAATTGACTCCAAATGCCTTCAAATCTTCAAGTAAGGTGTATGAATGATATTAAGACTTGAATATGATGTTCATGGATGATATATGGCCACAAAAATGCCTCTTCAAACTCTCTTAATATTCTGGACCAAGTATGCAATTTTACTAGTAATTTGGGGTTCAAATCCCCCTGGGGTAAGTACTGAAAATGGCTTCCCAAATGCCTCCAAAACCACTCAAATTTATGAACAGAGGTAGGTAATGTATTAAGGATTTTATTAAGGTATCATGTGCACCATTAATTGATTATTATATCTGTTCCAACCCTCTCCCATTCAGCTGCAAAAATCACCAATTTGGCCCTTGGGGAAATGGCACTATTTCTTCTCCCAATGCAATTAAACTGAGTAAAAATACTTCAAATTCTCAAGTACAGTACATGAAACTTGTAAAATACATCCATGGCAGTCCATTAATCACAAATGCATCAGATAATCATCCATTCATTCAAAATCACCAGCATTACATTGATTCACAACAAGGTAGTGGGGAAATAGCACTGTTCTTTCATTAAAAATGAGATTCATACATTTCTACTTGGAATTTCGAACTGAAAATTTCTGGAGATGAATAAAAGAGTATTTACTTCATATTTCAAGAGAAATGGAGCATTATAAGCTCCCCCAAAGAGTACAATAGCTCACCAAAAACGCCCTCCCTCAAGGATCAAGAATATGCCACCAAGACTGGAAATGGTTGAAGGAGTGAGATGCAATAGAAGAAACCATGAGCTGCCCTGTAGCTTACACCTGAAAATAAATATTCCATTAAATCTCCAAATGAAAGGTCTGAATGGCCTTTCCAATTACCAACTTGGATGGGAATCTTTCACCCTCGAAATTGGCTAAGGCAAGAAACTAGTCATCCACTAGCTCTCCCTCTACACAAATGCAATTGCAAATTCTACAAATGATCAAAATCTAGTTTCATTCTTTGTTATTGACATTTATAAACTTCTAATTTCCTCCATGGATCGAATTCCTTCCAAGAGACTCATGCCAACTTAAGTTGGGAAGAGATTCCAAAGAACGCCACTTGTACAACAATTCCTAGTCTCCCACTTCCACCAAATCACATGTGGAAGCACCTTAGCTACCCTAACACCCTTGAGCACCCTCTTGGAGTCTATTTTTATCCATGACATGTCATGTATGTCATATGTCAGCCTTTAGGTTTGATTTGTGTCATAGGTGTCATATCATCTTCATCATTGTTGTCATAGAGCTAGGGAATCTAGCCCAAGTGTCTCACTAGCTCCAAATTGCCTCTTCCTCTTCCATGGGAGTTACTCTTCCTCTATATTTCGACCTAATTGACTCATGTCAAGTATTATTGACCTTATAACTCATCCCAAGAACATTAGGCTTCCCATGGATTCGAAATTGCAAGAAGAGGATGCCATGTGGCACATAAATTCTAGCTTGTGTGGGTCCCACTTCCTCCATGTGTCTTCATGATCAAATGCCACTTTGATTTTCACTTGTATATATTTATTTATCTCCTTTATTAAATATTTATTCCATCCTAATGTTTCAACATCATTTATTATCCCCATTATTCCAAATCCCAAAGCTTCCACCCCAAACCCAGGAAACTAGTAATTTTCCTCCTTGGAAATTATTTGACCTTTAGCATCAATTTGACAAACTCTAATGAATAGGGCCAATTTGCTTAGGCCATTGTGACCCAATGCCAAATTTGTGACATGACATCTATCTTGGGGATAATGGCTCAACTAAAATTTTGGGTAAAGGCCTAGCAAGCCTAGGAAATCAAATAACCAAGGCAGATAATGTTATGTTAGTCGAGAACATGAAACACACTCTTTTAAGTGTTAGTCATATGTGTGATCAGGGACACACTCTCACCTTTGAATCAGAAAGGTGCAAAATAAAAAACAAGAATACAAGCGGAATCGTAGCTACAGCCTCCATAACTCCTAACAATGCTTACATTATGGATGAAGAAAGAAAAGAAAAATGTTGCATGGGAAAAACCAATGAAAGTTGGCTCTGGCATAGAAGATTGGGACACGTCAATTTTGACAATTTGGTCAGGATCAGTAAGAAACAAGCAGTGAGGGACATTCCAAGGATTACTAAGCCATCAAATTATTTATGCAAACACTGTTTACATGGGAAACAAACTAGAATCAAGTACCCAACACAAGAATACACTACCTCAAGACCCTTGGAATTAGTTCATTCATATCTTTGCGGCCCAATGAGAACCAAAGGAATAAATGGTGAGGAATACTTTCTTTTGTTTATTGATGATTTCACTCGAATGACATGGGTGTTCTTTCTTAATGCAAAATCAGAAACATTTGAATGTTTCAAAAACTTTAAAGAAGCGGTTGAGAATGAAACTGATTTAAGAATAAAGTGCTTGAGGACTGACAATGGAGGAGAGTATACATCAAACAAGTTTGATAACTACTGTGATAAACATGGAATTAGAAGACAATTTTCAGCATCCAGAACTCCACAGCAAAATGGGGGTGGCAGAAAGGAAAAAAAATAGGAATGTTCAAGAGATGTCTAGGACAATGTTAAATGAATCAAATTTGTAAAACATGTTTTGGACACATGGCATTCATGCCACCGTACACATTCTCAACATATGTCTGATCAGAACAAATAGTTGTGCAACACCATATGAACTCTGGAAAGGAAGACCAGCTACAATTAAGCATTTCAGAATATTTGGAATCAAATGATATATTAAAAGGAATGATGATACCCTTGGAAAATTTGACTCCGGATCAGATGAAGGGATCTTTCTTGGTTACTCCTGCAAGAGAAAATCCTATAAGTGCTATAATTTGCGACTCAGAAAGATAGTTGAAAATCCTGAAGTAAAAGTTGATGAAGTACTGACTCACAGAAGAATTGAAGAAGATGATGATCTACCCTTACTGGAATAGCCGAATGAAGAAAATCAAGATACTAAAGTTCCACAGGAGGAAGTGTATCAGTGCAAATTAGAAGAAGGAAGACCAGACACAAAGGGCCCCTCCAGATACGTTCAGAAAAATCATTCATAAAATTTGATTATGGGAGACGAAGATGTTGGTGTAAGAACCAGGACTCTGTGCAATCCAACTGCAGAAGTTCATTTCTCATTACTATCTCAAACAGAACCAGAAGGAATTGAACAAGATAAAGTTGATGAAGGTTGGATGAAGGCCATGAATGAGGAATTAGATCAAATTAAAAAGAACGATACTTGGGAACTAGTTCCAAGACCTAATAAGAATGTAATTGGAACAAAGTGGGAATTTATAAATAAACTAAATGAGGAAGGACAAGTAGTCAGAAATAAGGCGAGACTAGTGTGCAAAGGGTATGCGCAAATAGAAGGAATAGGTTTTGAGGAAACTTTTGCCCCAGTAGCACGAATGGAAGCAAGTGCATAAAATGTCAAAGTGTATCAAATGGATGTTAAATCAACATTTCTGAATGGAGATCTTGAAGAAGAAGTATATATTGAACAACCAGATGGTTTTTCACTTTCAGGAAACAAATATTATGTGTGCAAGCTGAAGAAAGCATTGTATGGATTCAAACAAGCTCCCACGGCCTGGTATTCAAGGTTGGACAAATATCTGCAACATCAAGGTTTCAAAAGGGGTAGTGTAGACAATAATCTCTACATCAAAATTGAGAATGAAAAAATGATAGTGGTGGAAGTACATATGGATGATATCATTTTTGGGAGTAATGATGATGGAATGAGTCAACAATTTGCAAAATAAATGCAAAAAGAGTTTGAAATGTCCATGCTCGGGGAATTATCCTTTTTCCTTGGGTTACAAATCTCTCAATTGAATGATGGAATCTTCATCTCTCAATCTAAGTATGTGAAGGAAATGTTAAAGAGATTCAACATGGAAGACTGCAAGCCTTCCTATACACCCATGGTCACTAGGTGCAAGCTAAGAAAAGAACATGAGGCTAAGGAGGTTAGTCAAAGGCTTTACAAATCTATGATCAACAATCTGATATAAGTAATTAATTCAAGACCAGATATTATGCAAGTCATTGGACTTGTCGCAAGATTCCAGCACCCAAGGAAACACATGTTCAAGCAGTCAAAATAATTTTCATATATTTGAAAGGGACCATGTATCTTAGCCTATGGTATCCACGTAGCAAAAACCTAGACTTAATAGCATACATTGATGCAGAATGGGCAGGAAGTACTGATGACAAGAGGAGTACTAGTGGTGCTTCTTTTTTCTTAGGAAATTGTCTTGTTTCATGGATCAACAAAAAGTAGCCATCAGTGGCATTATCCACAACATAAGCTTAATATATAGCTACAGCTGCATGTTGTTCACAAGTATTATGGATGAAATAAACTTTGAAGGATGTACAAGTAAATATAGATCGACCAATAAAAATACTATGTGATAACACAAGCGCAGTTAGTATCTCCAAGAATCATGTTATGCACTGCAAGACTAAGCACATCCCCATCAATTATCATTTTGTGAGAGAGAAAGTAGTCGGTAATGTGGTCAAACTAGAGTATGTTGATACTAAGGAACAAATTGCAGACATATTTACAAAACATCTTCCACGAAGTACATTTGAATATCTCATAGATAAATTGGGGGTGGTTCTCAATCCTCAACATAATGAGAAAAGAACCATAAATCCAAAAGGGATCGACACTGCGCAATTGATAGGTAAGGATAACTACGCAATGAATGATGAAGTATTGTGATAGGGACAGGAGATCAAGATAAAGGAACAATGCAACATATATATCAAGAAGGAAATCAAAAATAATTATGAAAAGATACCAGTACAGAAGTTCTGCAAAGAAATGAAGCATGAAGATAGGGGGAGTTATCCCTGAAAAATAGTTAAGGATGAGGCCAGTGCAAAATAGACATAAGAATTCATAGTGCGCAAGTAATGACATCTCTTTGCCACTGATGTCAAAGGGGGGGAGATGCATGAAGCTGAGGAAAAATGCACGTCATGAAGCTGACATGAAGTTGGAGAGAGATACATGAAGCCGAGACATTGAGAAATGCATGAATCCAGCAGGACAACATGAAAGGGGGAGAAATGAAAACAAAAAATAATATAGAATGAAGCTACATAAGAGGTGAAAGAGCATAAAGTGGGTCACTTGAATAAATGACATGAATATGAATGACCGCATGGTCTGCGTAGAAGTAACAGAAAGTAGCATGGTTCTCGCAGAAGTAGCAGAAGAACAAATAGTAGAAGGTGCATTAGCCAACAACCCAAAGAACTCAGGGGGAGCATATACACAGAGGGAGCACTATGACTAAGTAAAAATGAATCATACAGTCCAAAGAATATCAAGCATAGCTTCATAAGGTATTGACATCAATGCCAAAGGGAGAGAATTTTGAACTTTGGTTGTCATTGATGTCAATTAATGTCAAAGAGGATGTCAACTGATTTAGTATGAGTCATTGATATCAACTGATGTCAAAGTGGATACAACATTCCTATAGCAGTGTGAAGAAGTATATGAAAGCCACTTTGAAGAAGTATATGTGTAATATAAAGAAGATCATGAATGCTAGAAGTATATGTGCAAGATGGTGAAGGTGACAGACATGGATGTTAATTTAATGAAGTATTTCCAGAAGTGCATTCAGTCTGAAGAAGTGTGTCCAAGGATACATCATGCATGATGAGTTTGAAGAAATACATAAGGAAGATTCATCATGCAGATCCAATTAAAATAAGAACACAAGTAATGTATCCTTTTGTATGTGATCCGTGCGCAGATATCAAGTCCACCAAGTCATACTCTCTCATTGTAGCAAACAAAGGATTTGGTTGGACAGTGGTACAAGTGGACAAGCAGCCAAGGTGTTGGTTGGACACTGGTACATATGCACAAGCAGCCAAGGAGTTGGTTGAACAAATGGTACGAGTGCGTAAGAAATTCTATGCATTGTTTGGTTGATGGTCGGAAGTGTGCATGCAGTAAGAACCAACAAAATGTTGGAAAATCCTGAAAGCAAGCAAACCTATCCAATGAGAAGGTTCTTTCAGTTAGTGGAATGCGCACAAGTTCCTAGAAAGGTACAACGGTTGAAGCAAGTCTATGAGAAAATTACATAGCTGGAGATACAACAGGAGAGCAAGTTTCACAAGTGGTGACAAGGAAAAGGTCATAACCCCACCAAGTAGAAGTTGGAGTATGCGCAAAATCCGCAAAGAATTAATATTGAAAGGGTGCAATACCCACAAGGGATGGTACAACAAAGGTTATAGACTCATCACTATGAAGAGTATGAATGCACACATACCTCAAATTCAATGGTACATCGAGGGCGCAGAGATATACCACCAAGGTGTAAAGTCCCACTATGTTGTGGATCATGAAGGCACTTGACACCTAACAGATGACACATCAACAACGCAGAATATGACATGTGGCATATGCACAATCTGTGAAGTATGGAAGAAGGGATTCCATGACCAACTTGTGAATAGACAATCCATGCAGGACATGTATAAATAGAGATGCAAGTTGGAGAATTTAAGCACGCTTGATGGCGAGAGCATAAGAGCTTCGAGTGTTTGTTGAATATTGATATTCGTGGCATCAAAGGGATCAAGGACAGAACAGTATGATCTAGCGAGGAGCCGAATGTGCACATGCAGCTGAACAAAGTTTTGATGGTGTGCAAAAAGATGATGTAGATCTATGATGGATGTGCAAGTACTAAAAGGAAGAAATACCGGAGTATGCACAAGTGCTTGATGTTTCAAAGGACATCATTACAATCAAAACGCCATTAGTCACAGGTGTTGTAAAGACAGAAGCACAGATAGAATTGAAGTTTATTAGATAATGCGTAGGTGTCTTGCTGATGCATATGAACAGAAGTGAAAGTGTGCAAAGTTGAGAAGACCATCTGATGCACGACGACAAAACAACAATAGGATTCAGCATGTGCATCATGATACAGATGATCTGAGACAAGTGCATTAAAAAAAATGGATGAATCATTTGATGCACAGGACATCATCGATTGTCTAAGAGACTGTATCACTTAAAAAGAATGGACCCATCAGTAAGTGCGCAGTTCCATCGATTACTAGTGCTTTATTTCATAACAACAAACTATCAATTGAAAGCACGGTATCAGTTGGTCAATGCAGTCACGCAATTAGTAGAACGATGAGATAATCAGTGACGCAAACTGTAGTATCAATGAGCACACAGAACATGAAGTAAGTCATCAGCAAAAGTTTGATTTGAGAGGAATGAGAAGTCAAGTGATGTATGCAACTCAGTGACAGAGTATCGACGACATATGAAGGTAACACACAACAGACCTATTATCAGAAGATCAAAAGGGTGCGCGATGTTGAAGTTCGATAGAATCATACATTGGACATCAAGGTGGTCGGATGGGGCAAGGAGACAGGGATTTGGAGCTTCCTTCAGGTTGGTGCCTATAAATCAACAAGGAGACAGGGGGTCAGTGCCTCCTTCCAGTTGGCGCTGGAGAAAAACAGGGAGTTGTAGCTTCCTTAAGGTTGGAGCCTGTAAAACCAGGGGGTTGGTGCCTCCTTCCAGTCGGTTTCGTTAAACACAAGAATTTTGTGCTTCCTCGAATGTATTCTTTCTAATTATAAAGAAGCATTATGTGTTTTTCTCTTGTTTGGGTTTCCACGTAAAAATCCTGTGTGTTATGTGTTGTTTATGTTGGTTCATATATGTGTGGATGTTTATTTATTGATGCATAATTGATGATAAAGATTAAGTAAAGGATAATCTATTAAAGAAGTTAAAAACTATTGATAATTTTGCTAATACTGATTCACCCCCCCCCCTCTCCCAGTATTAAATCGATTCCAACACAAGAAACATGGACATGGGTCCAAACTATTTATTTTAAAGATCATAGGGCATATCTAAGGCCCTATACCACTACATAATCCCTATAAGAGGGAATATTTTATCTATGAGTGGTATGTTGGAACCATTTCAAGGTTTGTGCACAAGGTAATGGATAAATCTTAAGACCCCAACCATGGTTTAAGTTCACAAACAAGGGTCTTAGGTCCTAGATATTTCTTTTAGGGTTCATGGATCATGCATATGACCCGACACCACCATGGAGGCAGACACTGTTAAGTAAATTATTTTATTGCAAGTGGTATATCATAAGCATTCCAAGGTTTGGAACTCTAGGTATGGGTATTAAGGTCCAAACCATATGTCGGGGGTTGAAAACTAGGCTCTTAGGCCCTAACTATTTATTTTATAGATCATGGGGCATGATCACACCATACAAGATATATAGAGGGAACGTTTTATCATTGAGTGGTATATGGATACCATTTTAATTTTTGGTTCATGATGGATGGGTATTGAGGCTTGTACTATGCTTTGCAAAGAACAACAAGGTATGTAAAACCTAATTGTTACTTCTATTATTCATGGGACATGTATATGGCCTTAAACCACCACATAAACTCTAAAGAGGGAATTTATTTTCATTAATAGTGGATTTGTTTACTATTTTAATTTTTTGGCACTCTATGGATTTGTGCTAAGACCTTAGTCATGGATTGAGGCCCATATCTAGGGCCTTCGACCTTAAGTGTTGCTTTTAGGGCTCATGGGACTTGATTATGGCCTTAGACCACACCACATACCTTGTAGAGGAAAGATTTTAAATATGAGTCATATATGTTAAATATTTCAAAGTTTCATACAATAAAGATCTGTATCAAGGCTTAAGACATCATTTAGAGAGGAAAAATAAGGTCTAATGCCCTAACTATTTCTTATAAGAATCACATACCATGTGTAGGGCCCTAGATTGCACACAATCCCTTTAGATGGAATGCTTCACCTATTAGTGTACTAAGGGAATAACTTCAATTGTTATCACATAATAGATGGTTATTAGGGCCTAAACCACAACCTAGAGACAAAACTAGGATCTTAGTACATAATTATTAATTTTAGGACTTATGGATCATGCATATGGCATTTAACCACCACATGGGCCCAAAACGTTTACCTAAGAGACATATATGTGAACAACTTTCTAGATTATTGTATCAAGGATGATAATCAAGACCTAAACCATGGTTTTGGGCCAAACACTAGGGCTCGTTCCCTATTTGTTTCTTTGAGGGATCATACACCATGTGTAAGGCATTATAGCACCACATAGTCCTTATGTGAGAATATTTTTCCTGTGAAAAGTACAGGGGATCCATTTTAAGATTTGGTGCACGAAATATGGGATATAAATCCCTAACCATGGTCCATGGCAAGAAATAGAAAAATTGGCAATAACTATTGATTAAAAGGCATGTGCACCATGTGTAGGGCCTTGAATCACCACATAGAACCTGCAGAGGGAGTCTTTTGTGTAAAATTGATATAAAGGCACCATTTTGAGTTATATTCAACTAAGGATGGGTGTCAAGGATTAATCCATGGCCTCAAGTCAAAATTGTAGGGCTTAGGACCTATTTGTTGCTTTTATGGATTATGGATCATGCACGGGGCCTCTCCCACCTAACATACCCTATAAAGGGAGTCATTTTTCTATGAGTGATATATGGTAACCATTTGAAGTTTACAATATGAGGGATGGATATATTTTGATGTTGGACAATTTCCTAATCCATGAGAACCATTATTGGTGTTCCAAACTTGAAATGGCCACCATATATTTCTCACATGACACAAATTCCCTTTGTAGGGATTTTGTAGTGGCCAAGGGCACCATATATGGCTCATGAGCTCCACAAACAAATGTTACAGACATGTGAACGACTCTAAGTATTGATTTGTATAGTAAGTAAGTGATTTCTTTTTAAGTGGATATTGTTTTGTGGCACATTCATGTATTTAATGTTTTTCATTAAATAAAACTTATGGGGGGAGTTTCCTATAAAACATCCCCTGAAACCTTATTTTTAGTACGTTTAGAGCCTTAAAAAACAAAAACAAAATTACCAAAAACAACCCTTAAAAGTTCAACCATGCATTCTTTTAAATATGTTTAGAGGTAGTTTTTTTAAAGTGCCCTTAGAAATTCAACTATTATGACATTTGAGGGTGGTTTTACAAATCATGCTAAAACATGACTTTTGATGGTGTCATTTAAATAACCGCCTCTAAAACTTCAATTCTCATGACTTTCAGGAGCGATTTTAAAAAAACCACCCCACAAAATAGACTTAGGGGAGGAGTTTTGAAATTGACCCTAAAAGTCATGAGAATTGAAGATTTGGAAGTGATACTTTTATCACTTTGTAAAAAAAAAATTCCTCCAAATCTTTAATTTTCATAACTTTTGGAGATGGTTTTCAAAAACTACCTTAAAAGCCTTTAAAATACTTTTAAAGATGGTTTTGGCAAGACCGTCACAAACCTAAACCACTGTTAAAAGGGTAAATCATTGTAGTGGCCTCTTGATTTTCCTCTGCAAATTAATATCTAAAGTATTTAATTTCAAATTTGAAAAGAATCAATGTTGAAAGGTATATGGGTCAAAGTTATTAGACTCTTAGATTGACTAAGGCTAATGTGCACTTTCCTTAATTTTTTACCATGAAATATTTAATTGTTCACCTTCATTCAGTAACCCGTTTTTATTTCAAAAATGCAAATAGTCAACACATAACATAATCCATTTGCACCCATCATTTATACATATAAACAAAAAATAATATATAAAAATAAAGTTCAAGTTCACCTATCATAAACTGCCACCAACTATTTGCACAAACACACTGCATCTGGTCCAAAACAAAACATGTTTATAACATCAAGCAACATGTTGCTTAGCAGTTGACTCATAATATCCTAGGTCTATAAGCCTGGCAACTTTGTTCAAGCAAAATATATTTCCATTATGGAAAGAGATATGTGTCCACTCAAGGACACCATTCTCAAATGGAGGGAACCCAATACTAAATTTGCGTACACCACAACCACTCTTCTTCTTTTTTTGGTAGGCAACCAAAACTAGAAAATCATCACTTTGATCATTCGTTTTCACGTAAGATCTATGAAAGGATAACCCAAACTAATCAATTGTAAACATAACACTTATCATTATTAATGCATGCATGCATACAAGAGATAAAGCAAAAATGGGAATTTCATGAGTGGTTGAATCTATGCATAAGGTAATGACACAGACAGATCAAGTGAGAGGTAGGATAAAACTTATTGGCAAGTAGTTTTAACATGGAATCTATTCAAATTCCAACGAAGATTCTCCATCGCTTCATGTTTAATAGCATAAGATTTTGAATTGAGTAGCAATCATATTCAACGCGATCCATTTGAATTCAAATACTTGGGCATTGAATGCAAAATACAATATTCTTCTACATCTCTCACAAGGAAACACTAAATGAACCCAACCCAAAACTTTATTGTTTTGTAAATGATAAACTACCACAATATTTATTTGTTGTAGGTATGGGTTCAAGTTTAAGAACATGCACATGTCTAAAATCATCAAACTCGGCACACAATACAACTTCTAAGTGTATATAGATCAACAATATTTAGGTTATTTTCACTTCATGGCTCTCTTTACATGCACCAAATTCAAAGGAGAAATGGAAGCAAATTTGAAAAGGAGACCTTGAGAACATACAATTTACTCAATTCAATAATGAGTGGATTTCCTACGACATAAATACATTGGTAACAAAATCTTTCCAACATAAACTTGCACATTCTTTTGTAAATAACAAACCTACACCCAAATGTGTTAATCATACAATTTATGGGCAAGCATGCCTTCTACTAATCTAGCATGCATATATAAAACACTACAACAAAGAGATTGATTTTCTTCATGTCAAACTACCTTAGAAAATGGCCCAAACTTGTCATGGATTGCTCTTAATGTCCAATAGGAAAACTCTATCATTATATATATAACTCAAAAACCATAATTCATGTGTATCAATGCTACAATAGGGCTAAGTAGAACCTTTGTAAAAGACTGAAATCATGTCCAAACTGTCAACAAGCCGTGAACAAGCCAAGGTTAGAAACACTGCTAACAAGGTCAATTTGAGGCCAATGTTGATTTTAATAGGGGAAAAGTAAGAAATTGGCATGCTTGGACTATTCATTTACCATCACTTGCAAGAGGTTAAACAGAGGGTTTGACTACAATCCACATCCATAAAAATAGCAAGGGGATATGTCGAAATGATGGACTTTAGAAATAAGAATTTCAAACCCTAAACTTTGCCCATCCAAGCATAAAATATGAGTTGAGTGAAACAAACCACAAGGGAAAAATTACATGCAGAGATAGATAAGAGATGGTTAAGGTTATAAGGGCAAAGAGATGGCTAAGGTTATAAGGGCATTATGTGAGGTAAATGCATGCTAATCCTTTTCACGTGTCACTTGGCTATGAGTATCTTAGAACATCGCTTGCCTAAATTGGGGCATCACTTATTTGATTATTAACCATTCTTTGTATTCTTGCAAGAAAAATAAAATAAAAAACAAAAACAAGGATTTGAGTGCAATGTGAGCCATATACACATTGTGAAAACATCAATACCATTGCATTCATATACTTTCAAAATCTACCTGTAGAAGCCTTATATAAGCAAGTCAGTTACATGGCCACATATCATCATTGTTGTGCAAAACCACCATAAGAAAAGGAATGATGATACACCTTTTACTTAACACATTCACAAACCAACCACCCCATACATCATTTCTAGCAATATGAGGAATCACAAATCATAGAAGAATATATCAAAGGTGAAGTAGTAGTCACCAACAACATAATGAAACCAATAATGAAATGATCGTGTATCATTGGCATATAAAGCAAACAAATGGATCACTAAGTTGTAACACTTGTGTTAATCTTTCTTAGTTCACATTGGGAGGATACCTTATAGTGCCTAGTAGGGTATTGGGTTGAATGATCGCAATCAAAGGTGAGATTAATGCTTATTAGGGATTCATATGTAAGTTTTTTTTGATAGGTAGGTTCATTAGGACAATTCACAATTGTACTATGTTGACCATTGTTAATGTCAACATCGATGAGGTAAATACAAACTCATCAGAAGAGATAACGAGCTCCCTTCATTCTCATAAATTAGTGGGTTGTTTTTAATGCAAGTATGAGGTCAATAACTTTGATCATTAAAAACGGTGAGCATGTTGATTGATTCAACTATGGATTCAAATGGAAAAGCTAGATAATTTGGAGCTGAGATGAACAATAAATTGTTTGCTAATTGGTAAACATTGCCATGGGGATCAAAAGTTGATGTAGAATTCATGGCACAATGAAAATTAAAGGTAGGTTACATAAGTGTTGATTAAATCAAACACAATGAGAGTAGGAAGTTGGTCACTTGTGAAGGGAACATGAAGAAATGTGAATATGAAGTATATATTGTACATTAAGAGCTAATAACGACCTTCACAAACCAAAAAGTTGCTCAGGCACACATCACCTCACGAATTTTATTTTTTATCCATTACCCATTTTATTACGAATCATGGTAAAATATTTTTTTTAATATTATATTTGGGAAAATATTGTTAAAGTAAAGACCACATATGTTTAAAAAAATTGTGGAAATTTAATACATCTTATTTAATTAACCTGGGGTTTAAAGACAAAGGAGTAATAATTTTAGAGTTAAAATCCTATTGGTTTGAATATGTAAATTTTTTCTGGGTACATAAATGGTGTTACCACAACTTAATATTTAAGAAAATTGATTGCATAATGATATGAATAAAACTCATGATGCATTTTAGAGACATGGATAAGTATAGCTTATGTGTATTTGAAGCTACATATAGTTTAAGCACAAAGCTTGACAAGTTGTTGCCATCATGCATATGACAAGGATGTCGTACCAAAATCCAAGGTGTAGATATTTACGAATAAGTTTTTCATGCCATCTTGATTCGATGTCATTTTGTGTTCATAAAGTGCATTCCCCTCCCTGCATATGACATTCTTCTATTCCTGGGGCTAAAAATCACATACTTATAGACATACTATAAAAACTATTTAGCCTCAATGTAGTTTAAGAGGTTTTCTTCTAGTTCAAGACAACTCCTCATCTCATTGTTGTGTCGTAATGAGATTTTGTTTTCACAATAATGATTATAAGTTGTCTTGGACAAAATTAGGGGGGTTGCGACCGTACTTGTAAAACCTATTACAAATAATTTTGATGTTTTCTACAAACCACTCTTCATCATGATCCCAAATCATATGGAGATTGACTTGAGATGAGAGTGATTTATTCTCTAACTTCTTACATTGGCTACTTTGAGTGCCAATGAAATGTTTCATGATTTAGTTAGAAAGAAAAATATGTTGAAAGTACAAGCATTATCCTCATTTGGAATGCCCAAGGTGTAGCCATATTTGACAAGAGAGGATGGAGGCCCCAATGTGTTGTTTCAATCTGCTCCCTTTCTTGAATATCCTTTTTGGATTTCCTACTTCTTGTAAGTGGTGGGGAGCTAAGTTCCTTCCTTGCAACACCAACATATGATGGAGTGTGAGGTCACCCTTGTATTATCTTGGATTTGTTACTCCATAAATTTGTAGTGATTCTTAATCCTTAAAATTGAATCACAAACAATATGTAGAAGAACAAATACAAGAGACAATGACATTAATCATGTGAAGTATAACCCTTCTATTGAAGATTCCAAAAGAGAGAGAAATGTTTACAAGCCTTTTTTTGGGGGGGGGATCTTATGAGCAAAGCTCCAATTACAACAACACTTGACAAGAACATTTCATGTTCTTCTAGCTCTATATATATATTCTCAATAGCAAAACTCTAACTAATTGTGGTTCCATCATTTATGAGTACCAACTACCCAGTGGCCTTATTTGATAAAGATGACCCTTTTACATTGAATCCACTAACTATCTACAAGGCCTTATTTAAAGAAGATGGTTGCATACATGAATTAACTAACTCCTAAGTACCCTAAAGTAGGGAGGTTAGTGTAATAAGACCCTAACATGCCATCCCCCTTCAAAAGAAATGTTGTCTTTAAGGATAGACATGTGGAAATTGTTGTAGAATGATTGTCAATTCCCATGTGGCATCTTCTGGTTGCATGTATTTCCACTTGATTAGTAGTTCTCATACCATGCACTGGTGCAATTGATGCTCTACAATAGCCAATATTGCTTCCAAGTATAGCCAAATGGACCCTTCTTTGTCAAGTTTAGGTAGGCTCATGTGCACCCTACAATAGGATTCCACTACCTTCTTCAAACAAGATACATGGAAGACTAGACATATCTTGGATAGGGTTGGAAGATTTGGTTTGTAGGAAACTTGTTTAATGCATTGGATAAGCTTATAAGGTCCATAAAACTTTGGTTCAAGTTTTTGATGAATTTGGTCTTTGAGGGATGCTTGTGTATAGGGTTAAAGGCAAAGAAATCCCTAATCCCCTTCCGCAAAAGAATGCTCTGAGTAATGTTGATTAGTTTGTTGCTCCATTCTATTTTGAGCCAGGACCAAATTATCCTTAAACGTGTGAAGAATGGCTTCTACAGTGTGAATGGTGTGATCCACTGCATGAACCTCAGAAGTTCCTAGAAAATCTGTAGCCAATGATAAGGGTTTCTGGAAATAGACAACTTCATGTGGTGTCATTTTGGTAGCACCATGATAAGTGGTATTGTACCACCATTCTACAATGGATAGCTATGATACCCATTGGTATGGATTTTCAGAAGTGAAGCATCATAAATAGGTTTCTAAGCACTTGTTGACCACTTATGTTAAACCATTGGTTTGAGGATGATACACAGTGCCATTTTTCAATTGCCATGGGTACCTTGAAGTTTAAACAACTCGTACCAAAATATGCTGGTGAAAGTGGGATCCCTATTCGACACAATGGAAGTTAGCATGCCATGTAACTTAAAAATTTTATCCATAAAGACTTGGAAAACTATGGAGGGAATAAATGGGTGTGATAAGGCACAAAAGTGAGCATGTTTAAAAATACAATCGACTACCACCATGATGACCAATTTGTTACTAGCTTCAGAAGTCCCACAATAAAATTCATGGAGATGACAATCTATATATTGGTTGGGATTGGTAGTTGTTGCAATGCCCTGTGAGTCTTCACTGCCTTGTTTATTTCACAAGCATCATATGCCACTACAAAATACATATGTTTGTTTTCATGATTTCCCTAAATAAAATATGCTTAACTCTTTCATAGGTTTTATGAAAGCTAGAGTGATCCATGCTACGTGATGAATGCAACTCTTATAAGACTCTTTATTTTAAAGAAGGAATTTTCACCAAAGAATGTGCCATTTATACTTCAAGGTATCTTGTGTCCAAGTATAACCCCTAAGGTATTTGGGATTTTATTAAATGCTTTGGATGAGTTGAACCTACGGAAATTTATAAACCTTAAGGTTTTAATGCAAAATAGAAATTTCACCTCTTTGACTAGACATTTCCTGGATCTTCACCTTGTGAAATTTCAACCTTAGGTATATTATGAACTATAAAACAAAACAACTATAGAATGTGAACAATATTTCAATCCTTAACCACCCAATTTTCTAAGCAATCCAAGGAGAAACGATACCAAAGTATCTTGATAATTTTTAGCCCTCTAGAGCAATCTTATCATGCATAACCAGATCTGCAAACTCACTTTTGCAACAATTATAAAAATAGTAAAACAACATTTGAATTATTCAATTATGATGTCAAATACTTAACCAAATTTCCTTTTACTTATGTCAAATCAACTAGACATATATAGTCATATAAATAACAATTCATGAAGAACATAGATGGTTGTAACTCAAATCTCCAACTTACAAAAGTTGTGGACGTTGAAAAATTCATTAATCTACAAGAGATGAAGTTGTTGTACATACCATAGCCACCATTAATCTACAAGGCTAGTACAATCCACTACCTCTCTAAAAACCTATCTAGGTAAAACAATGAAAACCCCTAGCTTTAACAAGGAGCTCCAACATGCATGAATCACTCAAACAATTCCTCCAAGGAAAGATGTCATTTTCTCTTCCTCTTATTCACCAAATACACATAAAATTTCATCTCAAAACCCTAATCTCAAACCTCCAAGGGATAAAAACCTAACCCTAGAATTCAAGATGCTCCAAGAAGATCATGAAACCCCGACGACTTTAAAAGACCAAGTGTAAATGAAGAGAAAAGAGAGAGGAGATGAGTGGTGCCCACTTCTCCTTTAGATCACACTTTTACATAACAGTGAAATAAGAAAAATGAGTGATGATATATGTGAGAAAGTCTCCTTCCTCTATATATGTGGGAGGTAAGGGAGTCTAACAATACAATGTGGGCCCAAACCCTTACAAGCAACCTACAATAAACTATGTAGGTCTACACAAGTGAAGCTCTCCATTCCAAGGGTACACAAATGCTCCAAGGTGATGTCATACATAATGAGGGCTCCAAGTTGATGTAGCTACACAAGGTGTTTCCACACCCATCCATCACAAGACCGCATGGATTACATCGCTCCTCGTAATCCATGTGCTCCACTAGGTGGACTCCCTTGCATGATCACTATTGCATCCCAGGGGTTTCTGACTCGATTCCAAGCCTCCATCCATGATCTAAGGTACCCCATGTTGTCTTTTTCTTATCCGAAATGACTTGCATCAATAATAAGGGAGGATCACCCAATGGAAAGTCCCAATTAGACTCACTCTCATTTAGAATAGAAACCTCCCATCGGGATGTGGGCCCAATTTCCACTAAAGTTTAGTGATGACAAATTTTCTGTAAATCTAATCTAATAAGTATTCTAGTCTATGCTAAAATATATTCTCTAATTCTGAATTTATTCTATTCAAATCAAATATTAATCTAATCCTAGTTAGTAGCTAAACTTTAACAAGGGGTGTTATATTCCGAAAAAAGAACATATATTATATAGCACTGAGAAATAATTCTATAGAATTATTACACATGTATTCAACAATTCATTGGTTATCTTAAATAAAAAATTATTCTAAGAACTTGTTGGAACACCCACTTAAAGTTAAGCATGAATTACACAATTTCATTAAGATAGTATACATATAAATACAATCTGGTGACTCTTGATTTCACATTCCAAAGACGTCTCTTGGACTCCAAGGTGATTATTCATATTCACCAATGACAACTAAGTACAATTTACCAAATCCACAAGCATTAGGTTTCTAATGTTCCGCCCCTTAATCCGAAGGGGTATATGTGAGTCTACTTAATATTATGAAAGATAGTTGAAAATGAGATGTGGACAACTTCCAAATGTTGAACATTTCCTACTTGACAATCATTTGTTAAGCAATTTAGCTATAAACTAGTGTCTTATGCTAATATAAGGTACTCTGTAAATCTTGTGGTTTTGGAATGACCACAAAACCTGGAACTTTTCACTAACTCTAATTCTGGTTTAGTAGTTCTCTTTGGATCTTTTCTCTAACTCAGGTTTTGGCTCAATGGTTCCCTTTGGAACTTTGCTCTCAATCTCAACGATTCCGTATGGAAAAAAGTGGTTTAAAGATCACCACAAACTGATGTCTATCAAAATTTGATGTCTTCTACTAAATGGGTGGTTTTTGGTTGACCAAAAACCCAAAAGGTGGTTTTAGGATGACCACAAACCAATGGGTTCTCTAAAACATGGATCTAACTCTGTCTTCTAGCCACAACTTTGACTCCACCTGCAGCTACTTGCACTAGTTCTAGTTGTGGCTCAAGCTCACTTGTTTATGTAGTGTCTATGTTTGCATACAAATAAATCGATCATATTGATAGAGATTGGAAACTTGAATATTGGCTGTCAATCCATGATGTTCCCCCCTGTCAAGTGCAAGGTGAGAAGAAGAAAATATTTCAACTATAAGAAGATGTATTACTTGAGACAGAATGGCATAGAGCTCATAGGGCTTCTTGCAACTCCACCCTTTAATAACAAGCTCAATAGATGAAGGGTGTCGGGTTCTACCGAAAATGCATTCAAATACAATTTTAATACAATTCAACTTCATTTCAAAAATCACAAGTAATCTTACAAAACAACTATTTGCAAGTTACAAAAATGGGTTGTTCTGAACAAGAACTAGTTCAAAATGTTGATTCTGGAGTTGAATTGATCTTCAAGTTTGGATTCTTTAAGTTTGAATATTTGGAATTCTTAAAGATAAATTTCTTGAGTTGGATATGTCCATTGTTGATGCAGTTTCACTCTATGTGAGTAAGTTGAAAATGTAGATTCAAGTGTCAAAACTAGACATAAGATTCTATCAAGCATTTAAAAATGCATGCATCTTAACACATGTACCTAAGATCCCCTTATTCCATTTTGGGGCAATCTAGAACACAACTCTCGTCAAAAATATTTTTTTATGAGCAAGAATACAAAATAATTGTGTGCAAAATGAATCATTTGAAAAACTATCCAAATGAGTTTTGCACAATCCAATACAAGTGCTCAAGTGCAAAAAAAATGAATCATGGGAAACACCATCCAAATGAGTTATTTTTGTTTCCATTTCCAATATCACTTGGGACCAAAAATAAATGGAACATTATCCATCAAAATGCCAACTTGCCCAACATCAATACAAATATAGGTCTTCAAAATAATTCAAATCTTCAAAAAAGGAAACATTGGAAACACTTTCCAATGACTTTACATGTAAAAAGTAAAATACCTTCAATTTGTCCAGAGGTCCAAATACCTACTAAGGGTTTGAAACCCATCCGAGACCTTAGACAAATCCCATGGGGACAAGTAGGTTTTTCAAAACTTGAATTTGGTACATATGACCCTGCAGAGCTCCTTGGTGCACATGCACGTAGTGGGTTCCATGGAATTGAAGCACTAAGACATGACCAACAATAGGATGACAATAGCTCACCAAACAATCTTTGAAGTGAGAAAAATAATTGAAAGTTTCGCTACATACAAGCATGTCAAAATCCAAACTACCTTGGGCCTAATTGAATCGATTGTCCAAGGCCAATCTTTTGACCAAAGAAAAACCTAAAACTGTTGTAGTGATAACCATGTAATTAGGGTAAATAACATCATCCTCAAAACCAAAGTAATAGATGCCAGTATAACTAAATAATCGATTCTCAATATAGAAAACTAGCAATGTGTGTATTATAAGACCACTTTTTGTTGCAATACAAGCCTTTGGAGGAAGAAGAGCTTGTCGTGTAATTCACATGGCCAAAACAACACTTGCAATGATGAACTTTCCAAGGGATGTCAGTTCCATACAAGCTTACCAAATATTGAGATCTTGGTAGTTATTTACAACAAATCATGCAATTGGAAATATTTTGGGCCTTTTGACATGTGGATTGTTGAGAATGGATGCCATTATAACAAGAAGACTCCATATTGAATGAAGATCGAGTCTTCAAAAATGAAGAGCCACTTAGTGACCTCGAGCTTGGGGGAATAGAAAATGTATGGCTGGCATCCAATCACTTCTTTAAAATCCTATTGCTATCATTGTTATGAGCGTTTGCTTGGAATCCCATGGCATCCATCCTTATATCTTAGCTTTTGTTTATCTCCCTTCAGAATAGAAACACATACATTTTGCAAATATGTCTGTAATTCCAATTGAGAATAGCTCCCTCATTAACCCTAAGTTCTATATATTGTATTTTCATAATAATGGCAATTGAGTGCCAAATCTGTGGCCCAAGTTGATTAATCTATGATGAAAAAATGGAAGAGAATGAAGACTATTACTCTATAATGTAGTTGAGGATCTGACGGGTCAAACAAGCATAAGGGTGGTGAGGAAGGTATCTCGCATGTACAAAAACACCAGCCACATATACGCAGAGGATTAGGGTAAGTATGAGGTCTCACGTAGGTAGATAGCATAGAGAGAGACTCGCGCAGGTAGATAGTGTAGAGAGAGACTCACGCAGGTCATGGGAAGAAACGCACACCACAAAGAGAGAATGCAATGGAATGAAGTGATAAGGAAGTGACCTTTCATATTCCAGATTATGCCAAACCAATCCAGTTTGAGATTTATGGATTCCTTCAATAAGATTCAACCTCACCTATTCAACATCAATGCCAACATTGTCATCAAATAGGCCACATGGAGGATCAGTGTTTTGATCTCCATCCTTGTCAGCATTGCAGGAAGCATAATCATCCTTCATATAGATGTTAAAAACTGAATAAACTTGCAATATTGAAGATTCACTATGGGTGGATCCATTCTTGGAAATGGTCATCAACAACCAAGAAAATATATCAGTCATATAGATCAAGAATCCAGTCTTGAGTTTTTCCACAATTTGTATTTGAAATATTATTTTCTTCTCACCTTGCACTTGACAGGGGGGGACATCATGGATTGACAGTCAGGATTCAAGTTTCAAAGCCCTATTGATCTGATAGATTGCTCAGTAAGCAAACATGTACACTATAGAAATAAACGAACCTGGGCCATAACTAGAACCAAAGCAAGAAGTCAGAGGCTCGATCCAGAGCTAGAGCCATATTCAAAGTTGTATCCAGAAGACATGGGATTTATGCCATTATGTTGACTTTATGGAAGGCAGAGATGGTAGGTTCCCACAGTGCTCAAAATAGCATAGGCCACATAGATCAGAATAGCTATGATACTAAGTTTGGAACACCCAATTAAATATAACGTGAATTCCACATTTTCATTAAGATAATATACATATAAATACAATCTAGTGACCCTTGGTTTCACGTTCCCAAGATGTCTCTTGGAATCCAAAGCAACTCTTCAAATTCACAAATGAAAACTAAGTACAATTTACCAAACTCACAAGGATTAGGTTTCCAACATAACCACATACATCATATAGTATCTAACTATAACAATTGAAGAATATGATCATGAATCATTAACTGAAGCATAAAATAGTTTCTAACACATTCAATGAAAACATGACCAATATTTAATTCATTGAAATATCGAAGAAGAATCTTCTCAATTGAAAAAAAAAAGTATTCAAAAGTCACAAAATGATTTCATTATCAAAATACTTCGATAATAATATACAAAAAGTCCCCCCTCTTCAAAAGCTACCCCCTTTCTTTACACATTGAATGCCTCCTTTTAAAGAAAAAGCTAAGAGGAAGTTTCCATAACTTACTCAACCGACCCTAACAAATAGTTCTATCTTTTTTAAAAAATTACAATTTTTTTTAAAATTAATCCATCTCTATATGACTTCCATAAGTCACAAACCTCAAGAATTTGAGAAACCCAAGCAAATTTCATTTTCTCTATTTGCAATTCACCATCATAAATATTCTTGATGACATCTCATTTTAAATCTGTGTTGAGCCTTTGTACATAAGCATTAGACAAGGTGGTCAACCTAACCTATGCTGCATCTAAGAAACTATTCAAAACCTCGTTATTCACCATAGTAAGCTGCCTAATCAACTTAATACTAATATCTCGGTTCTATTCCACATATACAACACGTAATTTACTTGGAACAACCTAACTTAATTCCTCCATTGCAAGCATGCCAAATTCCTCCAAAATTTCATCAGATGAATTCCACAACTTAAAACATAGATTAGTGGATACACAAATATTGTCATT
Organism: Larix kaempferi; assembly: GCA_027924585.1. Taxonomy (NCBI): domain Eukaryota; kingdom Viridiplantae; phylum Streptophyta; class Pinopsida; order Pinales; family Pinaceae; genus Larix; species Larix kaempferi. Next base: position 17,985,613 of record BSBM01000205.1, read on the forward strand.
ATTTAGTCACAAGTTGTTTTCCACGAGTCCAAAAGAAATGGGTTTTCCCATTATCTCTTTGATTAAACCTTGGGATTGACTCGGGGTCCTCTTTATACTGCTTCTACAGATCAATGAGCTCATCAAATTATCTAACACCCTAATCAAATCACCGTGGCATTGTTGGACCTCATCCAATTTTGTAAAGAATATTTTATGGGCATTTCTAAAATTCTCATTAGTTATAAGAGCTTCTTACTTAAATACATTAAATCAATTGAAAATTTATTTATTTCTTGTAACTGAAGTACTAATGCATGTATCTTTTCCTACTCTACTGAGAAAAAGAAACAACTATACCTTCATGTTCTTTTTTAAGCTTCTTAACTTCTTGTAAGTGTTGTTCTTTAAGGGATGACACCTGAGCTTCATTATGCTCGGTCATTTGGATAACACGTCATCTATGTTGATATTCCAATTGAACTCGTCGTTGTTCCAATTGATTCTCCAAAGAAACTACCCGCTCTTTATACTTGTCGATTATGGCATTTAAATTGTTCATTGTTATTGAATTTGCACCAACAAAGGAAACAAACATAGAAGTTCTACCCCCCGGCTATAGGTGACGTCAAGGAGGGCACGCGTGAAGGGCACACGAATCATGGGAATTCGAGCCAACAACATGGCATGAGGAACACTCCATGCATTAACTCGTCAAGCGCCTCGGAGATGGAAACATTTACAACGAAGGAGGTTGCAAGCTCATCTGCTCAGGGCGGAGGGGACGCAAGGTACCAGACGACTTAATTGCATTTTCATGGTGGATAAACTCAAATGTGTGGCCCTCGTGGTCTCTCAGGGAGTTTTTTTAAATATGAAAATACAGGAGGAATTTCTTTTCATACTCTGGTTTTTGCTGCAGAGCTCTTGTAGTTCTAGTGCTCATTTGGTGTGTGAATCCACCCTCTGGTGCACTGCTCATTCGGCGTGTGAAGACCCCTATCGGCACTTCATAATGCCGCGGCAAAGAGGCACTCCCCGCCATGGGAGACGAGAGCGGGGAGCTCAACAGAGGAGCCTTGCAGTTGAATCCACAGAGAGCTATGCCGCAAGGGTCTCCATGCCAGTGCGAGCGCTCATTGAGGATTGGGAAGCGCGCATGGTTACGAAGTTGCTGGCAAAAATATGGTGGATGGGTTAACCACTACTGGCTAGTAAAAAATATGATGGGAATTCTCATGGATGACATGTTGAATAATTGGAACTCCGCCAAGGACACGATATTGGCTTCCTAAGCAGCTCTGATAGAATTGGACAAGAAGCTGGGAGTTCTGGAGGCTAGCTTTGCCTAGAAAAACTATGCCATGCGTCGGCGCACAAGCAAAGCCTCTGGAGAATAATCTGGAGCTGGGCGTGGGAAATAGGCAGGGATTTCTGCAGGGAAGACGTCTCCAACCTGCACGGGTAAGGACAAGCATGTCTTCCCAATTCCGTCTACCATGGGCCCTCTGCATAGCAAGCGTACTCAGAAGGAGGATAGCGGAGACACCTCGCTCCAGTGCAATTCTGACCTACTGTCGGTGAAGTTGCCACCCCGGGACCCACTACCGGAGAAGCTGCCACCCCAGGACCCTGTAGACGAGTTCTATGGAGGATTCCCCATTATGGAGGAGACTCCTGACATGACTCATGCAATAGAGGACACCTAAGTAGACCATGTAGGAAGCAGGAACTCCCAAGTAGGACATGCAGGCATCTAGTTCAACTTGTCATTTTCAGTTACTTTACTTAAGTTTGTTTTTCCTTTTTTTAAAGAGTCTCTCTCTAGACATTACTTATTTTGAACATCTCACTGGTTTAAGGCTGTCCTGGTATCCCTCCTACAGAGGGCAGGTGTTTTTTTGTAACCAGCCCAATTTTCTCTGTAGCTATGAGCACCTGGGGTGGTGGCTTCATTGCCTCAGGCCGTCACAAATGATGGAATGCCATGTATATTTTGATTTTACAATTTAATTGATACTTGCAGATTTACAAAAAAAAAACATAGAAGTTTTTCCTAGTACAATGTTCATAGGATATTTATTAGCAATATTCCAAACTATCAACTGATCAAGAGCTTCTTTGCTTGGAGTTTCTTCTAATCTTGGTCTTTAGTAGTTCTTTTCAACACTCCTATATGAGATTTACTGAAAAATAATCTCCTAATGATACTACTGCATCATCAACTTTATCCGACTTTCATAATTCTAAAGGGGGAGAGGGACGATTACCTCTTATGGCAATAACTAATGTACCAACATTAATAGGAGGAGAAGGCATGGAAATACTTTGAATTGGATTACTATTTGTTTCCTGTTTAGGTTCTATAGCAACTTTTTCTACCTCTTTAAGTTCCTTTTGTTCAATTCTAATTACTTCATCAACTTCTTCTTTTTTCTTCCTCTCTACGTCAACTACTATAGTCGTTTCTTCCTCTTGAATCAATTTGAATTTAAGTTTCTCTCCATCTTCTTTATATTTCTTCATCGTTTCTTCTCTCTTAGTGGCATCTATTTGTCTCTTCAATTATTGTTGTTCTTTCTCCTCTACCAATAACTTCTCCCTCTCTACAATGACATGCGTCCTTCATGCTTCCTAAATTGTGTGCATCTTTTCCTGTTCTTGACTATCTTTGCCTTTATTCAGTACATCATCATATGATGTGGTTCCCTGGTAAATGAGATCATCAGGACGTGAATCATGCTTATAGGAAGAAGATAACCCCACCCCTTTATTATGATCCACGATGAAACCTTTTAAGTCATGTCCCCTAAAAATTATTGTACACAAGCTAAGATCCTTAAGGAAAGCAACCTCTTTTTTCGCATGTGGAACGTTCAATAGAGTAACAATTCCCAACTTAATAGGTAATTTTGGCCATGTCGTCTTTGAATGTGTAGACAATAAAGAATTAACACTATCAACAACATTTTCATGAGCGATCTCCCTTAACACTAGCCTATTGGGAACATATCTCAAAATCAAATGTGGTGCATAGATACACCCAAAAATTCAAATACAAGTATAATACTCCTCCACATACCAATCCCCTATACATTTAATGGTTTCCCTTTCTTCAATGGAAAACCTCAGGGTAGGATGATTGAATTTAATTGAGTATAAGTGGGCCATATAATCGTTGCAGATCTCATAGAAGTGTTTTTTAAAATTATAACTCCATAGTTCACAACAATAAACGTGTACATGTGGCATTGCAGGAGTCCAACTACACCCATAAAAGGAAATGAATTTGAAGAAAAAATAGCATCAACCATATAAGAAAAACTTGGGTTCTTATTTTCTAGCACCTCTTTGACAACTTTAATTACGTTCAGGAGGTTGAATGAAGTATGTGAGCCTAGTTGAACACTTGATCATTATATGTTATTTGATGTACCAATGGTGCCCATTCCAATTTGAAATGATTACAATTATCTTCACCATACAATCGACATAACATGGCAGCCAATAATCGAAATGGGTACCTAAAATATTGAATTGGATACAATATATTACTTCTCGGCCTAAAGTCTTCTTCATCATACCACCAGTCTTTAACAACTTCCACCAAATTAGGGTTTTCAACCTTGAATGCATCCAAAACTATTTGTTCAAAAGAATTTCAGGTTGTCATAGCTTGTACATTCTGCTAATGGAATTTGGTTGTAGAGACGTGATAGTGGTTTCTACCTCATTAACCACAAAGGTTGTCTCAAGGTCAACAAGAGAAAATATCCACTGCACCATGTCATTATATGGTAAATAACTAGCTTGGTAGCAATGAAATATATTTCACTCCTCTTAATATTGTTAAAAACCGAAACATCATCATCCTCAGAAAATTCATTGTTGACAAAAACCCTATAAATTTCACCCCAATTAGGACATTCCTTCACTCATGGAATGATTGGTGTCCGACAGGAGAGCTGCATTGGGATATTTTCGTTATATGAAGTTTCATCTTTGATTTTTTAGCGTCTTTCCTTTATAAGAAGTTTCATCAGCTTCGATCTTTGACATATTTCCTTTTTTATTTTGATCTTTCAGCATTGTAAATGCTTGGATCCCATAGAAGTAAAAAGGTATCAAAGGTTTCCTTCGAGAACAATTTGATCATATAAAATTTGTTAAATGCAAAGATTTGAGCTCTGATAAATTCTACCTCTACTCTCAATAACAATCCAACAAATTTTGAGAAATAAATCAAAGAGAATGTGATTTTCCTTTTTGTACTAATAGAATAGAATAGAGAATAGAAATTAAACTCAATACGAAATAGTTTCTATGATGTTTTACAAATCCTACTCTTGCAATCAATGTGACCATGAGAGAGAATCAATGGTGACCTTAAATATTTTGTGCAATGGTGGGAAGACCATCTGATCGGATAGAGTCTTCCCAAATAGAATTGTCCAAAGCGATGAATCGAAAAAGATATGTTGGGATAAGCTTGTCAGAGGTAAATTTCCCCAGGCTAACACATGAATCCGATAAGAGTGATATGATGTAAATTATCAAGCAAGTATGGTCGGGTGAGAGTCATTGAGATACATAAAAGGGAAAATGCTAACGCAAATCCAATATGAAAAGTCAAAAAAGACTATTGGACAGAAGAGACACAATAAAAGTGGTTCAATACATAACTCCGGTAAGTACTATCAAATAAAGTGATGCAAACAAATGAACTTCATATAACCAATCCGAGGCAAAGAATACAAACACAAGAAGCCTAATAAAGTTCATCGGGTGATGATCGTCAAGCAATGATTGTTGGGGTACAAATACAAGAACTCGATGTGGACAGACTGATAAAATGAACCCGACACGATAAAATCCAAAAGACTAAGGAATTGAAATAAGTAAAAACTTTATAAAATAAATAAGCCATTATCAAAAACCTTGATGTAAATGTAAACATTAATGAAATGAAGGTTAAGAGTTCCATTCATAATTCAAACCCTGAAATCAAAGAATAATCCCTTCATCACATCATCGAGAAAGTATTATTAATAATTAAGCCATTCGTCGAGATTAAAACAAATCATGGGTAAAACCTTGAATAAATAACAACATGATCAAAGCAAGAGGGATTCCATCATCCATCAATGCCAAAGAAACTGTTAGGATCCTTATACCTATTTTTTCCATTCTAACCAATCCAAAATTTTAATAGGGGGCATTGAATTTTTCCCCAATGAGGAAAAAATTAATGGGAGTTGTTGCAGGAACAACACTATTTAGGGCTTGATGACCTCCTCTAAGGGGCACATCACTCCTCCTCCCAAGTAGGGCATTCTACAAGTAAGTGAACCTCTCCATGTGGCCATCATGAAGGAAACCCCCCAAATTATCAAGAAAAATCCAACACCCTAGGGTAGAGTGCCAAGCAAACACCCAACTAAGGTCAAGCAATCACTGAGCAAGCTATCACCAATGTATAATTCTAGCATGGACCATGTCATGCCCCAATCCATCTCAAACCATCTGAGTGTTGAACATACACCATGTACCCCATGTCTTATGAAGCATTCCCAAACACAGTGTAAACACTTTTGGGGTAACCCAAAAGATATCAAAACCAATGTCATTTTCCATCCATTCATGATGGGATTCAGTGAGCCAATTTGGTATGGGTAAGGACAATGCAAAAATGAATCCTTCTTCCTCATATTGCATTGATAAAACATCAACCACCACATTTTCTTTACCTTTCTTATATATTATTTCATAATCATACCCTAGCCTTTTAGTGACCCACTTATGCTTTTGTAGTGACAGTAACCTTTGTTCCGTAAAATACTTCAAACTATGATGATTGGTCTTGATATGGAAGCATCATCCAATGAGATATGTGTTGGAATATGTAATGATGACTAGTGAGGTGTTGTCGGTTGTTTAATGATCCTATCTATCAAAGAAGGAATACAATTCTCTTCATAAATCTCTATATTATAAAAATGAGTTATCCCACATGCATCATGAAGTAAATTCTTTTATTAAATTCTTTATATAAGAAAGGTGGAAAACTATTTATCTCACATGTGTTTTGGGATGTAAATCATTTATACCTCTAACTACATAATAGAGGTGAAGGACAGTCATTTGAGTACAATGGTACACACATGAGGGTACATGCACATTATTATGTGTCATTTATGACATGAAGTGGAGATGGGATGTGATCTGTGGGTGCTCAAGATTGTAAGAGTTGGAGTTTCCCAAAGCATAAAGAAGATCAAGCCTTCGCGTGGATGTTTCCCCATTTGGGGTTTTACCAAAATCTGGTGTACTATTTTCTATTCCATTTCCTCTCTTACTTATGTTATTGTTTATTTGATGCTTGTGCTAATGGGGATTAGACTAGTTGATTCTGATGATTATGTTAGTTATCTATTGTTTTATGTTAATGCATGTTTCTCAATAGTCTAACATGGTATCAGAGTTGGTTACTAAGCTGAACCTCCTTCAGTAACAAATTTATGTTAAAATTTATTTTCAAGCATCAAATTTCTTCAATAATTGTTATTGGTCCTTCTTTCTCTTGTGGATCTGCAATCATATATGGTCACCCACTTAGGGTTTATACCATATCTATGTATTTTTCACATTTATGTGCATTTTTTGAAAAAAATTGACCTAACCATGGTCTCTAGAACAATTATTTTAGTTAAGATTGACTATTGGTTAATCAAATTTGGTCTTTGTTTGCTCAATATTGAATTAATTTTCCTAGGCTAACTTAGGTAAATTTATTTTTTTATAACCTAAAGATTTTGGGGCAATTTTAGGAATAGTAATTTACCATGCTTGTGTTTTACTAGGCCTAAATTTTCTTCCGAGCCTAATTTTTTCTAATCCATGAGGCCTTTTGCAGTGAATTTGTTTTTGGTAGGTGTGATTTTTGTTGATCTACATTTTTTGTCGCTTCCCTCGCCTCTTCAGGCGTTGTACAGACTTGTACGGATCTGTACAACCACATTTACTCTTTTTTATTTGCAATTTTTTCCTAGGGCAATTTTTTTGGGGGCTTTCTACATTTTCCTCTCTCTCTCATGTTGTTGTATGGACGAATTTTTCAGCCATTTCTCTTCTGTTGGGCCGTTTTTTCTTTGTTGATCATTTGTTAAAACCCTTTCCTGCGTTTTTCCTCTATAAGTCAGTCTTTTTCTTTGTTGGGTTGTGTTTTTTAACCCCCTGCGCGTTGTACGGATGTGGGTTTCTATTTTACACCTACTAGATTCATTGTACATTGTTGTACAACCCTCTACGTCTTTACCTACATATGCTTTCTTTCTAACCATAGTTTACATGTGGTATACTAATTTGAAACAGTTTTACTATTTTTAATTTCAAATTTTATTTTGAAATATTATAACTATCAATCATTTATTGCATAAATATTTCAAACGAATACTTTGAAACATTTGATATAGTTTAAGATTTCGCATAAAGTTTATTTTATATAATTTCCTCTATATATAAAAATTTTCAAATTATATTTAATATTTATTAAAATTGAAATGTTTTAATAAATTTCCTAATTAATTATATTTAATATTTAGTATACCTGCCATGGGAGGTTATATAGCAATCAGTTTACATTTATTAGTTAATTAGTTTGCAAATTTTTTTCTATAGTTTTCTAAATTTTAATTATTAAATTGATTTTAAAATAAATAAAAAATTATATTTTAAATTTTATAAATCATATAATCCTTATTTTTTATTGGTTGTTTTTATTTATTCTTTTTTTTATTGGCTAACAAACTTGATTTGACTAATTATCCCTGCCTGGAATGTGACTTTTCTGAAATTAAAAATAAAATTAAAAAATTAAAATTTATAAATAATCCAATTGAAACACCTGTATAGTTGTTGGGTATATATAATAATGGTGTCAAGAGCTGACTGATCAATCCTTGAATATCAATAAAGTCCCTGTCATTTCCACATTGTCCACATAACAAAGAGTATGAATTACTTAAATTGGACATTACCCAATGTCTACCAAACTCGTTTAACGCCGTCGTCATTTCCACGTCGACAACGTGAGGAAGTGTACGAATATATTAAGATGCTTATAATCTCCATTGTATGAATTGATTAATATGGCTGCTATCGTTCACTGCGTTTCTGTTATTTAGGTGTCCATGGCAAGTTGCATCGGAACATAAATTAGGAAGGTTTCTTGAACTGCTCTCCGGCTTCAAATTCGAGGTAAATTTTGACCCACAGATAGATCTGTTGTTTGCTTTTTGTTCAAATGATTATTGGTCCCATATCCAGTATTTTGTAACAGCAGGGGTCATGGGATTGAGTCTCATTGAAGACTCTAATAAGCCAAATCTAGGTCTGGAAAAAGGGGTTTAATTACTCACTTTTGTATATAGCAGATAGACGCAATGATGTCTGGTTTTACTATGTTGAGAACACAACGATGAGCTCAACACACTGATTGATTGTTCATATTGCCAACAAATTATGATCATGTTAATGTTAGATTGTAATTCACGAGAGAGTGATTGTATATATGTTGATAAACCCTAAATCCTGAAATGACTTGTATTCGCCATGCTTAAAAGGTTTAACCTTTTAACCGCGTACTTGCTTTACTCTATGGCTCTTTGTTTGATATTAAAACTTCTCTATCATCAATCACTACACTATTGTTATTAGTAACTTAATGACTTTACTTGTATTGTACTAATAATAAATAGAAATTTATTTATCAAATTGGGTGATCGATTATTGTCTTAGTTACCGAAAGTTTCCAATGGGATCTCTTTATTTTCATAGGTACCCGAAGTCTCCAATATGGATCCCTCCAATAAACCTAAAAGAATATATTAAATTTATTTTATATATATAATAACAACATTACCTTTCTATTTTTAAATATATTATATTAAATTTCAAGTATTTTATATATACACACCAACATTACCTTTGTTAGAGCTTGGTTTGTCATGTTACTAAGAGTCGAGGTTGTTATGGGTTCTAGTGAGGGTTTTTCTTGTTTATGGATTGGTATGCATTTTAAAAAAAATTTATTAAATTAAATTAATTATTGGAAAATTTTAAATTAATAATTATTAGGAAAGTTGGAAGACACTTTGTAAAAGAGTTATTATACCAAAGTTATTATAACTATTAAGTTAGATAAATAAAAAAAGAAATTAGGAATAATTTTATTTCAAAGGTGTGTGTTTTGTGTTATATATTTTAAAATGAGAAAATAAAAAATCAAATTAGCAATTATTTTATTTTAAAGATGTTTTGTGTTATATATTTTAAAGGTGTGTGTTTTGTGTTATATATTTTAAAATGAAAAAACACTCCTTGTTATTTTAAGGATTTTTAACATTAAAAATATACATACTTATTATTTTTATTTTTTTGAATTATCTAAGTAGTAATGGATATTTTCATGGTAAATAGTATCTTTTAATTGAAAGTGAAATATTTTTTTATTATTAAACTTTTGTAAATTATTATTAAACCCTAAATCCTGAAATGACTTGTATTCGCCACGCTTAAAAGGTTTAACCTTTTAACCGCGTACTTGCTTTACTCTATGGCTCTTTGTTTGATATTAAAACTTCTCTATCATCAATCATTATACTATTGTTATTAGTAACTTAATGACTTTACTTGTACTGTACTAATAATAAATAGAAATTTATTTATCAAATTGGGTGATCGATTATTGTCTTAGTTACCGAAAGTTTCCAATGGGATCTCTTTATTGTCATAGGTACCCGAAGTCTCCAATATGGATCCCTCCAATAAACCTGAAAGAATATATTAAATTTATTTTATATATATAATAACAACATTACCTTTCTATTTTTAAATATATTATATTAAATTTCAAGTATTTTATATATACACACCAACATTACCTTTGTTAGAGCTTGGTTTGTCATGTAACTAAGAGTCGAGGTTGTTATGGGTTCTAGTGAGGGTTTTTCTCGTTTATGGATTGGTATGCATTTTAAAAAAAATTATTAAATTAAATTAATTATTGGAAAATTTTAAATTAATAATTATTAGGAAAGTTGGAAGACACTTTGTAAAAGAGTTATTATACCAAAGTTATTATAACTATTAAGTTAGATAAATAAAAAAAGAAATTAGGAATAATTTTATTTCAAAGGTGTGTGTTTTGTGTTATATATTTTAAAATGAGAAAATAAAAAATCAAATTAGCAATTATTTTATTTTAAAGATGTTTTGTGTTATATATTTTAAAGGTGTGTGTTTTGTGTTATATATTTTAAAATGAAAAAACACTCCATCTAGATATTTTAAGGATTTTTATAGTATCTTTTAATTGAAAGTGAAATATGTTTTTATTATTAAACTTTTGTAAATTATGTTGCTTTATATATTAAATATTTTTTTATTTTTCAATTTGAAATTCATATTTCAATTCAAATTTAAAAAACAATTTTATATTTCAATTTAAGTTTAAAAAACAATTTTATATTTCACTTTAAGTATTAATTTTATAATTTAATTAGGTTTTAGAATTATTAATATTTTATGCTTATTAATAGTTTTTAATTTCTCAATTAATCTTCACAATTTTATTGAAATTTTATTAGGTAAATCATCCGATTACCTTTCATAATAAAAATAAACATTGATATATTTTATTGTTTTTAGTTATTATATATAGAATAATAAAATTAAGGTATACAATATAGTTTATACTAAAAAGTATTAGAATTATTTAGTAAATATTTAAAAATGGTTGATATAAAAAAAAGTGTTGTGAAGTTTGTTAATCCAATTTTAAATATACATTTATATATATTATTGTTATTATGTCCCCGAAGGGGATATTATATATTTCACGCACACCCTATTATTTGCACCTATTTGCACCTAGGGCTATAAAAAAATTTCTCCATGCTATGGTTTTGGGTTATTTGCAAATAGTTGGAAAAAAATGATTTATATAAATTTTTTAAATAGCAGTAATTTGTTAACGTTTCATTGGATGAGAGTTGATAACGTCAGCCTCGGTAATCGCTTCCTGTTTCGGCGGCGAGATGTGCGTCATCCGAGTTAAGGCTTATTATTATTGTTGTTGATGTTTTTGATGTTACATTTCGGAATATTAAAATTTAATTTTTATAATAAATAGTATTACTTGTTCCACAATACGATGGTTATGGTTATTATTATCATAGAAAAATGGAAAAGTTTAACGCGACAGGTGGCAGACGTGACAAACGAGAGTAAGGACAGGGTAATTATTACGGTTTTAATGGTTCAATGCTGGCGGGCAAGGGTGTCCTGTCATAGTATTAACTGTGCTACGGGTTCGCTAACTGGAGTATCTACGTGGTGACTAATGTGGCTTGCAACCTGTCATGGTAAATGGTGAGTAATAAATGTGAGCAGCTGTGCTATAATGTCAAAATCTTCGTTTAACTATTCATCGAGCTTGTTTATGAATGGCATTGTTTGTTTTGTGTTTGGGAGTGGTTTGAAGGAATGGTCGACAGGCCTGCGATGTATTAGGTTTTAGATTCAGGAATGGCGTTTTCCCTTCGTGGTTTGAACCCATAACCAGTGCTTCGGGTCTCCACCGTGGCTCTCAAAGTCGAACCACTCTGATGTTGTTGTTGATGCAAGCTTTGAACCTGGTTCTGGTCAGTTGCAGAAAAGTTTTGGCTTTTGGTTCAAAGTCTACTTTCAGCGATGTAAGTTCTCAGATCTTGCTCCAGTTTTCAGTAGGTTAAAGATATAAGCTTGAATGTATTTGTTATCACGTTTTAACTTTTTCAATGGTTTAACCAGAACCGTATACTTGTGGCAGGTAAAACGATGTCTCTGGTTTTCTCCTTTGCAGTAGCAGTGGAACAAGCATTCAAATCGGTAAGTCTCGGAGGTTCTTATTGTGACTTTGCTGGTTCTAAGTCTGGTTTAGCCGAGACTTTCGTCAAAGGTGTTGGGAAATAGTTTTAGTTGTTTTTGTTGGTATCCAGTATGGCATGTGAAGAGAATGTGATTCTCAATCTGCGTTGTCCTATCGGTGTTCTATTCTTGTATTTGCAACGTTTTGCGATACTGCCTGCGAGGTTCAACCTCTGGCATTTGTGATGAATAATATGAATAACGGTTTAAATATTGTAGTTTAACTATAAATCTGGTTCTACTGAGATGGTTCCTTGTTTTACATGAAATTTGAATGATAAGTGTCTTTCTTGTCGTGGATAACTTAGAAATCAACAATTAATGTCAAGCTCTGTTGTTTTCTTCTATCAATCCGTCGTTTGTGGAAGGGGATGAGCCCAAACTGTAATGGACGTTTAAATGTATCTAAATGGCACTAAAGCTTTAAATTTTGGTTTAAGATGTCGACAAAAGAATGAGGGTATCGGTCATTTGGCCGGTTCTTGACTCTACTGTCAGTGATTAAATTCCTGAAGAGTGTAGCCATATGGTATCGTTTCAAATTCAGACACAGATTGCCTTAGGGAAATGTTTTTATTATTATAAGGTGTGAAACACTACGATAGTTATGGTTACCATAAAACAACTTCAACATTTTTGATAATTAGTTGATGCTGCATAGAGGTTTCAAACTCTAACCTATTTATATATAATAATAATAACCCGACAGGTGGCAAACGTGACAAACAACAGTAAGGACAGAATAATTATTCAAGTTTTAATGGTTCAATGCTAGCGGCAAGGGGTGTGCTGTCATAGTATTAACTCTGCTATCGGCTTTCCTAAGTGGGATATCTAGGTGGTGATTAATGTGGCTTGAAACCTGTGATGAAAAATTGTACGTGTCTTCGCAATGCCGAGCTGTGCTATCAAATAGCTTGGAAATTGTCCTAGCTGGACTTCATGGTAGAAAGGAATAATAAATGTGATAGTAATGTGCTCAGCACCTCGTAAGCAGTTGTGCTATAATGTCAAAATCTTCGTCGTTGATGTTATATTGCCTTGGGTTTTGGCGCTTTAAAAATCCTAATCCTCCACTGTGTATTCATCGAGGTTTTTTATTAATGGCATTGTTTCTTTCGTGTTTGGGAGTGGTTTGAAGAATTGGTCGATAGGCCTGCGATGTGTAATCGCTTCCTGTTTCGGCGGCGAAAGGTGCGCCATCCGAGTTAAGGCTTATTGTTGATGTTTGATGTTACATTTCGGAATATCAAAATTTAATTTTTTATAACGATAGCATTACTTGCTGCTTAGTGTAATATAACATGTGGTGGGTACGTGACACGTGAACAGTCATACCCCTCCTTGTTTAGCGTGTCTATGTCTGACTCGTGGGCGTAGCAACGCGTGGCATATAAGCTCGTCTAGTTTTTTGCTCCGGGAAATGTCTTCGGCACTTTCTCCACAATACGATGGTTATGGCTATCATAGAAAAGTGGAACAAGTTTAGCTGGACAGGTGGAAGACGTGACAAACCAGAGTAAGGACAGGGTAATTAAGGTTTTAATGGTTCAATGCTGGCGGGCAAGGGTGTCCTGTCATAGTATTAACTTTGCTACGGGCTTGCCTAAGTGGAATATCTACGTGGTGACTAATGTGGCTTGCAATCTGTCATGAAAAATGGTGAGTAATAAATGTGATATTAATGTATTCAGTTCCTCGTAAGCAGTTGTTCTATAATGTCAAAATCTTCGTTGTTGATGTTATATCCCTCGTAACTATTCATCGAGCTTGTTTATGAATGGCATTGTTTGTTTTGTGTTTGGGAGTGGTTTGAAGGAATGGTCGACGGGCCTGCGATGTATTAGATTTTAGATTCAGGAATGGCATTTTCCCTTCGTGCTTTGAACCCATATCCAGTGGTTCGGGTCTCCGTCGTGGCTCTCAGAGTCGAACCACTCTGATGTTGTTGTTGATGCAAGCTTTCAACCTGGTTCTGGTCAGTTGCAGAAAGGTTTTGGCTTTTGGTTCGAAGTCTACTTTCAACAATGTAGGTTGTCAGATCTTGCTCCCATTTTCAGTAGGTTAAAGATATAAGTTTGAATGTATTTGTTATCACGTTTTAACTTTTTCAATGGTTTAACCAGAATCGTATACTTGTGGCAGGTAAAACGATGACTCTGGTTTTCTCCTTTGCAGTAGCAGTGGAACAAGCATTCAAATCGGTAAGCCTTGGAGGTTCCTATGGTGACTTTGCTGGTTCTAAGTCTGGCTTAGCCGAGACTTTCGTCAAAGGTGTTGGGAAATAGTTTTAGTTGTTTTTGTTGGTAGCCAGTATGGCATGTGAAGAGAACGTGATTCTCAATCTGCGTTGTCCTATCTGTGTGCTATTCTTGTATTTGCAACATTTTGCGATACTACCTGCGAGGTTCAACCTCTGGAATTTGTGATGAAAAATGAATAATATTTATAACGGTTTAAATATTGTAGTTTTAACTATAAATCTGGTTCTACTGAGATGGTTCCTTGTTTTACATGAAATTTGAATGATAAGTGTCTTCCTTGTCGTGGATAACTTAGAAATCATCAATTAATGTCAAGTTCTATCGTTTTCTTCTATCAATCGATCGTTTGTGGAAGGGGATGAGCCCAAACTGTAATGGACGTTTAAATGTATCTAAATGACACTAAAAGCTTTAAATTTCGGTTTAAGATGTTGACAAAAGAATGAGGGTATCGGTCATTTGGCCGGTTCTTAACTCTACTGTCAGTGACTAAATTCCTGAAGGGTATAGTCGTATGGTATCGTTTCAAATTCAGACATAGGTTGCCTTAGGGAAATGTTTTTATTATTATAAGGTGTGAAACAACACGATAGTTATGGTTATCATAAAACAACTTGAACATTTGTTGATAATTAGTTGATGCTGCATAGAGGTTTCAAACTCTAACCTATTTATATATAATAATAACCCGACAGGTGGCAGACGTGACAAACAACAGTAAGGACAGGATAATTATTAAGGTTTTAATGATTCAATGTTGGGGGGAAAGGGTGTGCTGTCATAGTATTGACTCTGCTATCGGCTTTCCTAAGTGGAATATCTAGGTGGTGATTAATGTGGCTTGTAACCTGTGATGAAAAATTGTGAGTGTCTTCGCAATGCCCAGCTGTGCTACCAAATAGCTTGGAAATTTTCCTAGCTGGACTTCATGGTAGAAAGGAATAATAAATGTGATATTAATGTGCTCAGCACCTCCTAAGCAGTTGTGCTATAATGTCAAAATCTTCATCGTTGATGTTATATTGCCTTGGGTTTTGGCGCTTTAAAAATCCTAATCCTCCACTACGTATTCATCGAGGTTGTTTATTGATGGCATTGTTTTTTTTGTGTTTGGGAGTGGTTTGAAGGATTGGTCGACAGACCTGCGATGTATTAGGTTTCAGATTTTGGAATGGCATTTTTCCTCCGTGGTTTGAACCGATAACCTGTGATTCAGGTCTCCACCGTGGCTCTCAGAGTCGAACCAGTCTGATGTTGTTGTTGATGCAAGTTTTGAACCTGGTTCTCGTCAGTTGCAGAAAGGTTTTGGCTTTTGGTTCGAAGTCTACTTTCAACAATGTAAGTTGCCACGTCTTGGTTCAGTTTTCAGTAGGTTAAAGATATGAGTTTGAATGTGTTTGCTTTCACGTTTTAACTTCTTCAATGGTTTAACCAAAATTGTATACTTGTGGCAAGTAAAACGATGTTTCTGGTTTTCTTCTTTGCAGTAGCCGTGGAACAAGCATTCAAATCGGTAAGCCTCGGAGGTTCCTATGCTGACTCTGGTGGTTCTAAATCTGGCTTAGCTGAGACTTTCGTCAAAGGTGTTGGGAGACAGTTTTAGTTGTTTTTGTTGGTAGCCAGTATGGCATGTGAAGAGAACGTGATTCTCAATCTGTGTTGTCCTATCTGTGTGCTATTGTTGTGTTCGCAGCATTTTATGATACTGTCTGCGAGGTTCAACCTCCAACATTTCTGATGAAAAATGAATAGTATGAATAACGGTTTACATATTGTAGTTTTAACTATAAGTCTGCTTCTAATGGAATGGTTCCTTGTTTTACATGGAATTTGAATGATAAGTGTCTTCCCTGTCATGGATAACTTAGAAATCACCAATTAATATCAAGCTCTGTCGTTTTGTTCTATCAATCGGTCGTTTGTGGAAGAGGATGAGCTCAAACTCTAATGGACGTTTAAATGTATCTAAATGGCAGTGAAAGCTTTAAATTTTGGTTTAAGATGTTGACAAAAGGATGAGAGTATCGGTCATTTGGCCGGTTCTTAACTCTCCTGTCAGTGATTAAATTGCTAAAGGGTGTAGCCGTGTGGTATCGTTTCAAATTCAGACATAGGTTATCTTAGGAAAATGTAATACCGCTAAAATGAGGATGATGATGTCGAACTATTATTAGACTTTAACTATCGTGACTCTCAATATATGGCTTATGTACTAACATCATCGAAATGATTAAGTTCTGATACCCAACTAGACATTCGTTGGTAGGCAAACTATCAAAAGATTTGGATATTAAAGTTTCCATAAATACGACCATGTTGAGAAGCTCTTGTGCCTATAATCAGATGGTCTGGTTGGTTTAAGTTTATAGTATTTTTGGTGGGCAAGACCTGATACGCCGAGCCCAGTTAGTCTTGATGAGAATAAGTCCTCGCTGGATCTCTTATTGGCAAGCTAGATCAGTGTTGGCAAACTTGATTCATCGTTGGTGGCAATGATTACAAGCAAATTAATGTGGTAGATGAAAATGAAGTCGTAAGCTTTGCTGGCTAAATCCTCACCGTAGAGATATGACGTTCTTGGTACTTAGACTAACCCTAACGTTCTACTAGACTTTCTTCGAGAGATCCTTCCTTAGAATTCATTTTGCATGAGCGAATTTGAGGTGAGAGGCCGACAGGCGCTTCTGGTTAAAATCCATTAGAAGAATAAACTTCATTTAAAAATTAAATGGCTCCGAGTAGAAGCTCTACAAGGTAGTTTTGTTAACCAAAACGCTGGTCCGAACATATCAGTCGTTATATACACATAATATGCCTGCGAGTTTTTGTCAAAGGAAAAGATGTAATTTGATCCCAGAATGCCCAAATGGATTCTTCTTCTTTGCTTTGTTCAGAGTGTCTATATGAAGATTGAAAGCCTATAATGGATTGTTTCTTCCTCATTGGAAGTATAAAAACCTTGCTTTGCTGGCTGTAATTCTTTAGGTGTATAATCTATCCTAAGAGGAAGTATAGAAAGCTTGTTTTGCTGGCTGTAATTCTTTAGGTGTATAGTCTATCCTAAGAATGGAATGGCTTAAACCAATGAGTAGTTCCGGTCAGCTGCTTAGTAAAATTCAAAAATGATTGATGGAAGATAGTTGCGACCCTTCTCAAAGAAGTCTGTGCGGTAATCCAATTGTAGTCGATTTCCTGATGATATAGAAGTTATTTAAAAACCTATCCTTTGCCACGAGTTGAGGACAGAGAATACTGTCCGAAGGTTGCTAAAAAATAAGCAGCTTGTGCCTGCTTGGCTGTGTAAGATAAACAATTCGTTGTAGTCTACCTTAAACATGATCTCTAGACTAAGATAGGTGGTGGACTAAGATAGGCGGTTGTTCGCCGTATTCATTTCTTACCCAAAATAGTTACCAATCACCAAAGGGTTCACCCCAGAATGCCCAGAATAGTTACTAGTCACCGAAGGTTTCACAGAGAGATCATTTCACCGAAGGTTTCACCGCATAATGCCCAGTATAGTTCATCGAGGGTTCACCGCATAACGCTAAAAAATTCTAGTGCAGAATGCCCAGAATCCTACCCTCCAAGGTCAAATTAAAGGCTAAACCTTCTACAAACTCCGAATATTAAAATCTTCTGGAAAACCGCCGCCATGGCATAAAACGTTCAAAATTTTGAAAGCATTTCAAATCTACTAAACAAACGCTAAAAACAAAGCAGGAGAGAGGAAAAAACGAAGAACTTCTAAGCATTCAAAGGGAAAGTAAGCAAAGGAAAAATACCGACCATTTGATAGAGAGGCCAATTCCTGAAAAATAAAAGGCGCTGACAATTGCTGTCTTGCTCCACCTTGTTTCTCCAGGAAGGAAATTTAACAGCGTGGGCAGATAGAGCAAACTTCCAATTTCTGCAGATCTTGGATAGCTAGATACAGGCCCTGGCCCTGGTTGGCAAATTCAAGAGATCCCTTGGAATTGGAATTAAAGAGAGGGCTTGCATGGAGAAATACGTTTAAGATAATCAATCAATACTGTGCTAGGCAACCTCCAATTAACAGCACTTGCCTGCACTATGCAGATGTGTATACATTCTGCATCCGGCACCCTTAAAATCGCGAAATTAAATATCGCTGGTTTGATTGGAGATAAAATTTGAATTTTTTTATAGCAATGTAAATCTATTTTAGTTTTTTCCAACTTTCAAATCACGGTTCAAAGATTAAAAAAAAAAAAATGATAGTAAGTATTGTTCAAAGATTAAAAATAATAATAATAAACATTGAGAGAAAATTTAATAATAATAATAAATATTGACAGAAAATTGTTTTGACCTGCGTTTTGTAATTTGATGTTTACCGAATGTATGGATGTTAAACTAGAACATGCACAGTATACAGGTGATAAGAGAAAGAGCTTACTTGTGCAGAGGAAGGCCATTACTAAAACGCTCTTGCTTTCACTAAGCTTGAACCAGTGTGAGAGAAAAAAGAACCTTTCATCTAGAGGAAAATGGAAAATATAGCATATGCATAAGAAATCTCTTACCAGAGCCCGAAAGAACATAAATCTAGATAGCTGTTAGAGATATTCTTTACCCTCCAAAGGAAAATCGAGTGTTGTAGCACACTGCAAAATAGAACAGTAAATTAGTTGTCTTTGATATTTCTGCCCATAGGATTTCTGGCACTATATATAAACTCTCGGGCTTCCTTCTTTTTCATGGATTTATTAGCAGCCTGTTGGATTTCTTGGCTCCCTCCCCTTCCTGCTTGTCAGCTCCAGTTATCGCTCAGAGCGGTGTAAAGAATGGTTCAAGATTTACCATTGCCTCTAGTTCTGCTATTGTCCATTTTAAATTCACGTTTTCGCCCCGTGCAACAGGGCTAATCATCAATTGAATTTTTGAACAAATCTGCTGTGGCTGCACGCATCCTCCAGGCTCCTTTGATTTCTTAAGTTTCTTAGCTTAAACCTTGAGTCAAATTATATAAACCGAAAAGCTTTAACGCTGTCCATTTTCAGATGTAGAGTTTCTGGCAAATTCATGGCAACATAGTTTTATCATAATGCAGATGTTCTTCCTCGTCTGTGGACCTAGATGACCTCAAAAGTGGCAACTAGGCTGTGCAATAAGCATAATAGAATGCCATGTTCAGTCCATTGTTGAAAAAAATGTTGATAGTCTAAGATTTGTTGGATTCTCTCCTCAGTATTTGAGCTCTCTCCGCAGTCTGTGCTCTGAGCTCGCAACGATTAAAAAGAAACAGGTGCTAATAAGATATACCGCTCATACTACGTGCTTACAACTGGCATATAACCTGGCAAACTAGCATCTGCATGCAAGACAAGGTTAATTGTTTATAACTTTTCCGACACAACGATTAAAAAGAAACAGGTGCCAACAAGATATACCGCTCATACTATGTGCTTACAGCTGCCATATAACCTGGCAAATTAGCGTGTGCATGCAAGACAAGGTTAATTGTTTATAACTTTTCCATTATGGATAGTGTAAGTGCATTGGTAGAATGCGCCCAACATTTTAGACGCTCAATAACAAAGGTAACTTCAATAGCCAAATGTAGCACATGCACGGAAGCATTGCTATTTGATTAGTGTTATGGCATGGATACACGACATGTGTTTACATTGGTTCAATCTGATTATATTCAATGGATACATTCATAGTTGTTTAAGTTGTTGCAATATTTATCCCCCTTTTTGTAGGTTGTCTATACCGATGGGTTTGGTTCAATTGTTAAAAATATACTTTTATCTGATACGGACATTGATTCGCTAGTTTTACTTGAATGCAACAGGGTTGTGGTCATTGTCTCTATGAGAAGTTTCATGGTAATCGCTGGACTTTGAAATGATTAGTGACAAATCATCATAGGATGAATGCCTAGACACTTTCTATGTTCCTAGGATGGATGCTTAGATCTCTTGTGGCCTCAATGCTACAAACTTCATCATTTGTGTCTTTGTTAAAACCAACGGTTGAAATTGTGGAGGGTGCCACTCCTCTTCTCGTGATTCAAATTTTGCGCTTTAACATAGGTTGTTGCTATAAGTATCGAGGGAAATTTTGGTTTTGAACTCGCTTATAATATGTATATGGGCGGTATCGATTTCTACTGTTTTATGTCGACCATGATTTCCTGTGTACAATTTATGAGTACTATTCAGCTTCGGTTTTAATGCTCTAGAGCAATTTTTTAAATGTACAATGTTTGATGGTTTGCACTGTTGGTTTTGTCGTTTCAGTTTCACCTATTGCAATTTAATAGTCACTTTGCGCAACATTTTTTATACTTTTGCGATAGGCTATATTATTGAACCGAAAGGGTTTATATAACCATAGTTTTAAAGCCCTGTATTTTGATTTTTAAGTTATTTGATGGCTAGTTTCCTCGCAATGCCATATACTTAAATATGCCTTGACAATATCTTTGACAACTATAAATAAATTTTAATTCAAAATTTAGAAAAAAGATAATGTTGAATACTCTAATCTTGCTTATACCGTCCCCAATTTAACATATGTTTGTTGGGAAAATCCCCTTCCTATGAGGTTGATGGATTTTGCCTTTGCATTGTTCGTCTTTTTCATTGCATGTAATTAAAAAATTCATTTCCATGTGTGAACAACTTATCAGAAAATTGATTATCATTTATCGCTTGGCTTGGAGGAATCTATAAGGATAGTCAATTGGGTGTAGATCGGGTAGTTGGGAGGAATGTTGTTGCTCTCCCCACCCAGGTTCAAATTACGCTTTGCGACACTTGCCCCTTAGGAGCCGATTTCGACTATGCAATCATTTTAATGCTAGTCAGACCTTAATTATTTGGAATAACAAGTGTTGATTATAATTTATGCCTTGGCTTGGTAGAATCTATAAAGGTAGCCAATTGAATGTGGCTTGGGTGGTTCGGAGGAATGTTGTTGTCCTCCCTAGCCGGGTTCAAATCTTGTTTTGTGGCATTAGCTCCTTGGGAGCTGACTTTGGCTATGCAATGATTTTAATGCTAGTCAGACTTTAATTTTCCGGAATAACAGGGCTTGGAAATTTCTTAGTAGATGTAGCCCTCTAGCAAATGGTGGGTCATCATTTTAAAAAAGGATATTACTTTGCATGTAACCATATAAATATTTTAGTCATACAAACATGGAGATATTTACTTTATTCAGAAAAAAGAAAAGAACCATGAGTCAACAACCTTGAACACAAAGCCTGCATATGTGCATTTGCTTGACAACATGAGGCCTCCAACCTTGATTCACAAATCCATTAGTAGTGAGTCATTGTTTTTTTTTTGGTGTAAAAATATCTCATGGATTTATAATATAACTCATAAAAACATCGAAAACCAATGTTGTACCTCAACATTGTTATTGTTTTCAATGACCTAAGCATAGATTAATGAAATGCAATGACAATAATAGTTGATCGACATCTACAATCATAACAACTGTTCGTAATTTTTGTTGAATATAATATTTTTATTAAAGGTGCATACGGATTAATATGCCACCCATTATTATGTTAAAGGAGAAAGCATTTATTTAGACAAAGGCATTGCAATAAGATTACTAAATTAAAACAAAGTAGAGAGAAGTAAAACTTTAAGTTCTCGTACTTATAAAACGAGGTAAAAAGAAGTGAAACTTTAAGTCTTCGCACTTATACACTAGCAATTGCTTCATAGGATGTGAAGAAACACTAGCATGAAAAATAAAATTAATAGAAAGTAAAGTAAACATGATAAAGCAAAAAAGCGAATAGTGAAAGAGATGCTATGACAAAAATAATAAAATGCAATGTCATGTATATTTATTAAAATTAAATTCTAGTTTCTTATATGAATGTTGCTACTTGATGGAATATAGCTCTGAAACACTCTCGATCTGGGGGCTGGTTGGAAAGTGAGAGCCTGCCCGTCTTGGTAACAATTGCATTTATATTGTAGGCATGATAAAGAATCTAATCTGGTAGGCAGAGTCAATATTTTATATTGGTGATAATAAAGATAAGAGGACTACTATGCTCTACTACATGGATTAAAGGACTATTTACCTATGTTGCAATCACAACACATGATGCTAGGAAAAGCTTGTTGGTTGGCATGATATCCACCTATAAAATGTTTGGTGGTTCGTAGCGATTTACTATTATACTAGGCATGCCCATGTATTGTCCATAAGAATAGCCGTCGCCAAACATATAGGTGATAACAAATTGATGCTATCACTGTTAATTGCTCAACATATGGTTCAAAGTGCTTACCAAAGACCTGTCCAGTAATCAAGTTTTATAAGTGAGCAAGTATACAAAGGGTGGTTAAGACACTAGGTTGTTTATATAGGTTAGAACATAAAGAAAGATATTCCCACAAGCAAAGGTAAATGTCGATGTTCTAAGTGGCCACCCCGACAAAATCTCTTGAAGTCCAGGTACACAGTGAATCAATCCAAGCAAGATAAACAAAGAAGATCTCTAAAGCCCGCTCGATATTACATATATAAATAGAAAGGTGTTCATAGATAAATAACATATACAAAAGTCCCAGATCTAAAGCGATGAGGCACGAAAGTGAGGAGCAGAGCTTTAAGTTAGTAAAGAGAATGAACAGGGTGTTTTTTTTACATGGACTGCCTCACCAAACTTAGTTATTAGTTTTCGTTCTTGGCTTTTATATACGTGTGTTCTTGAAATCATGGTTGTTTTCATTTAACGGATGCTTCTTTTGTACAACTTACTATGGCTATTTTTCCTTGGCCAAGTTGGTTCGGCCAAGCCTTGCCAATCTACAATTAAGTAATTAGAATCCATTAGACTGTTTAGAAATAGACCTACCCTTTCTTTTCATGCTTAAATCTCGTAGTTATCCACCTATTCTACCATACTCTCACTTACTGCTTTGATCCTAATTGATTGAGTCGCAATCCTTCTATGAAGTCAAGTGCTTATGGAATGCCTTTACCCACCTATAGAAGGGAGGCCTGGCACTTGTTCTCCCTATACCAATTTTGAATGAATCTTAGTAGTGACATATCCCTTCTTATGCCTTTTTTCGGAATCTTAGGAAAGACAGTTATGATCCCTTACCTTAGCCCTAGACACCTTATCATTGTCTACCATATGGCTTTTATTCTAGGGGCTTCGAAGGTCCATCTCAATCTTTTTATGCATACAGCATGAGGAAACTCTTGATCATCTCTTTGATCTTTGTCTTTTTGCGTTGAATCTTTGGGGCCAAGCTACCATGATTTTCCAACAAATCTCCAAAATTAAGAGTAACCTAAGCAAAAAAATCATAGGTTGGGGAGACATTGCCTTTCACACTAGTTATTTGAATCAAGACTGGCAACTATTCTCAGGCTTTCTTCTATGGGAGATCTAGCGCGAGAGGAATAACAAAATTTTCCAGAATCAGTACAAAGGGGAAGCAGTAGTTTGGGCAAAAGCTAAGCATCATATTTTTGAAACTTTGAAATGTTGACAAATGGTTTTAGTTCAGCATTGTACCACTTTGTGAAACAAGAAGCTCAGATTTTCAAAATCAAATTGCATTTACTTGAAAATTTAAATTGTTTACATAATGATACATCTTAAATTTGTTTCTTTTCCCATGCTCTGGCATCTAGTTTTATCATTTTGATTTAATATTAAGAATATATATTCTTATGTAATGTCCAAAATATATTTAAACATAGTAAGAAAAGCTAAATAATAATAGTATCGTAGCAGTAATATACAAGGATAAATAGGATAATCATAATACATAAGTATGTTATTAAAAAGACATGCCTTTGTATCAAACGTGAACAACATTTTTGTTTTTTTTTACTTTAATAGTCAATGTTATTTGATTTCAAAGAGTCTCATATGCTTCTACAAGAGTCTCATTGAGCTTTGTGTCCATCTTTTTATTTCTTTTGTACTTTACCCTCTTAGGCATTGTCCCTATTACTTAGCAACAGTGGCATCAAAACTCCCGCGAGTTATGCCTTTGAGGATTCAACAAAAATCCAGATGGAAGTGAGTTATGGCTTTGACATCAAGTAAAGCCTAATCAGATTTGAATTTGCCTAAGTTATAACAAATTTTTGCCATAGTTACCAAATTTAATTTTTACTTCCAATTACTTATCATAAAGGAAATAGTTTCTATATATAAGCATATTTTTTTGTTTTATTTTGTAAGACGTTAGTTAGAAATCTTTAAAAAATGTTAGAATCACATATATTGGTTGTGGAAATTGCAAAGTTTAGGTGCTATAGAGGTATTCATGTGTGCTGAACAACGATATATATATTTGCAATACCATACATTCATGACATTGAGAATATCCACATAGTTATAACATTATTTAATAGCCATTGTTTAATTCACATTGTCTATTTTTCAAAGCTTTTTCATCAAGGTCTCATATAGTTTTCTTAGACATGAGTTTTGAACTATAGCATCAAAACTTTTTTGTGCTAAACAATTCATTTCTTTTTTTCTGTCATATAAACCGCTACATTGTTTAATCTTCTAAATTTTGGCTTAGCAAAATTATAGTTTCCAATATTTTGCTTTGCAAAAAATAAAAATATACTTTGATTTCACCTTTCAAAGATCGTTTTAAACTAGGCTTATCCAATAAGTATATTATGTAAGATGATGTACATGTGCCCTAGCTTATATTTTATCGGCTGTATGGAAACATTGCAGGAAAGCTTTTTCTATTTTGTGCTCATTTGCAGACTTGCTTCGCACCATCTTTATCAATCATAGCTAGCAAATCCAGAACTCAACCTTCTGAGGAATAGGTATTTTCCTCGTTCCCTATGTTTCTTCAATTCGATTCATTGCAAAGCACACGTGATTTTGCTTGTGAAATGCATGTGAATGGAAACATGGATATGATTCATGAATAGAGTTTCTAAACTTATATTGATTCTTTTAAGAGCAAATGGATTTAGTGTCTGGTCTCGGCAACTTGGCATAATTGTATTAGTATGATTAAAAGTTTGAAGGTTTAGTTATAGTTATAAATGTTCTTTTTAATTACTATATATATAATAACAATAAACTAGTTAATGTTGTGCACATTAAGACTTTTTGCATTGATATCAAATCTTGGATATTTAATAATTTCAACTTAGCAATCGACATGCCATTTTTTCCTATTCTACTAGGAGGGCAAAATACATTTCATTTGAAATTTTTTTGTTGAGAATATGTTCTTTCCTTTGCTTTGGTTATTTGCAATAACAACAACAATTTACAATGTTTATAACATCATGGTTTGAAAAAAAACCATGCCCTTTGCTTGTTTTCTTTTCCTTAGGATCTGCTTCTCTTCACTTGCTTGCAGGTTTTCCTATATAAACAACTAGGGGCATAGAAAAAGAACAACAAAGAAAGGCAAAAAAATATATGTTATTGCAAATGTATTTGTAGGAAATATGGGAAAAGACAAAAGTAAAAGCGACTATGTTTTAAGAGCAAATGGTCTTGGCATCAAATATTCTAATTGGCAACAAATTGATGAGGCTTTGGCTACAAGCAATCTGTTTCGACTAGACAATTTCCACTATGAGCCAGGAAATTGCCTATTTGATGCACTTGCAGTATTATTGCATTTTCGATATACATCAATATAGATAAGGGAAGGGATTGTGAATCATTTCCGTGTTTGTCTAGATCAAAAAGATTCCTCTGCATTGTTATCAATGCGCACAGAATTGACAGTTGACTACTTGTTAGAATTGCATAGCATAGGAAATGTCGATGAATATCTCAATCGCATGTCGCAATCTGCCTCGCAACCAAATGATCAAAGTGTATATGGACTATGGGGTGATATATTTTGCATCAAGTGGTTTTCAAAATGGTTGAATGTTCCAGTCGTTGTTTGGTCATTAACAAAAGGAACAAAATACCTTCATTTCAATTCTGGGGGATTTGAATATTGCTACAATATATTGTTCCATGACCACACACCAGCTTCTGGCCACTTCGAACCATTGTTGTCATATGAAACAATGCAAGCCAAAAGACAAGTGACTGATATGCTTTCTCAAAGCGCGTATGTAGATCAATGTGTATATAACGAAGTTGAAACGTCATTTCAACTTCGAGGCAATTGCCATGACTCTTTGTTTGAATCAATCTCCAAATTAACATTGTTTGATGATGGACAAAGTGTTAGAAAAGCAATTGCGCAAACTTTTTGTAACTCTATTGCTTCAAACGATATTAGAGCAATACAATGCTTGGACATATATCTTGATAAAAACACATTAGCAAATACATCTCTTGTTTCTGGATGGAAAACCTATATTGTCCATTTGGCAGAGCCATATATCATTGGTCACATAGAAGGAGATCGATTTGCTCTTCAATGGTTATGTGAGTTGCTAGACACTAACATACATCTATGGAGCAATAATTTGCAAGAAAATATTGTCGTATTCCATGCAACAAATAGATCGTCGAAAGTTCTATGCCTGATGCAACATGTAATAGATAAAATGCATTCGCATTTCCAACCCTTGTTACAAGAACACTATGAAAATAAAATGCCCTATCCGCTCAATTGCAAGAGAAATACTTCTACTGCAATTGCAATGGATAATTTTGAAAAGAGCAAACAGACAATAGCAAAAGAAAACATTGTAGAGAAGAACATTGACAAGGGATCCTTGAATGAACCAATATACATAGATGCAATTAAAGCAAAGAGACAAAAACAAAAGATAACAAACATAGAAAAAAATAGTTGTTGCATTGCTGAGCAATTTTCAAAAACCAAAACCAGCATACAGACATGCATTGATGGCAATACGCAAAAAAACTTGCGCTTGTTGAAACACAATCTGCGCAGACAAGGAATGGACATTTGTCAAAAGCAAAAAGAATGTGCAAAGGCAAAGAAAATAGTTGTTACATACTTAAAAGTTATTCAAGACACACCTATCCATGCATGTTCTGTTTGTAAGCAACTGCATTTTAAAAAAGACATTTGTTGTATGAACAAGACAATTAAATTAGCCTTTGAAACTCTAGCAAATATAGAAGCTGTGACATGCCCAATGCTACTTGTTCAAATTTGTAGACCTTGCAAGAAAGCAATTGCTAATGGGAAATTGCCTACGTTTACATCGCCTACACGAATCTGCCGCAATAACATATTGCCATCTGTAGCTATACTGACTCCTTTGGAAGGACGATTGGTGTCACCAAGAATAGCCTTTGCACAGATAAGACAACTTGGTTATAAAAGAGCACAAATTGGGCTAACTGGCTCAATTATCAATGTGCCTGCAAACTTGGATAAAGTTCAAATAGCATTGCCTAGAAGTCTAGATGAAAATTTGACCGTTGCAGTTATGCTAAAATGAAAATTGGAATACAAAAACGCATGTCTATCTGGAAATATTCGGCCAAAGATCATTATGACTGCGCTAAGTGATTTATGCAAAACCGAACTTTATAAAATTGAAGGCATTATAATCAATACTAGTTGGGAAAAAGTATTTAATGAAACAACCAAACAAGAATCAAATACTCAACAAGCAACGAAACAAGTAGATGATGATGAAAATGAAGTAGACATAGAGCCAATATCAGAAACATTGATACATGGATATGGAGAAACACATCTAGTAGATGATTTAGACAACAAAATCATAGAAATTGCACCTTCCGAGAGCTTCCGACCATTGAGCATTTTTCAAGACAAATACTTTGAAGAGCTAAACTTTCCTACACTTTTCTACGGATTCAATCGACCCAATGAAATTTTTGATCGCTTTTCTTATCAACAAGTATCACAGTGGGAGCTACAACATGAAAGTACAGACTTTGAAACACATGGCACGAACATTTTCTTCAAAGCAATTAAAGTCATAATAAAGCAACTAAAAAACACTGCTTGGATATCAATTCGCATGGGAGAGTTAAAGGACAAAAAATTATTGGCAAAAGATGTCAAGTCAAAAGACAATCTTGTAAAAATACTCCAATCTTCGATTGGGTATCGTACATTGAAAGCAATCAGAACATCACCTGATTACTTTGAAAATATGAAAAAAGATCTGTTCGCAATGATTCGACAGCTTGGTCCTCCTACGTTCTTTTTAACCTTTACAAGTGTTGAACACCTTTGGGCACCTTTATGCAATGCATTGAAACAAATTGAGGAAAAACATTTGGGAAACTTGCAAGACAGTGCGTTGGAAGAAAATATTGACACGTTAATAAGAAGACATCCAGTGCTTTGTACTCGCTACTATAGACACAAAATAGCAGCACTAAAGTCCCTTATGTTAAAAAACAACACATTATTTGAAAAAATACAAGATTTTTTCTTCACGACCGAATTTCAACAAAGAGGAAATGAGCATGAACATGGACTAATTTGGATTCAAAATGCACCTGTCTATGGAAAAAACTCAAACGAGGAGATTACTACTTTTGTTGATCGTTATATATCCACAGACTCGTCTTTACTTGATCAAAATCTTATTCAAATTCAAACACATCGTCACACAAAAACATGTAGAAAACATCGACATTCCACATGTAGATTCAATTTCCCATTGCCTCCTATGGATAATACCATCATTCTAGAGCCACTGGAAAATGCTTCAAATGATCTCATTCAAAAAGCAAAAAAAGCATTCGCTCTTGTTGAACATAAAGAATATTCTAAAAACACGTCATTTGCACAATTGCTTCTAGAACTAGGCTTAGCCAAAGATGAATACATTTTGTTGTTGCGGTCTTTGCTTTCTCGTTCTACACTAATACTAAAAAGAGATGCTGCTGACATTTGGATCAATTCATTTGCAAAAGCGATACCAGAGTTATGGCAAGCAAATACATATGCACAATATATCTTAAATGCTTACGCTACAGCAACATATGTAAGCTCTTACATCACCAAATTTGATAGATCCATGACAAATGCATTCAAAAAGATCAAAGAACAATGTCTTATTGAGAATGATGGAAAGATTGAAACGATACGTAAGCTTGGAAATGCGCTTCTGAACATGCAACAAATGTCTACTAGACAAGCAGTACATATCATACTCTCGTTACCTCTACATTCATCCTCCAGGAAGACTATTTTCATTAACACTGCTCCAGACGACAAAAAAATAGTTGTCTTGAAAAAACCATCACTTTTGGAAAAAGAACCAGATGACTCTGACGACATTATTTGTCCATCAATTTTGTACAAATACATTGCACGCCCTGTTGAGCTTGAAAACATTTCCTTGGCAGAATATGCATCTTTCTATTCTTGTATACACTCAATTACAAGAAAAAGAAATAGACCATGTATCATACGATCTATTCGCTACAACAAACAAAAAGACCCTGAAAATTTCTCTCGAGAAAAGATCATGCTTTTTATGCCATATAGAGACAATTGCAACCTGCTAAAGAGCAATTTCAAAACATGGTCTGATGCACATGCCACATTCAAAGAACAAATAGACATTGTAGAACAAAAGTTCATGGCATCAACAACGACAAAGTGGGGTGACCTTGATAATGTCGTCGAAACAATTGAATTGCAAGACATAACTATGCCTCCTCTAACAACAGACAAAACAACAAGTATGTCTGGATTAGAACAATATGACATTCAACATGATCTAATCCGCAAAACTATGCCCAGTGCACCAAAACCTGGGATTGCGTGCAACTTGACAGAAAAGCCATTTCTTTTGGGCATGCATGAATACCATGCAATTCGAAGAAACCTAAATACTCAACAACAACAATTGTGAAAGAAGTTATTGCAAGGAAAAAAAACAATCCCCTCACTCCAATTCGCTTGTTCCTGACAGGAGGCGCAAGAACAGGTAAAACTTACACCGCAAAAGCAATCTATGATGGTCTTCTACATTACTATGACAAAGAAATTGGTAGTGATCCTTTAAAGAAAAAAAGGTCTTATAGTTGCATTTACTGGAAAAGCAGCATATAATGCAGGTGGCATTACAGTCCACTCTGCCTTCAGACTGCCATTAAGTTCAAACATGCTTCCACTAAATTCAAACACCCTAGATCTTCTGACAAAAGATTATGAACAACTTCGAGTATTGTTGATTGATGAAGTGTCTTTAATAGGGTCTCGAATGCTATACATCATTGACAAACAACTATGTGAAATCATGCACACACCAACCAAAGCATTTGGAAACCTTGATGTCATATTCTGTGGTGATTTGTGTCAAGCACAACCAGTTCATGATTCTTGGATTTTTGAACAACCAAGGTTCCAACAGCAGACATTTCCTTACACATTTTGGTTTGATGTCATAAAATGCTATGAACTTACAACAATTGCACGTCAAAGAGATCAAACATTCATATCGATTTTGAATAGAATTAGAACATGCTCTCAAACATTGGATGACATAGATTACTTAAACCAACATTGCTACAAACAACCACCAGCAGATGCAACATTTCCTTATCGTTTCCATAGTAATAAGGATGTTCAACAACATAACTCAAAAATGTTATCAGCTATGCAAATATAAACATTCACACTTGTAGCACATGATAGCAAAATTGATTTAATTGAAAAAAATGACCATAGACAAAAGACATTGCAACTTCCCTCTACGATAGTAGTAAAAAAGGATATGCTTATTGAACTAATTGGAGGCAACTAATCAACTGAGGATGGATTGGTTAATGGTGCAGAAGGTGTGTTTAAACACTATACACAAACAAACCATGATATTGTTTGGATTGAGTTTGCAGATCCAAAAGTTGGAGACAAGCAACGTGCAACTATGCAACATCTTTATACACCTTCCGTAAAGTCCAATTGGACACCAATCAAAAGGATTGTGATACAAACAAGAGTTGAAAATAAAATCAATGTTATGCGAGCACAATTCCCAATTCAGTTGGCATGTGCAAGGACAATTCATAGAGCACAAGGATTGACAATGAACAGATTGGCATTTGACCCAAAAGGAATTAAGAGACATGGCCTTGTTTACACTGCGCTCTCGTGTGTCAGAGATATCGATTGTCTTTATCTTTTAAACAAGTTGGAACAAGGAAATTTTATAGCTTGTCCAAAAGTCACCACTGAAATAGATAGATTAAAAACACATGCATGTTTGCAATTTGAATATGGTCTGCATTCAATGCCAAACGCCAGACAATTAATCATTTCATCACTGAACACATGCAGCTTGCTTTTGCACTATGACGATGTTCTAAATGATAATGAACTTATGCAAGCAGACATTCTATGTTTGCAAGAAACTCACATGCACACACTTAGCAAAGAAACAACAATGATAGACAAATACAATTTCTTCTCAGCATTTTCAATGCATGGAATCCTTACATTGATTAAAAAAAACATTGCCATTATCGACTCTAAAAACTATACAAAAAACTCCACTGAAGCAATTTGCGTAGATCTAGAATTAGGTTGCAGTGTATTAAAAGTAGTGAACATTTACAATAGACCGTGTGGTGTGCTTGATGATCTCTTTCATATATTGAGTTGCATTTTGTCAAGTTGCACACCAACCACTCAAATCCTGGTGGCTGGTGACCTGAACATTGACATGTTGCAAGAAACGACATCGAAAAGAAAACTGCAATTGTTTATGCAAATGAATGGCTTGACACTAAAAACAACAAAGGCAACAACAAACATCGGTTCAATGCTTGATCACTTTTGGACAAATCTAAAACACAGAGATATTGTTTTCAATATCTCAGATGCTTATTGGACTGATCACTATTCAACATTCCTATCGATCTTTGATAAAAATGCATAGTCTATTCAATTTTGCATTATCTAATTTTATTGTCTTCCTATCTATGAACGGATTCATGATAGCATATTTGCACAAAATCAAAAGCAGGTACTATTCTTTCCCCTGCAACCTTCATGCACTTTAAACTACAGCAATTTGGTTTTTTCCTATTCATAGTGAGCTAGGTTTAGATCAGCTTTGGGCATCTGCAACATTGATGTCATAGCTATGAGTTTAAATTTTGTTGAACTTTCTCATATTTTTATAATATATTTTGTGATGTCAAATTTTGATTATTTTTTGTTGTTGAAAGTTGTTTACGCTTTATTTTGTCCACAATTCAGATCTAAAAAATTAGCAATTATGCCACGACATATGTAGACACTCTTTATAAAAAATATGCACATGCTATCTCCATTTTATAATAATGCAGACCATATATAGGCTACATAAAACGTTTTAATAACAAATTCTTATGTTCAAAATAATTTTAGATGAAAATTTGTTCAATATCTGGCTGTAAATAGTTTTCAGCGGTTGTTTAATTGAAATTCTTGACACTACATAGACTTTGCGCTATGCATATGTCGAAAATCCAGTCAAAGAATTATAGACATTTGTTTTTTTTTGTTTCTTTGTTTTTATGCTGTCTATTTTTCCCCATATTTCCCATCTGTTATAATCTCTTCTACTCTTTACACTAATTAACAATCTTGGTTACATTTGATTTGCTTAATGCTTCTCGCATGTGCAGCTTTTGAAACTCAAATCCAAAACTGCAAAATAATGGAAGATAGTTCCTTGCCTATGCACAACACAGCAAAAACAATATCGGCACCAAACAGCCCGGCAATGGGAACAACATCAACTACTAAAAGTCCAAAAAGGTATGCAATTATTTTGGTTCTAGTTGCTTTTTACATCATTTTTAACACATGAAACTTCTCCATCTTCTTTTATGATTTTCTAGCACAGAAAACAACAGAATATAACTATTGCATTGACAACTATTTTTTCATTCTCAAACTTGATCCAAGTTTCAACTTTTCTGCTATTGATTGCTGATAATTTTCTCCCTGGGCTTCTTCTCTAACTATAACAATAGCAGGTTCAAAGAAACACCTTTAGAAGCAGCTACTATTATAGAGCTATGCACAATAACACCGAAAATTGTTTTTGAAGGAGACATCTTGGCTGTATATGGGCCCGCACAGAACAAAATCCAAACTTCTCCTGTAAAGGCACAAATACTGCATGTAGACTTTATTGATAGAGATGGGCTAATGACAATCACTGCTGGGATAAGTGACAACTTGATCAAACGTTTTGGTAGCTATTTCTCAACCAGCAAAAGTCTAAGAATCACTCGATTTGGCCTCAAGAAAAAAGGCCAATATGATAGAGGCGATGCTAAGTATTCAATAGTCATATTCCCACATACAATAATTCAGACAATTGATCGAGTTTGCAAAATGAGAAAGCTAGCTCCAGATATGACAATTTCTGATTTGTTGTCATCGAATGACTCCTACTATGTTGGCTCTGTCGCAACAATCGTTGTTGCAGGTGAATACAACAACAAGCAATTCGACTTGTATATCAAAGACGGTGGAACGACAAACGACCATGCAACAGTAAATATGCCATTTGCATAGCTACTGTTCTTTTGAAATTGTTGTTTTTAAAAGCTAAATAAAATTCCCACTCTTTTATATAGACAAGAAAATAGGAAAAAAACAAACACAAATAGCTTTAACGATTTCTAATTGCAACCTATGCTCATTGACTGCTGTCTTCTACTATTGCAGTTACAGGTCGGTGAAGGCTTCAAAGAACTGCTCTTGCAAATTCAAGAACAACTTGCATCTGATAATTCTCCATTCTATCTGTTTAAAAACATTGTCCGAAATGACACTAAAGGAAGCCATATGCTCCGGACCTGTGCAGCTACCTTTATTGAACCTCTTAATGATGATTATGCAATTCAAAATTTGTTGCCAATCATTGATTCAAAGACACAGGTACGTTGAAAAGTTGCTCCTTTCTCATTTCATGGACAAAGAAAAACAGAAACACAATCTACTTTGGTGCAAAATAGTTTCATTGCTTAACACCTTCTTCTGTTTTCTCGTCTCTTGTTCATTGTCTAGTAGCATTGACTTTGTTAACTATAATAGGCTTGAGTTAAAAACTTCTCTAAATTCTTGTGGTCTCTTGGGAGTATTATCATCAAAACTGGTATAGATTTTGCAAAGAAACTGATATAGGATTTCCTTTTGACTGTATAACTAGCCACAAATTTATTTTGATTTCATTGTCCAGTTTTACAACACATTTGTTATGCAAATTTTGAAACCCCAACCAACCTTTTCATCCTATAAAAAACAAGCAATATCTACTTTAGTTTCCACTAGTTAAATCTATATAAACTTACTTAAATAACTATTATTTAACTACCAAAAGTGCATCCAATTAATCCACGTTATTTACATCATCTAAAACTATAAATGCCAAATAAGATGACAGTAGCATGACTAGTTTTTTGTGATCGGAAGATAGATCCACGACGCTTAGATTGCCACGAGACAGGTTTTATATTTGTTTAACTCCTCAAAATTGCATTTGCAGCAGCATTGGAGATTTGGATATTTTGCTTTTCGTAAAAACTGCATTGTGTGTCTATACTCTCAATGTCTGCAGGAAAATTATGAGAATACAACATTGCATGTCAATTAAATGAAAATTCTCTTTGCCTATACAATATTTATTGCAAACTGGGAAAGTACAATTTATTCTCTTCCTAGGAGTGCTTCAGAACACTGTTTGCATTGCAACAAATTTTAAATTCAAGCCTATAACTCTGTTCACAACATTCTTATTCATCAGTTTGCAAGAATTGTTTTTGCAATGTCTCTTTGCTTTCACCCTTTTGGCTAATGACAGTTAGCCAATGGCTACATTGCCCATTAACATTGTAATTAGTCATAGTGCTTTGAATCTAAATTTAATTATTGTTTAAATAAAAAGAAATACTGACATAATTCTATGTAAAAATATGCTGATATTATATGCATTTTCTATGGTCATTTGTCATGTGACTTTGACAGATACACGGAATACTCAGAGCAAGAAATTCATTTGCACCTCCGTATCGATGCATTTGTGCTCAATGTAAACAGCCACTGATTCAGAGCTGTGTGGTCTGTGCATTTTGCAAAAAAGAAATGCAAATTATATATGAGCATAATCTGGAATGCAATTTGGACACAAATGATGGGCTGATAGAATGCACACTGCGCAACCCACAACTAAAAGAATATTGTCCAGAAGTAGCAAATATTTCATTTGAAGAATACTCAAAAAAACATATCGTCAACAGTTTTCAATCTTCGAAAGTTTGCCCAGCAAGGACTATTTACATTGGCCCTGGATAACAGAATCATCAACATGAAAAGAAATTGACTTCCAGGTACACAAATCTATTTTCTGTTCTAAAAAGTTCAAGTTTCTAAAAAGTGAAATTAAGTGTATTTAACTATTAAATTCGTTCATGACAAACAATTGACTCATCAAGTTTCATCACTGTTTCTGCACTTAAGTGTCTAAGATCTTCCTAAATCACTATGTAAAATCTTAGTAAGATCTTTTTAGATCTCTAAGATGGAATTCCTAATTCCATCTTAGTGATCTAAAAAGATCTTACTTAGTGATCTATAAAAATCTTAGACACTTAAGAATAATAAAAGCTATTTTTATGCCAAATAAAAGTCAACCAGAAATAATGAAGTGTATATTATTGAAATCATGATATATTCTGCTTGCTAAATAAATTCACCATTGTAGGCATCTAGAAAGATCTTAGACACTTATCAATAGCAAAAAGCCATCCTTTATGAAATTAGTTATTGATATAGCAGTGAAAACCACATTTTATGACAATAAAAGTCATGTTGTAATATTAGTGTGTAATATGTCAAACATATCCAGGCCACTGTGTTGTTTTGTCATGTTATCAAATTGAAGTTTATGTCAGTGAAAGTTAGGTTGCAATACTAATGTGTAATATGTCAAATAGATTCGGGCCACTATGTTCTTTTGTCATGTTATCAGATTGAAGTTTGCATTGTCTAATCTTTTCAGCAATTTGAATATGACCCTGGAATTTGAAATACATTTAAACAATAAGTATCATGACCAATATACCATTGTCGCAGTACTTTGAATTTATGGATTCCTAGATTCTAGATCATTATAATTCATTTATGGGTTTCGATGAAATAGCATGTATTCATATAGTCTAATCATAATCATTGACAATTACAATACTACAAAGAATATTACCGGCCTCTGCAAACTATGTTTTGAAAATTGTATTCAATTGCACTAGCTACAAACACAAACACTTTGCCATTTCTTCAGTTTACATTGATAGTTTGCAGCTTCAAAACATTTGGTATATGTCTAGTTTAACATATAATCATTTTTCAATTTATGAACTTTTCCTAATTAGTTTTTGCTTAAACAATTTTCACAAAGTTTTGCTTCACGTTTGACTTTGATTATCTGTTGCAAAGTTCGAAAGTCTAATGATAGAATGGCATGATTTAAATAGTGTCGATTTAAATACAAACATTTGATGAAATGCTAGTTTCAGTAGCTTAATACTCTAATTATTGATAAAAGCTGTATTGCTAAATAATTTCATGTAATTTATTACACAACCTAGTAGAATAATTTGTTATTCTTCATAGGATTTTTCCTCTTGCTAAATTGTTCCTACAGATCTATTGCTTTGAAACTCCGCGATTTGAGATAAACTATAAGTAATTCCAATATTATAGTCCAAATAGTATCTAGTCTTTAGAAATAGTTGCAGTCTTGCTACTTTTCCCAATTATTCTGACTACAGTTTGAATGCTATTGGCAGGTGCAACAACAATTAAAAACTAACACAATGGCACTGGGACTACAATCAATACAAGAGTTGATATTACATAGCTTTTTTGCAACAAAAAATAAAATGAAAAGATCCATTTCCTCATGCAAAAGCACAACTACAGTCTGGTGCACTTATTGTCTTTTTTTGTCCTCTGGTTTATTGACAGAACTCAGCCTGTTGGGATTATTCCTTTTTTGTCCTCTGCTTTATTAACAGAACTATCGAAGAGTTGTTTTTCCTGCTCATGTAATGGCTTTAGACAACATAAAAAATACACTAGAACTTTCGCTGCTTAACATTTCCATAGTTTTTTGTCATTTGCTAAGTAGACAAATATACTTGCCACAGATTTACATATATAATATAATATTTGCTACATGGCAATATGTTCCTTTCTTTTGCAAATTAAATATGTTTCTCCCTATCATGATCTGTTCATTATTATTATGTCCCCGAAAGGAATTATATATATATCATGCAAACCCTATTAATTTGTACCTAGGATTATAAGTTTTCCCTGTGTTTCTTTCTACCATAATCTGTTCATTATTATTATGTCCCCGAAAGGAATTATATATATATCATGCAAACCTATTAATTTGTATCTAACATTATAAATTTTCCCTCCACTCTATAGTTCTCAGTTATTTGTATATAGTTTAAAAAAAATTAATTATATAAATCCTTGAAACAATGCTAATTTGTTAAGTTTTTATTGGATGTCAGCTGTAACATCAACCTCAATAACCCCTTCCTGTTTCGACGGCCAAAGCTGTGTCATAGATTATTAATGCCTATTTAAAATTTATTTAAAAATGCATTTATCTCTGACACCAACCTGGGATTTTGTGCCCCAACGACAGGCGGTGAGGTGACGTCAACATTCAGCCATGTAGCGGGGGTTCTGACAAACAGGTTTCATTCATGCAACAAGGGTTCTAACAAACTGGTGCACATCTAATTAAATTCTTTATTGTGTCTTGTCTATTGTATTGAATACCTATTGTAAATTTAATGTAATTGTGGGATAGTTGAGTATATGGCCTCCGGTCATGTTACTCCAGCTCATGGTGCATTGAATGCAATTTAAAACCAGCTTATTCTGCAGATCCCACAGATCATTCAGATTGGTTTGCTTCCACCACTTGCTAATGAGACTCCATCCTACGTTGATTCTGCTTGACAAATCTCGTGGCTCTACATTGCTTAACTGCAATCTAATTTTATTTAAGTGGAATCTAATGTTGAGAAATATGCCATCATTTATTCCCTCTATTGGCCAAAGGGTACTCTGCATGTTGGATAGTCAATACTACTGGGTAGCATTCTGGCATATCCTGGCTATAAGAAAAGATCATGTATGGTCCTCGTTGAGTTTATGCACCTAACCTTCTTCGAACAGATTAGTCACAGGTCTCATGGGATCCGCTTATGAATCGCATGCAATGCTAATAGAACTATTAATGCGATAAGCATAAATATTTCACTCGATACCATTGACAGATCCGCCAGTTATTTGCATATTGCAATAAGTGTGTATAACCCTAGTCCATCCCTCCACGAATACGTACTGCAGCATTAGAGTTTTTAAAGCACCAAAACCCAAGGGGATATAACATCAACAACGAATATTTTCACATTATAGCACAACTACTTACGAGGTACTGAATACATTAATATCACATTTATTATTCCTTCCTACGATGAAGTCTAGGTAGCAGAATTTCCAACTTATTTGATAGCACAGCTCGGCATTGCGAAGACACTCACCATTTTTCATCATAGGTTGCAAGCCACATTAGTCACCACCTAGATATTCCGCTTAGGGAAGCCGGTAGCAGAGTTAATACTATGACGGGAACCCTTGCCCGCCAGCATTGAAAGATAAACAATGTACTTTTAGTGCAACTTCTTAGCAGTAGACATGCGACTGAGTTCAAATGTGAGTGGCATGATTAATGCTTGGAATTGCGATAAAAAATCACTTGACTTAACAAATAGCACAGTGTAGCAGTCGCATACCTCCAACTTTACAAATAAAAAGCATAATAACAAAATTCATAAACTCCATTTCTGTGAATACTGAATAGTGGAGCAAATTCTAAGTTCTGTATTCGATTCTAGTAGCAACCCAGTCGCTTGTCTCCGGTTGTAGCATATCAATTCATTAATTATATTTCTGCCATTTAAAAGGAGCAATAAACTCCACGACTACTAACTACATTGCCATGTTCTTTTATTAATTTGCTTAGTCTCACAACAGGGACTGCGTCAACTAACGCATAACAACCCTTGTTACTGTTTCTAATCAATTGAACACAATAGATTGTGTGGTCCTGAAACCACTACAATAAATGCAGATATCCTGAGTAAATGAATGAATAAGCCTTCTGTTGACTGCCATTATTTGTTTCGGATGCTCAATTTCAATGTTTTCCCCTTTCGTTGCAGAGGCATACTCAACGTTTGATATTGTGGATTTTCTCATGAATGTAGCTAGCATTGATGTGTGGCCCTGCTATACCTTGATCTGTCAACTATACCTCGGCCACTGCAATGATTAACGCTGAATAGTGGAGCAAATTCTAAGTCCTGTATTCGATTCTAGTAGCAACCCAGTCACTTGTCTCCAATTGTAGCATATCAATTCATTCATTATATTTTTTCCATTTAAAAGCAGCAATAAACTCCACCACTACTAACTACATTGCCATGTTCTTTTATTAATTTGCTTAGTCTCACAACAGGGACTACGTCAACTAACGCATAAGAGCCCTTGTTACTGTTTCTAATCAATTGAACACAATAGATTGTGTGATCCTGAAACCACTGGAATAAATGCGGATGTCCTGAGTAAATGGATGAATAAGCCTTCTGTTGACTGTCATTATTTGTTTCGGATGCTCAATTTCAATGTTTTCCCCTTTCGTTGCAGAGGCATACTCAACATTTGATATTGTGGATTTTCTCATGAATGTAGCTAGCATTGATGTGTGGCCCCGCTATACCTTGATCTGTCAACTATACCTCGGCCACTGCAATGATTAATATAGTGTTAACTGAACTTGAGTTAAAACTCTCTCAACTACATCATCGGTGACGTTCCAAAGCTATAGTTCATTGATAGTTCGAGTATATGTTTAGTTAATCGAACACTAATTACATTTTCAATTTTGACAGCGATCTTTTATCATTTAGCTGGAAAATGAAGCAATCTCTTACTCAACATAGGTTGAAGTAATGCGCTAACTTATTTATTATTTTTGCCTGAGGTAACTTATTTATTATTATTATAGTTCCCTATTTGGCCTGTGGAACTCATGATAATTTATTGTGCATAGGGTTCCTGCAAGCTGGTAGTCATTTTGTTGAAGAACGTAATTTATTGCATTAAAATCGGTCTCGCTCGCTGTCAATTTAAAGAGATGTGAGCAATATTTTTTAATAATCTCAATGGTGACATTAAACCTGTATCAATATGAACATGCAACATTCTTTAAATACACTCTCGTGGTTGCTCATCTTTTTTGCAACAAACTACTGGAACCAACCACAATATCTATGATCTGGTAAATAAAAAATCTTGGTGGCATCCGTTTGTGCTAATTTGTGACATCTTTCTTTGTGAGAATGTCATGGCAAAGAGGGTATGCTATACTTCTTCATGTAATGGTATCCATAACATTTTGTTAACATGTTGACACAAGTATGCAAACGATATTCCCATGGTTTAGTAATGATCTTCCTCTTTAAACCCAACAATCGAAAGGATATTTAATATCCCTCAATAATCTAGTGTTCAACAGATGCAATGCTATGCAAATATCCTTCTTTTAGTACAAATGCAAGCTGCATCACAAATTTATTGACAATCATTATAATTCAATTTATGCCTTTAAATGTTCATTACTTGATGCATAAATCCAAAAAAATGCGTGGAGACAAAATATATATATTAATGACAAAATATACATTTTTATGTCCCCGAAGGGGATCATATAT
This sequence comes from Larix kaempferi, assembly GCA_027924585.1. Classification (NCBI taxonomy): domain Eukaryota; kingdom Viridiplantae; phylum Streptophyta; class Pinopsida; order Pinales; family Pinaceae; genus Larix; species Larix kaempferi. Next base: position 18,026,572 of record BSBM01000205.1, read on the forward strand.
ATATCATGCAAACCCTATTAATTTGCACCTAGGCCTATAAATTTTTCCTCCACTCTATAGTTTTTCGTCATTTGTATATAGTTAAAAAAAAAATTATTTTTATAATTTTTTGAAATAGAGCTAATTTGTTAGATTTTGATTGGAGGAGAGCTGATGACGCCAGCCTTGATACCCGCTTCCTGTTTTGGTGGCGAGAGGTGCGTCATTCGTTATTATGACCTTATTATTGTTATTGTTAGCGCGAAATTCTTGCATCTATGCAGTTAAGCCTTATTATGTATCGAATCAAGCTCCTTGTTTAATATAGTTGCAACCGAATACAACCATGATTTGATTGATCAGTACCCAATTGATGTGAGGATATGAGTTTTTAAATTTATTTCCCTTGGATTCCAAGCAACCTACTGCCCAGGATTTGCTTTTTGCTTTTCTCAGATTCAAGTTATGTGAAATAAATTTTCCAATTTTTGTGTCCTTGGAAATGCATAGGCTATCAGAATTCCATGTCTTTCTATTGATTTCCCTTAATGCTCCCGAGTCCTGAAAACTGGCATAGAATCATTCAGACTGCCAGAGATTCAACTGGTAGGTTACAAACCTCGTTAAGGACATTGCTCTAGCAATATTTTTATTCTCTCTTTTAGCGGCTACTGTGTTTTTTTTCACCTGTGAATGGGACGTTTGCTTACCTGCTGCCGTCAAAATGGTCAATCGAAAGCTGTCCATGCATGAATTAGATGCGAGTTTTAATATATATATATTTTTTGTTACTATTGTTGGCTAGCCATTTTGCATGCAACGTGGTTAAGTTATGAAGTTATGGAATGCCCATTTTTCCATGTTAATTAGGGGTCCATGTTCACACAACTAAATTATAATTAGTGTGGTTGAGTAATTTAAATTTTATCTATTGGAGTTACAGCTCACATCTAATTTGAAGCAGGGAAGTCTGACTATGTGGTGGCTTTTTTCATGAAAACTAAAAAGTTTAACAAGTGAAAAAATCTTTTTATAGATAATTTTATTTATAGGAATGGATATGAATTTAATTTTTTTTGTTGTTTTTTCATTATTTTCATACATGTATATAAACAATATTTCAAAATGTTTAAACTCTAATTAAAGTTTTAGTTTTGTATTTTTAAATTTAATTTTTTATACAAATTGTAATATGGGTGGAGCTTAATTGGTTATTCATTTGATATGAAAAATATGTTGTAAATGGAGGTCGCTAATTCAAATTACCTAGGCTTACACAAACCCCATGCTTGCAAGCTGTGTGGGTGCACCCTAAATATATTGTTAAAGACCAAAACAATATACCATTACAAATGTTACATAATAAATCCTTATGGCAACACATAGGGCTAATGCAAAAACTGATTGTTTATGGATTCACCAAAATGATTTCAATTTTGGGTTGTGAAGCTTAGGATTAGAGAGAATTGATATTGGTAGACAAGAATTGTATGCATTGTAACAACAATAGAAAAATAATATTGTAGTAGTCCTACACATTTGGTCTTTAATGACTACAATTAAAAATGTTATATCACTTGATTGCCTTGTAGCCATTGTCGTCCACCACCAAAATATTATGCCATGCATCTACATAACCTCACATAGGACAACTCTTGCATTGTCCTCCAACTTTGCTTTATTAATGATACTCTATTTATTTTTTTGTCAATGACTCTCATCTACACTCATTGTAAAGAACTGCAATTTATATATAACTCACGTGTTTGCTTATCACCTTAATAAAATTAGCTTTCATTATTGGATTTTAACCTTTAAACTATTATTATGCAAAAAAACAATTCCTTCAACCATTTTTTCCATTGCAAAAAACTCCCCATAACTAACCACAAACCTAGGCAATGTCGGGGACATTGCCACCACGTGGCTCTTGTTCAGTGACAAAATAATAACTATTACAATGCATAAAAAAAACTTGATGTGTTGTAATAGTTTTCAATGTTTGATTAAGTGATATTAGATAGCATTTTTTTCTACATCACTTATACTCTAGAGTGTTATGGTTAGAGCTAACATACCATCATCAATAGTTTATCAATTATTGCTAACACTTACATTTCTCCAAATATATTTCAACTTTTAAAGGCGTGAAGTAAGACATGTCACTTTTCTTTTGCTTTCAAACTATACACAAGTAATACATTGTTAAAATGTTGCATAATTATTTTAATTTTTAATTGTATGTACTGATATTGCATTAAAATATTTTTAAGAGGCAGGTATTTTTTCTACTTCACTTATACTCTAGAGTGTTATGGTTAGAGCTAATATACCATCATCAATACTTTATCAATTATTGCTAATACTTACATTTCTCCAAATATATTTCAACTTTTAAAAACGTGAAGTAAGACATATCACTTTTCTTTTGCTTTCAAACTATACACAAGTAATACATTGTTAAAATGCTGCATAATTATTTTAATTTTTAATTATATGTATTGCTATTACATTAAAATATTTACAAGAAGCAGCAACTTTGCTGCTAATTTAACTTGTTAAAATTGAAATGTTTTAATAAATTTTTTAATTTAAAAAATTAAACTTTTATATAATTTACTTTATATATTTTTATTTTTTATATATATTTAATATTTATTAAACTTGAAATGCTTTAACAAATATTTTAATATAAAAAGTTTTCAATGAAACGTTTTAATTTTTTTACTTCACATTTTAATTTTAAATTAATAAAATGTTTTCATGTTCATATTTCTTTCTTTTACATTATTTTTTTCATTGAAACGATTTTTAATCTTAAATTTGAAATATTTTTAATAAATATATTTTTTAAATTCTCAAATCTTTCTAATTTGAACGAGTGTAATGTTTTGATATTTTAATGTGTCCTTAAATTGTATTATATAATTATTTTGTACAATATTTATGTTCTTATCAATATTTTATAAATCTTTTGCATGGTTTGTTATTTAAATTTTTTTGTTAATATATTAATTTTGTTACGAATATTTAGATGCTTTTGCAAAAACAATTTCTAAAAGTAATTTTGATAAATAAGGGTAAGTTCAAATATTGTTTATTTTGTTAATTTGTGTTGTTAGCTTTTTGTTTTTTCTGCATTAGTTTATAATTTTTTAGTTTTAATTATCATGGTTGTAGAAGTTGTCTCTTGTTCTTGTTGTATTTGTCACTAACTTTCTTGTGCGGAAGATGTTAATTGACATTTTCATGGCATGTATCTCTAGCATTTTGTCATGGTGACCATAAGAAACCAACTAATGCCTAAGACTTAGTTGCTTAATGGTTATATTTTCCAATCTATAAGTGATATCAATTGTTGTTACATCCATATTTTGCTTAATATTTATATGTTGTTGCTAACCGTTGTTTATGTAAAAGCAGTTTCATATTCTTCTATCCTTCATGTATCATATCATGTTTTTTTTCTTGTAATTATGGGATTATCATGATGATTATATGCTTTAGTCTTGGAAGTTCTTTTGTGCAGATAAGCTCTATGTTTACTTCACTTTCTTCACAGGGGTATTTGTGAAGAGTTGTGGGACACCATGGTTATGTTGTTCCTTCCTATCTTAAGCATATTGATGTTGATATCTCTAGTCATTCTACATTGTGCCTCTCTACAGTTTATCCTTGACACCAACAAATCTGAAACATTTCGCCACTTTATCCAGGATGTTTGGAGTTGTACTTAAGAAGCAATGTAATATAATAAAATATCATATAATATCACCATCTTCTAGTTATGATGTAATGTAATGAAGGCCATCTTCTTCTTATAAAGTCACGTTGACTGCCTATGCGACACATTTCTGATGTATAGGGCATTTGGGATCTTGTATTCATAATGAGGTCTACTGCAGAGTCCTTGTATCTGTTAGCTTGGTTGTGATGACTATCTACTGGAAACATTTTATGATGTATAGGCCATCTGAGAGTCTTGTATTCAAAATGCAATCTTCAGCAGAGTTTTTTCATCGTTCATCTTGGTTTAGGTGCAATTTCATGATTCAGTAAGAAGTGACTGGTGCACATTTCAACTTGGTAGTGATGACTATCTAGTGGAAACATTTCCATTGTATATTCCATTTGAGGTTTTGTACACTAAATGTAATCTTCAACATATTTATTTCATTGTTCAGCTTGGTTTAAGTGTTATGTTCATTAAATCCATAAGGTGAAGTGTGTTCATATCGCATCTTAATAGGAATTCTTGAAGTTGTCATCAAGGGAGAATGTTAATGTAATGTCATCATCCTCCATTTGTATTCTTTCTCTCTAGTCATCATTAAGGGAGAATGCAGGAATCCATAAATATGACTAGTGTGGTGTTGTTGGTTATGTAATGATCATATCTATCAAAGAAGGAATAAAAATATCTTCATAACTCTCTATTTTATAAAAAGAATTTATCCCACTTGCATCGTGAAGTAAATTCTCTTATTGTCATTTTTTATATAAGTATGTGAAAAAATATTTATCCCACATGTGTTTTTGGATGTAAATCCTCTATACCTCTAACTATATAATAGAGGCGAAGAAGAGTCATTTGAGTACAATGATAAACATGAGGGCACGTGCACATTATTGTGTGTAATCGTGACATGAAGAGAAGATGGAATGTGATGTTTGGGTGCTCAAGATTGTAGGAGTTAGAGTTTCCTAAAGAATAAAGAAGATCAAACCTTCACATGGATGTTTCTCCATTTGGGGTTTTACCATGTAAATCTGGTGTACTATTTTTTCTTCTCTTTCCTCTCTTACTTATTTTATTGTTTATTTGATGTTTGTGTTGATAAGAGATTATACTAGTTGATTCTAATTATTATGTTAGTTATATATTGTTCTATATTAATGCATGTTTTTTCAATAGTCTAACAAAATGGATGCCAACTTTCAATTGCATGAAGGATGCCTATCATATCTTTCTCATAGGTGGATTTGCAATCACACGATTGCTTACTAGTGAATGTGAATGGGCATCTTTATTGTATCAACATAGCACCAAGACCTTTGCTCGAGGAATCACACAATAGAGTAATTTTAAGATCTAAAATGGGCCTCCTAAGGAAAACAATAAAATAATAGTTAAAATAATAAAATAAGAGTTATTAGTTTTTTAAGGAAAGGAAAAAATTATTTGTTTTCTATTGTATTTTCAACTTATCTCCTTGTAGGTTTACTCAAATTTTGAGTGAGAGCACTCATTGGATGCATAATCAACTTCAGTAGCCAATGAGTATCCACTCGACATACTTTTGATATACCCCTGGTAGGAAAAATGAAACACATAAAAAAAAAACATATTTCCTTCAATGAAATATGTTTTTTTTTCGAGTTTTTTCCTACCAGGGGTTTGTCAAAAGTATGCTAAGTGGGTATTTGTTGGATGTAGAATTTGATTATGCATCCAACAAGTGCTCACACTTGGAATTTGAGTAAACCTACAATGAAATAAGTTGAAATATGATAGAAAAAAATATAGTTTTTTTCCTTTCCGTCCAAAACTATTTACCCTTATGGTTGACACCGTCATCTTGAATTCTATTGGTTCTTATAAAAATGATTTTGATAGTACATTTTTTGTTTTAAGGCCCATTTTTAACCTCGAAATTCCTCTAATAAGTTCCGAGACAAAAGTCTTAGTGAAATCAATCACTACTGAGACTGGAGTGGTATGCATGGCTTCCTTCAAAGTTGAGAATGTTTGCTCAATAATCTTGCTTCATACAAAGGTATTATTTTTTAGCAGGGTTGTTAAGGGGTAGACAATTTTTCCATAATTTTTCATAAACTTCTTGTAGTATCCCATGAGTCCTAAAAACACTACGTAATCTCTTCAATGTCTTCAATATTGGTCAATCTTGCATAACTACAACTTTCTTGGGATCCACTTACACCCAGTCTTGATTGCAAATGTGACCCAAATATTTGACTTCTAAAGCCCCCAAAGCACATTTAGAACGTTTAATGAACAAATGGTGGTTTCACAGGGGTTGCAAGGCTCTATCAACATGCTCCAAATGGGAGACCCATGTTTTGTTATAGATCAAAATATCATCAAGGAATACATGAAAAAACTTGCATAAGAAGGGTTGAAAAATCTTGTTCATGAGACTCTAAAAGGTGGATGGAGCATTGCAAAGTCCACAGGGCATCACTAAAAACTCATAATGACCTTCATGTGTGCAAAAAATTGTCTTAGATGTGTTCACCTCCTTCATTTGTATTTGGTGGTATCTTGAACGAAGGTCCAATTTAGTGAAACATTTGGCTCCATGAAGCTCATCCAAGAGGTCATCAATACTTGGAATGCAAGATTTGTTCTTAATGGTCAACTTATTGAGAGCTTGAAAATTAGGATACATGTGCCAATTTCCTTCTTTCCTTAATGTCGTGACCATAGGTGATGTGTAAGGGTTCGTATTAGGATGTATGACTCCAACCTCCAATAGTTCTTGAATGATCTTTTTTATTTCATTCTTCTATACAAAAGGGTGCCTATAAGGATGCACATGGGCACTTGAATACCTAGAACCACATTGGGTGACTGAATACCTAGAATCATAGGGATACCATGGTCATGCTTATCGTATGAAGGCAATAATCCATAGGGTGTTTCAAATACCTATTGATGTTTAGTCAGGATGATTTGCAAATAAGGGTGAACATTTTGTGGGGGGTGTCCACCACTTGTACAACCTTGAACTAGGAAATAATACTTTAGTGGTTTTTTTTCAATAGCTTCTCCATACAATGAGAGCTAATAATTTTAGGTGAATTGAACTTAGGCCCCTTGAGGGTGTGTTTCTACACCTCCTTAGTTGGACTCATATATAAGTCCTTGAAATCCATGGTGACATGTCCCAAGTTGCATAACCATTTTGCACCAAGAATGGACCACCTATTTCAATAGAAAACATTTGATATTTGAGATGACACTCCCCTATTTGGATTTTTGCATTTTCACATCAACCTCCATATTTCATCGTACCACTACAAGGAAAAGGCCCTATAGCAGAGGTTTTTAGCATTACAAGATTGGTCAAAATTATCAAAAAACCCTCCGCTACAACCTCTACCAATGGTATCAGATGTTTTAGCGAAGGTTTTCATGAAAATTTATTATAAATTACAAAAAATCGGTGCCCAGAGGCTTTTACGGAAGTTTTTTTATCAATGTGTTTTATTGAACCAAATGCACCGGTGCTTTTAAAAGCAATATATGCATCATTGCGCACCAAAATTTGAAAGCATTATATGCACCAGTGCTTGATAATACATATAGCACCGGTGTACACCAAAATTTAAAACGGAACCGGCGCTTTATAACAATATATACACCAATGCTTTATACTAAAGGTAGCATCGATGCTTACGAACTATGAAAAAACATTGGTGGTTACTAACTATTACAAAGCACCAATATGATAAGTGAAGGAAAACGAACCGGTAAAGTTGTCTGGGACGTTGGCTATCACTATATTTTTTAAATTTAATGGTGTGGTTAATATATAGTAGTGCACTGGGGCGTAATAATAATAAAAGCATCGAGGCATGCAAGAAGTATTTTGTTGCATCGGGTCTCTATTGTTTTAAGCGCACTAGTGCTACATTGTCTCAAACACACCAGTGGAATGTTGTCTACAACACACCAGTGTGATTAAAACGATCAAAGTGCCGGTGATTATTCTCTATTTGGTGAACAAAGACTATTGAAATCACACTGGAATATCTATATTTCATTTTTAATTTGTTTAATTCCATTATTCATCAGTAGTAGTATTCATTTGAATTTGAATTATTGTGTTTGGATATGATGTTTGGATTAATATGTTATATCATAAATTTTTGCATCTATTGTAATATTTAACCATCCATATATTTAATTAGTAATATAACATTTCACAATGACATTGGAGAATGCAATAGAATAAAAAACTGTATTTTATTATATATCAATAAGAGGCCATTTGTCATACAAAATAGAACAACACAGTCCACAATAATCAAAATGTCAACATGTAATTGTTACACTTGTTGGTAACTCGTTGTCTTTTAGATGGGACACCATGTCCAGTACATTATACAAAATGAATGATTTTCACATACAAATATTCAAAATATACAGCAGCTTGCATTAAAATCCAAAATATATGGATCATCATTCTTCGTTGGAACCGTTGTCAGTGCTCGAGCGACTTGCATGACTTGGGTTATTTGGCCGAATGTTTTGTTTATTGCCTTGATTGTTTTCTTCTTCTTCAACTTCCATCTACAAGCACAAAAATAAAGTGTAATGAGTGTATCTATATTATTGGGAATAATGAAAATTAAAATAGATAATATACATGAATGTAAATTGAAAAGTGGCATACTATAGAAAGAATTGAGTCATGAATGATACACATTCTTTCAAAACCAAATCTCATTCTTTCTCTCAACAAGTCTTTTGTTGGCTCCACTACATACTTTGTTTTCTGCAATTTTATACCCTATAACAAATCGTAGATTTAATATAAATGATTTTTGTTGTTCTATTAATTATAAAATGAGAGATATAAAACAACATAGATACTTACAAATTCCACAATTAATTTTTGATACGCCAACATATACTCACAAATCTTACTTAACCCAATGTCAATCAATTCTTCAAATGGATCTTCTTTGTATGTTAACCAATGTTTCAAGACATCCAAGCATGGCTAGTGTAAAAGAATATATATATATATATCACAACCAATATGAAATCTTAACTTGTTATAAAGAAATCACAACTACTCACAAATTTTGCTATCAACCCCTTTTTTCCTTGCCGTTGTGTCTTATGTGTTGAATGGGTTCAATTTTGTTTTCTTTTCTCCAATGAAATAGTTGAAAATTAATATTTAACCTAAATTAATTAATTAGATGTACATAATAGAAAATTTCAATGATTCCATACATTTGAAGCACGTTGTTGTTGATGTGACTCCTCCTGCGATGCAATTATGTCTATTTCCTTGACCATCTCCTCGTACATTTTTTTGGACATCCCTACTGGCATATTTCAGATATCACCTCATTCATCGTTTAGGATTTTCATAATCTTCTAAAAATGTAAAATGGCATTAAACTATTTTTATGCTTATATGAAAAATAAATATAGCAAAAATAATATTAATAAAGGAATGCTTTGTAGTAGTAGATACATATTCTATAAAAACATGTTTAGGAATATTACTTTTTGAATGATTTTTTGTGTTGTTGTTGTATGTTTTTTATCTTGCAAGTCTGGCGGGTCTCATTAACCATTGCTTTGAAAACGCCTCCCGTAGTTTAGATATAACCTGATTCTTGGAATCACTGGATTGATTTCTGTACTGTAAGTGGAAAGTATGTCTATACGTTCTTTCCACTATATCCCTCATAGTTTCATAAAAGTTTGCCCCCCTTTTATTAACTTTCAACACCACTCCAGATGAGCTAAGCACCAATCAATCATCATTTACATATTACATAAAAAAAATTCTTATGATGACATTCCCTTATGTTGTTGTCAGTCCCTGCATAACATTCAACATATGTGAATTAGATTGCTTTAAACATATTAGTGAATATTATTAAGTACATTATTACTCAAATTTCAAGAAAAAATTCATATTGATTTCTTTTTTATTCACTTGATTCATCCCTCTGCAACTTTTCCATCAAGGTTTTACACTCTTCCACACTTATATTGCAAAGAATCTTATCGAGGTTACTCATTTTTTTGCTCTACATGTCACACATTAACCAATACATATTAGTTAAATTTACAAATAAGACAAACATATTAATTTAATACAGAAATTACAAAGAAATTGCCTTCTTCGCAATTTTGGATGTGCTCCCATCATGTCTACTAGAATTGGTGCTCATTGAACTCTTATCATGCATTTTCTATCAATAAACAACATGGACCATTAAATAGAGAAGTTATTAAGTATATAATACAAATAAATTATATAACTTCAAAATAAATAAAAAATAGTCTCTCATTTTGGCGCCTTTCAATTTAAAAACGCATCAGTGCTTCTCATACTTGAATGCACAATTAACCATAACTAAATTAAAAAATTCATATACGCATGTCGGTGCGATTTATTTATTATAATCATCAATAATCAAAACAATGTGTTTTTACTATAAACGCACCAATGCATTAGAACAACTAGACCGCACCAAAAACTGCGTAAACGTTTTTTTTTTAAATTAAAAAAAAACTAATATGGCCGACATTACCAGTGCACTTTTACTAAAAACGCACTGTACATTATAACAACTTGATCACACTAAAAACTACGTACGTGTTTCTAAACAAATAAAAATAAAAACTGACAGAGTCGATAGGGTTTCGGATTCGACCCCAAAAGTGGTCCCATTGCACCCAATGCCTTATATATAAAACCACAAACCCATTAAATCTAAAATCCCTAAAAAAAATCATAATTGTGAAACAATAGAGGGATTTAAACCCTAAGGTAAAATTTTACAGCCACATAAAACGAAAGGAAGCAATAAGAAAGCAAGAGTTCCAATGTTGAAAGCAACTATGAATTTTTATTTTTATTTTCTGAATTTATTTAAGATCTAAATAGGAAAATAAATAAATCATGCATCGTGATCAATAGTAATAATTTACATACTTGAAATTTCTACTATGCACGGTTTTGTTTGATTTACCATACCTTACAAATTTCGATCTTCAAAATAATTTGGTTGCTCCAAACTCCTCCTCGATAAGTCTCTCTTCCAAACTGTCCCTTTGAAATTTCTACAAAATAATGAAAATAGTGATTAGTTTTTTTTTTTCTTTAAACACTTTATAGAATTAGTTTTTGAAAATGAAATTCCCACTCCTTTCTTAGTTTATGGAAAAATAATTTGTGTGCTTTTTTATTTTTTATTTTTTGGATTTCAATGTGTTATTTAAACATATGCACCAGTGCATCCTAACATGAAACACACTACAATGATTTAAAAAAATATATGAAATATCGGTGTGCCAAAAATATATGCATGCATAGGTGCGCTACTATTTCCATGTCCCACCGTGTTGGCATACAATAGAAAATTTTAAAAACATATATCATATTGTAGTGCGTATTAAAAATTCGGATGTATTGGTGCACCTGAATATACTAAGCGCATTGAGGTCAACAATATTAAAAATTGCAAATATAACTATCCGTTATCAAATATAGCGGATATTTTCTTTCGTAGGATTTTTTGTGGATGTTTCAACACAGTGTGTATGTGGTTCGGTTGCACCAATGCATTTAGTTATTGCGGACGCATAGGTACGGTTGTATTATTATGGTGCACCGTTTTAATTAAAAATCCCTATGAATTTATGTTTCAACTTAAAATGAGATATTCCTCTCAAATGTTCTTTTAGGATTCAACCACAACAATTACAATATTTCATAGTATACATATGCTGTTTAAACTCACCTTATTCTTACAAAATGGTTTTGAAACTATATTAAAAGTAAGATTATGATATGGTTCTCAAATTTTATTTTAGGAATGTAGACATGTATTGATTGGTAATTTGGCTCAAATGCAGGGAGAAAAATGTTATAATATCAAATGGCCAATTCTTCAAATTCCAGCTCATTGCATATTGTTTAGAGTTCAACGAGTTCTCCCTATCCATCTATAGTAAGTTCAGATTTTATTTATATTTTGATTATCTAATTGAATTTATGTTACTTATCCATGTGAATCTAAATAACAATGTATTATATTTTGCAAAATCCTGATTCAGGATCGAGTTCAAATGTATAAGATATTCCACCAATTGCAAAATGTTATAAGCTCTTATTAGGAGCAAGATATCACAAGAAGTTGGTAGATGAAAATGGGCAGCCGCTTTACCCCTTCAATTGTAACATGCCATCTTTTAGCCAAAATCCTGGGTCATCGATGGTAATTCGTTGTGAGCTGGATCTCTTTTATGACACCCCAGTAGTATGCAGTTGTTCAAAATGTCAAGGGTTGAAGGAGATCCCTCTGCGTGTCACACTCACCCATTATATAATGATTGACTACCTAATGTTGATGGTCTAATACCCCCTACTGAAGAAAAAAAATGCAATAGGTGATATAGAAAAGACACGTAGGAATACTTACCTATGTTCATTTTTGGAAAAGTTGGAAGCCAAAACAACTATGTTTCATCCTAAATTGACCAACCCCTCTGCTTTTGTTCAGTCAACTAAAAGTTATAGTGAACCAAAGTATGATATCAATGCCACCCAAAGCATCTCTATACTAGGAGATCCAAAAATTTGCATGAGTTGAGAGCAAAAATGTCCAAGTACATACCAAGGTCGGTCCAACTGTTGGAGGGCAGTGATGACTTCTCTCTTCCCATGAATTTGCTAAGTGAATATCAAACTTGTTACAACAGTGCTATGTATGGCGCTTGGCCATCTTTTCTACCTTTTCTTGATGTGGGAACTGAATTCTCCTTTTGTTGCAATAGTTTTATGATTGCCAAGTCTAATATAGATGCTACAAATCTTGGGTTGTTTATCCTTTCACATGTACTCATTCCTTCCAAACAGTCAGTAGCACTTACGCCATTTTGCGGTCCTATCTATTGTTGGTGGGATTACTTGAATATTGTTAAATACAAACATAGCATTTACATGTATAGTATGTGCATGAATAGTTATATTTATGGAAACTTTAACAAGAAGAACATGTTATATATCGATGGTTGTCCACGCACTCATGGAAACATTGCAGGATTCATAAATAGTTCTAGGTGATCTTTATTTTCTGCAAATTTTTAAATTGAGGAACACTTTAATGACCAGGAGTTCTTCAGGAAAAGGAAAGCATCCATATTTTTTGTTGGGCATGCAATACGTAGTTTGTCTCCTAGTGATGAGTTGTTAATAAAATATAACTTTTGTAGACCACCAACTGCTCGTTAGAGATGCCTTGCATTGGGACTACCTTTAGATGTCCCCTTGGGGTGTAAGACAAAAAAAAATTGATTAATTGTATTTTTTTAGTTTCAATGGGATTGATGTTAATGTATTGCTCAATTTGAACTTTTGTTTTATAAATTATTTGTAGTTGAACATTTACTATTGGAAAATATTATCATGCTTCTATACTAATTGTTTGGTATAATGTTGGAACAAACCAATTGCATTGTGCTTACTAATATCATCAATGTAATGTTGAATATTTTTAATATTGGGATTCTGATGATGAGTGACCTGTCTACCATCTTTCGTTGCACCCCACTATAATGTAAAATTGAGAGAAGGCTACAAAAAAATCACAACTTGGAGAGGAAGCATACCGAGCATGGTTGAATCAACCACCTATTCAATTCCCACTGCATCCAGACTCACCAATTAGGAATGCCTATAGTAACAATAGTTCTTCACATGTTGGCAATAGAGGCAATGAAATAGAGGTTGGTATGGATGAGTTCTTATGACATATGAATGCTATGTATGCGATGTTGTTAATTGCATTCTAGGACAATGAGCTAGGGGATGATGCTCATATCACTAATGCCTTCTTTTAAAGCCTTAAATTGACTTCCACCACCCCTCTCTTTGAACTTGGCCGGTTAAATTCTGCCCAGCTGGGGATAACAGTGTTACTATACAACTTGAAAGTAATGTATGGCACGTCAGACACGTGTTTCTCGATGTTTTTGAGGTAAATGATCATCGAGTCTCTTATATTTTGAGGAATCGTATCACACAATCAACATTGAAAATGGTCGATTTTATGAATGTTAAATGACATGGTACATTTATATTTTTCCCACTAATTGCAGGTTATTCAAATATAAGGTACTTCCAAGTGATAATGTCTTGCCCGACAGCTGCGAAGAGGCAAATCAAATGTTGAAAATGTTGGGTGTTCAGTACATATCATATCATGTGTGTTCGAACGATTGTATTCTATATAGAGGAAAATATATAGACAAAGACATATGTCCAAAATGTGGGAAAGATAGGTAGCATAAATCAAGAAACAAGGCTAAAGCACATGGTCCTCCTCATAATATATTGAGGCACATGCCTATAATCCCAAGGATTCAAAGGCTCTTTTGTTGCAAAGAATTAGATATGTTGCAGGGATGGCATGCCTCGCATCGAAGTGAGGCAGGAGTTATGTGAATCCCAACATATTCAATAGCCATGAAGCATATAGAGGATACATCGCCCAATAAATTCAAGGATGAAGTACGGAGCCTTCGATTGAGCATAGCCATGGATGGTGTCAACCTGTATTCCCTCCAAAACACCATCTATTATGTTTGGCCTGTAATAGTGATCAATAACAATATCCTCCCATGGTTTTATGTGAAGAATGAACATCTTATGCGGGCTCTTATAGTCCTTGGTAGAAGACAAGTGAAGAATATGGATGTTTACCTACAACCATTGATCGATAAATCAAAGGAATTATGGTAAGGGATATAGGTATACGATGTATCAAGACCCATCCCAACAAAGAGGAGTTTTATGTTGTATGGCATATGTGCGTACACCACACATGATTATCCGAGATTAGGAGTTTGATCTGGTAAATTTTTTTTTTTAATATTCGTAGCAATATTTTTTGGCATATTTAATTCGATGCAACTGTATTGATCTTCAACACTAACATGATCTGTATACCAGAACACCACATGTCTTGTAACAAAAGGGTATCATGGATATAAATGTTGTGGACCTTCTATGAAGGCTAGGTGGTCCAACCACCTACAAAATCTAGTGTAAGACTACTCGAGGTTATTCCTCCTAGAAACCCACCCTTATAGGAGAGCAACATCTGCTTTCATTGGTAAAACAAAGAGAACCCAAAGGCCTGAAATAATGACACCAACTCACATGATTAGGGAATATAACATAGAGAAGGAGAAGGAAATTGCAGATAGGTTCAATTCGAATGGGGAACCTATGTTCGATGATCCTGAATTATTTGACACCTATTTTGAGAAAATGCCCATCGGGATGAAAAGGAAATTGGTATTTCATGAGCTCCCATGTTGGGATCATCTTAAGATTGTCCACTTAGTAGATCCCATGCAAATATTTAAAAAAATTTCATCTTCTTTGTAGAGGCACATATCATCGAAACAAAGTGACATGTTGGCTATAAGGAGAGATCTTATTTCTTCAAATACTAAAAAGAAGCATTGGCCAAGACAAGAAAATAAAGGAGAGGTTGGCCCCTCTTGGTCATTTAAAGAAGGTGATGTCACATGGGTTTTGAAGAAACATGGTCTTTATTTGGAAAAGGAAGTTATATTGGGTGTGAATATGCCTTCTTTATATGGGTCTAGTCTACGACGTCGCTTCAATGTATATGAACATTTGTCGGGTTTGAAATCACATGACTATTTGAACCTTCTAAGGGTACACATGTAAAAAAAAATGTTTTGTTTTTTTATTTTTTGTTTTTATATTTTGCCCCACAAGTTAAAACACAAACAAATATTTATGTGTTCACTTTGTAGTGTCATTATCCTTTGCTCATGGGTGCGCGTGTGAACCATGAATTTCTCAAGGACTTGCGGTGTGCAATATCTAAACTATCTGCATTTGTACGATGGATCATATCAAAGGAGATTCACATGGCTAGCATTCCATGGTGGCATCAAGAGATAGCTGAGATTATTAGACTTGCACATGTATAGATATAGGTACATAAACTAACTATATATGCAATGAGAAACAAATCAACCATCAAACCATAATGTAATAAATGGATAACATTGATTATTACATAAGAAACTCGGAATGGAAGAGAAAAGAATGATCAAGTACTTCATTAAATAACTAAATGGAGAAGCTTATAATATATAGAGAGGTAATTTGAATTATGTTAGAAGTCAATTCGAATTTCCCCTGCCATGCTAAAAGGAATAGTCAGGATTAACTTAGAGAAAATAACCTTAATTAGTCATGTAAGCTCTCCAAAACTGAGTTGAACTATCCTGAACTAAATTGAACTGAACTAAGCTAAAGTGAACTAACATGCACTGAACTGAAGTTAATTGACATGCACTGAACTAAACTAAACTAGGGCGCTAATGTCACTAGAGGACTAGTTAGGAATAGTTAGGGTCAGTTAGGACTTAGTTAGTGGGGCACACCTAGTCTTCACTCAACTGCCTCCTTAAATAAGGGAGTAACTCCCCCAAATTAGGGAATGCACCATCAAATTAGGGAAGGTGCCCCCAAAATTAGGGTTTTGACTCATGGTTGACTCAAGAAGTGGATTTGAGTGTGGTTGGTCCCATTACACACCTCAGGACATGCTCTAGGAGGGTTATTTAATCTAACATAGATTGTTTGTACGTTTGAGAATGAATTATCGATGAGTTTCATGGAATTGCAGGTTCATATTCTAATTCACCTAGTTGATGAGGTTGGGTTAGTCAAGGTGGTCTCATGCCATTGGATGTTCTTCTTAGAGAAGTATATGAAAAAGTTAAAGGGATTTGTTCGACAAAGGGCAAAACCCAAGGGATCTACAACAAAGGGGTACATAGTATATGAGTCATTCTATTATGCTGGTGAGTACATCAAGCAAATCGATCACACACAAGGTGTAGTAATTTTGGATGATAAACGAAATGAGGAAAAAAGGAAAGGGGAGCTACTCCAAATGAACGGAAAAAGGCGCATAATAAAGAGTAAGTCACTTATATTATATCACATTTCTACATAGTAACTATTCACAATGAACTTCATAATCTATATTTGATATCATACATATTATATGTCGATTTGGTTTCATGAATACAACATCAAACTCATAAATTGATGCCATCAATAAATTCATTCTTTACAACGCGGAGGCAACACAACTGTAGGTCAAAAAATTGTATGAAGAGAAGAGGGGGAAATGAGACATTGACAGGAAAGAATTTAGATTGTTGAACTATAGAAGCATGCCTTATCTAGATCATTTAAAAGAAAATATGTCAATGATTTGTCCCAACAGTTGGGTTGCTGACTAAGTCAGAAAGAAATATGGTGCATCTGTTCATTACCCGCATGCTGAAGAGGATGCACTAAACATAGGGATCGTGTGCAACAACTTAGTAATAATGTCTTTGAGTACATTTTTAACTTTATAATGAACCTTTGATTTTTAACATCTATATTTTATATATTAATGGTCAGGTTATTGGACATATCACACCGCCATTTGTTCATTTTTTTACAGGTGCATTTGTTCTCATCTATGTGGGAATATGGGCATCATTTTCGCACTGAGGATGTGGATGATGGACATTCCACACAAGACTATGGAGTGGAAGTCGAGTCCGAACAATCTAGTCATGCTAGCCACTACGATCAAAACCTAATAGGGGGGAAGTTGGGTTACGTTAGAAAGGTACAAGAGATCATTCAAGTGGACTCCTCGTCTTTCCAATGTGTTATTTTTAGGTGCAAGTGATGGGACACCTTTGACCGGAATAATGTAAAGGAAGATTGTGATAGTGGGATGATATGTATCAACTCTAGAAAGATGTGGGATGAAACTAAGGAGCCTTAAATGTTTTCCCAAACCACTGCAACCAAGTGTTTTTTTACCCGCTGTGTTGGATAGGGATTGGTGGATCGTATTAAGACACGACTCCATATGAAAATATATTTTTGAGAACAATAGTGCTATCATGCCAAGCGAGGAAGATAATCAGGGTGATGGCAACAAAGAGTGATATGTACATGTTTTATTTCATCATTTACAATGTTGATGGATCATCTTATTATTGTTATATTTAATTCTATAATTCTATTTGTTTATTTTTCATCTTATAACAGTCGAATTGGAAAGTTACATATCAAATGTTTTTAAACAATTTTAGTTGGTTAACAATCAATCCAATGCGAAATGTGTTTGTCTGTCAAGTAATTTGTGATTGTATGGAATGATTGATTGAAAAATAATTGTATTTTACTTGAAGGTATTTATATCTCATTGCATATTTAATATAAAATATTAGAATTATTGTGGCACCATTATTATGGCATGTCGATATTGAAAAAATACAGGTCAGTGTGTATCATATGTGTGTCGATATTTAATATGAATTTTGACTAACAATATGGAAATAGTCATTTTATACTAATTATGTTAATATTAACTAGTAACTAATAAACACATTTTAATATTAATTCGAAATTTATAGTTCATTTACAAATTAATTACACTTAAAAATGACATCTACAATGTGTGAATGCATTTTATTTATTTGTTAAGTAACACTAACACAATCTATCATTAGATTTCATTCTATTAATTTATATAATAATAATGCCTTCACTAATCACAAACCACTTTCAAACCCTAACAATGCAATCACATTAAGGTTTTGCTAAATGAAGTTATTTATAACAATTCACCAACTCATCGTCACTAGCATGACATGAGGGATATTCATGACCAATCTCCTTGCATATTGAAGGGAAGTGTGTACCTAAAGTCTTGACCCTAATCTACACCCATATCATAGTCTATCCTAGGAAAACTCTTTGTTGGGTTTCTACATGGAAAATATAGTCAAATTCATTCATCTAATCTTAATTCATTTTGGCACTTAGCCCCACAAGAACACATGCACTCTCTAGATAATGACTTTTTGACGATTGGATGCATAATAAACTTGTACCCAAGAAGAGTATACATCCCTGTAACGACTAAGTGATCTCTCCATTCTAGTTATAAATTAATGGAGTCCTCATTTGTTTTTGACAACAAACTTTGGCCATAATGACATCGCTATTTTTTTGAACTAATTATATACTTCTTAAATCCTCATATAAATTTTAAATGTAATAATTAGTGGCCAAGTGCACAATAATTGTAATAGTTAATGCATTAAGCAAATGTATCATATTTATGACATTTTTTTGACATCTATGTTAATAAAATTGAGAAATTTTTAAAAGATGATGGATACGTTGAAATTAACATGGCTAGACTTATTGTAATCCTTCATAGATTACATTATTATTTTTATATTTAAACTTCTAAATCCCTTCACTAATAAGAAACTCAACCTTCTCAATCATTTTACAATTTGTATAAACTTAACATTAAGATGGAAAAAATCAAGATTGTGATAATTAAATCTAAGAGAAAAAAATATCATCTTATTTTCTATGGTGGTAATTGCCTACAATATTGAAATGATTAATAAAGGGAACATGGATATTACAAAGATTTTATAAATCCTAAATTTAATGATCAAAACTATTTTTCCAATTTTATGTGCATATAGAACAAAATTAACACTATCAAAATTAGAACCCATGGGACTCATAACCTCCATAATGAAACTACTCAATAATCTAACCAAATACAATAGATTGGGATGATTGATTTAGTGAAATTTGTGATAAATAGGAGGTAAGGAAAGAACATAATTTATTGTTCACGTGACCCACATTTAATAGTGTAATTGGAAACTTTACTTAGATTTATATATTAGTTTCTCTTTCTCCTTATCAAAAGCACTATGAACTTGGTATTTCCATTTCTTATTGCCCTATGTATCTTGTTATTATAAAATTGTAATTGTAAGAGTATTTGTGACTGTACAATCGTAATTGAAACTGAAATTTGTAAATTTGCAAGTTTGTATTTTTTAATTGTAATTTTGCAATTTTGTAAATTATTTCGTAAATTTGCAATTTTGTAAATTATTTTGTAATTTGTAAATTAATTTGTAAATGTAATTGCAAATTTGTAATTGTAATGCAAGTTCTGATTGTAACTGTAATTGCAATTTGCGATTGTAAATTTGTGGTTGTAATTATCCAATTTGTAATTTGTAAATCTTATTAGTAATTGTAATTGTAATTGTATTTTGTAGTTGTGAAATTGTATTAATGATTGTAAATTGTAATTATAGTTGGTATTGTAACTTGCAATTATAATTGAGATTGTGCACAATTTGTAATTATAATTATAGGTAATATAAAAGAAATCGACATAAATAAATAAATAAAATTGCATCGCACATCGTAATTATACTCATCGACATAAACAAAATACATCATACACATGAAGATAAACATCATAAAATAATTTGATAGCCCATTGTGTTCATAAAAAAATAAGTCTATATATACATAATGATACAAAATATTACAATGTGATCATCAAATCAATAACCACCACCTAACATCATGCAACATACCATCATCATCATCATCGTGACCACGTACTAAACATAAACATCATCTAACATTACCATCACACACGCACATGGAAAACATCATCTAACGCACACATCTATCATCACCTATCAAACATAAGCATTACATGCACATACAAAAATAGCTAACATAATCTAACATACACATTAAACATCACCTAACATACACATGTAAACATTACCTACCATCATCTATCATGTACATTTAACATATGTAAACATCATCTAACACACAATCTAATAATAACATCTAACAAAACACAAGTTGCATTATCTAACATAACCATCATGCACACATCTAACAAATAGCATCTAACGTACACATCTATCAAGCACACTTAGCAAAGATATCTAACCTGACCTACCATACACATCACCATCAACATATAAATAAACATCAACATCAACATGAAAAATGTAGTATATACATACATACATACATATATATATGAACAATTATATCAAACTCGTGATACATGCCAATATACATCTCCAATGCTATGAGATATCTGGTCCACCTCTGAAACCAAAGACATCACTACCTTTTCCAACAGAACCAGAGACATTGGCACCTCCACTAGTAGATCCAGAGGTATTAGTACCTTTGTTAAGAAAGAGAGCAACATAACCTATATCTCCCTTGTGATGCATATTACCTATTGCGACCTTTATCTGGAGCCTGGGAGATGGGTAGAGTAGGAAATGATGGATGGTCAGGTCAGTGAGGAGGAGAGGCTAATCAGTCGACCCGTGGATCATGAGTCGGAGATGGTGGTGTGTTGGATATGTGTGGAGGAGTAGATACGGTTTGGTCATCATGTTGAGCTGGAAAGGAGGAGGTGGTGGATCATGAGATGTCGAGGCTTTGTGATGGTAAGGAGGAGGAAGGGGTGGTGGAAGAGGACAAGGATGGCCTCCCTCATCAGATGACGTAGAATCATCCTTCGGCATCCAAGCATATAGAAGGATGGATGCGCCGACGATATACTGCATCAAAAACCTCATATCATAAGGAACCATCCTCCATAACTCTACCAGCTTAGGGTCTCGCATGATCTCCTAGGCTCATATAGGATGGAATTCTTGTCAAACCAACAATTTGGACAACCCGTCTACCAAATCCTGTCAAAACCTATCATCTATCCTACATTGTAGGCCAAGTCTAGGCAACTCAGGTTCCTACATATCCTCATCAGCTTGAACGGAAGGAGGCCCCTCCCCATCGAACGTGCCAATGTTTGCAAAATATATAGTACACAACAATAATTAGATAATTTCATTAACCAATTCAGTCAAACAATTTAAAGAAAATGTTAGAATATATTTCATTTGCATTAAATAAGACAATAAAATGAAACTAGATTAATTTAAACATAACGCTAATATTACCTCTATCATCTGGTGGCTCAGCCTAGGTGAAAAAGATGTTGTGACATGCTCTCCTTTCCAACCCCACATACGAATATGGTAGAAGGTCCAACGCATGGTCATCCTTGTTGGATAGTATCTGCAACACCTCTGATGTGATCCTACCTGGAAAATCGGGTTGGCCCCTCTTGGACATCATCTGTCCCCATATGTGCATACTCACCTCAGTCATCAGCCTAGGAGGGGGGCAGTCAAATGATAGCCTCATGGTCGAAATCTTCTAAAAAATTAAACAAAAATTCTCTAAACCAAAAGGGAAGTTGGCCCTCCCATCAATCTATGCACGACATTGATCCAGAGAAAAACAAAAATGGAAAACCACCTAATGTATTTAGGTCTCTACACTAAATAATATACATAAAATAAAAGAGGGGAAATAATGTGTTGCCCATCAGTGATGAGGTGCATCATGGTCGCCACCAACAGTGAGAGGCACATATCCTCCTCCCCACCAAAAGAAGAAATCCGTAATTGTCCACCGCATAATAGGATCAATGACGTGGTCACCGATATATCTGTGAGAGTAAGTGAGATGAATTTCAGTTGCAAAACCAACTGGGACATTAGGGAACTAGGGAAAATCTTCCCATCTCCTAAATATCCCAGTGATGAAGTAAATGTCCTCCTCAATGGGCTCGAACCACTGATCGAGACCAATGCAAAATGACTCTCTACGGTGATCCCAACGATGGATCAACTGTGCCAAGAAAGTTGATTTCCCCTTAAGGGATGTAGCCTCTGATAGAACTTTAGGAGGCCAACAACCATCAAGAGGTCTCGTGTCTGATCAATGATGGGGCGAGGGTACAAATCCCTCCCCCTCTCTCTAGCCTCCCACTCCCGTACAAAGTTGTATTGGTCAACCTGTGCTTATTGTTGCTGGTTGGCCTCTCACTATTGACGTCTATGATTCACATATTACATCAGTCAATCTCATAAATAGACATAAAAAAATTACATATTTCATTAAATGAGCATTTTATTTATTAACATCAAATAATACTTTTTTTTCTAAATAAATGAATTTGACAAACAATGCACCTAAATTACGAATGCACCGTGATCGGTGTTTTTGTGACACAAGAGCACCAAAAACGGTGCACTACAATAACACAAACACACAGGGTGCATAAATAAAATAAACTAAAACTTAAATCACATGGATAACCAGTGTATTACAAAGATAGAAGCACCGTTAACAGTGCACTACATTGACCCTAACGCACCATGTGACAATTTATTTTTTATAACAAAAACAATGTGCTTTTCAATTCAACGCACTAGTGTGTGTGTGCTTTTAAGATGCACCAACAATATCATGTAAATATAAAAAACAATGCTTCCATCAATAGGAAGCACTGGTGCAGTGTTGACACATCCGCGCACTGTCAACAGTGCTCAAACCTTTTGTAAGCACACCATAATAGGAGCACCTCTTTCTTAGTTTTGTAAGTATTTTAGATTGGCATAATGGTGCACCTATTACACGCCAGCGTGCCGAATATGCGGTGTGCACATGTTAACAAAGTGCACCAGTTGACATGATGAATTTTTTTAAAATATATTTAGATTGGCGGTGCGTTTAATATAATCCCTAGCACTGCAAATCGATGCTCTATGTGTTTACCAGCAATGGTGCTTGTGTTCTATTAAAGTGCACTAGAAATATTTTATAAATCTTAAAAAAGGTGCTTCCATCAATAGAAAGCACCAATGCAGTGTGGACACATAATCACACTGTAATCGGTGCACAAATATTTCTAGAGCACACCATAATAGGAGAAACTTTTTCTGAGTTTTATAATTATTTTTTATTGGGATCATGGTGCACCTGGTAAATGTCAACGCATCGTCTTGTCGGTGCATTTGTGTTTACAAAGCGCACCAGTTAATGTTGTGATTTTTCTTTTAAATTTAGTTTAGTGGTGCGCCTAAAACTATGTTAAGAACCACAAAACGATGTTGTTTTTGTTTACCAGTACTAGTGCATTACAATAATGCAGTGCACTGCTAGCGGTGCACTATTGTTTTTTAAAACGCATCGGTTATCGCTGGTAAGAAAAAAATTACTTTAAAATTTTGGCGGTGCATTATGAAAAGTATAATGCACCATGAATGCGGTACACTACACATCTAAACACACCGGTCATGGTGCACACTGTAAAATTTATAGGGTGCAACATGTAGCGGTGCGAGCCGAATGACTCGAATGCACCACACGAGCTTTTTAATTTTTTTAAAGAAAAGGCAAACTAAAGCTCAATTTTAATTTTCAATCCGCTAAAAATTCAAATTAGGAGGTAACAAAGAGTTTACCTAATCACTTGCGCGTCGGGGAGGCATGGTTGCAATGTACACCAAATTTCAAAATTTGCACACCATTTGGAAAAATTCAAAATCCACTCAGCAAGCAATGGAAGCGAACAACGCCCCCCACGACAGGTGCCAATGCAGTCATGCTGAGACTAGTCAGAATAATGAACATCCTGGCAACTGACACGTGTCCCAGGGCATGTTGGAGGACATTTGGTGACCACCTCCCGAATGTCCATAGAAGGGTTTTTTGGGGTATGATTTGGTATTTAAGAGAAGAGTACGACCCTATGCTTCAGATCAACGCTGGCGTACTCCCTCATGTTCATTCTTCTATGCGAACATTCATGGCACCTCGTGCTATCCCCTATCATGATGGGAAGAATCATCGTGAAGATCGTCAGTTTCCTTTTTGGATGCAACTTAGCAGGCGTTCTTCCCACATCTGCATTGTTGAGTCTATTTGCCATTCTGACTTGGAAATCCAATCTTCTTTCATTCCTCTTCTCCTGTGAGGGGGGTTGGTGGTATTTGGTTTGAAATCTTGGATTAAACAATAACAACATCATTCGCACTAAGGTAATTAGTAAGAAGACCACCAATGGCCCCAGGCACTCTCACATGCCGAGGGCCTTGAAGGAAATGGAGAATGCCAAGGGATTCTTTGCCAATA
Source organism: Larix kaempferi (assembly GCA_027924585.1). NCBI lineage: Eukaryota > Viridiplantae > Streptophyta > Pinopsida > Pinales > Pinaceae > Larix > Larix kaempferi. Next base: position 18,051,255 of record BSBM01000205.1, read on the forward strand.
GGGTTGGGAGTCAAGCTAAGGAGAACAATGCGTGGTTGGAAAGGAGTCTCCGTCGAGAAATTTCACGTCCGAATGCTCAAGAGTTAATAGAGGAATTTGGTGATTTGGTAGAGGATGCAGGGTCCTCTCGTACTTAGGAGACCCAGCACATCAGAACCTTGGGGATTTTCTCGTCTATGAAGGCTCTATTCATCCTGGCTCTTGAAGAAAGTCAAGGGGGCAAGGTTCAAGGGGATATGGGCATTCCTTCAGTCATGGCTCGACTCAATAGCATTGAGATGGGTATGTGGCACATAGCTTGAAATAAATTCCTTGCAATTGAACGTATTAATGCCAAAGTTGATGCACTTGTTCAAGAACTGACAGGGAAAGGGTTCAATCGGCCTCCTCCTACTAACCATACTGCAACATAATTAGTGTTCAAACACTGCCCAGATGCAGTTAAGAGGGCAACCAAGCTAGATATTTCAGGTGTTGTTCTGTCTTACATTACCATTTTCAATGATGATTAGGGCTTGTTCTAGCTTAATTGATAGAATAGTTTTTATGGAATATGCATGAACTCTCCTCAATTTTGGTCTTGGTTGGCCATAATCCCCACCTTGTGGGGGCAAAACACTGAAAATCAGATGCCTTTCCTAGTAATAGTTTTCAGTCCTAGTTAGCAGTTGTTAGTTTAGATATGATTCACAAACCCTTACAGTTTCTGATGCCTAAGTCTATTCTCTAACAGTCAGTGTCACTTTGCTCAAGGTTGTCAGCACTCTACTATGTACAATTTTTTCAATAGTTTAATAAAACTTCAAACTTTACAAAAAAAATGGAAGCAACCAATGTGACCACATGGAGCACCGATGGTAGGGCGTCTAAGTAGGGAAGGTACGATACCATTGCTCATGTGGTCAAAAGCACTGCAAAGATGGTACAAATGGTTTTTTAATTTGGTAATTTTTATTTATTTAAGCCTGTTACAGTTCGCCTGAAACTCAAACGCACCAGTGTTGTCATTGAGACGAATGCACCACACATGTAAATTAAAAATTAAAAATTAATCAAATCCTTCATTTTTTTAATTCAACAATTTTTTTATTTAACCCTCTCACGGCGCGCTGTAAACTCTAACGCCCCGGTGCGTTTATTGAGAACGATCTCACCAAAAATAAAAATATAAAATATAAAATAAAATCTAATATGTTGTTTTTTTTAATTTGGATTTTTTTTATTTAACCCTTTCACGGTGCATCTGAAAGTCCAATGCCCTGATGTTGTTATTGAGAATGACCACACCGGAAATGAAAATTAAAAATAAAAAAAAATAATTTAATATGTGGTTTTTGTAATTCAATATTTTTTTATTTAACCCTGTTATGGTGCACCCTAAACCCAAATGCCATGGTGCGGTTATTGAGAATGACCGCACCGACAATTAAAATTAAAAATTAAAAATTAATCTAATCTATGGTTTTTTTATTCGATAATTTTTTTTATTTAACCCTATTATGATGCGCCCTAAACTCGAATGCCCCGGTGTTGTTATTGAGAACAACCACACTGAGAATGAAAATTAAAAATAAAAAAATTAATCTAATCCAGTGCCCTCCACTATTCATTCACCCTACTTTGGTGCTTTCAAATTTATTTCACATTGATGTGCTTGAGTAAGTTAAACACACCAGTTGTAAATTTATATAGCTTTTTTCACTTGATGGTGTTTCCAACCGTGGTGCCACATGATTTATGGCTGCGCCAGTGCATTCGTGTCTAATTTGCACTGGTGTGTTTTGTATGTATAAAGCAACGAAAAAAAAACATCCACTAAAACCTCTGTCCGCTCACCTCCGCTAGTGACCTCCGCTATGAACATATATTTGGCTGAGGTTATGTCTAAAGAAAAATTTGGATTTTTGGATAATAGACAAATTTTGGATGCTATCAACGTCACTCAGTAATGCCTTCATTCTATAAAGATAAAAAAATATGGCTGCTTTAATTTTGAAGATGGACTTGGTTAAAGAATAAGGGTGGATTGGGTCTTCTTGAGACTGTTATTGCTTCATATTGAATTTCCCCTGGAGGTGACTGATTGGATTATGGCTTGTGTTACATCTACAAATTTTGTTATTTCAGTGAATGGATCTTCTATAGATTTCTTCAAAGGCTCTAGGGGACTAATGCAAGGTTGTGCCTTATCTCCTCTACTATTTCTCCTTGTCATTGAAGGTCTTAGCAGGCTTATTCAAGATGGAAAAAAAATCACAGGGCTTAAAGTTTCCAAGCTGCATTATGTTACACATCTTTTATTTGTAGATGATGTTCTTTTATTTGGGGCTAGTTCTCTTAAAGATTGGGAGGCTTTTCATGGTATTATCAACCTCTTTTGTGAAGCCTCGGGTATGGAGGTAAGCATTCATAAGTCTATTTTGCTTCAGAATAATATTGACGAGGTGATTATGCCACTAATCTTATCCCTTTTTCCTTTCAAAATTAATCCTATTGATGTTGGATTTAAGTTATTAGGATATTATCTCAAGCCGAACAATTATTTAAAGGATGACTGGATGTGGCTTTTCAAGAAAGTGGAAACAAAGGTTGGTATCTGGTGTTTGAGATGGATATCCTTGGGTGGCAGATTGAATTTGGTCAAGTCTATTATGGTGAGCATACCAGTTTATTGGATGTCTCTTGCAAAAATTCCCTTGTCTATTATTCACAATTTGAGAAATAGGTTGATGCAGTTTCTATGGTTTGGAAAATTGGATGGGGATAGAATTCACCTAGCTAATTGGGAACATATTTCTCTGCCAAAAAGTCTTGGGGGATGGGGTATTAATAATCTCTTTTGATTCAATTTAGCTTTAAGTCTCAAAAGTCTATGTAGAGGATTTTTTGGTACTGGGATGTGGAGTGAGATACTTCAGTCAAAATATATGAGGAGGTGTTCAGTTGTGGAATGGCTTAGAAGAAAAAACAAAAATGTTAGAATTGATTTAAACTTTTGGAGGGGTTTTATTAGTTCCTATCCTTGGATGGGATTTTGGTGGTCATGGAGGATTGGGAATGGTAAATGTGTGCAAATTGGTATTGATCCTTTTGTGGAGGGTGATGATTTTGATCAATTATCCAATGCACTTGTCTCCTATATTGCTACGAATGGTTAATGTAAGCTTGCTCATGTTAGACATTTAGGTCCTTCTAACTCCTTTACTTCTTATTAGCAGTTGGCTGAAGACACTAGTCTTAGGGGTGATTTGGAAGATGAATGGAACTCATACATATCAAGCCTTAATCATATGGGGGTTAGGTTGTCTGAGCAGGATGATGAAATTATCTGGAGCATGAATAAACTAGATGGTCATGTTAGTGCTAAAGTTGCTTATGATGCCATTTCTTCTTATTCAACGAATGTTGTTGGTAAGTGGTGGTACTGCCAATTTGGAAATGGAACTTGCCATTAAAATTAAAATGTTTTATCTGTTTAGTTTTGTAAAATAGAGTTATGACCCGAGACAATATTCTAAAGAGAGGAAAAATCGGTCTTAGTTTTTGTTGTCTCTGTGCTAAAGATGTTGAAACAATGGATCATATATTCATTCAGTGTGGCTTTACTATGCCTCAATATGGACATCATATTGTGGGAAGACATCACTTGATTCAGATAGGCGTGCATTCCTCTCACTACCCTTTGTTTGCCTTCCGAATCTATGAATTTCATTTCAGGTATTTGGTAGTTCACTGTATGTTCCCCTATAGAGTACAACCATTGCACTTCCAAGACCACATTTGTATCAACAACATCCACCACATAAAAGCTATCAGAAAATGTGTACATTCCTATGGTGAGTTGTAGCTTTGGAATCCATGTTTTTCATTCCATAGAATTATTACCTGGAATGATGACTGTGAACCCATCGAATGATTTAGTAGGTAACTTTCTCCATTCCACCAAGGTTGCATCAATGAATTTATGAGTTGCTCCTCCATCTACCAATACCGAAACTCTTTGCCCTTGTACCACTCCCTTGCATCGAATGGTGTGAAAACAAGGCACTCTTGAAAGCACTGCCATTCTCCCTTTTTCAGGTGATGGATGATCTTCTTCTGCTTTTCATATCCCTCTTCTTGGGCTGAAAGTTGTTCTTCTTCCTCCATGTCCCCTTCACCTTCATCATCAGAAAATATTTCAATGAATTGTGCTTTCCCCTTAGCACATTTATGCCCTAGTACCCATGGTTGGAAGCATGTGTAACATAGTTTCTTTCTTCTGAGTTCTTCTTTGCTTGGTACCTCTTTCTTGTCCTTCCAAATGCATCTTTTTTCCATGGCTTCTTGTCAAATATGAACTTGGAAGGAAAGTTGGGCTTGGGGGGATACCTTATCTTGGGTAGCACATTTTGCAGATCTCTTGCCAAGTTCATGGCATCTTTCAATGAAGTAGGTTTGTGGGCTTTAACTAAACCCTTCAAAGGTTCATCCAAACCTTCAGTAAAGAGCAATACTAATTGAACCATAGATATATCAGCCACCTTAACTGGTAGTTTTTGAAATTCCAACATGTATTCATCAGCGGTTCCAATTTGCTTCAACTGTGCTAGTTCCTTGAAAGGCATTTCAGGGTCTTTTTGCTCAAATCTTTCCAATAACCTGTTAACAAATTCTTCATATGTTGTAACCTGATTGTGTCCCAAATTTTTAATTCCATGGAACCACCAATCATTGGCTTCTCCCTCAAGATGCATAATAACCATTTTTAGAGCATCCTCTTCAACCATTGGATTCAACTGAAAATATACATCTAACTTTTGCATCCAAGTATTTGTATAACTTTGAGATGAGCCATCAAAGGTATGAAGGGGCATTTTACCTATGGCATAATTCAATTCTTTATTTTGAAAGGGAGTTCTACTACCTCCTCTCATTTTGAGCTTGTTTGAGACAGTAAAGAATTGATCAAATGGTAAGGTCCTTCTGCAATCTTCACTCAACTGCTGCCATTCTGCTAGAACTTCATGCATTCCATATTGGGTGTTAGGATCCACTTTGGGCTCAATAAAATTAGGTGTGGTAGATCTTGTTGAGCTCTGGAATTCATTGGATTGATTATGAGGTCCCGTCCTTGAGAAAATTTGTTCACCAAATGCCTTATTTTTCTCAAAAGTAGAATTGATGTTGCCTCCTAATGCCAATTTGCTTTCAATTTGACTAGCCTTCAATTCAAACCCTTGCATTATCTACCTTGTCATGTCCTCAAAAAATGGTTTCATGAATTTCCTAAACTCCTCTTTCTCCTCCATCTCCGCAGATCCTTTTTCATCCCTAGTCATAGTTTCAACAGAGTGCACCTCGTCTCCTACTTCTTCCTCTTCACCAAAGGTACTTTCAGTTTCAGTTTCTAAGGGTGGGGGATGACTTCTAGACCTCATAAATGGTCACCCAAATCAGGTGCAAGGACCATGCTCTGATACCACTTGTAGTGTCCCTTTTTAATAAATTGGAAAAATTGCAATTTTTGGTCAATTCGAACCTTGGACTAGTGGTGACTCAAATGCTTCCAAATGGCTCCTAAGGATTTTGAATTGGGTCTAAAGGTGTTTGAAGAGTATTAGGACATAAAAATGAATCTGATGGGTGCTTGGAAACTCTCAAAAGACTTCCGCAACATTCATTTAAGTTCAGGAGAAATTGAGGAATTTTACTAGTAATTTCGAGGTTCAAACCCCCAAGGGTAGAGGTCACTAATGGATTCCAAAATGTAGTATGAACCTCCCAAATTTCATAACAGAGACATGGATTAGTTAGATGAATTCAATGGGAACCCAAATGCATCATTAATCAATTCCTAAAAGCTGCTGCAACTCCCATAAATCAGAGGTTTGTAGACATGTCTTAACCTAGGGGGAAATGATAGAAAAACGCTATAACTTGCTGTGAAATTTGAGAGAAATGTTCCAAGAACTTGTATAATGTTTATGAAACTTCTTCAGTACATTAATGGCTCTCCATACAACAATAAAATCATAGATATTGACTGAAACATTTCGATACCAAACAACTTGAAGCTCTTACAACAAGATATAGGGGAAAATGGCACCATTCATACATCGTTTGGCATTTTTACATAGTTTCACTTGGATTTTCGATCTGATATTTAACTGAGCATCAAATATAGAGTGTAGAAATCATATTACAAATAAATGGGGCCCCTTGAACTTCCCCAAAGAGATCAACATATCACCATGTGCGCCATTCCTCCAAGAGCAAGAATATGAAGAGAAAAGTGAGAGAGATGTGGGAACAAGTTGAAGAAGAAATGGTCACGAGCAGCCTTATAAATTCAACCTGTAACAAATGACTTCATTGCAGCTCCAAATGAAAGGTCTGAATGGCCTCTCCAATTTCCAATTAGGATGGTAATCTTGCACCCTCGAAATTGGTACTAAGGCAAGAAGAATAAACATCCAACTTGCATGGACAAACTATGCTCTCCAATTTGCAAAATGAGAAATGATCAAAAGCCCCTCTCCCTCTTTGTTCTTGTCTTTTATTAGCCTTCCAAGTCCTCCATGGTTCGAATTCCCTCCAAGAGCTTCATGCCAACTCGAATTGGGGAGAGATTCCAATGAGTGCCACTTATCCAACAATTCCTAGCTTCTCTCTTCCATCAATTCAAATGGGGGGAATCTTGGATGCCATAACTCCCTTGTGCGCTCGCTTGGAGGCTATTTTTAGCCCTGACATGCCATATAGGTCATATGTCAGCAATCATGTCTGATCCTTGTCATAAGTGTCATAGCATCTTCATCATTGTTGTCATATAAGCTAGGGAATCTAGCCCAAGTGTCACAAGACCTCTAAGATGCCTCTTCCTCTTCCATGGGAGTTACTCTTCCTCTCAAATTCGACCCTCATTGAGTCATGCCAAGTATAATGCCCTTCCAACTCCCCCAAGAACGTTAGACTCCACCTTTGATTCGAATGGGTGAGAGTAGGATGCCATGTGGCATGGGGAATCTTGTTTTGTGTGGGTTCCACACCACCAATGTGCCCTCATGACCAAGTGCCACCTTATTTTCCTATTATAAATATTTATTTAGCCCCTTTTAATATATTTTTGTCAAGCTAATGTCTATTTGGGGGTTTATAGTCCCTTATTCCAAATCTAATTGTTTCCACTCCAACCTAGGGAACTAGTAGATTGGTGAAATTTTCCCTTCTAGTGATTTATTTGGATGGGGACATTACATGAACACTGTTTGGAACAGTGGTATAAATTTGTTCATCTTTACAAAGAACTCCCAATTTTTATTAGCGGGGGGATTTGGAGATCTTACAATTTTGTACTAAGATTTTGTGCATGAGTACTAAGATTTTGGGTATTTTTAAGGAGTATTTTAAGGAGGTGATGAGTAAGGAGCTTAGACACTTATTAGAGACATTGTTGTTAGAGGACATTCTAGTGGGTTACTTTGCTGGTGCTTCCCAAAGAGGTATTTGTGGTGGTGGGATGGTGATACATCTTGATTATAGACATTGCTATCACTTGTGGATGGGATGTGGAGCTGGTTCCAACACCAGAGTAGAATTATTTGCTTTGTGGGGGCTTCTTTTTTTGCTTCTAACAAAAAATTGTTGTCTCTATAGGTTCTGGGGGACTCGAGAGTCATTATTGACTGGGATTTTGGGAAGTCTATCCTCCAGGTGACTGTATTGGAACATTGGTGTGCTAGATTGAGAAATTTGCAGTCTACCTTTAATGTTGTATACGTTAAGCACAGTTATCAACAACTAATGTTATGGCATATAGGTTGTCCAAGAGGGCAGTGGGTCTTTCTGAAGGACTGTTGTATTTTGAAGAAATTTTTGACACCACAATGGTGTCGGTGGGCTTCCTCAAGGCATATTAAGATGACAATTGGTAACTTAATGTTTTTTTTGTTAAGTTGTATATCTGATGACAATTTTGTTGGAAGATTATAATATTTTTGTGAAAATGTTTGAGGTGATAAGACATGAAATAGATCTGTTTAGCCTTAAATTTTTTTTAGTAACATTGTCGTTTTTTTATTAGAAACTATATATCAGTTTCAGTTGAAACATGTAATATTTGTAAAAGTGATCTTTGAATCTTTAATAAAAACAATAACAAGTAATGAGGTTTTTTCTGTGTGAAAAAAAGTTCAAAGATGTTATGGATTTAGTTCAATTCATATTAAAAACATAATAACGTTCATTTAGATGTTTTTTTTTTTTTTACAATACCCTGCTATTCATCCCTGAGAATCAAGGATAGCCCAGTCCCCATAGGAATAGACCCTAAAACTATGGGTCCCCACCCCACCATAGATACCATTGCACCACTCCAGGAGGCCTCATTTAGATGAATTTGATAGTGTCGTTTTTTTTCCATGACAACGTCATCTTAACCATGGAGGACTTTCCCACCCCGGATCAAACCCCATGCCCACTGTTCTACGGCATCTCCGCATTATCGGGTGCCAGTTAAATTGCTATGATGAAAAAAAATATGATGAAAAAAAAAACCATGGAGGGCTTTGAATGGTGGGGATGTACATACACACATTTCAATTCCTTAACATAAGCGTTATCTTAGGCCACTCGAAAAAAATTTATCCTTCTAAAAGGAAAGAAAATCCTTATTCGGAGTTTGTGCGCTCGTTTATTCTTTCTATCAGCCAGCGCAAACCAACGGAAGGAAACCATGTCCAACAGGTACGTTTACGTTTTGATACAGTTAATTGGATTTTTGATGCTTCAATTCTTTCATACCAGGCAGACACAATTTTGTATGAATACACATAGCTCCGAAAATTTACTTTTAGGTAATGTAATGGGACATGCCCATGTCAGTTAGGATTGAATGTTGAATTCTTTTTCAGTCGGCCGGCATCCTTAATTTTCTAACCTTTGTAAAGTATATCGCTTCTATGTTCCATATGGTGCAAACCCTTATGATCCTCGTATCAGGAATGAACGCTTGGACCATAAGTTTTTTTCTGGAAACCTCACCGGTTGATTGTCACCCCCTAGGAATTGCTCTACTAAACTTACCAAGCGCATCAAGGGAGTTAATTTGCAGCAGAGATTCGCAACAGTTCTCGATTGGATAGGCTTTTAATTCAGTTTGGTGGTTTGGGTCTGGGATGTGGTTAGCGTTAGGGTTTTAGGAGTGGTCAAGAGCGGGGCTTGTTTAGTAGGACTGTAATAATGATAAACTTAGGGTAAACCATCCTTAAAGCTGGATTCCTTGCTGCAAATGGGCAGAATAATGTATTAGAGGTATATGTTATGGATTAAGGATGTATACTGATAACCTTTTTTCCAGGTCCTGAATTTCAGACTTTATTCCAAACAGCTTTATTTGGATTATGCTTGTGCATGTTTCTTATCCTAATGTGTTATCCTTGACTGGATTTTTTTTTATAACATCAATTCTTCATGACATTTTGCAAGTTTCAGTCAGTCAGCTGATTAGATTTGCCTGTTTAAGGAATTGTGCCATTCAAGGGATCTGCGAGTACAATTATGGACCTCTATCCATCCCGAACCTTGTCATACATAGTCACCCATTCCTGATTTCTGAATCAATGTGAGCTTCATCAGTAATATGCCTTGTCCAAAAGTTTTGCTTATTCCCACTCTCAGGAAATTTTTATCTAATTGTTGCATGTTCAAAACAGAGTAATCTGCATAAAGTCAACAATTACTATCTTTGCCACCGATAGCAGTGGAATTTCTAAAATGTTTTTGAAACATATTCTGAAATAACCAGAGAAACATTTCTGTAATGGCATCCAGTTATCAAGTTTTTTTCCCCTGATCTCCTCAACTAGTAATATAAATGTTTAATGTAAATTTGGCATGCTATACACAAAAAACTGACTGCAAACGCAGTCGCCACAAGCACTAGCAAGGATCAAAATTGTGATGGTTACAAACTAAAAATGCTGTCTACACTAACTTTGGCCCCTTAGGCATACATAGTAGCATGGGAAGTCCATAACATGTCATAACAACTGGTATAATACTATAAACAAACAGTCTATGACCCAGAAGAAGCATACTGCAAACGCAGTTGCCACAAGCACTAGCAAGGATCAAAATTGTGATGGTTACAAACTAAAAATGCTGTCTACACTAACTTTGGCTCCTTAGGCATACATAGTAGCATGGGAAGTCCATAACATATCATAACAACTGGTATAATACTATAAACAAACAGTCTATGGCCCAGAAGAAGCATACTTCTAATATTTATTATTATCCAACAACAGTTGGGAGGAGCTCAATATTAGGGAACAAATCATCATGGTCCTTGGGAGTTGGCTCCTAACTTGGAAGCAGGTTCAGATCAAGCACTATATGTTCCCAACTGTGTTTTGAGGGGATGTATCTCTGGCCCTAGGAGTCTCAATCCTGTCCTGGAGACGCATCCATGTCCTGGACATGCATCCCACGTCTCAGATGCTGGAAGGTGCCCCCTATGGATATTCCTTTGAAACAACTGGAATGCTCTGTACGGTCCTAAGCTGCGGGGGAGCGCCCCCACCCCCCACGCTTTGCTCCCGAAGCACGCTCCAATATGGAGCATTGCAGAAGCACCCTCAGGAGCACACTTCTGGATCCTCCCAAATGTTCTCCCAGGGTTTTTGCATGTGTCACTCACAGAATGATAATATAAAACTCTAAAAGGGTAGAAAGGGAAATATAAAGAAAATATATTATCATTAATTCTTTTAGGATGTTTGAGGTGGGTTCCAATCGCATCAGACTCTTCATATGAAGGAAATAGAATTTCACAGCCCATCCAAAATTCAACAGATTTAGCAGTTTTCAGGACTCCAGCAAACAGAACTGTATCAAACTGAAGAGAAATCCACTAAACCATCATGAGATGCCAAATGTCACCATGCTCTTCTGCCACATGTCACCTGCTTAAAATAACAATGACCTCCACAAATATAAGAACTGAGGAAAACTGAAGTTCATCACCATGACCAAATATTGAGAGAACCACCAAAACTCTGCTAAAAATAGCTCAATCATGTACTATCGTCCCGTGGAAACACTGATCCCTGAAACTCAAACTCTGTATGTAATCAAAATCCTGGAAACTGAAACAGTGAAATCTAACAACTCTGGTGTAAAGGATCATGACCATAGAACCCATTGAGAATGTGTCCACAAATCGTCGATGCCAAGCAATCAGGATTGACTAAGGAGAAGTCCAATCTTAATCCTGAAAGTGCCGATGAACAATAATGAAGGTAAGACTTGAATTCACCAAGGGTAAGTTCAGTGTATTATGGCCTATTTTGTAAACATTATATGACAGTTTCAATTTTAACTTTGAACTCTCAAGTTTGAACCTACCTTTGAAGTTTGAACAGTTGACTGCATACCATGTTACCCGGCTACAGATACGGATTTGCCAGGTTTTTGAAAAGCCAGGATCTGGATACAGCAAGTACAAAAAGATATAAAAACATTTTTATAATAAATATAAAAAAAGAGTGAAGAATCAAAACTATTCACGAAACACAAGAGTAGAACTATAAGTTATTGCCAAATGGCAAAAAGAGAGTTTTCATCCATATTAATATTAGGCATTCATGTACCATAACTGATAATTTGATAAGTTATAATCATGATTGATATTGATAATTTTAAAGACCATCTCAGCATGAACATGAAGCAGGTCATAACAGCGTTTTTGTGAGCGATATCCACTTGTCCATATTGGCGGTGAATAAAGCGGTTTTCTTGAAGGCTATGGCTGGACTAAATAACAATATGGGTGAAATGAGCAACAACATGGCACATGAGGATAGATCAGCCCTTGAAAGCAGACCTTGACCATAAATATAGATTGAAAGAAAACCTTGATAGATCAGTGTTCAAGAGTAGATCTTGACACAAGGATGGACTAGACCTTGAGCAAGAATGGGGTTGAGGGTTTTAGCTTTTAGGTGTTCAGCGTTTTGGAAGTTTTTTCATTAAAAAATCAAATTTTGTGGAGATCGGTGGGTCACAAAATCCTTGGAAGTTTCAAGATTTGTTGGATTTTCCACAGGATCCGTTTCCTGAGATTAGGATCCGTTTCCTTCTCCAGGGGATCCGTTTCCATGACAGATCCTAGGTGGATCCGGATCGGATCCGCTGATCCCAATGTCACAAGGTTCAGGTTCGGCGACATTTAAGTTCGATTCGGGTTCGAATTTTCCGATGAAGTTCGGATGAGGTTCGCCATTAGGTTCGAGTATATACATTTTTCAAAAAAATAAAAAATAAATATATATACACACATAAAACAGTTAAAAATAAACCTAAATAAACATATATGAGCAGTCACACTTCAAATGCATAGTTTGGACGCCGCTATGAGCCATGCTAGGTCGAGGGTCGAGTCTTGTGCCATCTGGAATCATGTTGGGTCGAGGCCCAAGCATCGTGGGTTGTGTGGCGTTGTACATAGGGTCAACCAAGCAAGGGTTGAGCCGTCGATTAATACGTTGAACAACTGCGCGGCAGTCAAGGGTGGATCAATACGCCAACGCAACTTGCGAGCGAGGATTGAGCTTCGAATTGCACGGTGACTTGGAGGGCGAGGGTGGAGACAGATCGTTGTTGAAGACTCAGAGTGCAAGGGTGGAGAGAGTCGATAGATCACGGAAGAAAATAAAACAAGGAAAAAAACCTGAAAACGTGAAATTGACAACCTTTAGCTTTGAGGTTCGGCGAACCTAAACGTACTTGAAATTTTTTTGAGGTTCGATGAACTTTGAACCTGATGGTTGAAGTTCGCCGAACCCTGTGACTTAGGCAGATCCTACACATTGGGGTGGCGGATCCGGTAACACAGACTGCATATTAAAACTCTTTGGTGATGAATATGATGCTCTGTTTCATTTAGTGGTTGATGTGTTATCTGTTACAGTTTGTTGATGACAAATGCTATATGTTGAAACTTGAAGGTTGATAATTTGATGACATTGTTAACTGCTAGACGACTGATGTTATGTGTACTAAATGGTTGATGCTTTAATGTTCATCATTAATCCAGTAGTCAAATCTATTGTTACATGTTTTCTGCAACTAATTTGACATTCTGCATGTTTTTTTTAATATATGTATCAAAATATATATTATATAAAAAATGCTCCCAGAACACTCTGTTTCCAGAAGCTTTTGGAAATTGCACTTCCCACTCTGGTTCCCACTTTCTGCTCCCAACACCCTTGGTACGGTCTAATACCATGCCTAGTATTGTCATTTTTAAAGTCTAATCTTTGTCCTCCATCCCTGGATCTGATTTAAGGTTTGATTTACATTTTCCATGCCCTGTGATCTATTACATTTATCTGTCCAGAAAGTTATCCTAAGAGTTTGACCTACATATTTCGTTCCCAATTAGCTGATATAAAGGTTTATTCCATATATTTTTGTCCAGTAGCCATACATCGGATTTATGTTTTCTATTGCATGACAACTTATTGCAGAGATCCAATGCATATTTGGTGCCAAAATATAGATTGTACACCTAACTTTCCAAAAACTTTGTTTAGTGCCAAAATATAGATTATACACCCTTTGTCACCGCATTCGACGAATTTCAACCTTGAAATTCGAAATTCGCCGAACTTCAACGAAATTCGAACTTGAAGCCGAACTTAAAGCCGAATTTCAAAGTCGAACTTGATGTCGAACTTCAAGTCGAATTCGAACTTCAAGGCAAATTTTAAGGCGAATTTAATCGAATTTATTCAATAAAATTTTAAAAGGTAAAAAAAAGACAAAAAACCTAACCTAAATTCCTAAATTTTTAACAAGATACCATCCTTTTGAAATCTAATTATATATTTTATTGTTGGCATGCAATTTTCATTTTACATAATGTTTAATGAGTGCCTAGAATTATATATATATATATATATATATTAAAATTTTGAAATGTATAGTCCCTCAAACTTAATGTCGAATTTTATCACCAAATTTTTCATTGCCGATTTTTTGTCGAATTTCAAGGTCACCGAATTTGAACACGAACTCGAACCAGGTGACTTAGCCTCTGCCCACTAAGAGGACATAGCTAGCCCCCTCTGCCCACTAAGAAGAATGAAAAATTCCACATGCTTGTGCTCGTCATCTCTGATGTCAAAATACCACTACATCCCGACAATGATGGCTAAGAGCTTCAGCAGTCAAAGTTTGTGGCTAAGTTACCAGGATACAAATACGGATCTGAATCCGCCCAATTTTTTAAAAGCCAGGATCCGGATACAGTGGGGAAACGGCAAGTACACACAATATAAATATATTTTTATAATTTTTAAAAATAAAATTTATAAAAAATTTAAAGTATATAAAATTTTAAATATATAACCTATATAAAAAATTCAAAAATTACAATAACATAAAATTACACAAGACAATTACACTTACATAAAATGATTATTATATAATACTTATAAATAATAAATAATATAGTACATTAATTATTTTAATGGAATTTAAAAAGTCGATTATATAAAATAATTGGTGGAACATTTCACTAAATAGTATTTTCTTAGGGGATTGGATCTTACGACTAAATCGTTGCCAAATAGTATTTATGATAGCTCCCAAATCATTGCCCAAACATAGGGTAAGAGCCAACCATAGCAGTATTTACCAGTTGACCATTTCATGCAACCACTCATGAAAGGAGCGCCCTCGAGCTCCCACCCTCATGCGGGCTGTGACCCATAACTTGCAGACAAATTAATAAACCAAACGCCAGTGGAAATAATTGAAAAGCTGCCAACTAGATAGATGTATTTACCAACCGACATGATTCTGCACCAACCAACACGATTCTATATAGAAGTATAGAAGTTTGGGACCAACTGACACGATATGCATTAAATTTATCAAAGAACGCATACCAAGCAACTCCACCCTTCTACCAATCGTAAGCAATAGGAGCTACAGTGTCTAAGCATCGATGGAATACAGCTCATCGGCGAGGGTGCATTCCAAAGAGTATATCCTGGGCGGATCCAGATCCAAATCCGTATCTGAACCAAGGATCAGCAGATCCATTACCCAGGGCAGGTGGATCCGGTAATGTAAGTTTGTGGGGGCAGGTGCAAGGTGCGGGTGCAGGGATGCCATTTTTCAAATCAGGCTGGGTCAAGGTACAAGGATGGGCACATATATATGTATGTATATATGTATAAACTATATAAAGAAAATAAATAAATAAATTAGAAACAGAAATAAAAAAATGTAATACAGTTAAAACTTAAAAATAAAGCCCTGTGATCTGTAAAACCAAACTTTATATCATTGAACAACACACTGCAATTTGTATGGATCTGTCAAAACTCGAGGGAAGGGTATACAGTAGTAGGAAGTATGAATGTTGAGGAAAGATAGTAGGTGTAGTAACCCGAAGTGTTGAGAGGTTAGGCTGTGGTGACATTGGGTTTAACTCACTACCGAGCTTACCGACACTATCATTGGTCCACACAACCTAGTTGTGTAAGGGCCGCTAGTTTGAGCAGTAGCATGGCCAAATTACATTCAAGGCAGTATTTCAACAAAACACCATTAACTTTGGCTTCCTGCTAACATAAATATCAAGATATTTGAACAACAGTGCTAATGTTTTGGACTGTCTGTTTTCGACAGGGATATGTTAATCTCTGGAAACTGGGAATGATGTCCATATCTTCTTCATTCTCATTCTGCCTCAACCTGGCTAAGAATTGTCTATGGACTTTTTAGAGCAACAAACCACCATTATGGACCTTACGCTTCTTCTGGGAATTTTCTGGTGTTTCAAGTTTCAAGGTTCAACTACCTAATTATTTAACAGAGGAGGCAGGGAATGTGCCCTTCAAGCCATTTTCCATGAGATGGTAGAGGCTTGAGGGTGCATTGCCATCTTCCTAGCAGCACAGACTGGTTACCCCCTGCCGTGGCCACTTTGGGGCATTGGGCCTGTATTTCCAGAGCCACAATTGACTTGTTACTCTGGTTGTTCTTGTGAACTACTTGAATCCCACCACCTTGGATGTCATTGTCTCGAGGACTTGTTTGGGTCTAGGATTGAGTGGCACCATCAAAGGACAGTCTTGGATACTGTGGTTCAGACTCTGTGGCACCAAATACAAGTATTTGGTAGATTGATGTATCTGACAGTTTGTTTCACCATTTTATCCCCTACTCAGATGAGGACATATTTCCATAGATCCTTGGATCGATTGACATGCATACAGACCCTTTTATGGGGTCTAAGGTTTAAAAAAACTGTGGTGGCTCATGATAGATAAACCCGCCAACTGGCACTGAAATGTGCTTCAGAAATGGCCAAAGCTGCATGGACAGATCAGGGAACTTGATCCATAAAAGACAAGAATGTTGGGTGGTCTGGTCAGCAGAAAAACCCTCAATCCAGGGGGAAAAAACTACCAAGGTATTTTTGCATACCCAGGGACCTTGAGACTTAATCTCAGTGACCTAAGCTTTTTCAGAAAAGGCAAAATGGCAAGGATCCTTTAGTCAGGCTTCTGGTATTAATGCTGTGCCACCCATGAGGCTTCCAGAACCCCTTAACCTAGGCCCTAATAATGGCCTCAGATAGTACCCTCCCAACAAAAGAACCAAGCAGTGTTTTTACCCTGTATGAAATACAAACATTTTCATCCTCAGTAACAGTAATGTCTGCTGCTATATCCTCAGGGATCTCAGATTTACCTTGTGCTAAACCTTGGGGGCAAACTTCCAAGCCTTTGTGGTGGAACAATTGTGCTCATTGCTATTAGGAACTGGGATTTTGTTGCCACCTCCAATAGTTAATGGATTGACAATTCAGAGCTTGAGTCCAGGGGACGCCTTTTAACTTTTAAGGCACTTACAGGCCTTATAGAAAAAGCTGGTAGGCCAATCAGGATCAGTGCAGGTCAGTGGATAGGGTGGGTCAAGCAGTGGTGGTGACAGGGACAGCAGCAAATGGCTTTCTAAGCCCTCATTTCGAACCAAGACAATTTACAAGAAGCTTATTTTCTAAATGGGAATGGCTTTTTAAGAAGCATTGATTGTAAATAACTATTGACTGCTTGTAGATGGCTCTTATTAGCAATGCTTTTGAAGCAACAATTCTTGTAAATGATTCTTACGATGCCTCAGAATGCTTCTCGTGACACAAGCCAGGCAAGTTTCAAAGAAAGTTTTTGCTGTTTGACAGTATTTTCTATTTCCGACAGGGTTCTATGTAGGTACTTTGTGCATGGAGCATGCTTGAAGGGCGAGCTTTGTGAATTCTCACATGATTGGAAAGATCAGGCAAACAATGTAAGTCCTTACATTTATTGATGTACAGAAATGGTGTGTCTCAATTTTATTAATATCTTTTTAAAAGCTTGGTTTCATGCACTTGGCCGGGATGTGACCTTCCAGTGTCAATCATTGCAGGTTTGTACATTCTACCAGCGAGGAGTTTGCTCTTATGGAAGTCGGTGTAGATATGATCATGTAAAGGTGTCTCGTCCGGAAAGTACATTTTCTTTGTTGCCAATATCTCACTTGGGTTCTGAAGTAGAACCTAAATCAGCTGCTGTACATGGTGGAGTCACAGTGGGCAATAACATTTCAGTAGCACGGCATACAGGAGAGCTTTCAGGTTTGAGTAAGCCCTTTTTTCCTCCTTTGGGACAGGCTTGGACTGCTGGCTCTCAGGATGTTTCATCATCTTCAAGGACCGAATTGGAAACAAAGTCTTTGGTCAGTGATGCTGCTGATTTGCCAATTTGTGCATTTGCTGCTGCTGGTAAATGTCCTCGTGGTAACACATGCCCTCAGCTTCATGGAGATGTATGTGCTACCTGTGGTAAGCACTGTTTGCATCCATACAGGCTAGCAGAAAGAGAGGAGCATATCAAGCAATGCCAGCGTAATCAGAAGCGCTTGGAAGCTTTGCGGAATAGCCAGGAGATTGAGTGCAGTGTATGTTTAGATCGTGTACTATCAAAACCAACTCCTGCTGAACGGAAGTTTGGTTTAATGTCTGCGTGTGATCATCCTTTCTGTATTTCCTGCATCCGCAACTGGCGAGGAAATAATCCAGTCCCTGGGATGGATGTGAACTCTGTATTGCGAGCTTGTCCTATCTGTCGAAGGCTCTCTCATTTTATTATCCCAAGTGTGATCTGGTATTCAAACCCAGAGGAGAAACAGGAGATCGTTGATAGCTACAAAAAAAAGCTCAGGTTATCTCGTGTTTCTTTTGATAATAGGGTTTTATGAATGCTAGAAGCAGGGTTGGTCCTATTGGAGTTTAACATCAAATAGCTTTATGGGCGCTCTTTTCTGTTTGAGGATGGTACTGGAAATGCTCTTCAATTATCAAACTGCATTCAATTTAGCAAGGATTTTTTCCATCTTTTTATCATTTGTTTACTACAATTCTATCCATTTCCTGAAGAAGCCATGGAATGTCTCCTTTTCTGAACTAGATTTAGCTCAGGGTTTGCATGCAGTAAGTTTGATAAGCTCCTGTCATTTCTTGATTTGTTTATCATTTTCTGATTCTATTTTCCTTTTTCCAGTTCCATTGACTGCAAGTACTTTGACTTTGGAAAAGGCACTTGTCCATTTGGCACTAGCTGTTTTTACAAGGTATGGACATTCTTACTTCTATAAAAGGATATAGGAAACTTCCATTGCTCAGGCTAACTTTAACCTTCATCCAGTCTGTGGTGGGAATATCAGGGTTTGGAAAAGCCATTTCTATTATTGCAAAACTTAGTTGTGTGTGTTTAGTTTGATAGCCTAGATTTTACTTTTCTTCTGAATGTGTTTAAACTCAAATGTGTGACATTTTATTTTTTGATTTTCCCAGGTGTGTTATGAATATACCCATCACTTTTGTCATCAATTTGTATAAGACTTCTATTTGGTCTTCACTGAATGTATGATTTGTGGCATTTCAGCATGCATACAAGGATGGAAGAAGAGAAGAGGTAAAGCTCCGGCATCTTGGTGCTGCAGATGGAAGTACAGTGATTGCAAAAGATGTTAGGTTCGTATTACCAGTTGGACTTTAATGATCAACCCAGCCATTGCAACTTTTTTTCTCGTGATGCTGTGAACATCAAAATTAGATCTATAATTGACCTTTGACACTTACAATACCCATTTTGTATTTGATATTAGGCTTTCTGATTTTCTGGGAAGACTAGGCTTGTGAAGATCTGGTCAACCATGAGATGTTTTGGCAGAATTTCTGTTATCAGCTTGATTGTAAGTGTAATTTCTCTTCTTTACCTCACAATAGTACCTTTGATTATAGTATAAAGTTACTACATTCCGTTGTACAGGTTCAAAGTACTTTCTTCATACTATCTAACAAAGCTATTGGCATAGAGGAGATAGAATGCAGGGTTTGATGTCAACAGATGTATATTCTCTGCAAACCAATGGATAGCATGGCCTAATTGTGAACTTGTGTTTTGACAAATGATTGTCACCACCTGTTCATAATGACAGGAAGTATCGCAAAATGGGGGAGAAATATATTTTTTCCGGTTTTTAGCCATAAATTCAGAGAATTTGTTCTACAGTGTGTATTGGCACCATTTCTTTTTGTATCTATTTCAAGTTAGTTCATATCACTAGCCACTCCATGCACATTATTAGCCACTGGAAGTATTTCTCCTCCACAACATGCTAATGTAATATCATGTAGCTCATATCTTTCAGTGTTTGGTATTCCTGTGTGTGTTGTATTTAGCAGCTTCTCTCACTGAGGTTCATTGTAAATCTTGCATACAATAATATATTAACATATTTCTATCAATTCTGTCTTCATTAACGTACATTGTGATATGTATAACCTATACACTGTATAGAGATACATTTTGTTTAAACACTTTTTTGTTGATTTGCCTATATTTTGTATCTTAATTTGCTTTATATTTTGTAAGTTATGCTTGGTTTCAATTGTTTTCTAAATGGTTTATCCACAGATTACTTTTAGAGAGAGCATGCCACTTGTGATATTTGTATTGGAATTGTAAGTCAGAAATGGAGATGATTTTAGATTTTTATTGGATCTGTTTAAGTGGTATATGAGATGGAGCTACTTTGATCTCTGAACATTGCAGTAGAATCTCGTACAGTTGCAAGCTCGGATATCATCCTCTTTTATTCGACATGAATGAAGAATAGGACTTAGAAATCCAAACCCTTTTGACTTGTGGAAAATCTTCTACTGTAGCGGTCACAATAATAACTTAATAAGTAATTGATTTCATGAGTATGTATTTGATGCTAATATACTTTATGCATGCGTGATGCTTTGTGAATTACTACTCAGGTTTTTAAAGAGAACAATAGGGAAATGCTCAAGAGGTCGCTTGCTAAGATGGAATGTACCAGCTTTAATCTGGGCAGATTTGGACCGTGTTCGATTCCTGATTACTGCATAGTATGCAAGGGTAAGTTCTTTAGTCAGAACGCATACTTGAGCTCAGTAAATGAGCCACAGAGCCACATAATGGTTTTCACACGTTTATTTTTCATCATGATGGTTTCCATTTGAGCTCCTGATATTGTGTATGATTGGTCTGGAGTCTCTGGGCTGATATCAGGATATATTGGGACACCTATTATTTGTTGTTAGGAGCACTGCTAAAAGTTTTGGAATAAAAAATAACGTTTTCAAAGTACACTTTACAACTTTTGTGAGAAAGACCGTCTGCTCCATTTATTACCGATACCTATGCTTTGGAAGTCCACTGTTTTTAATGTTTTAAACAGCAAATTCATGGTTTTGGCTTAGCAGAGCACTTGATAATTGAAGTTGCTTTGTGAAATTTCATCTCGTCATGGTCTGATTGGGCGAAGTAGAAAATGTCTATGATAGTAGACATATTTATGTTGATTGTCCCTGTGATTTACTCTGTAGGATCCAGGGCTGGAGTTTGACTGGCAAATTGCCCATCACAAGGCAATTTGGCTGTCAAATACGGCAATAAATTTTCCATCACTCATTATTGTTAATTAAAATTGCCAACACGGATAATATAATTATCAAAACCATCAAATTTGACAGGTGGTTTTGCTTTCAAACTCCAACCCTGGTAGGATCCTTCTACTTTGACTCAGTCATGATCTACTTATATCTGTATGTAATTGTCCTAAGATGTGCTGAGTTGATAAACAATTTGTATCTTTCAAAAATATTGTCTTTGTGAAAATCTTATAAATTATATTAAGAAAAATTTAAAGAATTAATTAGTTACAAATTAAGTATTTTTATTTTATTTTGGGAGGAAAATCCTTAGATACATACCATGTCATTTTCATTTTGAGGATGGTACTCAGGGTAAACCTTAGATTTTTAGATTTTTTAGGGGTAAACCTTAGATTTTTAGATTTTTTAGGGCACAAGACCAAGTCAACAACAGGGTTCAAATCAACCACTCGGTTGAGACACATTTTACATAGTTGTATGACACAAATATATAAATATTAATATTTGATATAGTAATCTTTTTGGGTTATTTGGAATTATTCTATTATTTCTTTGAGGTTGTGCATATTCTTCATTTTGTTAAGGTCGTGCTCCTTTCTATTTGGCATATTTAATATTGATTGTTATATATATATATATTTGTGCATGTTATATACAATATATAAAATGAGTGTGATGATGGTTTATACATACAATTGTTCACTAATCACTCATGAGGGTTCAATTTCTTATTGATGCAACAATAAGATATTAAGTTAGTTAGTAAAATGCTTCGTACTCAAAGCATAAGATCAAAGTTCCACTGTTATCGGAACTGGTAAAACCGGCTGGTCCGATCGGTTCACAGGCCCAACCGGTCCGGTGAGGTGCATGAACCGGAAAACATGCAAAAATGATTCAGACTAGTTGTGAACCGGAACTGGCCTGTCCATACTTTGCTTATTTTTTAATCTTTAGGGGCCATTTAAAGCCTCTTTATTGATGTAATTTGTTTCAAAACTTCATAAATGTATTGCACTTGGTGCTATTTTGGTTATTTGCACGCATACTTGCTATATATATATGAGAAACTTTGCATATTTGTGTATCAATGGTTTGGATTCATATGCATGCACATGAATATATATGTTTTTTTACAAAATATAAATAGTTTATGTATTTTTGGTCGACCCTTTTTTTTTTTTGAACTTCTTTGGTTCAGTTTCTAATCCGGTTCACATTTAGGGCTTTGTCGGTTCGATCACCGGTCCGTTTCTATTAACATTGGATAAACCATGTAATAAGGTTTCTTCAAAGTTTGTGTTCATTTGATGTCATGTAATCATCTAGTACAATATATTTATTGATTTCATCATTTGATAATTTTTGTTCTTAACATTACTTTGGTGTTGTTCCCACAAATGCTTTGTAATTTTGCCAATTTGTTGGTCATCAATAATATCTTGGCACATTTGTTCATGTGATTCCAAGTACATGTATTTGAGAGTTGGGGTGTAGATATATGCCATTATATCTTGCTTGCAAACTCTATTCATAATGAAATTGTGGATGGTTGATTTTATTTTTGGCCCAGGGGAATCGACAACGGAGATTGGGCTGGTACTCGCGTGACACAGGGTCCAATCTCGCTACCACTATACCCCTAGGTGAAACCATAGGGCCTGAGCCATGGCGCACAATGCAAGTTGGGGGAATCAAACACGTGACCTGCCATTTACAACCAATTTCAACTTACCCAATTGAGCTACCCCACGGGCAAATGTGGATGATTGATTTAATTGTTATGAAGCATTTCATTTAAGAATAGAATAAACTAAATAGACGTGGGTAAACCAAAATTGAAGAGTTGTATTTTGTAGAGATACGAGTGTCCTTTAAATACACCGCATTAACAAAATATATTAAAACTAAACAAAAGAATAACCGTGAAATTCAAAATAAAACATACTAAGACTAGCAATCACATGATGACCATTGCACAAGATGATTTTGTAATTAAGTCTAACGAATGAAATACTTTCCCTCTTAGCCCACTTATTTGGAAGGCTTATTAGATATTTATACATTTCAGTGTTAAAAACACATCGAATCCTTGTAATCATATGTCGTTGTAATTATGCTCCAATCTAGTTACATAATGTCATGGGCATGTACAATTATTGTCAACATTGGTGAAGGGGATTATGTGAAAATAATTTTGTACATTGGGTGGCTCATGCCTCTTGAGAATGATTCATAATGCTATATTAAGTGTGTGCGAGAATTAATGATTTGCCAAGTGGTGAGCTTTAGGAAAAAGGGTGACACTAGACCTTGATTGCTACTGAGAGATAACATTATTGTATCGAGTGAAACGAGGTGCTCTACAGCTCAATATGGTGGAGATGTTGTAACGTTACATGTAACGCTTGTCTTTATTATTGGCTAAAAAGTTAACGTTTGTCTTTATTATTGTCAGTCACTAATTAAAATGTTAAAAAAGTAAAATGTAATAAATATTTTGTCGGCCATTAATTAAAAGACGTGTATTTTCGATTGTGTATTTCAGATATTATGTTTTTTTAAAATTAAAACATAATTAAAAAAATTAATGTCGGCTCATAAAATAAAAAATTATGGAAAGTATTATAAAAAATCCATGTCGGCTCATAAAATTAAATTAAATTTCTTGAGTTTAAATTTAAAAAAAGAAATACACCTCAAGATATTGGATCCCTCTCGGTGCTTGATAGATACGGGTTTAAGATGGATCTATGCTAGTGTAAAAATATTTTTGTACATTGGGTGGCTCTTGCCTCTTGAGAATGATTCATAATGCTGTATTAAGCGTGTGTGAGAATTATGATTTGCCATGTGGCAAGCTTTAGGCAAAAGGGTGACACTAGACCTTGATCGCTAACTAAGAGCAAGCTCTAGCTAGACTTAGTCTTCCGTTGGATAGCTCTAGCTAGACTTAGTCCTCTAATGGACATTGGTGTTGAGATGTATGATGCATTAGAGATTGAGTGCAATAGGTCTAATGTTACCTAAGTTAGCATTAAAAGTAAGCACATTGATTGGTTTTCAAGACTATTTGTCATTTAAATGTTGCATTGTTGATGTTAGTAGCATTGAACATGTACTTCCACATTGGTTTTGTGTTTAACATGTGGAAGTCAGCACTAATACCTCTCAGGGACTTAGGACATTCACTTTAATTAAACGAATCATTAAAGTGAGTTTTTTTTATATTTAATTGGGCTAATTTGGAGAAATGTGTAAGTATTGGGCATTAGTGATTTAAGTTAATTAAATGAATCTTTAATTGAGATCTAATCTCAGCTATTGGAGTTAGGGTTTTTTGATGTAAGTGAGATCTAATCTCAACTATTGGAGTTAGGGTTTTGGTTCATCTCAAAAGTATAAAAAGCAACCAAGGGGAGAGGAGAAGACACACAAGATACACACATAGAGAATGAGATAGTGAGATTTCATTGATTGGGTGAAAGACTTTCATCATCCAAGTGTGGAGTTGGGTGAAGGAATTTCATCCGAGTGTGGAAGAGGGCGAAGAAAGACTTTCATCTAGTTGTGGAAAGAAGGATATTTTAATTTCCAGCAACAGTTCAGAAGCAACAAGCAGCTATACCAGTTTGACGGAGGTGAGGTTGAGCAACAAAACCAATTGTATAGGCGTGTGAAATTCTATGTCATAGCAGATCTGCTGATGGGTACCTCGTAAAGAAAGAATGAGCAAAAAATTAGAATAAGAGTGAAAATTGTATTAAAAAGAGCAGAAGAATAATAATGTAGTAGAACTCAGATAGGAGCATAATAATGTCACACTACTAAATTATCAGTATAGTGAACAATTATAATACAATGGAGAGAATTCGAATCATGCAAGAGAATTCGAACCTCAGTTGGTCTAGCATATGGATTATCACCACTGGAGTGCTCCAGAAGACTCAAAGTCAACTGAACTGAACCTAAACTTAGTTAATTGAAGTCACAATCAGTTAACTAACTAAGGAGGGCACAATAGTGAATCTGTCATGCATGCTAGTCAGAAAAGGGCGCATGAAGCCACAATCAATGGCATCCGGAGCTCTAACCCCCCACAAGTCAAATAACTTAGGTGGATTGCACCAGAACACTCAGTAGGTTCCTATAAAATATGGAACTAACTGAAGTGGTCCTAAAATGATGCATGCAGGGCTCAGAAGGTGGTAGGACAAATGAAATCATCAGCAACTAGGAAAAATAAATAATGCTAGGTAGGACAAGGATGGAGTATTGAAATATCCTAACACCCCCCTTTAATCCATACTTTTGCATCTTGGGCCTTGGTTACTAAGACCAAAGGTCACCCATACAATCAAATAAATGATAAAAATAAAGAACAGTCCATGAACCAAGGAAATGGGGAAAATCTCATGGGAAACCCCCCCTCAAATTGGACTGAAACACACCAAAAGATTAATTGCTCCAAACTCAAGTAGGTGTGATGCTTGATCATATGTTTGGAGGTATCTTCCTCTCAGGAAGAAGTGGATCATGCTCCAAAAACATGTGCTTGTATTATCTTTCAATGGATGCAAGCGAATATGGAGGCTTTCGGAACTTGCTCTTCAGACCGAACATGGTGAGAACAAATCCAAAGATATGAAGATCATCCTGGAACCTGTGATTCAAACCAGCTGAGGTAGGATCAACTCCATGAATGTGTAGATAGTTCTTTGATATCTCCTTTGAACCAACATAGGTGAGATCATAACCAAATGAACTATGACATAATGGTGGTGGCTTGGACTTCAAATCAGCTCCAATAATTGATAGATGGTTTCTTGTGATCTCCTTTGAACTAGCAGGGGTGACATCAAAACCAAAATATGCCCGAGACTTGAACCCAAACGAATGGTAACGTCTTCCATCTTCAATGAAACTCTGAGAACATGTGCCAATGATTGAATACAAGTACATAGAAGGCATGCGATCAAGGAGGGCGAATGCATCACCTCCAAACTCTCATTTAACCTCCAAAACATTCAATAGATCATCATTCTGCACACCAGCAGACTCATGTGAAAGAGAGGATTTAAGAACCTCTTCAGATTCTAGAATATGAACTGGCTTATCTTTCTCATAATTTGAAATAGAAGACATTGAGAACATGAGTGTTGAGTATGCAGTTTTTTCTTCATCTTGAACAACTTCATCATGAGATATGATTGAGGACGAGACATAGTTAGAGAGAACACTTAAGGAGGTATCACTGAACTTGTTCTCCAAATAATTTGCACCAATCCCTTCATTCTGCTTGCCAAATGTTTTGTCCAGTTGGACCCATAGATCACTTGGATATTCAACAGTTTCCATTGGCCAGTGCATACTAGGAGACATAGCAATACACATTGCTTCAAAGGCTTTGTCACATTCATTTAGCCAATCATTTTCTTCTCCATAGGAAGCAAAATCTCTCATATCATCAATACACATATCAAAAAGACCTTGTCTCTTCAGATATGCTATCATCTTTGGTTTCCACTCATCATAGTTGAACGGAGAGGGATGAAGAATTCCTTTCAGATACGTTGAAGCTGTTGTAGAATACCTGCAAAAACAATGGAAAACATTTGCTACTGCTACTGCTGCAAAACTATTGCAACTGCAGAAAATTGCTGCAACTACAGAAAACTGCTGCTGCACTCAAAAAATTCGAATAACCTGCAAAAAACCTCAATAATGGAGGAAGACTGCTAGTGAGCACTGCTTTAGGACAATAGACACTTTTATCCGGATCCTTCACACCTGGTTAGACCTCATTGGATTTCTCCAATGAATTCAATGCAATGGCACCAGGATTTGCTGTGGAAATCCAGAGGCTTCTAGTGCACTACCGAAAGCAGCTGCTCAACCTATTTGCTCAACATGCTATGATACCATGTGAAATTCTATGTCACAGTAGATCTATGAGCTGATGGATACCTCACAAAGAAAGAATGAGCAGAAAATTAGAATAAGAGCGAAAACTGCAGTAAAAAGAGTAGAAGAATAATAATGTAGCAGAACTCAAATAGGAGTAGAATAATGTCACACTACTAAATTATCAGTACAATGAACAATTATAATACAATGAAGAGAATTCGAATCATGCAGGAGAATTCGAACCTCAGTTGGTCTAGCATAGGGATTATCACCATTGGAGTGCTCCAAAAGATTCAAAGTCAACTGAACTAAACCTAAACTCAGTTAACTGAAGTTACAATCAATTAACTAACTAAGGAGGGTGCAATAGTGACTCTGTCATGCATGCTAGTCAGAAAATGGCGCATGAGGCCACAATCAGTGGCATCCAGAGCTCTAACCTCCCATAAGAGTCAGATAACTCAGGTGGATTGCACCAGAACACTCAATAGGTTCCTATAAAATATGGAATTGGTTGAAGTGGTCCTAAAATGATGCATGTAGGGCTCAGAAGGTGGTAGATGGATCCTGGATGACATCTGCACACCACTAGGGGGAAAATGACATAATCAACAACAAAGAAAAATAAATAATGCTATGTAGGACAATGATGGAGTATTGAAATATCCTAACAAGGCGCACGGGCAAGTCATACGGAATCCATACAGTTGTATGGATATATTGTACGGTATCAATACAATCATATGGATTAAGTCAGTATGGATCCATACAGTATGGATTTGTACAATCCGTATGGGCAGGACAACGAGAGTATAATGATTTCTGAGTTTTTTTGAGTTTTTGCTGAAGTTTTCAGAGGGGAGATTTGCAGCTGAAGTTCATCTTCTAGAGGGAAGGTTTTGCCAGGTTTGCTGTGTATTTTTCGGAGGGCTATTTTTCTTGGAATTTAGTTTATGAAAAATTGATTTTGAAGGGCAAAAAATCGTGGATATGTTTTTGATCTGTTTTTTACATTGCTTTTGCTATTTATTTTTGTTGATAGATCTCAACAAGTATAAAATAATCAATGCGCTGAAAATTAACTTTTAAGCAAGGAAAGTCACTAGGAGTTGTTTTATCTAGTGTCGGGGTTAGAAAAATTAACATGGTATCAGAGCTCACACTCTAAGAGGGAGCAGGTCTAAAGTCTATTGCAACAGATCTAGTAGAGTTGGGTGACCACGAAATAGATCTAGTGGAGATCTAGGGTTTACAATAGTAGATCTTGGTGGGTGCTTGAATGACAAAAAAACACAACAATTATTTGTGGCAGATCTAGTTATAGCAACAACCAGTCTCATATTTGAAGACAGGTTAGATGGGGCATCTAACTTCTTGGCATGGAAGGCAAGAGTAGTCTTGTTGTTGAAGGATCATGATCTTTGGGGGATTATGGAGAAGGAAGTTACCAAACAACATAGGCAACTAACTTGACAACCTATAAGAAAAATGAGATCAAGGTCCAAAGAGTGATCTTTGAAGTTGTGAAGGATCGCCCGATTCCTCATGTAGCAGAAAAGATAATGACCCATGCAATGTACAAAGCTCTAGTGGATTTCTTTCAGAGTGATAACATGAACATGAATATGATCTTGAGAAATAAGCTCATAGATGTTTGAATGTAAAAAACTAATAATGTTACCAATTACCTCATGAGCATCACCCATATTCATGATCAACTCGTAGCTGTTGAGGAGAAGGTTCTTGATATAAAATTCATGAATGTGACATTGAATGGTTTCCCAAAGTCTCAGGATACATTTTTCAAGGAGGTTGTAGCTTAAGAAATCTTCCATATTGGCAAAGGATTTAGGATGATTACATCCAGGGAGAGAGTCGAGAGGAGTCTAAAGCACACAAGCAAGAAAATGAGGAAGATAACCTAGATTTGGTTAGTCAAACCAAGAGGGGCAAAGGAAAAGGTACCAGGGCCTTGAATAAAATCAAGTGTTTCATTTACCACAAGAATGGGAACTACGCATCTATGTTTGGAGAAGAAGAAGAAGAAGGGACAAGAGAAGATGCATACATCAACATCAGTAGAGATGCAGAGTGATGAGTTTGAAACGAAGTTTTAGGACTTCTCACTAGTCTCATGCTTCTCCACCAACATTGAAAAAAGGAGTGCACGATACTTGGATAGTGGTGCATCGCATCACGTCACTGAAGCACGAGAGATTTTCAAAAGTCTAATGAAAAATGACTCAACGATCCATGTGGAGCTTGGAGGTCCATGATGTGCTTTGGGTGCCAAAGCTGAAGAAGAATTTGCTCTCATTATCAGCTTTGGAGGTCAGGGGTTTTGCCTCATAATCAAAAAAAGGGAAAGTACTCATACATCTAGAGGGACCTAGCTTTGACACAATAATGAGCATTGGGGTTAGAGAGGGAAAGTTATACAGATTGTAGGGAAAGCTTGTCAGTAAACCAAAGCTAGTAATAGAGGAAGTGTTCCAGGAGGTTCTAAAGGATGAGAAACATGTAGTAGCTTCTAGTTCTAGGAGCTAGAATTTAGGAAGAAGACTCAGTTGGTATGAACTGACATTGAGGGGTGCTGAGGAGCAAATTAAGGCTCTTAGGAGCATAGTCCGAGAGAGTGCCTCCGAAAAAGAATTTTCCATATCTTATGGCACTCATGAGTATGGTCATTGACTTCCAGTGCCGAGGAAACAGCAAATCAACATATTTGGCATGATGTTATGGTGTAGAATGATGTGTAGCATATTGTGTCAGGATCGAAGGGACAACCAATTCTAGGTGGATTTTTCAAAAGTACCTTCCTCGCTAAGAGAGAGTGTTGATGTTTGTAGCATCAGACATGTATTTCCACATTGGTTTTGTGTCTGACATGTGGAATCATCACTCAAGGACTTATGAAATTCACTTTAATTAAATGAATTATTAAAGTGAATGCCTTTTATATTTAATTGGGGATAGTTTGGAGAAATACCTAAGTATTGGACATTAGTGATTTAAGTTATTTAAATTAATCTTAGTCATTGATCTAAAGTAAGTGGGATCTAATCTCAACCATTGGAATTAGGGTTTTGGTTCATCCCAAAAATATAAAAGATAGCCAAATGGAGAGGAGAAGACACAAAGGATACACATAGAGAGAGAGTGAGATAGTGATATCTCATTGATTGGATGAAGGAATTCCATCCAATTGTGGGAAGAAGAAAAAAGATTTTCCGATTTTCAGGCTAGGCCAAGGAGAGAAAACAATAGTTTGGAAGCAAACATGTCGTATAGTCGCATATACAAGTCGTATGACATTTGTACATATAGAACGTACATAATTCGTACCCTCATATAGATTAGTCTGTATGGGTTCGTATTGTTAAAGAAATGTAATTGCGGAAGATATTCTAAATGTATTTGTCTATTATATTATTGTATTCCTCATTCGGGAGATGTCATTGATGTAATTAATAATGTAAGAGTCATTGAAAGACTCAATGTAAACCCTAACTGCTAGGTTGACTTGGAAAGATCTAGAAAATAATATTTTATTGTAAAGAGTACAGGTCAACCCAACTAGGTGATTCAAGCCGACCTAATTAGTAAAAAGGTCAAGTCACTTCTTAAGTATAAATAGGAGGTTGAGTTGCTCATTTGTATCACTCACCTCACTCACTCAAGTTCGCATAGGAGAGAGAGAAGTTCGCACAAGTGAAGGATAGAAGTTGTTTTTGTCTTGGGGTTTTATCTTGTACTTGGTGAATTCTATATTGAGGAAGTTTTGCCGTGGTTTTATCCCTTGTGGTTTCCCCAAGAGAAATTTTGTGTTCTTTGTGTTTGTTGTGCTTGTCTTTCTTTCAATGGTTATATTGTTTAATGTTATTATGCTAAACAAGTAAAAACTTAACATGTATAGTATGAATCTTTACAATTCGTACAAATATGATAATTGGGGCAGTAGAGAGTAGAGTGATTTCTAGGTTCTTTTGGGTTTTTGATGAAGTTTTCAAAGGTCAGATTTGCAGCCAAAGTTCATCTTTAGGAGGGAATATTTTGCCATGTTTGCTGTGTATTTTTCTCAAAGCCATTTTCCTAGGAAGGGAGCCCTTGTAAGATTGGAATTTAATTTATGAAAAGCTGATTTTGAAGGGCATAAAATTGTGCAGGTGTTTTTGATCTGTTTTCTACATTGCTTCTGCTATCTATTTATGTTGATAGATTTCAGAAAGTACAAAATAATCAATGAGCCGAAAATTAACTTTTAAGGATGGAAAGTCACTAGTGATTGTATTATCTAGTGCCGGGTTTAGAAAAATTAACATGCATCATCCTTGAAGATTTGCTCAACACTATTTAGTTCATGTGGAGTATCAAGAAGCATCGAGTAAAGAAGGGTCTAGGTGCATGGTGGTTTGAGGTCAAAAGGTGGGAGTGTTGACTCCATGGACAATTTCAAAATGCCATAACTGAGTAATCATTGTTGGATGAAATATGCATTAACCATTGCTATTTGGTTGCAAAATTGTATACAAATGGATAAAGAGAACTTGATTGGCAACAACTACTTCACAACAAAATTGTGTAATTTAATGTAGGAGGGAATTCAACTAGAAACAACTATCTACAACAAAATTATGTAATTGCCAGTAAAGGGAACTTGAGTGATGTCTACTTTGCTACAAAATTATGTAACAACCACTACATGGAACTTGCCTAGTAATGATTACTTTACTAAATGGTATAGTCATTGTTGGAGGAAACTTGGCTAGCGACGATTTCTCTATTAATGGGTGGCAAGGAGGCAATTGGATGGGGGTTTAATGGGTGGGGTGATGAGGATTCAAATTCTTCAAGCAATTATTATGCTTTGTACTCCTAAAGCATATTATGCCATGTCAACATATAGAAGTAGGCTAGAGATCAAGCTAAAACTAGTAGTGGATGAAGGATTGTAGGGTCACTAGACCAATTGTGAGGCAAATTAAGCAAAGACCCAACTACTTTTATGGATTGAAGAGCCATACATCAAGATAAGACATCCGAGCCAAAGTAGGGATAACAATGAAATAAGGCAACATTGGATTGAATATGGATCAGTGCTTTTTCGTTATACTATGTAGTCTCCCATGAAAGTAAGGTCTTGAATATTGAGGATGGAGAACTCAACATGGATTTCTTAATGTAGAATGAATCCTTCTAAGTTATATCAACCAAGCCTAACACGAATATTAGATGAAGGCAAACAAATTTTCATGCTCAATCTTGCATAACTTACAACCTTGAAAATAGAGGAAAATGGGAAAATTACTAATCAAAGCTTCAATAAATGGACAACTAGAAAATAATAGTCTCCGACTCTTCAAAACTCACAATCAAACTTGGAATAAGTACGCAGTCACACTTTTAGTTAATATCAACACAAACTTTTGGGAGATATTCAAAATGAATAAAATATGAAGTTGATATAACTTAAAAAGTATCTCAGTTTGTACAAAAATTTGATTTGTAGATAGAGAAGGGATGGAGACACTATTGCTTTATTGCTTGCAAATTCCTTAAGAGTATTTAGATATTACACTATGACCATGGATCTTATCTATTTGAACCTACATCTTCTCTTCGTAATTTTAATTTATTTTAATTTTTTTTTTTTTTTTTTCCTATTCCTCAAATAAAGGTTCAATGAAGCATTTAAAAACTCATAGAAGAGGTTTTCACTTGGGAAAATGTAGAAGAGTCACTTGCCCTTCTCTATATATCTGTTTAATTTTAGTTTTCTTGCAACCTCATAGAATGATTTCTATTTATAAAAAAATGGGGAGGGTTTAGTTGTCCTTTCTCCATTCATATTCTTAATTAATCATTTTTGTTATTTTTTCTTTTCTAGAAGTGTGTGTCAACTGTTCCTCATATACCTTTTCAATGAAGCATTTTAAAACCCATAAATGAGGTTTGTGCTAGGGGTATAATGTGGAAGGTGTTGCCGTCGGAACACACATCAGAGAAAAGGGGTTAGTGCGGCAGAAATCTTCAAGTTGCTGGATGTGTTACTTAGGGGCAAGCAAAGAGTTGAGATATTATCACTCAACACTCAACTCCTTTGTTTAGGCCAACTCTTAGCGAAGCCAAGGGGGGTGGTTCCTATGAAAATAAAACTATGGACTTTAAGCTAAGTTAGAGAATGTAAATGATTCTAGGAGTTTGAAGACAAATTAATATTGAACCAGAGAATGAAAACATAATTTAGATCAACAACATGAAATAGATACATCCATCTAACACATGAAATTACTTAATTGAAGAGTGCGATTGTTGCAAATTGTACCAGTTCCAAATGGAGTCACATAAGTTTGGAATGTTGCTGTGTTGTGAAAGTGTTGCAATTGTCTCATTGGTTAGTTTTAATTGATTATTAGATGCAGGGATTAGGGAGTGGGTTAGTTCTTGGTTTGGCCTAAAAGTAGTTTAGTTCTCCGAATTGAGCGCTTATTGCAACAGTATCAAGTGTCCAACGAGGCGAGGCATAACTTGTTTAAAGTAGCCCCTTGACTCTATGATATGTTCAACGTGACCTCCCAAGTTATTTAAAACGAACTACTCTCAGATTTCCCTATTAATCTAGTCACTTAACTCCCTTTCTGATGTGATCAACTAGTCGGACGAACTGCAGAGATCCAGAGCATACGAGGAGGCTAAGCCTTGGTTTATTTTAACAATTAGATTGAAGTTTTTATTAAGAGGCCAAGAATCTATTTTCACCTACTGGATATAAACCATTTCAGTTTACTTCAGGAATACACATCCATTAGAGAGATTTTGAGGTCAAAAAAGGGCCTCCTAAGAGATGTACTACAAAAATATGAGATATATTAAAATATTATGAATTGGGGGTTTTATGGGGTAGGTGTAAATGACAAGTCACCTCCCACACTATTTTCTATGCACAATATAAATAACCATGGTTGAGTTACTTTTCAAAATTCACTAGAAATAAAATTAATAAAATAAGTCTACATTGATGTGACTAAGATTCATTGCAAATTCCCAAAAATGTATTGTCCTTTAACATTTATTTGTCTTGAACTTGCAAATGAAATTAAATAATAAAAAATATTTTTAAGAGTTTTTTTTCTAATTTTATGTTGACTTTTTATATTTAGTACTTTTCTCATGAATTTAATAATGTAATTTAATTGAGAATTTATTTACATGTAAAATGTCAATAATATTATTATAATCCACATTGCATTATTATTATTATTATTATTATTTATTAAATCTATTATTATTCTTTATTAGTTTGACATTATGTTATTAAATAGAATAGAGTGAATATATAATTTAAAATTAAAAACATAAAAATGATAATATATTATTTTATAAAAAAATGTGAAAGGACTTTCTTTATGAATTAAGAGTACTTCACTTGAAAATGACAATAATATTATTTTATGTGAAAGTGTGAAAAGACATTCATTATGAGTACTTTACTTGAAAATGACAATAATATTATTTTATGAAAAGACTATCATTATGAGTACTTTACTTTATGACTTAAAAGTACTTACACCACTACCTTGGTTAACTATGTGTTTTCATCCACCATAGAAAATTTGACAAATAAGCATTCTTAACTCATGCAATTCCACCTCACCAAGGGGGATGATGTCATCTACTAGAATGTGATTGGTTGTATTTTATAGTACATTTTCTTTGTTTTGAGGCCCTTTTTTGACCTCAAAATTTCTCTAATGCCTAAATTATTCATTAAAAAAAGAACAAAAATTCTAGGAAGTAAATTTATTGACGACTGAGAATCTCTTTTCCCTTTCTATACTTCAGGAATGCATAGCCAGATTTAATTTTTGGGTTTGTTAATTGTGAAGTAAAGTACAAGATTGATTACTTTGCGAAATGAAAAAGTAAGACTAACAATACAACCTGTTAGGATGGATTTTGTGCATGTGTTGATAAAATAAAGCAATAAAAAGTTAGAAAAGAGCAAACCACAAAAAGCGAGTCTGCGAGCTTCCACAAGGGGGATGGGGTGTGAGCACTGGGTATCCCACTTGAATTTTTTGACTAATTTACAACATATGAGGGTGGATTCCTTTGGTTCTTATGAATTTGGATCCAAAGGCTTACAAGGATTTATGAAATAAAACAAGAAATAGGTATGTTGCTCCAGGGATTTTTGATGACCTGGATCTTCGATTTTCCGGCAGCACCTCCTCTTACCTGTTTGTTAAAAGTGAAAAACCAGCCACCTGAAAGCATCAAATATACCAAATAAAGTTCTAAAAGCATAAAAATTTAAGTACTTGAAATATAGAAAATTAAGCCTAAGTACTCAATAAGACTAGATCTACTAAAAAAAACTTTAAACCTAAGATCTAGTAGCATACTTAAGTAAATCAACTTCTTAAAGTATTCTTTTCAAAAGGAAACTAATTTAACTAAGTATGTAAGTAACCGTAACCAAAGAGAAATTTAAATAAAGGTGAAAGAGAGAGGGAGGAAGAAGAATGCTCAAGCTGAATGTCTGGATCTATGGAATCCAGTTGTGGGAAGCAGAGGGACTGTTAACGCCTAAATTTTGCACACATGCGACATTTCAACATTTCTTCCAGTAAGGCATCATCAACATAAATAATGCAATTCACTAAAAGCATCCTCAACAAATCCAAAAGACAACATGAGTCCAAAAGTGCCAAAAAACAGTCAAAAGAAGGGGTAGTGCAGGTAAAACACTGTTAACCCGTGCTATAACATAGGTTACCCAAACAATGCCCGCACTACACCCGTGCGACTATTCCTTAGATAGTCATGCTACTGTTAAAACGGTGGGACCACTTACTTCCCATGCCATATTTAAGGCTCAATCATCTCCAAGGATCCAAATTAGGCTCCTCACACACTTGGTGGCATTAACTAGACCCTTGGTGTACCTTGGAACTAGTTCATGGAGAAGATGAGTTCACATTTGGATCTAGTTGTTTGTCGGCCACCTCTTGGCCTATTAAAGGAAGCCATTGGCATGCATTTTGTAGAGAGAAATCAAGAGCAAGGTTATGTTGCTGGATTTGAGTTGGAGCTTCCTCATAGTCCACCACTTCCTATCATTGTGAGCATTCCCAAGCTCCCTTTTCACCTTCCTTCAAGGGGCAAGTGTTTCTCTCCATTGCTCCACCATTGACTTAGGATTTAGATTGGACAAAAAAGGCCTCCCTATTAAGGGAGATTGTTGGATTCCCTTGAAGCCCACACCTCCTAGGTGTTGTACAACTTAACCATTGGGAAATACAAAAGTAGTTTGGCATATCTTGGATTGCTATTGGAGTTTGCATTCTCCCCCCATCTCTTTTATTTTTCATTTTTCCACATTTCTTTGTTTTTATGTGAATTACACTAACAATATATTTCCAAATCACTTGGATAATATCAACCAACTACCCACAGGGGATCCAAGTACTGAGGCCTTGCTACATCCTACAAGGCCTAGCCCCTTACCAAATGGAAGAGTGCACTTGTGCAATTTTTTCCACAACAGTTCTAAATGGCGACCATTCTTATTTTTGTTCATTTCTAATTTAACTAGGTTGTTTTATATTGCTAAGCAATTAATTATGGTTATTTGTCACTTGCGGGAGTTTAGGTATTCCACCTCTTGCTCCAGAATTTGGCCCCAAGTCAACCTCAATTATTTTTTACATATTAGCGCAGATCTCGGCCTCTCCGATGCGCTACCAACGCGGAAACAACTCTGACATTCACACTGCCAGTGCAGGTAATCAGTTCACGACCTGCGCGACCTCCCGTAAGGTTGATCCACACGGCCAGTTAGTGTAACACCCGCACTACCAGTGCACCTGTTTTGAATTTACCCACACTGCCCACACGATAGAGTGTGGTTTGGATGCGCTACTGTGTTTAATTTGCTTTTTATCTGCATAGTTTAGTCTTGCAGTCCAATTGCTGCTTGCTAATGAACTTAAATTAAGGTTAATTCATATAATTACTTAATTTTTTAGTAATTAGTTTAGCTAGACCAATATTATGATGTAAATAGTTCATCTCTCTTGAAACTTATCTAGGTAACCAACCTTGAGTCTTTCAATGGGCCTCATTGTTGTCACTAATATTCAAGACCATTTTTTGTTTATCCACAATCGACATGTTTTTAGTATCAATGCTAGTGTAGAATACAATTTTTGCACACAAGCAAAGGACCTAAAGATTCTTGTCTCCTGAAGTATGCTCTTCACCTCTCACTTTATGTGAGCTTAGTGAATCAGAAAAGGGTGAAAAGTGTGAAATACCTCCATTGCACACTTGTCTAAATAGTTAGCATTTTGATTTGCAAAGCACCATGAGTGTCGTTTAGATTTAAAAGTACATTTGCATTTACTTGATATACTCTTCTAGTTAATTTTTCGACAATCGATTTGCTTTCATCACATGTGTTTGCACCACTAGCACACACTAAGATACCTAAAGACTCTTCTGATCCTAGTATGCTCTTCACCTCGCACTACATGTGAGCTTGATGAATTAGAAAGGTAGGGGTTGTGAAATACCTCTCTTACACTCCCTAAGTGAAATTCAGACCCCTTAAAAACAACTTTGTAATTGTCCAAACCAACTATAATCCTCCACAAGAGTTCGCAAAATAATATTTTAGTCAGGTAGGATTGATTGGGATAGGAATCCATTAATGCCCACCAATCTAGTTTCATTAGCAATATTTTGAAACATAACATTGTTGTCTCATAAGGTACTTACAAAATCCTACTATAATCAAATGTTAAAGAAAACCTAGATCAAAAGTGCGCCACGAACAAGTAGGTGAAATCCGAGGTATAGTTTCCTTGCTCTCCCTTACAAGCCACTCAACTTGTTGTAGGGAGATGACACTATACCGTGTAGGGTGAACCACTGATTCACACTTGACGCAAGGTAGGCTTAGTGGCCTAACTTAGGACATCACCAAGGATCAATTGTGAGTGCAATCGACCCTTGAAGTTATCTATTTCCTTTGGGAGGTGTTTCCAAGTCATCTTGATTGGAACATTGGCCCCATTGCAGGTATAAATAACTCTTTGTTACTTCCACTAGTCAATTGGTGGGTGGATACCATTATCACCATCAATTGTGCTTTTGGGAGGCCCCAATTACATTTGAGAGGAAGGACGTTGGGTCTTGTTAGGGAATTTACATTTGTTTTCTTTTTTAACAAGTTCATTAATTCGTAATTAAAACGAACCTACACGTGGGAACTCATGCACTCAAACCGACTTTGCACATATTACTCACTTCTTGCACCATATTTGCATCTGTTGTGGTTGGCATATTTTTGCATTTGTTCAATTGTGTTTAATTCCACTATCACTCTCATTTGACACAAAGCCTTCACCATTGAGGAACAAAACAACATGTTGGGAAAATCTCGACGACTGTAAGGCCTATCCCCTCTCTCGAGGGGTGTTTTTACACCTTCTTCCTGTGGTTCACAAGGAAGGTACTCTAGTCGGGGTCATTCCCAGGCCACATTAATAGGATCATCTAGTCGACGCCAAGCCTTGCTAGGTGCATTTTCTCCTCTTGGTGATCTGTAAATCTCAAGATCTTTTAAACCAATAAACTTGCATGTGAAATTTACATAAAAATGTTCATAAAATTGCTTTAAAAGATGATTTGAAAATGTTTCAAATCAACACATAAGCACATAAAGAACAGATACAAACCAAAAAATAACACAACAACTGATAACGGATTTCACCCCTCATGGGCTATGTCTCCTGGCCACTTCCAATGGGAAGGACAATCTTATTCAGTCTTCAAATATTACAACTTGGACGTTCTGGAAAACATGTTTGTTTTCTGTCAGTCAGAAGCAGAAATAAACAACACCATTGAATTTCTTGCGAAATTATGAGCAACATGAGTATAAAGTTGACCCTGTTTTCCTAAGGCCTCCTTTGGCACGCAATTTGAGACAACCAATCTGCACAAAAAAGGCAAAAATACTAAATGCTCTGTTCTAAGTCTTGGGAACTGTGTCCGTACTCCACCTCAGAATCTTTTTTTTTTTAATGGAAACTCCACCTCAGAATCTACATAGGCGCTCTTTTCTAAACTCTGAACTCCGACTTCTAAACATGCCCGTGGCTTGGTTTTACATGGCCCTTTTATAGGTCTCGGTGCTTAACCATTTAAGTGATTGGAGCCAAACTTTTTGAAACGGTTGGGCCCGTGGTCGAGTGGTAAAGGCTCTGCAATATGTGTGGAGAGGTCCCGGGGTCAAATCCACGGGCCTCTGCACCTTGCTTGTTCTTTCGGAGAGTTGGCGCAATACCTATATTACCACGTTATATATTGGTTTATAGTATGGTTATAAATGGTTCGGTGGTAAATTGCTTTGGTTCCACGTTGATATAGTTGGATAATGTTCCAACTATATGGTTTTAACACATGGCGCCTTTGTTCCACATTATAGGATATGGTTTTATAATATTATATGGTATGAGTTCCACGTTGAATAATATGGACAAGGTTTACCACATTATAATATGACTTATCACATGGTTTGCTCCACGTTGAATTGCAATATGATCTATGGCTCCAAGTTATGATATGTTATAATGCTTTATAACACAATCTCCATTTTTTAATATTTAAACTTTAATAAAGTTTAAACCTTATCTTAATATAACTCTTTTTAAAACTTTAATAAAGTTTAAACCTTATCTTTGAACCATATTTGTTTCATGGAGCTTGTGGTGGCCTTAGTGAAGGTTTTGGGTTCGATTCCCATGGCTCCAACATAGTTTATAAACCATAACCATATTCAACCATTTTTTAACCATTTTCGCTGACATTTCAAATATCAACTTCTTCTTCATCCGAAGTCTGTTTTTCAAGAAACGAATGTTGATGGAAAGCTGTCGATGAGCCCTTGCTACGATAACCTTTGTACTTCTGTTTGAAGACTTTAAATCTGATCGACTTTAGAAATATCCACCTGGATCACTTGGAGAAACTATTAATTACACCACTTCTTCCCCCATCGTAAGAGGTACTCCGCTAGCTTCTCCCCTTAGAGATCCCTCAGTTCCCTTTGAACCATCCTCTCTTGTAGGAGGTCAACCGTGATTTACAACATCACTTGGGTCTCCCCCTCTTGGAAACCACACCCCACATACAATGGCATGACCAACTCCCCCTACCCTACCATTTATGGCTAGTTTAAATCTCCTTGATTTGGCCAAACTGATCAATGATCCCATAGCTCATGATTCCATGTGCCCGTCTATGCCAGATAAGCTTCCCTTTGATATCGCCAATTTCGAAGGAAATCATGGGGATGATTCCGCCAACCATGTCATGTCTTTCCACTTATGGTGTTCATCTAATAGCTTAAAGGAAAATCCTATGAGGCTTTGCCTTTTCCAATGTACTCTCATCAACACAATGAACAAATGGTATGTCAACCTAGCAAGAGAAACCCATGCCACATTCGCAACATTGGCCACTGCTTTTCTCACTTACTTCCAACACCCGATTCGAAATGAATTGGGTCTCGAAATTTTCATAGAGTTTCGAAAAAATACTTCCACCCACATCGCGGACCAAATCCATGAGTGGTTTAGGTGTTGTACATTGTGAAAAATCGAAATACAACCATCCTTTTTGTTGGATTGGTTTATCAAATCTCTCCAACCTGCTATAGCCAAAGATGTCGCCACCTCCATGCCGCAAAGCGGGGAGGAGATTATGAAATCCCAACATTTTGATCTCATATATGCACAATCCAGTTACCTTTACACTATCCTCCCTGATGCCCCTCGGCATTGGTAATTGGATCCTACACCTTCGAGCTTGTCACATTCAGTGGATGGGATTATTGGGTCCATTTCCCACTTAGGAAAAGTTCCTCCCACCATTTGGCTCCATTTAACATGGATCCACAACACCCATCCATGCCACTTGCGTCAGGTACCCCCTACACTGGTACCAAACCCACTAGTTGGTTAATTACAGTATGGACCGTATAGTCCTATTTACCCAAACATTAGCTAAGCAATGACGGTTCCCACACCGCCAATGGTGCAAGTCGTTCCTACATCCACCTCTTATGGACTGAAAACCCTATTTATCCCACCCTTGGGGTATAACCCATATTATCCTTTCACATGCCCAACTAGTCAACAACTAGCCCCCCACATGGGGGTAAACCTAGTTCAACCTTCTTACAACACCTATTTCAATAAATCTAGAAAAATTCTATTACAAGGACTTCTATGACATTGAATTTTTTTGTAAACATTTTATTTATTTCATTTAATTTGTAAAAATTATGCATTAAGGAAATATTCCATTAAAATTGGAAAAACTAATCCTAGAAAGAATGTTTTTATTGATCACAAATTTTATTTACTTCAAGTGTTTTTAATATACAATCATAAAAAATGAAATGTTGTATCATTTATAACTAGTTCGGTATGCCATAAATTAGGAGGAGTATATGAAAATCTGTAATTTGTTGAATCGTGAGAAAAAATATTCATGAAGATATAAAATGTAGGATTAATGAAGTTAAGTTGCACACATAATTGCATGTTTTATTACAAGAAGATCTCTATCTATATTTGAAGTGAACAAAGTATCATATTAAATATTTTTATTGTTAAATAACATATTATAATATAGCATGATTGGAAGGAAATCACAATATTAAATTAAAATAAATTAAATTATAAGAAATGTATTGATGTCGAACCAAATAATAACTATAAATTCGTCAAAATTGGGATAGTTGTTAGGTACAACATTATACATACACAATGAAAGTGTGAAGAAATCGAATTAAGAAATCATGGCCGAGAATTACTTTCACCAAAAGGCAAAGAAAATGATAAGATTTTTAAATGTCGAAGAAATAGATGTTGAAACATATTTTTCAAATCTTTTAGTTGAACTTTATATATGACCCCATGCTCTTTTGAATTTATTTATGGCACATACCGAATGAGTCTAAATAGTCCACTTAGTACTCATTATCAATTAATTATATGGTTTTACATTGTATTTTATTCCAAAAATTACATACCACATTTATACATTCATTTAATGCATATAAGAAGATAAAAGATAGAACATATCTCGTGCTTTGTTGGCCTGTAAGAGATTATTTCAGTTAATCATAATTGAGTTAGTAATACAAACTTACAAAAAAATGAATTGAGAAATCAAATTTCTTATAGTTCAATGTCACTCACTTATGACCAATCACGTACTACCCTTAATACCACTTAGCACTCATTAGCAATAAAAATTACATACTGCATTGATAAACTCCTCTTATTAATGAATATACGCAAATAAAAGTCAATAATTTATTTCATGCCTTGTTGGCTTATATGAGATTATTGCAATTATAAACTATTAACTTAAGAATACACATTTACAAAACTTTGTGCGTGCCTTGTTGGCTTTTATGAGATGATTTTAATTACAAATATTTGATTTAAGAACGCAAATTAAAAAAATATTTTGAATGGGGAAATCAAGTGGTGTATGATGCAAAAAAATGTCAAACTAAAGGCAATCATAAATAATATTAATAATTGTATTTAAATATTATTGTTAATTCTCATCTATCTATAAAAGTTTTAAAAACATACAAATTAATTCATCAAAAAATGTGTCCAACTTGTATTGAAATATTGCAATGTATGCATTAACAAATTTCTAAAAATTAATATCTTCACCTACTATAAAGAACTCAATGTTCTATTGAACATTCGAATGTAGTTGCATTTCTCTTTGATACGATGAAGTGTCTTAAAAAGGGGGAATAGAATTTGGACAAGCCAAGTATCAGGTTCATGTCCTATATAAGCCTTTGTTAAGATACAATTTGACCAGTATCCGGGGAATTGAGAAGTAAGCTTTGATGTATCTATTAGCAATATATTTGATTTTTCGTACATATTTCCATATTTGGACCACACATCACTTAACATTTTCTCATAAAATTGTATCACACTACATTATTTGAATTTTGTTTCCAAGTGACAATGAGAACTGTCCCATATGAATTCAAAGTCACTTGTATCAGTGTTTGATTTTTCAACTACTTGTGGAATGTTTTTACATTGCATTTTATTCCAAAAAATACATATCACATTTATACATTCATTTAATGCATACAAGAAGATAAAAGATAGAGCGTATCTCATGCTTTGTTGGCTATTATGAGATTATTTCAATTAATCGTAATTGAGTTAATAATACAAACTTACAAAAAAATGAAATGAGAAATCAAATTTCTTATAGTTCAATGTCACTCACTTATGACCAATCTCGTACTACCCTTAATACCACTTAGCACTCATTAGCAATTAATTTTGTGTTTTAAAAAAATTGCAACTTCAATTATATGGGGTTTTATTTCAAAAATTACATATTGCATTGATAAACTCCTCATATTAATGAATATAGGCTAATAACAATCAATAATTTATTTCATGTCTTGTTGGCTTATATGAGATTATTGCAATTATAAACTATTAACTTAAGAATACACATTTACAATAAGTTATAGATTGGGAAATCAAATACCTATACCTTTCAAAATCATTCATCTATGACTCATTATGCTTTAATCTAAATTCTAGTAGACTTAGCACTCATTATCATTGAAGTAATATTTTTTGTAAGAAATGTGCTTTTATATAGATGGAGGTTTAATTCAAAATTTGTGTGTCACTTGTATTAATGCATATAGATCAATAAAACTAAAGATAACTTCATTCCTTGTTGGCTTTTGTGAGATGATTTAAATTACAAATAATTGATTTAAGAGTATGTAATTTAAAAAATATTTTGAATAGAGAAATCAAGTGTTGTAATGCACTTGTATTAATACATATAGATAAATAAAACTAAAGAGAGTTTTTTGCATGCCTTGTTGGCTTTTATGAGATGATTTAAATTACAAATAGTTGATTTAAGAGCACAAATTTAGAAAATATTTTGAATGGGGAAATCAAGTGTTGTATGATGCAAAAACTTGTCAATTTAAAAGCAATCATAAATAATACTAATAATTGTATTTATATATCATTGTCAATTATCATCTATCTATAAAAGTTATAAAATCATAGAAATTAATTCACTAAAAAATGTGTCCAACTTGTATTGAAATATTGCAATGTAATCGTCAACAAATTTCCATAAAATAATATCTTCACTTAATACAAAGAACTCAATGTTCTATTGAACATTCGAATGTAGTTGCGTTTCTGTTTGATGCGATGAAGTGTCTTTAAAAAGGGGAATAGAACTTGCACAAGCCAAGTATCGTGTTCATGTCCTATATAAGCCTTTATTAAGATACAGTTTGACCGATATCCGAGGAATTGAGAAGTAGGCTTTGATGTATCTATTAGCAATACATTTGATTCTGTGTACTTA
The DNA here is from genome assembly GCA_027924585.1 of Larix kaempferi. Taxonomy (NCBI): domain Eukaryota; kingdom Viridiplantae; phylum Streptophyta; class Pinopsida; order Pinales; family Pinaceae; genus Larix; species Larix kaempferi. The sequence continues at coordinate 18,095,674 of BSBM01000205.1, forward strand.
TTTCCATATTGGGACCACACATCGCTTAGCCATTTCTCATAAAACTGTGTCATACTACATGATTTGAATTTTGTTTGCAAGTGACAATGGGACCTATCCCATATGAATTCAAAGTCACTTGTATCAATATTTGATTTTTCAAGTACTTGTCGAATGTACTTGTTAGTAACATTTGATGTCCATATCGCAACATCATAATGTTTTAGGCAGTATTTTAATACTTCTAATTGAAAAGGCCTACAAAAGTAGGATCTATCACCAAGCTCCCAATCTGGTTTTCTTTGAATTTGACAACTCGTATCATCTTTGGAATACGACGAGAAGAATACTCCTTCCATTTCAAAGATCAACAAGATCTTCCGACTGATATTAACTCCCATCTGCATTGCTGCCACATATATAACATTAACATATTTTCACTTCAAAACTTCATTGCTTAATGTCATCAAAACATATCCAATTTATTTCCACTCCCAAACAAACAACTTAATGAAAAAAATAAAAGTAATTTCCGTGGAATAGTTTTTTTATACAAACACATTCAACTACTACTCAAATCACTAATTTTTAAGAATTGTAATGAGATAAACTACAATTTAAAAATATAATTACAATAGTCGAATTCATTTGAACTAATTATATGTTAATATCTACATACTACCTAAATTTACAGTTTTTAAGTTTAAATCAAGTAAACTATTTATATGTTCATTTTTACATACAACCTCATAAGATATTTTAATTTTCAAGAAATTATAAGAAAAATTCATATAAGCACATTGCAATGAAATTCAAATCACAATTTAAAAATATAGTTACAATGGTCCAATTCAAACCAATTATATGTTAATTTATACACACCACCTAGATTTACAATTTTTTAAATTTCAATTAAACAAGCTAATTATAGGTAATTTTTACATACAACCTGATATGATTTTTCATTTTTTTAATTTCTAAGAAATAAGAAAATTTCATATGATAACATTGAACTAACATTCAAATCACTGATTTGTAAGAGTTATAATGATCAATTAAGACTCAATTGATAAATAAACTGCAATTGCTCAAACATAGTAATTGTACGTTAATTTATACATACAACCTAATACAATTATTTAATTAATATGGAATACTATATTTTTATGCAAACACATAATACTATTATTCAAATCACTAACTTTTTATAACTCAATATCTCAATATAAATAAACAAAATAATAATATGTTAATTTATAATAATGACACAACAACAATCCTTATATGAGTATTATGAAATAATATTGACATTAAATTGATAATAAAATAAAACACAGTAATAACACATCACATGTAGAATTAAGTCACCAAATGTACAATGACCAAGAATTTATATTATAAACTTCAAGATTTTGTTTATAGCGGAAATGAATAACAGTCATCTTAATGTACTATTAAAAGTCATTGAAGATTCTTCAAAATATCTCGAACATCGGGTTCCTTGTAGAATTTATTCAATAAGCTCCACAGATCAACGATCAACCATTTATCCTCATTCTTTCCATCAAACGAAGGGGCAATAATCACATTTTCTTTGGGATTTTCTTTCTTTGTCTCCATTGAACAATCCACTAGAATAGTGTTAGTAGCATCATATTGAGAATACATTCTCCACACTTTTTTCAGATGTTTTTTGTATATAACTTGTGTTGAATTAGCAATGTCATTTTTTTCCTTTTGTTGTTTGCAATCTGAAGCAGTCCATGTAAACAAAAATTTAGCTTGTCATGTTTCTGAAACCAGCTTTTTCATAACTCTTGTTGTGTTTTGTTTCAAAGATGTCGTCCAAATTGCGATGTCAAGAGATTCTTTTCTGGAACACATTTCAAGAAATGTTTTTGCATGTGGACGAAACCAAAATGATTTTTTTCTCTATCGTGTAATCTGCGGTCCTTCCCATTTTCTCGATAAATTCTTTTTGTGATGCATCACCATCAACGCTCTAATAGAAAATGTTATTCAATTAAAAAATAACTAATTTCTTTTGACTTATAATAGCTGCAAAACAACAATGGATATCATAGTAAATTCATTTTATTCATGCTACATAAATTATTATTAAAAAAAATTGTTGAAGAAATACACTCACTTTGAGTATTTTTTGTACTAGTTATTGATAAGCCACACTTCTCTTGTATTGTCTTCATAGAACCTAGAGCCAAAATAACAAACCTTCAATCAAATACCAATAATACTTCTTTAAATCAATTTTTTTTTTATAAGACATATTTTATGTTTAATTGAAAATAAGAGACATGTGAAGTACCTGATATGATATCATGTTCTTGACTATGGCTTTCTGTCACATTCCCTTGATCACTGTCTTTTTTCTCCTCATTTGCCACTGTAATAAACATATGAAATGTTATAAAATGTATCAACGAATGAAATTCATTAAATAAATAGGCATAGAATCCAAAGAATCACTAGAGAAAGAACAAAACAAGTACAATACAACAAAAGAAACAAAATAAATTATGTACCTGGTATGGTATTTTCTTTGTCTTGTATTTGCATCTCGAAAACTTCTTCGACATTGTGCACACTATGTTGATCATTGCTTTGTTGCAAAGTGTCGTCGTTGTTTTCTTTACAATTTCCGCCATTAGTAGTTATAGTAAACATCTTGTTAATCAAGATTTATAAATAGCATAGAATCCAAAGAATCACTAGAGAAAGAACAAAACAAGTACAATACCTGGATATTCCAACAACAATATATTAGACATTGGTTTTTGCAAATGGAAGGATTCTTGATTAGTCAGCATGGTAGTCCTTTGTAACTTGTTTTCTATGACACATGCCATTCTTCTTCCATATGTACAGCAAGCCTGCTGTAAATTTTTCCCCGCATAAAGAGAAATAATCAAATTTAGATCACTATGTTGTTGATGCATTTGCAATAATTCTTCCCAGAATTCAAAATCTCTCTCATTTTCATCTCTAAAACTGTGAGAGTATATTGAGGCCTCTAAACTTTTTGACTCTTCACTATAGAAATGTATAGTTAAAACTATATCATAACTATAGTTATTTTGTTCTTTATATTCATAAAGACCGGTAGCCATTTTATAGTTGACATTTGAGTCCTTGACAACAATCTCCAGAGCTTGGCGTACATCCTTACAAGACCAAATTTTTACTAAGATAATCATAGTAAAATCTTTCAACCCATTTTTTTCGATTAAAAATCGAAACAATTCAATATAGTGATCCTTAAGGAATGATTCATCTTTCAAAGCCAATGTATCCAACACAACAAAGTCAGTGTATAACATTGGTTGAAACTGACAAGGAAAAGAGTGCAAAAGTGTTGACAAGAGGCTAGGACCCCCATAATGACAACCGAATTCAAAACTGTTCTCAATTTCCTGTATATCTGTCGATGCATCAATTATTCTATCAAGGACCACACAGGCTTGTGGAGAAAGGGACTCTATTTTTGTATTTCGTGATCCTTTTACATATTTACACCCTTCCATTGTCTTACAGAAGTTGGCAAATATGATATCAGTAATTCCATAATGCTCAAGAATATTGGATATTGTAAGAATCTTATCATTCAGATTCTTATCATGACTTTTGCAATATGTTACCATTGCCTCCAAAATTGTTCTTTTGGTTTTCAATTGTGAACAATAATCTTTCATTTTTATGGCATTGGTTGGATGGTTCACTGGAATACAAAACTAGACAGTTCCATCCAATAGTTTATCTCCTACAGAACACATTTCTTCAGCGGTTAGTCCCTGAAGGGGACGGAAAGAACTTGATACCAAACTGTTCAGACTATTTGTCTTATAGTTTGGATCCTTAGGTTGGTTTGGAGAACACATTAATGTCCCTAGTTTGTAACAATTAAAAACAACTTCCCATTTATCCCAAGTAGTATCATCAAGATATAACAAGACTTTTTTTCCAGCAAAGTTTGTTAGTGGATAATCGAAGAAAGAGCACAACATTTCATCATCAGCCTGTTAAAAAATAACAAATATAAATTAGTAAGAATGTGATATCAAAAATAAAATAGCCATGAATTTAGTTATAACAATATAAAATAAGTGCAAAAAAAAAAAATTGCATACCTTGTCTTCAGCCGTCTTAGAATTCCCACATTTTTGTTTCTTTAATTTATTTGTGGCAATTAGGAATTGTCTTGCAGATCGCACAGAATCAATGAATGGAGTTTTGAAGAACACTGTGTTTGCAGAATTTAACTGGCAGCAAATACGAATCACCACACTAGGAGCAACTAATGGATCTAAGAATCGAGCATTACATTCTTTGTACTTCTGTTTTGCCTCCCCAGATAGACTGAATTTAGGATTTGATAATATTTCTTTTGCTGCTTGAATGGTGTGTTGCCCATCAACTATCCAAAAATTGATGTTCTTGGCATTTATATCCATTTCATTCATGATTTTCACAGGGTTTCCAATCGGATCAGACTCTTTTGTGTCAAATGGAATCAGAAGAGCATCAGGCAATGATGCTTGAAATTTCTGTAGGAATGATTTTACTAATACTCGAACATTTAAATCATCCCGTGATCTCAATTTATATAACTTGGGTGCTTCTACACATCTTCGAACATCCACCTTCATGGTAAAAGAGCTTGAAAATAAATAATTGTCCTTAAAATTTTCATGGATTTCATCGCATTGGTCAGCAAGCTTCTCTATCTGAGAGTCTTCTTTTTTGGGATTTTACAAACTCTGTAGTAGGCATGAACTCACTTTCTTTAATGCTCTGTTCTAGCTCAGCTAAATATACCCTTCTCAAAGCAAGCATTTGAGCCTCGAGTTTATCATCTGGTATTTTATCAAGTAGTTTACCTCTTTGTTACAAATAAAGAAACACGGATGATGTTTTCTTACATCTCACATAGCGATATTTCATAATGTTGGTAATACGTTGTACAAGATCATCACAACTCTTTAGACCAGATTCATTGAAGCTCTCAAAACTGTCCAACTTAAACTGTGACTTTTTTATTGACTCTGGAAATTCTGTATTAGTATCAATCAAATCTGGTCTAAATTTTGTGTAATCAACTTGGCAAGAAAATAATTTCACTTCATTTTCTTCAATTACCTCCATTTGAAAATCGATCTGACTATGATTGAGAGCATAGCAACTAACAATTATCCCTAGCCTTTGTATATCATTTCCATCCATGGATCCAAATAGATACATATCTGGAAACATATTCATGGGACTTTCAATCTCAACATACCAATCGTCGACATACTCATATGCAACAGATGTTTTGAACTTTTTAATCATTTCAAAATTAGAACCCATTGTTGAATTTATAATCTGAGTTGAATGACGCTTTTGTTTTTTGAATGCTGATTGTGGCATTTTACTTGCTTTGGAGACGACAGCTTCTAAAAACAATAATAAGCAATTATTACTATAAATAAAATGAAATCAAAATCACAAATATTACCATATAGTCTTCTAGTCTAACCATTTAGAAATGAGATAATAATATTTAAAACCACCATACCACATGGGGGAGACGTTGTTTGTGTGTCACTTGCAATTCGTTTTTTCTTCAAATTATTCCTTGGAATTGTCATTACACCAGAGTCCATAGCTTCTAAAAACAATAATAAATAGTCGACTATAAGTCTAAATTGTTTTAAAAATACATGAAATAATGAGCATTATCAAACAATATTCTATTACATGTCTTTTATTCACATGCACAAGAATAATAAGGGTCATGTGTTATGGAAACATATTAAATACTTAGAGATAAATAAAAATCCATTGCATCTAGCACAAGTAGGGACTCATTAAAAAGAAAAGTTTTCCTTCTAAAAAATGCTAGAAGGAAATGCTTATGCTAAAAGGAAAGCTAGCAGTCGCTAGCTTTCCTTGATCTTATGCCATGTGCTTATTTGAAAATAGAGTACATGGCACAAGTTCAAGGCTTTCCTTACCTAACTAATTTATGTTTTGTGACCTCATGTGAAGCTTGGAGGCTACACCAAGAATATAATTTTTGAGATAATTTCTATTGCTAATAACAAGTAAATTATACAAAGACACTACCTCTAGTTTTCTATTGCTAATAACAATTAAATGTTACACATAGATTACTTCTAATGCGAAAATAGACATAAACATAGTAAAATATACATAAAGAAAACCTCCTTCATTATAGATTTTATACCAAATTAAGTTTATTGGTTTACTTAAAGACCTGTGAACAAAAAAATAAATAAATTGAACCCATATAAATGATAGACTATAATTCATCATATATTTTTTTTGAACAGAAACTAAAAAGGAGTATATTATAAAGGGGCTGTGCACAGCCATTCAATACATAGCAAAAAGAGAGGAAGGATAGTCCTGCAGAGCAGAGATAGAGCATTGTAGACTAAGCCTGCAAAGGGTCCAAAAAACTATATACAGAGTTCTTCCATGATGACTAACAGAACGGGCAGTATATACACTTTTATATTGCTTACATAATAAAAGACAAAAAAACATATATCCATAAAAACCAGATTACAGGTGGCCCCTGAAGTGGACTGGCTGCACCACTGATTCTTCCTCCATCTGACGCTCCCCTTCAACAGTTACTGCATTGTTCCTGCTGCCCTGGTTCATGGAAATGAGTCGCGCAAGGTCCTCCTGGATCATATACACCTTCCCCATCATCTCGCGCAAGGAGCTTTCATTATCATCGATCCTGGAGTCATGGTTGCTGATTTGAAGGGAAGTGTAGCTCACAGTGTCCTCCATCTTTCTTATAACGCAGGCTATCTCCCTGTTATCCATAATTCCTATGGAGACTATCTCATACAACCGCCCCAAACTTTTATTGATGTCTTGGATGCCGGTATTGTCCCCTAGCTGAGCCATTCTGCCAAAATCAGAGGAAATAACAAGACAGTCAAACTGCCTGAGCAAAGAATCAACAGTTAAATTACTACACGAACCCTCACACGCTGAGCAATTAAGGATGCAACTGAGCACTAACAGTTCCTGATGGAGCACTGAACCCCCTTGTCCGTCAGAGAAGACCTTTAAATCATCATATTTTTATGTCATTAACCAAGTAGTTCTTTTATCATTACATTTTGTTAACTCATTAAACAACATAAGGGTCATGTGTCCTGGAAACATATTAAATACTTAAAGATAAATAAAAATCCATTGCATCTAGCACAAGTAGAGACTCATTAAAAAGAAAAGTTTTCCTTCTCAAAAATGCTAGAAGGAAATGCTTATGCTAGAAAGAAAGCTAGCAGTCGCTAGCTTTCCTTGATCTTTTGCCATGTGCTTATTTCAAAATAGAGCACATGGCACAAGCTCAAGGTATAAGCTAGCAACCACCAATCACCATGGACAAGATTTTTCTTTTGGAAAGCTAGCGACTGCTAGCTTTCTTTTTAGCATAGTATGTGTTATTATCCTATAAGTAAATGCTTATGCTAGAAGGAAAGCTAGCAGCCGCTAGATTTTCTTGATCTTGTGCCATGTGCTTATTTTAAAATAGAGTACATGGCACAAGTTCAAGGTATAAGCTAGCAACCACCAATCACCATGCCTAGGGTTTTTCTATTGGAAAGCCAGCGACTGCTAGCTTGGGGCCCACCGCTGCTTTCGCTCAGTCGTATGGATCACGTCCTTGCAGCCATTCTTCTTCAAAATCGTCTGAGTCATATGCATGATGACCAAAAAATACATCTTCGTCCACGTGTTCATATGGCATAGGAGAAGGAGGCGGATATAGGAACTGAGAGAAACATCTTTCAATATCGGCTCTCACAGGAATTCACCTCTGAAATGTGATTCTACTTTATAGTCCAGTGGAATCTCTCTGGTTGTAACTCTGGACTCTATGTGTTCTCTAGCAATAGATCTTCAGATAAATTTTTGCTGGGCATAAATTCTGTGCTCAAGTGGTTGATAGGTTCCACCTTCGTGGATCAGTTTAAACTTAAACCACTGGAAGTTCTGATGAGCAACTTCAAGATCGGCTTTAAGGTGCAGAATGAAATTTGCACGCCGATTCTCCCAATCTGTTCTTGGACAGAAGGTATCCAAGAAGACATCTATCCATCCAGACCATGTCTGATTATATGCAAGGTCGGCTGGATCTGCACAGATGATGTATAATAAGGGTCACGTGTTATGCTAGAAGGAAATGCTTATGCTAGAAGGAGAGCTAACATTCGTTCAAAATAGAGCACATGGCACAAGTTGAAGCTATAAGCTAGCAACCATCAATAACCATGGACAGGGTTTTTCTAATTGAAAGTTAGCGACTGTTAGCTTTCTTTCTAGTATAAGCATGTGTGTTTATTTTAGAAGGAAATGCTTATGCTAGAAGGAAAGCTAGCAGTCGCTAGCTTTCCTTGATCTTTTGCCATGTGCTTATTTCAAAATAGAGCAAATGACACAAGCTCAAGGTAGAAGCTAGCAACCACCAATCACTATGGACATGATTTTTCTATTGGAAAGCTAGCGACTGCTAGCTTTCCTTCTAGCATAAGTATGTGTTCTTATTCTAGAAGGAAAGCTATTAGTCGCTAGCTTTCCTTGATCTTGTGCCATGTGCTTATTTGAAAATAGAGTGCATGGCACAAGCTCAAGGTATAAGCTAGCAACCACCAATCACCATGCCCAAGGTTTTTCTATTGGAAAGCGAGCGACTGCTAGCTTTCCTTCTAACATAAACATGTGTGTTATGCTAGAAGGAAAGCTGGCATTCGTTCAAAATAGAGCACATGGCACAATCTCAAGGTATAAGCTGGCAACCACCAATCACCATGGATAGGGTTTTTTATTGGAAAACTAGCGAATGTTAGCTTTCCTTCTAGCATAAGCATGTGTGTTTATACTAGAAGGAAATGCTTATGCTAGAAGGAAAGCTAGCAGTCGCTAGCTTTACTTGATTTTTTTCCATGTGCTTATTTCAAAATACATCACATGGAACAAGCTCAAGGTATAAGCTAGCAACCACCAATCACCATGGACATGATTTTTCTATTGGAAAGCTAGCGACTGCTAGCTTTTCTTCTAGCATAAGCATGTGTGTTATGCTAGAAGGAAATGCTTATGCTAGAAGGAGAGCTAGCATTCGTTTAAAATAGAGCACATGGCACAAGCTGAAGGTATAAGATAGCAACCATCAATCACCATGGACAGGGTTTTTCTAATTGAAAGCTAGCGACTGTTAGCTTTCCTTCTAGTATAAGCATGTGTGTTTATTTTAGAAGGAAATGCTTATGCTAGAAGGAAAGCTAGCAGTCGCTAGCTTTCCTTGATCTTTTGTCATGTGCTTATTTCAAAATAGAGCAAATGGCACAAGCTCAAGGTATAAGCTAGCAACCACCAATCACTATGGACATGATTTTTCTATTGGAAAGCTAGCGACTGCTAGCTTTCCTTCTAGCATAAATATGTGTTCTTATCCTAGAAGAAAATGCTTATGCTAGAAGGAAAGCTAGCAGTTGCTAGCTTTCCTTGATCTTGTGCCATGTGCTTATTTGAAAATAGAGTGCATGGCACAAGCTCAAGGTATAAGCTAGCAACCACCAATCACCATGCCCAAGGTTTTTCTATTGGAAAGCTAGCGACTGCTAGCTTTCCTTCTAATATAAGCATGTGTGTTATGCTAGAAGGAAAGCTAGCGTTCGTTCAAAATAGAGCACATGGCACAAGCTCAAGGTATAAGCTAGCAACCACTAATCACCATGGACATGGTTTTTTATTGGAAAGCTAGCAACTGTTAGCTTTCCTTCTAGCATAAGCATGTATGTTTATACTAGAAGGAAATGCTTATGCTAGAAGGAAAGCTAGCCGTCGCTAGCTTTCCTTGATCTTTTGCCATGTGCTTATTTCAAAATAGAGCAAATGGCACAAGCTCAAGGTATAAGCTAGCAACCACCAATCACTATGGACATGATTTTTCTATTGGAAAGCTAGCGACTGCTAGCTTTCCTTCTAGCATAAATATGTGTTCTTATCCTAGAAGAAAATGCTTATGCTAGAAGGAAAGCTAGCAGTCGCTAGCTTTCCTTGATCTTGTGCCATGTGCTTATTTGAAAATAGAGTGCATGGCACAAGCTCAAGGTATAAGCTAGCAACCACCAATCACCATGCCCAAGATTTTTCTATTGGAAAGCCAGCGACTGCTAGCTTTCCTTCTAACATAAGCATGTGTGTTATGCTAGAAGGAAAGCTAGCATTCGTTCAAAATAGAGCACATGGCACAAGCTCAAAGTATAAGTTGGCAACCACCAATCACCATGGACAGGGTTTTTTATTGGAAAGCTAGCGAATGTTAGCTTTCCTTCTAGCATAAGCATGTGTGTTTATACTAGAAGGAAATGCTTATGCTAGAAGGAAAGCTAGCAGTCGCTAGCTTTCCTTGATCTTTTGCCATGTGCTTATTTCAAAATACATCACATGGAACAAGCTCAAGGTATAAGCTAGCAACCACCAATCACCATGGACATGATTTTTCTATTGGAAAGCTAGCGACTACTAGCTTTTCTTCTAGCATAAGCATGTGTGTTATGCTAGAAGGAAATGCTTATGCTAGAAGGAGAGCTAGCATTCGTTTAAAATAGAGCACATGGCACAAGCTGAAGGTATAAGATAGCAACCATCAATCACCATGGACAGGGTTTTTCTAATTGAAAGCTAGCAACTGTTAGCTTTCCTTCTAATATAAGCATGTGTGTTTATTTTAGAAAGAAATGCTTATGCTAGAAGGAAAGCTAGCAGTCGCTATCTTTCCTTGATCTTTTGCCATGTGCTTATTTCAAAATAGAGCAAATGGCACAAGCTCAAGGTATAAGCTAGCAACCACCAATCACTATGGACATGATTTTTCTATTGGAAAGCTAGCGACTGCTAGCTTTCCTTCTAGCATAAATATGTGTTCTTATCCTAGAAGAAAATGCTTATGCTAGAAGGAAAGCTAGCAGTCGTTAGCTTTCCTTGATCTTGTGCCATGTGCTTATTTGAAAATAGAGTGCATGGCACAAGCTCAAGGTATAAGCTAGCAACCACCAATCACCATGCCCAAGGTTTTTCTATTGGAAAGCTAGCGACTGCTAGCTTTCCTTCTAACATAAGCATGTGTGTTATGCTAGAAGGAAAGCTAGCATTCGTTCAAAATAGAGCACATGGCACAAGCTCAAGGTATAAGCTAGCAACCACCAATCACCATGGACATGGTTTTTTATTGGAAAGCTAGCAACTGTTAGCTTTCCTTCCAGCATAAGCATGTGTGTTTATACTAGAAGGAAATGCTTATGCTAGAAGGAAAGCTAGCAGTCGCTAGCTTTCCTTGATCTTTTGCCATGTGCTTATTTCAAAATACATTACACGGAACAAGCTCAAGGTATAAGCTAGCAACCACCAATCACCATGGACATGATTTTTCTATTGGAAAGCTACTGACTGTTAGCTTTTCTTCTAGCATAAGTATGTGTTCTTATCCTAGAAGGAAATGCTTATGCTAGAAGGAAATCTAGCAGTCGCTAGCTTTCCTTGATCTTGTGACGTGTGCTTTCCTTGATCTTGTGACAAAATCTGTCTCAGGTACTGTCGGCTTGCACGACAGTCACCTATAAGGAATGACATCCTAAGTTGGTCACTAAGTACCTTCGTCAAGTGGAGAAAGAGAAGTTATCCCTCGAACGGTATTGGGTTGTCTCATTTTCAACAAGTGGTGGTGAGCCCACTTGAGAGAACATACACCCGCAACCTTGGGTTTGACCTCCTATGGCGCGGCGCCGCTCTTTCACTTGCCCCGTGTGGCTATACACGACCACTTGAATTAGAAGGATTTATAAAGCACCCTAAGGACAACAACTATATTTTTGGATGCCTAGCCCCAAAATCCTACCTAAACTACAAGATTCTTTTGTGCCCTCCTATGGAGGTATTAAGTGAGTAGATTTAAGCTATTTTTGAACTTAGTGAGTGACGAGAGAGTTTCTTGTGTGTGTGTGTGTGCATCAAAGAAAGTGACGGTTTTGAGCACACATGAGATATTGCATATAAATGAAAAGGCTTTTCTTTTAAAATGAAAATAATGCAACTCAACCTAATAGAAAAACAACTAAATAAACAATGTAAACCATGTAAAAAAAACTAAATAAAATAAATTGTAAAAAAAAAAATAAAAATCTATAAACAAAATTGTAAAAGTAAAACAAAATCTATAAACTTACCAAGATTTTCAACCTCTTTTTAATCCAGTCTTCTTCTTTACTTTTTGTTTGGCTAAGACTAAAGCTAATGCCAATGCCAATGCCATTTTTTCCCATAACTTCATCTTCATCTTAGTTGGTCTTGCTTCTTTGATAGACAATAATCTAGAAGCTATGAAGCCAAGACTACTTGAATGGAAACTGTACAATATATTGAAACTATCTGTAAGTTACAAACTTATATCAAATAATTAAATATAAAAAACACTAGCTATTTAACTATTTTTATATACAAGTAATGCTATATATTACATCTTATATACATTCATAGAGTTGATAACTATTTTTATGTACAAGTAATGCCATATACTTATATACATTCATAGAGTTGATAGCTATTTTTATGTACAAGTAATGCCATATATTACATCCTACATACATTCATAGAGTTGATTATACCATGGAGGTTTACAAAATGAAATTTAGAAATACAACATTCAAATAAATGATTGGCAATTATTTAAAATAGTTATTTAGGTCACCAATATTACCGGTTCAGTACTTGGGGAAAATCGGAAAACTTAGAATGGGTCACCAATGTGTTAAAAGATGCCCTCCTCTATCCCATAGGAAATATATATATATATATATATCACAAAAAAGAGGTAGTTATATATTTATAAAAAAGTTGTTGACAAACCAAATAACATAAAAAGTACAAAAATTTCAAAAAACATTATAGTATTCTTGTATAAATATTTTCAACAAATATGTTAATTGGTCATGATGCTTTTTCTTTCTTACAATACCTACCTTATGAATTTCAAATTTAGTGCTATACTTCTTTACATAATTACTAATAAACAAGACAAGTAAAATGCATATTTGAGAAGTTTAAGAGCCAAGATAATTTCCATTGAGGCCTTCTTCCATTTGTTGTCCTGCTTTAATTTTCCCTTGATCTTTTTGATTCATGTTGTTCTCATTGAGTGCTAAAGTTGTTTGTTGGAATGTCTTCATAAATAATATGCCCCTTCGTTGAAGCAATTGAAACACTAGGAATTCATGTATCCGGTCGAGAACCTCCTACTTATCAAGATTTAACAATGATATAAGTTATCATGGATAAGTCAATTAAGTGTTTAGTTGATGACTTGATTAGTAAAAGATTATCAAGTTCTCATGTGTAAAATAAATGTCATTAATTGTAAGTATCCTCAAGTAAAGGTGTCTTCAAGGTGAAGTATAAAAGTTAAACATTAATAATAGAGGAGTGTGCTATATAATTGTTGATCATGATTAATTAAATCATTAATTATATTTCATTGTTTATATACAGAGGTACTATGTTGACACTTATCCATTAACCAAATAAATATTTTAAATTACTATTCACAATTTAAATTAATTACTATTATTATTAATTGTTATTGTTATTATTATTATATTATTAATATTATTTAATTAATAATAATAATGATAATAATCCCCTTTATAAAGCATAGTGGGTTGAATAATAATGAATTTATTAAATAAATTATTAATTTAATTAACGGACGGAATCATCCTAAGTAAATTAAAAGGGTATGTTTGAATAAATTATTGAGTAATTCCATTACTAGAGAGAAATTGGGATGATATAAAATAATATATAATCCACCTTATTACCTCAAAAGGGGATGCATTAATGATTACCATGGAAAGTGGCTGTCGGGATTATCGGTCTGTGGGCTCAGGGGCTAGGAAATCCGTTGATTTCCTAGGGTCAGCACGATAATAGCTGATCGGCAGAGTGGACACATCATTTTGGGGTTGTTAAGGTAACTTACAGAATCCATTCCAGAAATCTTCTTATCTTACTGCAATCGACAGTTTCAGGTATTTTTCTGAACCAGCTTAATTAGAATGTATTTTCTTTTATTTCTAAGCTATGCATGTCAAACGAACAGAATTAAATGGAAAGTTTTAGGATTATGTTTATTTAACTGCAGAGACATGTAAACATATAGAAAACAGACAGTTAAACATTTATAGAAACAGAAATATAGATGGTTGAATCTCTTGTTTTCTTCTAACAATAATTAAGGGAAAAACTAGGTATATCCTGATAACCTGGAATAGACCCAGTGCCTAGATAGGGCACTACAGTTGGTATCAGAGCGCAAGGCTCAGACACTAAGACCTTAGGGCCTAACTACACCTGGAACTTTAGTGAAATTTACTAGAAAATAACAAACCAGTATGATGGCTGCAAAAAGATAATTTGAAGAGCCTTTTCCCATTTATTCGTAAGGCGTAACAGAAACAGAATTTGAATGATATATATATATATAACTGCTTATTTAGGGCTCAGTCTAGACCCCATTAAACAAACCTTTCCAGAAAAACAACAACATTTCTATATACACTCTTTTAATATTCAAACCCTAATATTAATCCAATGCTAAAGCATTTGGGATAAACAATGTTTTTAAACAAATAAATAAATACATATAAACCAAGTTACAACACTATATATATTACCGTTATAATATTTAGATCTAAAATTTAATACTAACAAAAAAAAAACACCTCATTGCATTTATATAAAGAAATTGTATTCATAATAAATACGAAACAATGAGTCTCGCACAGGATTTACAGAGGGTTCTCCAAATTTCAGACCTGCAGCCAAAGTGATCAGTTTTCATTTCCTATTATTTTAATGCAGATCTGCCTTCTTGCCTGTAACATTTTGTTTTAAACATTCATTTCAATAAATGTGGCATAAAACAAATATTCAAATAATATTGTTGCCTGCAATATTGTTTATAATACAAGCATCGCAGCAATTTCGACGCAGAAATCGTTTCATTTGAGCTCGATATGATCCATTTTGACCAATAACTAAGAAGATTTACAAGCATGGCAAATGCATGAAATGATTTCCATACTGCTCTCCATTGTTGCTGCTTGTTTTGTCCGAAACGAATTTCATACAAAATGTTGCTTCCTTTGAAACCCTAGCGCTCAAGCTAGGTGTACCAAGCGCCCAGAGCCCAACGCCACATCAATTGTCCTCCAAGCGTTTTTCTTCTTTCCTTTGTGCCCAGCCCGAACTCAACAACTAGAGCCAATTGGCCCACGCACTTAACACATCAATGCCCACCATTGAATCCCATGCACTGAGTTCACATAAGAGGACGGGAATATATAAAAGATGCGTTGTGCTCAACGCTGAGGACTCATCAGGGAACCGAATGCCAAGCCAGGAGGGTCCCACGGATATCATATCTCCCATCGTCCATGAGATTACCCACATATCTGCCCAGCACCGAGGCTCTTACATGAAACCAAGAGCCAAGTCGAAGCAGCCCTACAATGCCAAATAAAACCTTATTTCCTCCTTAAATAGGCATACTTTTGACGGCACGTGAGACGGTTTCCGTGTTTCCCATGAGCGGTTTACTATACCGCTTTATTGGAATGCGGACAAGTAAGGAATGAACATGTGGGATGGTGGTTTCCTTTCCGCGACCACCAACCACCCTTACCATGCGTGCATGTTGCCGACGCGGAATAAGGAGAGCCGTCGATCCTACCTTGGCGTCAATCCCCATGCGAAAAAGAAAAAGTTTTTTTTTGCGTTTTATATTGTTTTAATTTTTTATTATTATTATTTTAAATTAATGTTTTTTAAATATTAATTTAATTTTATTAATTTAATGTAGTGTCTCTTAACATTCATTTAGATCTTCGACTAACCCGGTTGATCCAGACTACTGAGTTTGTTTCAAGCCTGAGTTGATCCCGGCAACTGAGTCAAGCCATTAGCATAGGCAACAAAGACTGTATGGCAGCTCAAGGAGTTTGGCTAACGCAGTTGATCCGGGCAACATTATATATGGAAGCATCAGGCCACTTTCCTTATATATATATTCCTTATCTATGCGAGCACGAGTTTATTAGCCCCTAGGGGGTGCTCTTTATTCCCTTTCAGTCGAGTAACTTCAAGTTTATATTATACCTAAAAACCAAATATGTGCAAGGCTACCTTACTATCCATTTACTTACTTTGTTTACCACTAAAACCCCGAGTTACGCATTTTTTGTTCCAATGTGCCAAGCTAGCTACTGCAGTAATATTCTATTTTATCATTGCATTATCTCAAGAGTGTATCCGATTTAAGATATAAATGAACTCTGCACGCCACAATTTTGCATCCCTCTCCTTTCTCTTTATAGGGTTTCCCTATTAGGTATAATCTTTAGGATTGTAACCAGGGACTTTTTGAATTATAACCTGACCTGCAGGCATGACTTGGGACTTACCTTCAAGACTAGGGGTTTTCCTTTTAGGATAAGGGATCTGGGTGGGAACGAGCTAAGAATGGAGGGTGATCCCAAAGAGCAGTCGATAAATCCTTACATTGTTAAAGAGGAGGACAGGCTAATAATAAGGGTGTTTAGAGGGAAGGTAGAAGGGGCTTTATAAAGGCGTGTTGCTCCGGGCTTGAAGTGCATGGTGTTTTTTCTCCTTCACTTCAATATTCTTATCTTTTTGAAGGAAGGACCTGCCGCGGTCAGTTTAGTAATTACAACCCTTTGCTAAATTGCATAGACTAAAATAGAGTTGTTGGAATCAGCCACGGATGCGCCAACTTAGATAAAAAGTATAAGTAAGAAAGATGTATCAGAATGCAATAGAGTTATAAGTTTGTAGAGAGAAAAAGAGTAGGATTTTCATTATGGAGTTTTTCTTTACCAATGCTCATGCACTAATTGACATAATATAGTATTTGCACCTGTTGTGTAAACAGTTGTGGGTAAGGTTCCAATGGTCGAAGATAAAGCAATAGATTGAGCAATTGCAAGCCTGATAAGAAAGGTTTCTTATCAAGTTATTTATTCCGATTATACAGCAGTACGTGCAACTCATATCATATCTCCCATCGTCCATGAGATTACCCACATATCTGCCCAACACCGAGGCTCTTACATGAAACGCCAAGTCGAAGCAGCCCTACAATGCCAAATAAAACCTTATTTCCTCCTTAAATAGGCATACTTTTGACGGCACGTGAGACGGTTTCCACGTTGCCCATGAGCGGTTTACTATACCGCTTTATTGGAATGCGGACGAGTAAGGAATGAACACGTGGGATGGTGGTTTCCTTTCCGCGACCACCAACCACCCTTACCATGCATGCATGTTGCCGACGAGGAATAAGGAGAGCCGTCGATCCTGCCTTGGCGTCAATCCCCATGCGAAAAAGAAAAGGTTTTTTTTTTGCGTTTTATATTGTTTTAATTTTTTATTATTATTATTTTAAATTAATGTTTTTTAAATATTAATTTAATTTTATTAATTTAATGTAGTGTCTCTTAACATTCATTTAATTTAATTCGTTTAATTTAATTTAATTAATTTAATTTAATGACTTTTAATTTAATTTGATTTAATTAATTTAATTTGATTTAATTAATTTAATTTAATGTCATTTAATTAATTAATTTAATTTAATTAATTCAATTTTTTTTTTCATTAATTCAATTCAATTTAATTTAATTTAATTTAGTTGTTGATAAGAATTAAAAAATAAATAAAAATACCATGTCAAAATAAAAGGGGTTTCGGCAAAATTTCTTATATAATTATATAATGCTAGTGTTATTTTATTTATATTTAATTAAATTTTGTATATATTTTTATTTAAATTTCGTGTATAATTATATAGCACTAGTATTATTTTATTTAAATTTAATTAGATTCCATATAATGTTATAACCTAGGTTTCTTAAAAAATTAAAAGTTAATATTTAAAAATATAAAGCTACTCACGAACTTTCAATTTAAAAGTTCTTCATAGATTTAAAGTTTTAAGGTCAATTATAGTAAGGTTGAAGTGGTTGGTGAAGTTATATTTAAATTAGCATAGATAAAATTTAAATTATAATTTATATTTAAGGGAGAAATTTAAAATATTTAAATTTAATATATATAAATATTTAAAATTTTGGAAAAGAAATAAATAAATAAATATATATAAATAAATAATAAAGAGTGGTTTAAGTGGTTTGGTGAAGATCCAGGGTTTTATAAATCCATGTATTTAATCAAATTGTCTTAGTATTTATTATATTTAACATCCTACATAAAATTAAATTCAAAAAATATGTAGGTGTAATTATATAATGATAAAAAAAAATTACAATTGCAATTTTTGGATGGTCACATTACAATTTCTCATAAAAAAATTACAATATCTTTAATTTTTCAATTCTTGGTTCATTGCATTTCATGATCGTTGAAATTGCATTTTCATTTTACAGAATGTGAGTTATTCTCAATTATACTTATTGAAATTCTAAAACTTGTAATTATCAAAATGCCGAAATTGCATTTTCCTACATAATAATTCTAAAGTTGAAATTGCAATTTTAATAATTCTTTACCTCTCTTAACCATGTTATGGCCTAGATGCCCATATTTAATTGAAAGTTAATTAGGTGAATTGAAAGTTGAATGGCTTGTGTTAAACAATACCAAGATGAAATAACAAATAGCAAATTATATTGAAGATGAAAAGAAGTTCATCATCATGGAATTTTGGGTTTTTCAAAGATGGGGTAATATGAACTATTGGATGCTTCATTTCTTGTTTTGAATGTAAGTAAATTAGAAAAAGGTTTACTACTGTATTAAGCTTAATAAATGTAAACTCAATTTTATTGCAAAAAAACATTCATTACTTATGGATTTATTATTATTTTTTAAATATATCCATTTGAAAATTTTAAATCAATTTTAACTAATGGTATACTTTTAAAATCAATATTTCGAAAATAGAAAAACACCTAATGGCTCTATTTGAACAATGTAAACTATTTCCTAGAAATTTATCTATATTTTAAAGAAAATTAAGGATTCCAAAACCTCAAGAATAAGAGAGGGTTCCAAGACCAAACACTGGTGGATTGTTATTAAATCATTTTACAAATTTTTCATTAAATCACTCAACTATTCCATTTGCTTATGGATGACAAGGGGAACACTTCCTATTTCTATCATAAATTTAGACGTAATAATATTTATACACTCATAATAACATGTTCTATGTTAGCCCTTCATTTTTAAGTAAGTGTTATGGAAAGTAGAAAGTAAAAAAAATCCTTGGGATGAGTAGAAAATATGTGGCAAGAAGATGAAGGAGATGTGGTACAAGTCATATGCCAATAATTGAGATGATATAATGCAATCAATGCATTGATCAAGGGTAGTGGAAAAACAAAATCATTAAATGATGTAATGTAATTCAAGTCAACAAAATCATTAAATGTTTTTTCAAAAACATAATCATAAAATATTTTGATAATTCTAATGACAAATATTTTTTTTTAAACAATCTCATAAAATAAACAATCCAAACCAAAATCATAAATGTTTTGATAATTTAGATAATTTTTTTTTAATTAAGATAAACATCAATGATAATGTGATAATGTGATAATGTGAATGGTTTAAAAGTAATTAACATAAATATTAAATTCCATTAAAATATCATTAATAATTTAAAAAATACTAAAAAAATCCAAACAATAGACACTTTCATATGGAGTTACAAACTTTTACAATTCAGCCTACTCATATGGAGTTACAAACTTTTACAATTCAACCTAGTCATATGCCGTTAGTTTGGAACACGAGAATAAGTATATATTTCTTTTACAAATCAGCCTACTCATATGAAGTTACAAACTTTTACAATTCAATCGACTCATATAAAGTTAGTTTGGAGCACAACAATAAGTATATATTTCAATTGAGAAGAGGTTATGCTTAATATAGATCCATTATATTAAGAAAACCTAATAATGGCCTATATTAAATGCAATTGTGAAATTACTATCATGTTATCATGTCAGTACCGTTTGTCAAAAACCCAGATTCATGGTATTATAAAATTGAAGTTTTCACAATTTATAACATCTACATTTTTTAAATTTGATAAATAAAAAATAAATTATCTAAAAATAAAATACATTTTTATTTTTGACATTAAAAGTTTCCAACCATGTTAATGTCAAAAGAGTTGTAACCAAAACTTGCATTGAGTTGGCAGAATAATCAAATAAGTCTATAGTTCTACACCTGAGTGAACCCTTTCTTAATATATTTTTACGGAAGAACACTACACTAGTACCATTTTACTCCCATTTACAAAACCTGTAAAGGTTGGCGGTAAAGATTCATCATGCTGGAAAATTGAGTCGGATGGTAACTACCTAAATTTGCATAGTCACGACAGCAGAGTGAGAGAGGTGTAAATGCAAATCGTAATGACAGTGGTGTAAAATGCAAATAGTAATATCAATGTCATTATTTAGACATGAAGTAGGGAGAAATCCCCCGCAAAAGTCTCCACAAAGAGAATTATATAACCTCTTACTCTCAATTTGGGATTCTCATCATCATTTGAGGAGGCAGCTTTTCATAAGATAGTAAGCAGCTCATCCATACAAATAGGCTTTTATAGGCTTTAGGTCAGCCATGGCTGTGAATTAAACTCCAGGCCAGTGACAAAAAAATATCGTGTGCTCCTATCTATGAATATGTTCGAACTCAAACGAGGGCGAGAAGCGGCAATGTCACTTGTATCTGGTAGTAGGGCGGAACAAAAAATTTCAAAATTCAAAATTCAAATGGGCGATACAGGAAAACGGTTTCATGGAAAACGACGTTAATATAGACATCTGTAGATAGATTTAGGCCCATCTCCCTCTACAACGTTTAACACAAGATCCTCAAAAAGATAATTGCAATCAAGTTATGGAAAATCATCCCTTCCATCGTCTCGATTAACCAAGGATGATTTGTCTTTTATTTTTTTGGAACCTTGAATTACCTTTAATTCTGTAGGTTTCGATATCAGAGATTGCTACTGCAAAAAAGGTTTTTATATTTGAGATGGTGAATTTATTTAACAAAGAACCAGGTGCACTGGACTTGTGCCTTAAAGCTGTATTTCATTCAACTAGCATTTTGAAGTTAGGGTATGCTTTGCACTCTGACCTGAAGCGTCTTTCTGATTCCTATGGAGAGCTGGAGTGTTTTCACTACTGTGAAGCGCCTAAATTAGACCTTGAAAAGGTTTTTCCATCTGTTCCAGGGGGGCTTTCCGACCTTGCAAAGACTGTGCTGGGAAGTGCTTTAAACAAAAGTACTAGGATGAGTGACTGGAGGGAGCGTCCCTTGAGCAATAGTCAAGTACACTAAATATAAATCCATGCTACGGTATAAGTTGCACTACAAAGTATAAGAACCAGTACAAACCTCTAAAAACTGATAAAGTTTGAAATAAGAACATACAAACTACAAATTTAAACGTTGCTACGAAATTTATATGGGAATGTTCAGATCAAGATTTTCAAGCATACAACAGACTCACAGATATCTCCAGTAACTGAAATATGCAACCTCTTATAACTTGAAGAAGGCACAAAAATACCCATACCCCATGGGCCTTGTACAAAATCCAGATACTAAACTAAATGGACGAGAATGATAGGAATTTGTAGGACGAGGAGTACCTGAAGTTCTAATTTACAGGAGGACGATTCAGCCGCTCCAGCTGCTCGCAATAGGATTCAGGTTCTAATTTGCAGAGGACAAGAAAAATGTTTCAGCAGCTCCAGCTATAGGAATTTGCAGGACGAGAATGAGGACCAGGTCTCTTGGCATTTTGCAATGGACTGCACTGCCTTGAATGCAGGTAGATGGGCGTTGAATGCAGGTAGGTGGGCGTTGAACCTTGAGGATATGGCGGGAGCGAGACTGTGTACGATGAGATCTCCAGGATATGGCTGCAGCTGGCTCATTATCAAGCTGCACGTTTTCGATGGGACTGTGTGGCGCTTCGTGTGGTACTACGTCAATAATTATAATACATTATTATAATTATAAAAACTAGTTGAATGATATTGCAATATTTCTCACTTATGCAATGACATGAAATGGATGATAATGTATGGTATGTTCTTATTTCATATTCCTTTATGGCATGTTCTTATTTCATATTTCTTTATGGCATGGATGAAAAGTTAATGTATTATTATATTTTATAATACCTTATTATAATTATAAGATTTAGTTGAAAGATATTGTAATATTTTTTATTAATGCATGATAGTATAAAGTAGTGTGATATTACATTTTTTTGGGGGGATAACTGGAAGTAGAAGAAAGATTAATATTTTGTCTATATTTTGTACTTTCTTAAGTAATTTGAAAAGTTAAATGTATTATTATATTATATTTTATATTACGTTTATGTGATGAAATGAATTAGGTAAATTTAGGATAATGCATCACCATATTTCATATTTCGTTAATGGGATAGCAAGATGTAAAGGAAAGGTTAATGCCTTGTTTATAGTTCATAATTATTTTATGGGATACTATGAAAGGCTAATGTATTATTATATTTATACTACGTTTATATGATAATATGAACTGGTTGAAAGATAAGATACTGTTATGATATTTCTTGATGTTATAAAATGAACTAGATGAAAAGTTAACACATGCCTATATTTCACAGTTCACTTAGGGGATTGTAGGTTGTAAGATTAAAGACATAGCCTTCCTTTTTGTCAAATTGTACCCTTAGGGTTTCCGTTTGCAAGTGTTACTTATTTAAGATATATTTCAACTATGATAGAGATCCTTGCCAATTCACATATGGAATAATTGTTCCAGAACAAATGCTTTGGAAAGCCAAAGAACTATAACTTAGGAGTAGACACTTATAGTATAAAAAAAAAGAAGAAGAAGAAGAAGAAGAAAAAAAATCATTCACTAACTACGAGCATTAAATTGTCGAATAGAGATGGTATCAATAACGTAAAATTGTATTTTAAGAAAAATCTACTCGGAGAAACTTGGAACAAAGACCAACGATATTTTAAACCTTTTTCTACATAGCCATGATGAGAAAACAAGTGGACGGATATAATCGGTGGATTTGCTGAATGACAAAAAATTGATCAATTTTAAATGATAAGACACCAAGATGCTCAGATTGACGAGACTTTGACGGATTGTCGAGGAAGAGAAACCAACTTAAAATTTGAAAACGAGATATCAATGTGATTGGTATGATGAGCTGAACTCAACGACATGCATTTTTCATTACGACAAAACCATTTATGAAAACTCATGACTACGAACTTGAAATTTAACCATGGTATCGAAATGGTCAAATGAAGGCAATGTTTCGTAAAAAGAAGTATGGAGACGATTAGCATAATAAATAGAACGCAATGAAGCTAACCTTAGGTCATAATCAAACATGATAAAATGATAACTAGCCCTCGAGATGGAACTTGATGGGGTTAAGAAGACACTTTGTGCGACTTGATGAATCTGTCGAAGTGGTCCTATGACAACATAAACGAAGAGATAAGGGAAATACATGATAAGCTCATGGAGCTGAACATGATGATACTAATGACAAGAATAAGTGATATCGAAAATCTAGTTGGGACCGACAGTTATTGAATGTACTATCGAATTGATATTATACACAATTATGATTGAGTTCCTGAGAATGTATTGGAACCATGTTGGAAAAAAAAATAATAATAATAATGATTAGAACCACTTGTGCTTAATATGGCCATGATTGTTGGAGAAAAATAGAAGGGAATGGAAAGAAGATGATAATAGGAAATTAAGATAAAGCTTAGTGTCAAAAGTACAAGAACAAAAATTAACTTCAGGATGAAGTTCTATTTAAGAGGGGGTGTATGTAATGCCCCTAGAATGACTGTGGACCTTAAGGAATATGAAGGGTCGTAGAGTATGGGTAAATCACACACAAGGAGAGTGACGACGATGTCGACTTCTGACGGAATACCACGCTTGAGCAGATAAGCACTGATCCGCTTGCTCCTAGTGAAAATGCTTGTTAAACTTAACTGCATAAAAACATATAAGTTTGCGCCTAGAGCATTACTTAGAAATGCATTTGAGTACTTTAGGCATTTGCATATATCTAAACATAAACAATCATTGGAGAATGTTATGGAAAATTATCACATCGTCGATCTACTGCGTTGGAAGGCCACATTTTCCTTTTTTAGTGATTCAGAGCTTCTTTGCAATACAACAGTTTCCTCCTTCGATTGACATATTTGCTTGAGTTTAAACTTCACATTAGCTTGATTGTGCCTATTTCTTTAAGTTGGGTATTTATATGATGCTCCTATATCTGAAGTACACATATATGATAGCAGCAGCAGTGACGATGATGATGACGATGATCTCGAGAAGAAGACTTGTCTAGCAGATCTGTGTCAAGAAATACCTTCCTAGTTAAGAGGGAGTGTTGATGTATATGTAACTTTGGAATGTATTTCATCTATGTATTTCATATATATATTTATTGTACCCTTATTAGAGATGTGTTATTCCTCTATAAGGAAGTGTCGTCATTTGGATTGACAAGTGTCGCAAGTGTGTGTACTTGCCGATGGGTTATTAGACCACCATGTCTGGGGTCGGCCCTGAAATATATATTATATTGTGGATGTACCTAGCTAGACAATTCGGCCCCATAAGGTCACTGGGAAAATAGGTTTGTATAAATAGAGATCAGGAGATCTCTATTTAGATCATTCGGAAAGTCATCTCTCTCTCATTCGGAAAGTCATCGAGGTTTATCTTGATGACTTGGTAGCTAAATCCAAGAAAAGGGCCGAACACTGTGTACATCTACATGTTGTATTCATTTGATGTCGTAAGTACAACATTAGGTTGAACCCAAATAAATGCATCTTTGGTGTGGATATTCAAAGATTACTTGGTTTCATTGTATCCAAGTATAGGATTATGGCTTATTCCCTTAAGGTTGATGCAATATTATAGTTTCCCCCCCTCCTCCCTGAAAACAATCCGACAACTTCAAATGCTACAAGGGAAATCAAACTTACTTAGAAGATTTATCACAAATTATGCCAAAATAGATAAATGTTTCATGTGTATTCTCAAAAAAGATGCACCATTCATATGGGATGACCAAACTCAACACTCACTTGATGCATTGAAGAAAATCTTGATGTCAACCCTGATACTTAGTCCTCTGAACTATAGTATATATTTCTGCTATATTTGGAAGCTACCGAATCTAGCTTAGGGATGGTATTAGTACAAGAAGATGATTCATATCGGGAATATGTCATATACTATCTTGGTCAGGGCCTTGTTGTCCTTGAATTTAGGTATTCCTAGGTAGAGGAGTTTGCCTTAGCAGTGGTTCATGCTAATTAAATACTTGGGCATTATATATTTCCATGAAAAACAAAAATAGTGTCTAAAATGAACCCCATGCAACACATTTCGTCCCGTCGTATAATCAGGGGAAACTATATGAAATGGGTAGTAATTTTGCAAGAATTTTATCTCGAATTCGTTAATGCTCGCATGGTAAGAATGTTTTGATGAATGTCTCCATCATGAATAGGCCAATGGAGCTATTGGGTAAATAGACCCATTTGGATGATTTCCTTGTATGTAGGGGAACATGTCTTGGATAATTGAAATCTACTATTCCTAAAACCCTCTTAACTATGTTGGAGGATGGGTCCTCATAATAATAAACTCTAGTTTTAAGTACTATCTATCTCTAAAACCCTAACCCTCTTTCTCCCTCACACTATTTCCTAATATATCCATTCTACATATCTCCTTATCTATCTCTCACACCCTACCCCTCTCTCTCCCTCCCACCATTTCTCAATATATCCCTCCAAAAATCCCCTCCTCCATACTTCCCACCATACTCATTAGATCTATCCCTTTGCTAATCTATACCTCCCATGCTACCTCCCTCCCTCTCATCCCCCTTTCTATCCCCTTTTCCATAACAAACCACCTCTCTACCCAACCCCCCCACTCTCTCTCTAACCCCATATCTCTCTCCGATTATCTTTAACCCCCCTCCTTTCTAACTCCCACACTCTCTCCCTCTCTCTCTTTAACCCCTCTCCTCCTCCCTGTTATTATACAAACTATCATCCCTAGAACACCTAGGCTGTGTGGACCAAGGGGCTAGTTACAGTAAGTGGGGAGGACATAGGTCCAATGTCACCATAACCTAACTCCTCATCTTCTTTGGTTAAGTCCTAAACCCATGGGAGAGTCCCTAATGGAGGAATAACACCTGTAAGCACCAACACACCTGGAATTACCATTCTACAATCATTATGGATAATATTAGTGCCTTGCATGGAGTCAACAATGGATAATAAAGACAAATAAGTAATATAAAAGGCGTAATTCAATATACCAATCAATGTCAATGAATATCACAAGTTCAACATACTTCACAATTCATACAATGCATCTACCTGATGCATACCAAGTATCTACCTGATACATATCATCATACATGATCCACCTGATCATACTGTGTATCCACCTGATACAAATACAAACTTAACCGAATATTTAGGGACACCTAAAATTGAAGTTATTGACATTTAGACACTGACCCATTATAATCCTCCCTTGACCCAACCTGACGATCATGTCTTGATACAACTAGATGTACCTTTTCCCATAGATCCCTTTAAATTTGTTCAAAATGTACAACATAATATGTCTAGAACCAAATTATGGTTAATCTACCAAGCATGGGATGTACTTCCACTACACCTAGTGTCTTTTGAGGAAACATGAATGCTTCTTATGTATATTTAGTTATCAAAATCATTTCTTCTACCCATATGCCACATGTTCCCAATGTCTCTTCATTCATAATGCCATCTATTAGCAAACACATTCCAACCCTACGTTTTCCTAGTCTTGGAATACCTTCCACAAGTAATTTTATGCCTAGTTCGAGCTTCTCCTTTGGTGTATGTAATAATCTATTGATCCCTCAACAACTCCCCAAGTTATGTGATGTGGGGCCCCACCTGAAATTTTGAGCTAAAGGCCACTGATCCAAGTGTTGTTACTCTTTAATGATGTCTATACAACTACAATTTGGACGGAGTCCTTATAAGGTAGGTTTTATGATACCATGTCTAATATTTCTCCTTTACAGGTTTTTTTATTATCATGCCATACACTTGGATATAGTAAACCCCCCCTTCCCTTACTGCCTATTCTTTCTGTACAAGCAATTCATCCTTGAAAAGTTTGACAAAATATGAGTGAGAAAACTATCCCTGATTCCATAAGCTTAAATTCCACTTGATGAAAACCCTCAGTTTGTTTCACCCCTAAACCATCCAAAGAGTGAACCTAAAAGAAAAATAAGAAAAGACTTAGTTTTTTCGAAGAAGCGTCCTTGGAAAAATAATTTTGGAAAAATAGCTTTATACACCCATGTAACATATCGGAAATGGCATATGAAAAGCGGTGAAAAACGATGAAATGTTACATGGGTTATATCATATGGTATATCATACGTTTTGTGCGTCCAATCTTATTTGCAACATCATGTGACGAGAGCTTGCACAAAGTACGAAGAAAAGTTTGTGCACCCTCTTAAGACTAGTCACATATTATGATGGTGAGCTCGCACAAATCGCCTTTGCACTGGCCAATGTGTATATGATGAGCCCGCAATACCATGGTGTAACCATCAAATGTGTATCGTCGCATGTAGAGTCGAGCTTGCACATGGGACAACGAGTTTAGTTTTGTGCACAGATCATGGTCTTAACTCTTGGCATTGCGGATGGGCTGCACAACGTACCATTTTGTGCACCCTCCAAGGACTAGTCTCCAATCATAACCGTGAGCCCGCACAAAACGATACAATGTGACTCTGTGCACTATCAAACAACTTTTGGTTGAATGGTCGATGGAGCTCGCACATTGTTATGTAACATTGGTTGAATGGTCGATGGAGCCCGCACGTCGTTATGTAACATTGGTTGAATGGTCGATGGAGCTCGCACGGTTGATGAGTCAATAGATCGATGCTTGAAGTCGTTTTCGCACGCTCCTTTGGCTTCTGTCTCCATGAATACTGGTTGCTGGAACAGTGGAAACCTATTGGAACACAACCAGTATTCCAATGAATCAGATCCCTTTTTTGTTTCCACGAACACCAATGTCAAAGAATGCTTGCCTGCATGAATTTCAAACATAGTTGTAACAACAAGGGGACTAGGACTACTAAAGCGACTTGGTACAGGCTTCAAGGAAGTACAGTACTTAGCATGTACCAGTACTTGGTACATGCTAGTGTTACACAAGCAAGTTTGATACAAAAGAAAACATAGAAGATATAATGTGGTACGGCAAGAGAAAATAACATAATGTCGATCATGCATGGATTAACTAAAAAAAACATGCGATACTTTGAGGGGTGTGCTCGAGTGGAATGTGCATCCAAGGAGGATGCAAGTTAGTTATTCCAACTATGAGTCAAGTGCATGTGAGCAAAAATGTGCATGACAATGAGTGCACATGATGAGCATGGGGTAACTGTGCATGACATATGAAGTGCACTAAGGGAAGATGAAATATCAATGTGGAAGTTGAAGCGACAAAGATGTGCTCAAGTAGTCATATGGAAGTTAAAGAGTAGTTGAAGATGGATGAAGCGTAGGGGAAGCTGCACCATGAGTAAACATGAATAATAAAAAAATGGTTGTCATTTGAGAGGGGTTAGCTAGATGGTCTTGAGACATGGCAATTGAGAGAGTCTACCATGGACCTCAAACATAGTGGTAAGGCAAATGTTGTAAATGTGTATATATATTGTTATGTTTGAGTAATGAAAATGAGTAGAGAAATTCCCTTATTATAATTTGGTTTTGTATGCCCTCTAAAATTGTTTCAACTTTTATGTTTGTAGTGCTTTTCTATTTTCAACTTATATCTTTCGAAGCATTGTACTTAGTCTGCATAAATATGATTTCATAGAATTATGCCCATCAACTCTTTAGTTTGCTGTAATAATAACCAACTTCACAGATTTAGTTCATTTAATATATTGTTAGCACTCTAAAGTCTGAGCTAGTTCAATTAAAAAATTTGTAACTCAATCTTATTTTGATCCTATATTTGAAGAAGAAATAAATATATAAAAAATAAAATAATCTTATATCAAAATAACCTATTTTGACCACAAATTTATTAAGAATCTAATGTATGTCATATACCAAGTCCATGCACATAATGCATAATATATATATCCTGTCCCTTCAATGTTCAGACACGGTGTTCAAAAAAGCGAATTTGAATTTCAAATCTCAAATGCCCGCGCTCCACGAAAGTTACCAAAGGACGGTTCCTCACCAATTTCCTCCATTCTTCGCCATGGCAGAAGATCCATCAAGGATACCTCAGAAAACTCACCGTCAGGACTCGGTAGTTCAAATCTTGTGCATTGGAGGAGCGCCTTCAGGGATTGCAAGTTTCTTAGAAGGAAATGGGTGAAAGGATGCTGTTCTCTCCATACTAAGGCTATGATGAAGGCGGTGAGCATTTTGCAACAGTTCATAAGATTTTTGGGGCGAGCATTGTCTGGAAATATTTGCTATATATTCTCATAATCTAGCGTTGCCAAACAGTTGTCACACATCCTACAAGGCACATGCTCAACTACGAGATCCAGTCTATGCCTGCTTAGGGCACATTTCCTCCTTGCACCAACTGGTATATAAACTAAATAGCCTCAGCGTATGCATTATTTGTTGTTATTTCCATAAATTGCTTCTGTTGGTATCTCCAGCTCTCAAGATATGTGTAATGAATTTTTTACAGGAGTTGGCAGGCCGAAATAACCTTCACGAGCGTGGGTGGCCAGCAGCATTTCATTCGGTGTTTCATCCATCTCCATGAATCATCTTGACAGCACCACATTAGTTCCAGGTACATCTCTCTGCCATGTCATCCTATCTCGGTGCTACAAGGAATTCTTGTCTCATCAAATTCTCTGGCATTTTCTTAACAAAATTTCAGTCCCTAAACCAAATACTATCCAATTTCTGGTCTAGTCGGGTTTAGTGCATGGAATGTTCATAGAAACAACTGCAACATCTCATGGGAAATACCTGCGCACTTTGCCATCCTGCTTTCCCTTATATATTAACTCTAGCTAGCACATGAATTCATTCAAATTTTATTATTCAGTGTAATTCTTTGTGTATGATCATGTTAATGCTCTCGGATATGGTTACAATCAAGAATTGTTATCTGTGTTCAATCCTTTCGTTCGCCTCCCTGTCTGTATATTCAAGAAACTAAGTATGTGAAATGCAGGAAGCGAGCCCTAGACCGATCTATCAAAAGATTGTGAAATGTGTCAGGGACCTCGATTTAAAGGTTGGAGGGTTAAGTCGATTATTTTATATATTTGAAGTGATTGTGTGTTAAGTACCAAGTGAATTGTGGTATTAAGGCCTGTGTAATACGTTTGTGGAGTGCATGCGATGTGCAGATGGTCATGGTCTGCAAATAACTGTTAAATTTCGTGAACTTACTATTTAAGTGAAAGACAAGAACCCTCAATAACTTTTTGGAATGTTTCCCTACTTGTCAACTCGGCGTTTTCATGTTCTTCCTTGTGAGATCCGCCCATTATTTTTGGGTTGTGATGCAGTAGTTGAGTGATGTGTTTTGGGCAGAAAACAATCAGTCTATTATGGTGATGGTGCGATATAGTTGGGAATTAATACCCCCTCGGTTCTCGATCGTAGATCTTGTGGTAGAATCTTCATAATATTTGAAGGTTGACCCTAGCGGAGAAAAACAGTTTGGTTAACTCCCTTGAGCGATCGCTCATTTATGTGACAACTCTTTTCTGCTCGACGCCTACCTCTCACATTTTCTTGTTGAATCTTAGAGTCCATATGTACTTTAAGGGTTTAGTTGTCACCCTTGTCTCCTATGCCAAACTCCTGTTGAATATCCAAGCTGAACTGCTAATGAAATTCAATAATCCATATGGCTTGGAATGAAATTTTATGTTAATTACATACAAATTGTATTTATTAAAATGTTATGATAACACTATATTTTGTCTTGCTCTTGATAAAAGAATATGAGTTTTGATTCTCACGAGGGTTGCATGGTTTATTATGGATACATATGGAAGTAGAGAATTTTGTATATGTTTAAAATGCAAGGTTGTGGAGTTTTTATATATATATGATTACCGATAATCTATTTATAGTTTATGTTTATTTACTTTTGATCAATGAAAATTACATATGGTTTTGGGTATATTTTTCTCATAAATCTAGATATGCAGATATATAGTGTGAGCATTGGTTTTTCATAGATATGTATACTTTGGGATTGTTGAAAAAGAAACAAATGTTAGAACTTCTCGTAATTACTCATATATTTGTAGAGGTGTTTATGACATTGTTTATAGTTACAACAAATTGTTATGATAATTTCACAATGAATTATTGTGGCCACATTACATAAAATATGCTTAGAAATTTAATCTTCCATGTACCTTTGGGTATATAGGAAGTCCCTTATTTTCGCCTATACCCATGCTTCCATAAACTCTTCGATTATCTTACATTGCTACAGTACGTGCTAAGAATATCACTTTGCGGGGAGATCACTCTTAGGAATCATATAATATGACTAAGGATATGGTCTATGTCATTAGTTAGTATTTTGAAATATTATAGATGAATAAACTACCTAAACACTTGAATATTATGTTGGCAAGAAGGTTGAAGAAACCCTAAATTTTGAATATATGTCAAATTAAAAGTTCAATTTATAATCGAAGAAGGATAGAATGATGGATAACATCAACCATTTAGTACAAAAGGAGAAGGATGAGAAGGTATAAGAAGGTCACCATAAAATAATTGTTGAATTTGAATATGTTATAACTCCATGGGATGTATATATGGGGTTGAATATATAGGTAATGTGGTTACATGAATATTTAATAGGGATAACCCTAATAGGGGACCCACAAGTACAATTGGGGATATTATATGGAGAGATAGGGAATATTATATAGAGAGATGTAGTTACAATCATTATAATTAAGGATTCTCTTAATGAATATAATGATTTTTCTCTCTCAGCATATCACAGTGTGCTAGTTTATTCTCCATGATTTTTGGATTCATTGTGTTAAGGAGGGGTTTATCGACGTTTCAGACCTATGATATGTAGTCCATCTTCATGATAGGTAAGAATATGGATTGCGTATCGTAGGTAGAAAAATTAGAGTCTGATTGTTTAAAACTTTGTTTCTTCCATCTCGATGGAGACCTTTTTACTCTTCTCTTAGTTTACAAGAAGTGGGAGGATAAACGAAAATTCAGAAGGAAGAAATGGTGCTTGGAAAATAACATTAATGCCAAATCCATGGTAAGATGTAAAGATGATATCACAAAAACTTCAAGTTGTCTCTTGAAGAGGTTCCATGGAAAGAATAATTACAATTTGCATTCCCTTGTTGCTACAATTCAACAAACTTGCAACATCTACCAGCTTGGTATAGAGGTAGACCATCATAAAAGAGAAATCCAATTTTTTTAGATATAGAGAAAATACACCAGGAATTTGAGAGGATGGAAGATGTATTGAACTATGAAATGCATATGGGTGCTAAAATAATCACCGACACAAAGCGCATTGAACTATACATTGTGTTTGGACATAATTCTCATGTAACAAGAGAAAAGATTGGCATTCTATGTGTTGACACTAAGGTTTGAGAATGACTAAATCCAAAAAGTTTGCTAAAATGTCCAAAAAAGGAAGAAATTATCACAAAGGAGGTTGAAGAAAAGGTTGACAATTAAAAAACAAGAGGAAAAAACCCACTTATGCAAAGTCCGAAAGCAAATTTGTGAAAAGATTAAACCCCGATCAAGTTTCGGTGGCGAAGATGTAAAAAATCCCGATCAACGGCCGATATTGCTTCCCGCATCCCCAAAGTGATCGACGAAAAATAGATGTGGGCGGTAGCGGACTCAATACCGCCGGGACACGTGTCCAAACCTCATCCTTCCGCATATGTAATATAGCGGTAAAGGAAACCACCATAGCGCCGGGCGGAACCACCAAATATGGAAGCGCAGTGGGGTCAGTACACGTGGCAGGGTGGGACCTGATACGTGGCAGATAGAGCAAGCGTGGCGGGGTCATAGCACATGGTGTTATACTTTGTAGCAATCGGAGGGCCGATATAAACCTTAATCAAATCAACGGCCATTGTTTCATCCGCATCTAGTAAGGTGCACACTGGATATGAGGAAGAGCGGTCGCGGAGAATAAACCACTCGAACAGGTGTCAGCAGGTGGCTGATCCACGCAGAGAATAAACCAGAAAATAAAACAACTTTTTGATCGCGGATACCACCAGATGGAATAAAGGGAGGCGAGATCTGACGGTCCAAAACAAAGTCTCGAGATCAATGGTCAGATATGAACCACATTCATAAAGGTGCAGGGAAGTTAATTCAAAAGTCTTATATAAAACAAAAGGGGCTCCACATAACGGCATTCTGCATGTGTCACTATCCCGAAGAGCTCTGAAGACTGGTGGAGGTCTGTGATTGCGACAGAAGGCGAAAGGCGGGTACATACAGGTAGGGTCGTGTGACTTGTCCTACTTTTTTAAACAGAATTTTGTTTAAAGAAACGTTTAAATGGAGACTGTGCACGATATAGGCGTTTTTAAATCAAAAGAAGCCCTAGAGGATAGAGAAGAAGACGTCTACGATACCCTAATTAGGTTTCCAATATCTGATATAAAAATTAGGTTGTGTGAATTGTTAAAGGAAGGGACAGACCCCCACAGAGTTCACTAGTCGTCTTTGATAGCCTTTTGCCCCGACCAAATCCCTTCTTTCCCAGAATTCGTATCATGGTGTGTCGAAAATTACTCCCGGGAAGAGAAAGTCGTTCTAAACAGCCAAAAAACCCGAGTCATTTGCGAAATAAAGCCAGCAGAGTTAATTAAAGCCCTAGAAGTAGATTGTTCCCAAACCCTTGACCCTGAGGTTTTCTCTGAAGTCTCCATTATTGAAAATTATCATCATGTTTCTCAAAATGATAGGGAAATTTTTTTGTCATCGTGTCTCAAGCCAGAGACCAGCATTTCGGAGGTCCCATACCCTATAGATGTCAATCTTTTTAATGAAAATACCCAGTTAGTTTTGACATTATTGGCTGTAGTTCTAGGTTTGGATACGGATTTGTATGTAACCGAGTTTCAATTGAGTTTATTGTACAAAATGAGTACAGTCCAGTCAGGGATTGGTGAAAATCAAATCCCTCGACTTAATTTTGAAGCATTTTTAACAGAAAAGATTCATGACCAGATGGTCAATTTTCCCACTCTCAGACATTTCAGGTTTCAGGCCTTTTTGATGAAAATGATTATGATAGCCAGTCAAGACGAGTTGCAGTTCCCAGAAATCATTTTCACGACTTTACCAGAAAATAACATGTTCAATTACATCAATTACATGCTTTCAGAGATTTATAGAATGATTTTTGGAAAAAATCTGCCTAGAGTACTACCGGAAATGCAAGCATCCATGCAATTGAGTACAGAATACGCAACAGGAGATTGGTTTTTGTCGAAAGACAGTACAGTAATCAGATTATATGGGTTCAGACATAAACCCTATGTGTTACCAGCTTTTCTTACTTTAAGGGTTTTTGCCTTGGAATTCTTAAGACAAAAGTTGATTGTGGAAGATAACAATTTTTTGGTTCACAGACAAGCTACAGACATTAAATACCCATTCACATTTGGTCCGTTCACAATAAAGAATAAGAATGATGTAGTGTATATAGAGAAGTTTTTGAAGGATATGAATTTTGAGTTAGATACGGCTATGGAGTATGACCCGTTAAACATCATATCAAAACGAAGAACGGACCACCGTATCAAGGCCCTGGACCATCAGATTGTTGAAGGAATGTCGGACAGAGCCAATTGGCTAGAATATAAAGAAGAAATCATTCCGGATGCATCCGACAAAGAAATGGCATTGATTGACACAACAACAGGGACAGAAAGCGAAATAGATAGTGCATTGGTTGGATCTAAAAGATCCATACAGGACATAATGATCATTGAAGATAAAGAAACAGAAAGAGGAAAAAGATTGAAAATGAATGAACCACAAGAGTTAACAACAATTTCAGAAGAGGCTAAAACAACTGAAAAAGAAATACCAGAGGTTACAGTTAAAGAGTACAACATTGAAGAAACCCCTGTAGAGGGTGATGTAAATAGACCCCAGAATATCATGCATGTGTTTGATGAGCATAGTCAAAATAAACAGGAGTCTGCGAAACAAACCAGTCAATTGTTTCCGAAGGTTAGAAGTATATCTAATACTGAGGTAAGCTTATTTACTAGCAGAAATATCAAGGAAAATTCCTTGAAATTTTCAGTTGTCACAAAAAATAAGATTTCAGAAATGAATATAGATTTGTCTAAAATAAATGCCCTGGATAAAATTTTATTGCATAGACAAACTGGAGAAGTCATATATTCAGACTATTTGGGAGCCATATTAAGAGCAGACAAGTTGAAAAGTTCAGTGGATAAATTGAATAATCAATTGTGACAGGAGAAGGCAGAGAATAAGTCTCGACAGCAACAGATTAAAAAATTGCAAGTAGATTTGATAAATAAAGAAGGAGATGCAGCAACCAAACTGCTCAAAGAGAAAGACGATACGATCCAGATGTTGAGACGAAAATTAAAAATTCCAGACACTGTACTCATCCAAGGAGCAGAACTGACAATATTGGAAAAAGAAAAATAAGAATTATCTAATGAAGTCAATGATGTTACTGCGAAAATGTTAAAGCTTTCTGATGAAAAAGATCGGTGGGAAAAAGAGAAAATCATTTTAGAAGAACAGTTGGCAGAAGCGAGGAAAAGATTAGCAGGAAGTGGTCAGCAACAAGTACAAACAGGCACATAGGAAGATAAAACGGGAGTAGATGATATTTTACAGGCTATGTCCCAGGTAAGCTTAAGGGAAAATGAAATCAAAGAATTGAAGGTTGAAATACAGAAGCTGACAGAAGAGAATGAAATAAAAAATAAAGAAATAAAAACCTTGCAAACAAAGAATCAAGAATTAAGTAATAATAATAAAGGATTAGCAGCTCATGTGACAGGGCAAGCTACTATGCAAGGTTGTAAACACCTGGTGTGGGACCAAATTATAAAAGAAGTTGAGAAACTAAGACCATATCTGGATTACATAAGAGTCAAAGAAAAGGTGGTCAAAGATTCCTTTGAAAGTTGCAGAGCTGTCAGGGAAAGCTTAAATAAAAAGCCAAAAGACGTAGCCCAGAAAGCAATAACATTTTTAAACAGTCTAACTGAAGCAGACCTGATAGCCATGAATATAACGAACAGAATTTCAGTCATCACATGGGCCAGAAGGATCTTAGGGAAATACTCGCATGTTGAGAATGTTGAAGCTAAAGCTGGAGAAATACGGGAAGAAGTAGTAAAGTTCAAAAAGCAATTTGAAAAATTAGTAAACAAAGGGTTCCCTGCTTTTTGGAATGAAAAAAATGAATTAATTCCTCAGAATGATTATAAGAGATTGCTGTTTTGTATAAGGATGGATCATAGAAAGTTCCAGCAGCTGGATCATATGCTTACAGGGAAAATTTTAATGGAGAAAATATCAGAGGAGTTTGAAATTTTCAATATGCTAATCTCAACCTGTGGAAACCTTCTTCCTGTTTCTTATGCAGGTCATGTTGAAATGCGAGTCTTGGTGAAGGAAATGACCAACTATGACTTACCCGCGGCCGACCAGTGGACTTATGTGGAAAAATATGGAAGGACAAGATATTCTGTCCATTCATAGAGGCTTTCAAAACTCTCGCAAAGGGGCGAAAAGATGATATTCAAAATTTTTGCCAAGTGGCAAAAAGGATACTTTTATTTTAAATTTGTAATATTATTTGGAGATAGTTATCTATTGCTCAAAGACAGTTATCTTTTAAGTTAAAATATTTTCAGTTATTAGTTAAAAGAAGCAGTTATGTCAAGCTTCTTCCAAATTTTGTATAAGAACAATGGGAGTCATTGTTGAAGGGGTTGGAAATTTTTTGAGAGACAGTGTATGTTTGGAGATCTATTTTTTGATAAATAAAAGCAGTACAGTGAAAATACCCATCTTTTGAGACCAGAGATTCATGTGTTGATCAACTTTACAGTCCGTTTTTTCTTTATCTTTATATGTGCATATTCACTTCCTTTGTTATATCTTCCATTATGTTTTTCTTCTATATTTAAATGAATGTCTGAAATAATTCGAGATTCATACTGGTTATGCCTTGTTTTATATCATTTAAATATTCACTATTTTCTCCAAAGTTGACAATGGATTCATCCTAAGTTAGATGCCTGTTGTTGATGGAATGTCATTATTTCTTTCTGTACCACCTGAAAAAATCAAATTGACTGTAATATGATTGCTATCTTGCCTCTGTGGAAATCTGTTTGGTATAAATCTCTTACTGGTATATTGTATATTTGAAACTTTGACTCCATGCCCAACGTTTCTTGTTTTTTTTTTCAATCAGAAAATCCTTTTGAGAAAATTTGAGAGAACTTTTATATTTTTTAGTCCTTGTATATGTATTGTGAGAAAGCCCTCTCTGGTGGAAAAATGGTTGAGTTTTCCACCGAAAGCTTGGTTTGAAATAGGTTACCTTAGGTGTTATTCTTTTACAACCGGAATAAAATCTATGTGCTAACACTATGTAATGGGAAGTTTTATTATGAGGTGAATGTGGAAGAAGACGCTGAGTTTTTAAAGCTCGTCATTTATAAACACTTATTCTCTCATGTTGACATGTCCAAAAGTTATTCATCTAACAAGTTAAATGATGGTCTCTATGGGATAGGCTATTATGAATCTTTAGGAAATGTGGACTTAAAGAGATTCTTATTATTTTTCTATTGGAAAGCTAGCGACTGCTAGCTTTCCTTGTAGCATAAGCATGTGTGCAGTCGCTAGAAGAAAAATTCTTATGCTACAAGTAAAGCTAGCAGTCGCTGGCTTTCCTTGATCTTTTTTCATGTGTTTATTTCAAAATAGAGCACATGGCACAAGCTCAAGGTATAAGCTAGCAACCACCAATCACCATGGACAAGATTTTTCTATTGGAAAGCTAGCAACTGCTAG
This sequence comes from Larix kaempferi, assembly GCA_027924585.1. Lineage (NCBI taxonomy): Eukaryota > Viridiplantae > Streptophyta > Pinopsida > Pinales > Pinaceae > Larix > Larix kaempferi. The sequence goes on from BSBM01000205.1 coordinate 18,134,079, forward strand.
CTTTCTTTCTAGCATAAGTATGTGTTATTATCCTAGAAGGAAATGCTTATGCTAGAAGGAAAGCTAGCAGTCGCTAGCTTTCCTTGATCTTGTGCCATGTGCTTATTTGAAAATAGAGTACATGATACAAGTTCAAAGTATAAGCTAGCAACCACCAATCACTAAGCCCAGGGTTTTTCTATTGGAAAGCTAGCGACTGCTAGCTTTCCTTCTAACATAAGCATGTGTGTCATGCTAAAAGGAAATGCATTTGCTAGAAGGAAAGGTAGCATTCGTTAAAAATAGAGTACATGGCACAAGCTCAAGGTATAAGCTAACAACCACCAATCACCATGGACAGGGTTTTTGTATTGGAAAGCTAGCGACTGTTAGCTTTCCTTCTTGCATAAGCATGTGTGTTTATGATAGAAGGAAATTCTTATGCTACAAGGAAAGCTAGCAGTCGCTAGCTTTCTTTGATATGTTGCCATGTTCTTATTTCAAAATAGAGCACATGGCACAAGCTCAAAGTATAATCTAGCAACCACCAATCACCATGGACATGATTTTTCTATTGGAAAGCTAGCGACTGCTAACTTTCCTTCTAGCATAAGTATGTATGTGTTATTATCCTAGAAGGAAATGCTTATGATAGGAGGAAAGCTAGCAGTCGCTAGCTTTCCTTGATCTTGTGCCATGTGTTTATTTCAAAATAGAGCACATGGCGCAAGCTGAAGGTATAAGCTAGCAACCACCAATCACCACGGACAATGTTATCAGTTGGAAAGCTAACGACTGCTAGCTTTCCTTCATGGCTAGAGTTTTTCTATTAGAAAGCTAACAATTGTTATCTTTCCTTCTAGCATAAGCACATGTGTGCTTATGCTAGAAGGAAATGCTTATGCTAGAAAGAAAGCTAATAGTCGCTAGCTTTCCTTTATCTTGTGCCATGTGCTTCTTTCAAAATAGAGCACATGGTACAAGCTCAATGTATAAGCTAGCAACCACCAATCACCATGGCTAGGGTTTTTCTATTGGAAAGCTAGCGAGTGATAACTTTCTTTCTAGCATAAGAATGTGTGGTTATGCCAGAACGAAATGCTTACGCTAGCTTTTTTTGATCTTGTTCCGTGTTCTTCTTTCAAAATAGAGCACATGGCACAAGATCAACGTATAACCTATCAACCACCAATCACAATGCCCAGGGTTTTTTTATTGCAAAGCTAGCGATTGCTAGCTTTCCAATAACATAAGCATGTGTGCTTATTCTATGTAATGGGAAGTTTTATTATGAGGTGAATGTGGAAGAAGACGCTGAGTTTTTAAAGCTTGTCATTTATAAACACTTATTCTCTCATGTTGACATGTCCAAAAGTTATTCATCTAACAAGTTAAATGATGGTCTCTATGGGATAGGCTATTATGAATATTTAGGAAATGTGAACTTAAAGAGATTCTTATTATTTTTCTATTGGAAAGCTAGCGACTGCTAGATTTCCTTGTAGCATAAGCATGTGTGCAGTCGCTAGAAGAAAAATTCTTATGCTACAAGTAAAGCTAGCAGTCGCTGGCTTTCCTTGATCTTTTGCCATGTGTTTATTTCAAAATAGAGCACATGGCACAAGCTCAAGCTATAAGCTAGCAACCACCAATCACCATGGACAAGATTTTTCTATTGGAAAGCTAGCGACTGCTAGCTTTCTTTCTAGCATAAGTATGTGTTATTATCCTAGAAGGAAATGCTTATGCTAGAAGGAAAGCTAGCAGTCGCTAGCTTTCCTTGATCTTGTGCCATGTGCTTATTTGAAAATAGAGTACATGATACAAGTTCAAAGTATAAGCTAGCAACCACCAATCACCATGCCCAGGGTTTTTCTATTGGAAAGCTAGCGACTGCTAGCTTTCCTTCTAACATAAGCATGTGTGTCATGCTAAAAGGAAATGAATTTGCTAGAAGGAAAGGTAGCATTCGTTAAAAATAGAGTACATGGCACAAGCTCAAGGTATAAGCTAACAAATACCAAATCATATACCAAAGCATGTGTTAAGAATTATTCATAGTTTATTGATTTTTTTTTTGAGAAAATACTAAGTTTGTTATGTTTGGTGTACAGGTGCAAATGTTTGTTCAACATTTTCGATTGGAGACAAAGTAGATCTTTTACAACATGGAGTGAAGGTGGGTGAGGGCTCCATATTCAATACAGAGCTTGGGAATAAGGTTCATGGAATGATTGTAAAGAAATGATGCATAGTGGTTAGAATTGAGAAGGTGTAAAAAATGATGCTCCTTTACCACATCCAACTGGATTTGAGGAAACACTAGGGGGTGCAATAGAATCTTATGAGATTTGGCCAGAAATAGATTTGAAACCTAGTTGTGAAGATCAACCCATAAATATTCCACAAGATAGGGCTGCAAGTATAATTTTCACAAAAGGGGACTATGTTGACCTCCTGGTTAATGGTCAAGTTATTGGGCTAGGAAAGGTTGAATCTACAGAAGTTGGAACTTATTATGGTGGAGGAAGGGTTGTTGCAGGTTATGTTATGGTTTTGATAATTGATGTCACTCAACCACATTTGATTGTGGAATATGTTGATGAAGGGGACACACATCCATGGAGGACTACAGATTTGAGGCACACCATAGGTAAATCAAATACCAAAGCACGTGTTAAGAATTATTCATAGTTTATTGAATGTTTTTTTGAGAAAATACTAAGTTTGTTATGTTTGGTGTACAGGTGCAAATGTTTGTTCAACATTTTCTATTGGAGACAAAGTAGATCTTTTACAACATGGAGTGAAGGTGGGTGAGGGCTCCATATTCAATACAGAGCTTGGGAATAAGGTTCATGGAAAGATTGTAAAGAAAGGATGCATAGTGGTTAGAATTGAGAAGGTGTTAAAAAATGATGCTCCTTTACCACATCCAACTGGATTTGAGGAAACACTAGGGGGTGCAATAGAATCTTATGAGATTTGGCCAGAAATAGATTTGAAACCTCATTGTGAAGATCAACCCATAAATATTCCACAAGATAGGGCTGCATTCAAATGTACAAGGGTTTCTCTTACACATGGATGCATAGGAACAATTATGTGCATTTCCAAAGGAATGATAGTTAATGTCCATGAGGATGACATGGTTGTGGGTGAAACACTAGGTGAAGATAACTTTGGTGTTTTTGTGGAAGAGATACATGGGTATTGTGAAAGATGCAAGATTGGGGATAAGTCTATACATGGATTGGTTAGATGGCCAATACATAAATTGGTGGACAACATAGGTGAGATGTTAAGGGTCAAGACAAAGTACAAAGAGCCACCCATGGAAATGCTGATATGGGATGTTATAGAGGATACAAGTCCTTTATACCAATGGGATGGGGATCTTTATAATAAAAAAGATCAAGATGTCAATGTTCTTAATGCATCGAGGCCATATAAAAAGATTAAACGAGCTATGACAAGAGAAAAAGTTGCAAAACGTCAAACCAAGATAGATAAAGAGAAAGAAGTCCGACTTTTGGCTGCAGATGAATGTTGTAAACAAGATTGTCTTCAACATGTGGATAGGAATGCCATTGCAAATGCTAGAAGGGATATGGAATGCAAAGACAAAAATGGTACCAAGGAATTTGTATTGAATTCACTTGTTTCAAACACTATCATGTCAATGAGCCATGGCCATGGCCTACCTCCTATTATTAGAAAAGTAAAGGACATGAGATTTGATGGTAATGTTATTTGTAAGAAAGCATGGTACAAGATACATAAGATTCCTCAAAGCACCTTCTATAGCTACCAACATAATTTTGAACAAGGACATATGGAATCCATTCATGGTAACACCAATACATGTAAAGCACGTGCACAAACTGTGGCGGCCATAGAAATACTGCATAAAATTGTAATGGACAATTCAAATTTTTCGCCAAACCAAACACGTCAAGTCGAAGCAGATGGAACTTCTTCTCCTCTAAGATTGTTGCCTTCGACTTACACACAAAGCTCTTTGTTAAAAGAGATCAATGTGGGTTTGGAAAAGCTCAATTGTCCATTAATATCACAACCAACAATGAGCAAGATTTGGAACACTCATTTTCGAGACGTGGCATTCTCAAAGAACACCAACTTCAGTAAATGTGGTGAATGTATTGTGTTGAAAGCACAAATGAAGTCAGCAACTACAAAAGAGTTGGAAGAAACGGCACGCGCTAGATTGAACAAACATAACAAGACCGTTATGTGCAGAAGACATTGCTACTATGCCCACAAAATCATGTCAGAGAGGTTTCCAAAGGAGTATTTGAGTATTATCCATGATAAAATGGATAAAACAAAGACTTCAATTCCAAGGCTACGCGTCAAATCAAAATCTATTGTAGGAATAAACTTGGGTTTGTCATTGACAGGTATGCTAACACATGGGCATAAGACAGGAGGTTTTGGTCATTTCTCCCTACCATTTGTACATATGGGATCACAATTTACCATTACATCACTTGCTAAGTGCTTTAGGGACCTTGAAGACCCACATCTTGATATGTATGGTGATCTTCTTTATGAGAGTGGAAGTTCAAGAAACCCACTTTCAAATGCATTACTTGACACCTCTATTTACTCAAAATGTAGAGTGTACAAGGATGAATTTTTATCTCATGGAAGATTAGAAAATCAAGATATCGATTTTAAACCTCTTCCTCCACATTTATTGTTACAATTGGATAATGCAGCAAGTGATAATAAAAATCGTTATCTTTTCATGTTTCTATCACTTCTCACTGCACTTGGTGTCTTCATCACTATTGAGGTTGGGTTCTTGCTCGTGGGACACACCCATGAAGACATAGACGGGACCTATGGGAGAATGTCTTCCAGCTTGAAAAGTAAAGATATATATTCTCTACCTGAGATGATGGATACATATCGCAAAATTGAAGAAAAAAGAGTGTTTCCACCTAAACTGATTGATAAGGTGTATGACTTCAAAAGCTTCCTTAATGGATACATCAAGGAAGGAAAACATGCACTAGTTGGACATCTTAATGTTCAGTACTTCCAATTTCTTGTACTCAATGATGTTCCGGTATTAAGGTATAAAGAATCCATAAGAGATGTTGAGTGGTCAGAACCAGTTGAGTTATGGAATACAGACGATGAAGGTCGATCTAAACTGCCCATAGGGAAGCCATCTTTCTTACATCCCAAAGAGAATGAAATCTATTTAAAAGAACTAAAAGAAGGAATAACATCATACATAAAAATGTGGAAAGACACAATGGGTGGTGAGGATTTGCCAATTGTTACACCAGAATGGAAAAATAAGGTAGAGTATTGGGAAAGAGTTATTGATACTTTATATGAAGATTACAATGATCATGATTCATCTTCTGAGGATTTCTGGCCCAAGACAAGGCAAACTCCAGATGTTGGTCGTAATGCGCTTCATGCAATCTCAAATATTATGGATGGGGATTTTGATACTATGACAGGTGAACCCGTGTATGTTGGACCCAAGTGCAATAAGCCAAAGACAACATTCAACCCTATTAATGATGTTGAGAAAGGAAAGATGTTGCTAGTTAGATCAGGAAACGAGGACGAAGGGGAGATGATTTGGATGGCAAAAGCCACCTCAAATATATTTCAAGATGATGAAAGTGATACTCTTCATGTTAAAGTTGATTGGTGGAAGCCCGGTTCAGGGAAATACAATGGAAAAGTATTAGAAGAATATTGGGTACCAAATCCTGATGACATAGAGCTTGGATCTATTCCAATTGATACCATAGTTTGGGCATGGATGGCTAAGAAAGAAAATTGCAAGAAGGCGAAGATAAATAAACATGGTGTACAAGCTGTCCTTGAACTACTTGAACAAATAACATGAGATTAGGTGGAGATGATTCATGGATGTAATTTTGTTCTTTGGAGGACCAATTAATACATGAAGAAACATTTTTCAATTTTTCTTGTATATTGAATATTCTCTTCAAATTTATTTGAGGAGTTTTATATTATTTGGTACAAATATGAAAATTTTGTTTAAATTGCAATGTATTCATGTGACGATACTTCATGCAAATTACATGACACCATGAAATATTAAACTTTCAATGATTTGTTTATATTAACATAACTTCTCCCATAACTTGGATAATCAAGTCCAATAATGCACTTAAAATCAATATCGGAGGTGAGGCAAAGAGAGAGTAGCTAGGAGAATCTAGGGTGCACGTTCTGTGTTTAGGGTTTGCCGATGGATCCGCCGCCCGACCCGGGCCGAGCGCCTCTCGACGACCTTTTCCGGTCACTGGTCGCATCCCAGCCCACGACCTCTAAGACGACGGGTCTGGGGGACTCCAGGTTTGTTAAAAAATCTGCCATACCAGAAGTTAAACTTGGATCTACGGCGTCAAAATGCAAAGCTTTGGCCCTTTCAGAAAAAGGATTGGTTGGCCACTTCACTGGACTTTGGCCATCCCCGAGATCAATTGAAATCTGGCTCAATAAAAACTGGTGTCCCCTCATTCAAGGAGAAGTTCAGCAAATCTTCTGTGGAAGGGGCTTCTTTGTTTTCTACTTCGAGAAAAAGGAAGACAGAGACTTAATATTCAGAAATGGACCTTACTTCATGGGACCTAGGGGAATGTATATCAATAAATGGGACCTCTCCTTCGACCCTGAAAAGGACATCCCTTCAGCTGTCCCATTCTGGGTCAAGTTGCCCCATCTCCCGCTGCATTGTTGGAATGATGAAGACTTGAAGGCCATTGGCAACTCATTGGGGAAATATATTGACAAATCAGAACCAAAACCCCCAATGTTCTCCTGTGCCCGGATTTGTGTAGAAGTAGATCTTGAAAAGGGGCTTCCTGAAGCAATAAGTCTGTCGATGGATGGATGGAACCATCTTCAAGCAGTGGATTATGAACAGATCCCATTTAAATGCAAAGTTTGCCATGAATATGGCCATTTTGCAAAGCTCTGTCCCAAAAGGAAGTTGCAGGAAGTAGAAGAAATACAAGAAGGAGAATGGAATGAGGTAAGAAAGAAGGGAGGGAAGCCCTCAAACTCCCAACCCTCTCAAACTTCTCCTAAAAGAAAGGAAATGCCCAATAAACAGCAAAGCACAAATAGGGAAGTCAATAAGTTCCAGCTATTAGCTACATAAATGGGTGGGGAAGAGCATACTCTCCCTGCAGACCAAGCTCAAGAGGAACTGACAGGAAATGCCAGGGAGGGAGAAAGAAAGGAGATGGCCTGTCAACAACTGGAGGAAGGAGAAAAACGCTTAGCGTCCCCAGCACAGCAGGAGGAACCTGAAGGCGAGGCCCCCAAATCTTTGATGGGCTCGGTTACAAGAGCAAAAGCAAAACTGTTTCAAGAAGAAACCTCAGAAAGCAAGGAAGAAGAAATCGAACCCCAGACAAAAAAAGGCAGGAAGTTGAACAAAGTAATAAGAGAACAAGAAGCGGCTAGAGACAAAGCGGCGGGTAAGCGAACCAGTCTTGACTCGCATGTAAGAATCCTTCCCAACATCAAGCAATCTCAGGGAGCAATGGAGGAGAAGAGGGAAAAAGCAGTATCCAACCTTTCCAAAAAATAATGAAGATAGTCTCCTGGAATTGTAGAGGGTTAGGAGGCAAGCAAAAGACGGAAGCAATCAAAAGGATAAAAAAGCTGGAAAACCCCTCAATACTCATGCTCCAGGAGACTAAAATGCAGGAGACAGATTGTCTCAAAACTCTATCTCAAATATGGCCCAAAGGAGAAGGAAAGTCAGTTAATTCGGTTGGAGCCTCTGGAGGGCTCATCACTTGGTGGGATAAAGGTATGTACAAATGCATTTCCACTTTAAGTAGCAGAAATTGGCTATTTACAGAATTAGAAGATTTGACAAAAAATGAAAATTTTTGGATTGGAAATGTGTATGGACCTACACTTCATGGCCTCAAAGAAATTTTTTGGGACAATCTCATAGATCTTCATCTTGGAAGAAACCCCTCCCCTTGCGTAATTGCTGGTGACTTTAATGTCACCATAAGTGCTGAGGAAAGAAGAGGGGGCTCGAAGGTCCGAGACCCGTTTGGAGAAAGGCTGGAAGACCTACATGCAACATGGAACTTGGTGGACATTAAGCCTCTGCAAGGAAATTTCACTTGGAACAACAAGAGAATCGGGCCTGGGCATATAGCTGCTAGGCTTGACAGATTCTTGCTCAGCTCTTCCTTTCTTAATAAACTCCTCCTGCCCGATTCAAAAATCTTGGCCTCTGCTGCTTCTGATCACCGTCCAATCACTCTCTTCTTCTCTTTTCCCGGCAATCTTGGACCTCTCCCCTTCAGATATAATCCTGCGTGGCTGGAGCATGAAGCCTTCTATGAGGAAGTCAAAGTTATTTGGAAGCAATTTATCCCAGGCTCCCCGGGGTATATTTGGGAAACCAAAATCAAAAATACAAAAACAATGCTGAAAAGATGGGCAAAGCAAAGCTCGAGGAGATCTCGGGATGCAATAAATACCTTGCAAGAGGAACTGAAGTCCCTGCAAGAGCAAATCGAAAAGGAAAGGATAACTGAAGCAATGCTAATGCAGGAGAAAACGCTGGAAGCTAAAATACAAGAAGTGAACAGAAAAGAAGAAGAGGAATGGAGACTTCGATCAAGATGTTTATGGCTCAAATCTGGGGACAGAAATACCAAGTTCTTTCATGCTCAGTGCAAAGAAAGGTACAGGAAAAACAATATTCTCAGTTTAATCAGAGAAGATGGAACAAAGTTAGATGATCCTTCAGCGATAAAGGTAGAAGTCAGAAATCACTTTGAGTCACTCTATACGAAGGAAGAGGATTTGACTACTATAGAGCTGGAAGGAATGTGTCGTGAAATTCCCAGTCTAGTCACTGCAGAAGAAAACAACATGCTCATGGAGAAGGTTACTGAAGAAGAAGTCAGAAAGGCGGTGTGGTCTCTTAACCCGGAAAAATCCCCGGGACCTGACGGATTCTCCATCCACTTCTACAGAAAGTGTTGGCACTTGTTGAAAGCTGATCTCCTCAGAATGATAAACTGGACCAGAAAACGTGAGAAAATTGGAGGGGGCACTAACACCTCTTTCATAGCTCTAATCCCGAAAGAGAAAAAAGCAAATGTAATAGGGAGGTTTAGACCAATTTCGCTATGCAACTCTTCTTATAAAATCCTCACTAAAGTCTTAGCAAACAGAGTCAAGAAGCTTCTCCCCAAAATTATTTCTCCAAATCAGGGCGGCTTTGTTCCAGGCAGACAAATATACGATAATATTCTTCTTGTGCAGGAGGCCATTCATTCAAGCAGGCGAAATAAGGATGCAGGTATGGCAATAAAATTAGACATGGCCAATGCGTTTGATAGAGTAAGGCACGACTTTATTTATGCGGTCTTGAGAAAATTTGGTTTTGATGAAAAATTTATCAGCTGGGTTAAAGCCTGCATTGGCGCTCCTTGGATTTCCCCTCTGCTAAATGGAAGGCCCACCCCCTTCTTCCATCTATCTCGTGGACTGAGGCAAGGGTGCCCCCTCTCTCCCTTTCTTTTTGTCATTATGGCGGATTCTTTAAGTAGAAAACTCAACTCTCTCCTTGCTTCAGATTCTCTGCCTGGCATTTCTTTCACCCGCAATGTACAAGCAATTAATCATGCCCAGTTTGCCGACGATACCATCCTCTTAGGTAGTGCCTCTCCTCAGATTGCTGCAAGATTTAAAACCACTCTCGACCTCTGGAGGCAAAACCAATGACCAAAAATGCAATTTTTATACCTGGAACTGTCGCCCTGATACGATCAGACTTATTGCAGCCATTCTTGCCTTCAAGCCTTGTATGAATTGGACCTCTTTCAAATACCTGAGCACCCCTATCTCTCTCAAATACCCTCCATCCTCTGTCTGGGCCCCTATTCTTGAAAAATTTAAAGCAAGAATTAACTCATGGGGAACTCGATGGCTGAACCTGGCTGGGAAAGTAACCTTGATAAAATCTATTCTGTCCTCTCTACCAGTATTCACCTCTGCCATAATGTTAGCCCCGGCTTCAATACAAAATGCTTTTAGCATAGAGATAAGGAAATTCTTGTGGCAAGGGGGGAAAACTCAGAATAAAAAATTTCATTTGGTTAATTGGAAGATTGTCAAAGAGAAGAAGGAGCGGGGAGGGCTCGGAATTCGTGAGCCAGCTTTAGTAAGCAAAGCGCTGGGGGCCAAGTTAGCTTGGAGGATTGTTGCTGGAAAGAAGGAGTGGTGGAAGGAGGTTATAAGGAAGAAATACACCAGAAGCTCCAGACAAAGATGTCTGGACAAGCCTATCTCTAAGAAGGGAACAACTATATGGGGATTAATTAAATCTTCAGCGGCTTTAATCACTGAAAATATCTATTGGATCCCTGGGAATGGGGAAAGAATAAACCTTTGGATGGACAGCATTAATGGAGACAAGTCGCTTGGTAAAATTCAGGGGATCGAGGCCATCAGAGACTGGTTGAAAAACATGGGCATTAAAAAGCTAAAAGACCTGGTGATTTGGAAAGACAATGGAGATTGGAAAAGCTGGAAGCAAATGGATCCTCCGGCCAACCTAAAAAGGGAGTACATTCTTCTCCTCGAACATCTGCATGGGAAAGCTCCAATTAGCATCAACGAAAAAGATCAACGGGGATGGGGGAAAGAGGGCTCGTATTCAGTTAAGGCAGGATATGAAAAACTCTCCCCTCCCAACCTTCCGGCTCACAGAAAATGGAAGAATATTTGGAATTCGGATGGCATCCCCAAAATAATTGTTTTCTTCTGGCTTTTAACTCATGGTAAATTGCTAACTGCTGAAAATTTAAGAGTAAGGGGAATCACTGGTCCTTCTAGATGCACCCTGTGTAAAAACGCTGAAGAAAGTTCCCAACACATCTTTCTGGAGTGTCCTTTTGCAGAGAAAGTTTGGGCTCAGGTCCTGGGCAGTCAATGGAGATCGGTCACACTTCCCTCCTCCCTAATTGACCTCTCTGATCGCTGGGGACGCACATTCCCAGGAAGATCCAAGAAGACTATGAGGAGAATTTGGAATCTAATTCCAATGAATCTTTGTTGGCAGATTTGGTTAAGTAGAAACAAAAGTATTTTTGAGGACAAGAAAGTGGACAGTAATAGAGCTGCTATAAAAGCCATCACAATGATTGGGGACTCACTTTCCTCTAAAATGGTCTCTCTCCCTGCACAAGAGCCTCTAACTCTATCTGAACTTCAATGGTGTAGCATGTTTGTGAAGGGCAGCTTCCTTCAGTCCAAAAAAGAATGCCTCGCTGCTTGGGAAATCAGAAAAGACCCTGATACTTTTTCCAAGTGGTGGAAGGAGCAGAATAGTCATAGCATATTCTTCGACGGGGCTTCTAAAGGGAACCCTGGGGTGGCAGGTGCGGGTGGGATTCTTTTTGATCCCGGAGGAATTAAAATCGCATCATTCTCTTGGGGACTAGGTAGGAAAACAAATAATGAGGCAGAATGGTTAGCTCTCATTCTCTCTTTAGAAATGGCCTCCAATTACAGTTTAGACAGCCTCAAAATCTATGGAGATTCTAGGCACGTCATCCAAATCATGAAAAGAGGGTATGCCTCGCTAGGCTCAAAAGCCGACAGATACATGCAAAGAATAAAAGCTAATACAATTCTCTCAAAGACTTCCTTCTATCATATCCTCCGAGAGAACAATAGGATGGCAGATTTAGCGGCAAATCATGGAATAATGCTCGAAATAGGACAAATCAAGGACCAAAATGGAGTTTTGGGATTTCATTACATCCCTTAAGGTTCCTATGTCTAGGCTCATTGATCACAAGTTGGGTTTTTTGGTTAGGGCCTTGGTTACAAGGGACCCTCACACTCTTTTAAGCTATGGTCTTCACACCACTCCCTCTCCCGAGACTTCTCCCACACGCCACTCCATCCGCTCCTCCACCCGTCACCTCGCCCTCGCCCTCGGTGTCAGCTCCCACGGGGCTCACTTAACTCCCCCACCCACCTTCTCTTTTCCTCCCTCCGCGATGGCTCGTCCTCCCCATCTGTCTGAAGCTCTGAGCCGCCTCTCCCTTGGCGAGCTCGAAACTCCTCCCCCTCGTCTCTTGCTGGCTCAGGCGTCGAACTGGGAAACAATGCAGTCTATTAGGGCGGCCATAGCCGCTTTGAGCAGGACGCTGGTGGACATTAAGTTTGCAGTCCGGAACACTTATGACGCGGTCTGCTCCAACGTAAACCAGAATGCAGAGATGGCGTCCGACATAAATCATATGTGCACACAGTTATCTTGCCAGGATTCCAGAATTGATGATCTGGAACGAAATATTTTTGAATTAATGGGGAAAATGGATAGGTTACAGGAAGACATGGCCGTTTTCACTGGAGCGACTCAGGGGAGCTGGGTACATGAAAACCCAACAGTAAATCAGGAAATTAATCAGGTTATGGTGGATGCTTCTTCTGCTCAGCTAAGGAGGAAAGGCTAGGACTCAATACAGCCCAGGTTTCAAAAATTTTGCTCATTTTGGTTAATGCATTTTTGTATAATCCTATGCAGTCAGTTTGTTAAGGTTTATTCCAGCTCTATGCTGGATAATTTCAGGAAAACCAAGCTCAGAGCTTGTAATGTAATACAGATAGTTATTATAGTGATAGCTGGTCCAGATATCTCTGCACTGTTAAAAACTCTTACTGAATGTTGTAATGAATAGCTATGCACAACTTTATAAATACAATCCTTTACTCTGTTACTGTTAAAAAAAAAAAATCAATATCTTCTAGTTTTGGCCTATTAAAACTATATTGGAGTTAATTTGGCATAATAAAACTATATTGGAGTTAATTAGCATTGTTTTCAATGTAATACGTTCAAACACCAAACAATATCTAACATGGAAATTACAAATTCCAATGCTTTGTCTAGATCGACATAACTTCTCACTCCATCAAACTTGGATAATCAAGTTCAATAATACATTTAAAAGCATCATCTTCTAGATACGATCTATTAAAACGATAATGTTTGGAGTTAATTAGCATTGTTTTCAATGTAATACGTTCAAATACCAAACAATATCTAACATGGAAATTACAAATTCCAATGCTTTGTCTAGATCGACATAAATTCTCACTCCATCAAACTTGGATAATCAAGTTCAATAATACATTTAAAAGCATCATCTTCTAGATACGATCTATTAAAACGATAATGTTGGGCTAGCTAATTCGTATTCTTTTCAATATAATACATTCAAACACTTCATGAATATATATTATAATAAAATAAATTAAACTGTACTACTTTGTTTCTATTCCAATTCATAACAAAATTATTTATTTTGATCATTAAAAAACACGTCTAGACTTATAAAATATTTTCTTTTGACATCTGTAAAATGTTTCCAATAAAAATTACCAATAAAAGTTCATAATAATTTGATTTTGATTGTTAAATGACACACAAATACTTATAAAATATTTTGATTGTTAAATGCACTACCAATAAAAATTCATAATAATTTGATTTTGATTGTTAAATGACACACAGATACTTATAAAAAAAATTGATTGTTAAATGCACTTTTAATAAGTTTAGTGGGTTTTCACTTTTGTATTTGTAAGAAACAAAAATGTACTTCAATGTTTCTATTCTAATTCATTGATTTCAAATGTACCACACTTCTCATCCATCAAACTTGGTTAATGGAGTCCAGTAAAGCACTTACAAGCAACATATTATAGACTGTCTATAAAAACTTTATTATGGGAATAGCTAATTAATGTTTTTTAATGTAATATGTTCAAACATTTCAAAAATAAATACTGGACATACAACATATTATAGACTTTGTCTATAAAAACTTTACTATGGGAGTAGCTAGTTAATGTTTTTTCAATGTAATATGTTCAAACATTTCAAAAATAAATACTACACTTGCAATAACTAGAATGGGTTTTCCCTCTTTCTTCATGTATTTGAAAAAAAACCAATTGTACTATAAAATTTATATTCTAATTAATAATTTTTTTTGACCTTAATTGGTATACTTAGACTTTATCCAATACAATATTTTCTCTTGTTGGCTCTAAAATAGTGCCAACCACATATCATAATACATAGTATTGAATAATGAATATTTCTTTAAATGTTAAATGATTATATTTATATTATAAAAAGGAATCTAGGCTTAACCAATCAACATAATCCAAAGTAATAATTGATAGTTAACAATGTCCAAAACATGTAGAAACTTGTGGGCTCATAATAATCCCATAAAATGAAGGGAAAAAGTGAAGTGCCTAAGTACCTATTGTGCTATATACTTGACAAAAATGTCCTAAGGCATACAATAGACAATACATATAAAGGGAAGAAAATAAAATAGAGTATGACCTAATTTTCCATGTTGTTGCTCGTAGATATGTTATTGATTATTTTTCTAGTCAATATTCTAAAGATTATTAGGGGTAGTGTCATCATCCACAAGTACAATATTACAATGACTATAGGAGCTAATACGTCTTCATGGTATTAGAGGTTTCACCTAATTCCTAGACATTTCCAGTTCTCGTTGTCTCTTGAAGTTGAGCAAAACCCCCCATGTTCTAGCCACCCATTATCAAGATTGAGAATTACTAAGTTATTATACCAATACATAAATTTGTTATAGTAACAAACACATTGACTGTTATGCCATTAAATAGCTTTCTAGGTCACTTTAAAATGGCGACAATCTCTTACTAATATGATAATTCAACACATGCACAATATATGCTTTATCAAATTATAAATAAAATGGTTAATACTTTCAACATACAAATAATGCCATTAGATAAATTAATAGGTAAGAAATATTAATACAAATTACAAATTATAATAATAAAATAATGTAAAGAATCTAAGTTTAAGCATAGGAAGATATGCTTCAAATTAATATAAATTTGATTTTATATAGCTTATAATGATAATATTGTAAAAAAAATGGTGAATATATAGATTGAAATGAGTGAATTAAGTAATTTTTAGGTTTTTCATTTTTTGAAAACTCAATCTTGTTGAAGTTCTAAATTCTAGATCCGTACTCGACAATACATATAAAGGGAAGAAAATAAAATAGAGTATGACCTAGTTTTCCATGTTGTTGCTTGTGTATATGTTACTAATTGTTTTTCTAGTCAATATTCTAAATATGATTAGGGGTAGTGTCCTCATCCACAGCTTCAATATTACAGTGACTATATGAGCTAATAATTTTTCATGGTATTAGAGGTTTCAGCCAATTCCTAGGCATTTCCAGTTCTTGTTGTTTCTTGAAGTTGAAAAAAAATCCCCATGTTCTAGCCACCCATTATCAAGATTGGGAATTAATAAGTTACTATGCCAATACATAAATTTGTTACAGTAACAAACACATTGACTGCTATATCATTAAATAACTTTGTAGGTCACTCTAAAATGGAGACAATCTCTTACTAATATGGTAATTCAACACATGCACAATATATGCTTTATCAAATTATAAATAAAATGGTTAATAATTTCAACATACAAATAATGCCATTAGATAACTTAATAGGTAAGAAATTTCTTGCAACATCTATTGTTCATGAGATGAGGTAAACCTTGATCAACTCAAATATTAATACAAATTAAAAAATTATAATAATAAAATAATGTAAGGAATCTAAGTTTAATATTAGGAAGATATGCTTCAACTTTATATAAATTTGATTATATATAGCTTATATTGATAATATTATAAAAAAATGGTGAATATAAAGATTGAAATGAGTGAATTAAGTAATTTTTTGGTTTTTCATTTTTTGAAAACTCAATCTTGTTGAAGTTCTAAATTCTAGATCCCTTGTATAATTCCAAATTTAATGAAATATGTGTTTTACGTTCAGTAAGCTCAACAATTTGAGCAATTGAACACCGCAAAACCCCAGAATCCACAGACTCAGGGGAATAATAAAGGTAAGAACAAACAAAATCACCAGCTGGGGCAAGAGGGAATTCCCCCTCCCTAGAAAAACCAGAATACAGGTAGCTAGAATATAGGGACTAACAACTTCCCAAACAAGGGAAGAACCCCAACCTGAGGACCAATTACTGCTGCTCCATTTGTGACGATTATGGTCATTACACACATCATTGTCCTCTTATCCTTGACTGCCAACAATTGGTGGAAGCCAAAAAGAATACGGTGACGAATCCCCCTCAGGATGCAAACGCTCCCCAACCACAAACTGTTGTGTTACAACAACCCTTTGTGAATCAATGGGTAGTGACGCAAGAGCAAGACCCTCGCCCCCTCGATGATGGCTCTTTTCAAAATATCTACACGTTGGATATAAAGTTTCAGACATGAGCCAATGGTTATGATGGACCTTCCACCCTCCATGTGGAAGACGTTCCTATCCCCTTGGGGTTCCCTCTACAAATACCTCATTTGAATACAGAAGAAATCCCTTGGATTCTGAAAGTTCCACTTCGACATACCCTTAATAATCCTCACATGAAAGTATCCCACAATTACAACATTGTGGATGACTTGGCTCAATCCCCTGCAACCATGTCCATGTTAGGAGTGCTATAGTCATTCCCAACCCAACGAAAGACACTACTCAACTCACTTGGTTCCGTCAATCCTTTCGACCCACACCTCATGATCTTTGATCTCAATAAAGGCGACCTGCAACTACCGTCGTCAATCACATTCCAAGTTCCCATTAGCATCAAGAACATCATGATTCATCGTTGTATCATCAACAAAGGCACATCCACTTGCGTTATGTCTGCAAAAGTATGGAAACGATTAGGGTCCCCTGAGATGGTCCCCTCATCTATCGCTCTTTGCACATATGATGGGAGACCATCCCAACCAAGAGGATTGTACCAAAATATCCCCATATAACTGGGGGAAAATATGGTTATGATTGATATCGAATTAGTCGACGCAGAAATTGACTACAACATCCTCTTGGGGCGCAGTTATATGTATTCCATGAAGGAGACCGCCTCCTTGGTCTTCCATATCATGATGTTTCCATTAAATGGGAAGGTAGTTACCCTCGACCAACTTAACTACTACGAACCCAACACCACAACCAATCCCGACAATGTCCTACCGACTATACTAGGCGATAATCCACCGTATGTCGACATCACCCCCAACATGTACAAGGACCACCACCAAGGATCCCTACAACAACCGATGGCCTAATGTGCACAATTTTCAATGCTCAAAATGGAGCCTCTTCCATTGCAACACCGCTTAGTCATGGCATTGAATAAACGTTGATTCCATCGATACCACCAATTTTCCAAATCCCATTCTTGCATCCTCCCATAGGTGTACAAGGGACGCCGATTATGGCCCAGTTAACTCTACCTAGGCTCACTTTGGGTATCTTGGTATGGTACCTTACACCACCCTACCCATAGATGGCTTCCAAACTAGTCGCTCATTACGAGTTTGTCCTTGTTTCGGATGTTACGCCTGTAAGGCCTGTAACACCTTCTGTTACACTAGCCTGACCTATGACATATGCGACTAAACCACAACCATTCGTCGTTAAGACTGTCAATGGGGGAACCAAACAACCCAAGTTGAAAGGTCTCCTATTACCCAACCCGATGTCTATTTCATCGGAAACCGCTAAGCCTAAAGCAGGGGGCATAAACCAACAAGTGTAGAAAGCTCCAGTTATGATCAAAACTCCAGCTCAAAGAGTTACATCGGCATGTTCTCTTTGTGGTCAGCAAGGCCACGCAACCAACCTATGTCCTACTTTGCCATAGGTAAGGAATTTGCTTAACACTCTTGTTAGCATAGAAAATGCTTCACCGACGGTAAAATGGGGCACATCTCCCTCGCCGACATCTAAGTCCAAGAAACTACATACGAATCACGCATGTGCCATATGTTCTTAGTATGGGAATTATACATACCATTTCCCCGACCTCCCTCGATATCGAGAGGCGTTGGAAACCATTCTCCTCACCCAACCCTTAGAGGATACTTCACCCCCCTAATCACTAGAGGAGGCTTCTAACAACTCAGTTACTATGGTGACTCTCCCCACTAATCCATCCCCATGGTGGGATGATTCTATACCTGACCAACAATCACCGTGGCGCCCACAAAGCTTAGCCATTGTTCTAAACCATACCAATTCCACTCGACTGTGTCGCTCATGAAACTTAATGTCTCACCATTCATTCCAATGTCCTTTGGTAGTCGCATTCCGCATGTTGTGTGCGACCCAAAGTCGATTAGCTAATAAAATTACCCCCTGTGGGACCACGCTCCCTACGGTAATCGAGGAGAATACTAAACCGATAGAGTACAATGCTGACAACAACACCTCACATCCATTAGATCCTCCAAGAGATCTCAATCTCCTGTCACTGATTTCCCATGAAGTGCTAGATCCCCTAATATTTCCCCAAGAAGAGATTTTAGCACCCACTCCAAGTACCTCAGAATACCTTGACATCCTGTATCTCGATTCAGTCCATCTTCCAACCAAGAATGAAGACCCCTTCTCCTCAGATGAAGACATGCTGGAAGAATACATATTCATCGTAGATGAATAGATAATCAAGGCCATAAACACTACTGAACCTCCGTGGGACACTTTCCATCATAGGTCCTCAGTGGCTAGTAGGAAGGAACCACATACACTACCCATTGAACAACAATATACAATCGAGTCAAAATATTTTCTACCCCATAGCCATATCGATTGGTTCAAGAATCCTATTACTACCCCAGATGCATTTGAAGATGAAAATATTTCCAATTTATCCCCCACCATCCATGTTGATATATCCACCACACCATGAGTCATTGAAAACATTTCTATTTGGGCTTCCTGCTCACCATAAGAAATTACCGATTTTACCGCTCTATTCAAAGAGTTCCGTGACATCTTTGCATGGTCATATGAAGAAATGCCAGGTCTTGGCCCGACTATTGTTGAACATCATATTGATACTTGGCCTGACGCCACCCCCATCCGACAAAAATAGCATCCGATCCACCCTTATAAATCCCCCACATTCAAAGCCGAGATCGAGAAACTTTTAAAATCTAGTTTTATTTTTCCCATTGCTTACGTATCATGGGTGTCTAACCCCATTCCGATTAACAAAAAGAAGGGAGCCATTTATGTCAGCACAGATTTACTAGACCTCAATTTATCCTTCCCTAAGGACAATTTTTCAACAGGATTTATCAACCAAATCGTCGACTCCTGCGTCGGTAGCAAAATGTTGTCCTTTATGGATGGGTTCTCCAGATATAACCAAATAAGCATCCGCCCCCAAGATTAGTACAAAATTGTATTTACCACACCATGGGAAACTTTTGCATACAAAGTTATGCCCTTAAGTCTGAAGAACCACTTTCCAGTGGGCAATGGAATATGTTTCTAATGACTTGGCTCACATCATCCTTGCCTTTCTTAGATGACCTTACAACCAAATCCAAAAAATGATGTGATCACCTTCAAGACCTTCGTACCATCTTCACACGGTGTTGCAAATACAATATACGCTTAAACCCCATTAAGTGTGTATTTTGTGTTACTACCGATCGCTTCTTAGGATTCATTTTCTCCAAAGACGACATCACTGTCGACCTCTCAAAGGTTCAATCCATCTTGGAATTACCACCACCATGAACACGATGCCAATTGCAGAGTGTCCAAGGTAAGGCCAACTTTCTTTGTCGTTTTGTTCTCGACTATGCCACTTAGGCCCATGGATTTTTACGACTCCTCAGAAATGATCTCCCATTTGAGTGGGATGACTATGCCCAAACCTCCTTCGATGCCCTTAAACAAGCATTATCGTCAGCTCCCCTCATCTCTCCTTTGTACTTTGAAAAATATTTCATCTTGTATATATCTGCGTCAACTTCTGCCGTGGCCAGTGTGCTAGTCAAATCTGCCGAGGACCACCAAGAAAATGTCATCTATTATGTCAACAAAATCCTCTCCAGACCAACGCTCAACTATATTCATGATGATAAGCTCGCACTCGCAGTCATCCTTTTCATCTAGAAGCTCCGCCACTATATTATGCTTTGAAGAGCAACCATGGTTGCTGACTCCAACCCTATGCAATACATACTTATCCAAAGAATTATCAATAGTAAATTTGCGTGTTGGATCGTCATCTTACAATAGTTCATCCTCGAATTTGTTGTTCCTAAAAGCAAGAAAGCCATGGTTTTGGACGAGTTCATTATGTACCTTCCGTCTACCACCTCAGGCGAGTTTATCCAGGACCAGTTACCTGATGAGCACCTATTTCTCATCACAAGCAATGATCCATGGTACGGTAATATCCTTACTTATCTCCGCACTTAGAAGTTCTCTCCACACTTATCCTGTGATGATTGCCGCGAAATACGTCACCAAGCATCAAGATACTTCCTCATTAGAGATGTCCTATACCGTTGTGGCATTGACACTGTCCTACGATGATGTCTAACACATGAAGAGGCTGAACAAGTTCTCAACGACTGCCATAGCGGTGCATGTGGCGACCACCTCTCAGGAGTAGCCACCGCCCAAAAAATATTACGAGCTGGGTATTTTTTTCCCTCCGTATTCAAAGACTGTGTCTATGCCGTCAAACAATGTGTAGATTGTCAGGTCTTTTCCTGCAAAACATGATCACCCCTGACACTGCTCCATCCAATCAACACCGCTGGCCCATTTTGCAAATGGGTAATTGATTTTATGGAATGCTGCCTGACTTCGTCCCAAGGCCACCACCATATCATTGTCGCCATGGACTACTTTAATAAATGTGCCGAAGCAATGTCTACATTTGATTGTAAATGGGTGACCGCCGCCCGGTTCTTCTTTAACGACATCATCTCCCGATTTGGAATTCCCAAACAATTTGTCTTCGACAATGGAAGACACTTCCGCGATGAGACATTTGAAGAACTATCGCAACTGTTAAGATTTAAACATGAATTTTCAACAACTTACTACCCCCAAGCAAATGGCTAGGTTGAAGCTATTAACAAAATTCTCAAAACCATCCCTTTTCCATTTATACTTTTAATCAATCATTTTTATTATTCGTCATAATCTAGAATTTGACCCTTGTGTAACTTTTCATGGAAGCATTTTCAAACTCATAGAAGATGCTTTCTTAGGGGGCATAATGTGGAAGGATAGCTTGACCCTTCTTGATATAATTGTTCCATTATTGTACTCTTTTTCTTGTAGAATGGTATATATTTAGGGGGCAAATGGGGAAGGGTCGTCCGCCCCTTCATTTTGATATGTAATTATTCATTGTCATTATTTGTCATAATATGTAAGGGTTAACCAAGCTTTTCACACATAAGTTTTCAATTAAAACTTATCAAACTCATACAAGAGTTTTATGCCATAGATAGAATGTGAAAGGAAGACTTAATTCTTCCTGATAAATTTTTACATTTCAACGCTCTTTTTGTTGATGCTCAAAATTACACGGTTCAGGCAATAACATTGTAAACAACATTGGAGGAATGTTCAAGGGGAGGATGGGGATGGAAGATTTGGTTTCATTTAGAGCCCTTGAGATAGATAGGAGGATCATAGTTGATCAATGGTGTTAAGCTCATGGACAGATGAAAGTGGGATATGATAAGCTTGAAAAAATACAAGGATGCTTTCATAACAAAAAATGTTTGTCTATTGATGCAACTTAAAGAATCTTATGCAATCTCGGCGACCATGGCTCCTTCCATGGCTGCCAACCCCTTTCCCCTCGTTCCTGGTCGCGTGCTCCTGCGGGTCTCGAGCGGCACTCTCTCGCCAGGGTCTCACCTACGCATGACTACAGCCAATCTTGAAGGGCGGTGGATTCCTGGAAGAACAGGACCTGTTGCGGCGGCGTGGGTCTTCACGAGCCTTCTTTGTCGAGCTCCTGCAACGACGGCCTCCATTATGTGCGGTATAAATAATGCCCATCAGATCTGGCGTTGGCTCTGAGTCTACTCATTTCTTGAAGGGCGGCAAGAACTGCAGTTTGTGGCAGCGATGGAGGTCACGTCTCCAGAGGCTCGATTGCGGTGCTCCAGGGTCTCACCTACGCACGACTACAGCCAATCTTGAAGGGCGGTCATAGCAGTGGATTCCTGGAAGAACAGGACCTGTTGCGGCGGCGTGGGTCTTCACGAGCCTTCTTTGTCGAGCTCCAGCAACGACGGCCTCCATTATGTGCGGAATACATAATGCCCATCAGATCTGGCGTTGGCTCTGAGTCTACTCATTTCTTGAAGGGCGGCAAGAACTGCAGTTTGTGGCAGCGATGGAGGTCACGTCTGCGCGCAGAGGCTCGATTGCGGTGCTCCAGTGACGGCCTGTGGAGCAGTTTAGTGGGCGCTCTGCGTCTTTTGATCGTCTTCTTGGAAGGATCAAAGACGGTGGAGGAAGATCTTAGGGTTACTTTCAATGGTTTTCTTTTTCTGGTTTTTGTGGTGGCCCGAATCTAGGGTGTATTTGATCTTTGGGGTGATTAGGGACTCTCGGCAATTGATTGGGCGGTCTGTTCCAGGATCGACGTAGGGTCTGTCTCTTGCTTCCTCACTGGGGTTGTATACGGGTGGTCTTCGGAGTCTGCTGCTATGTCCACAGACATGGATCTCCTGCTTCCTTTGATGAGGGTTCGGCATTGGCAGATCTTCTTTTTCTGTTGCAGGCTTGCTGCAAATCCAAACCGGTGGCCCTATTTTCACCTGCTGTTCAAGATTCCTTCTTCTAGTGGCAACTTCTTCTCTGGGATCATGTTGTTTCTGCTTATATGAGACAGAAATTTGTGAAAATGTAGGGATCCTTGTTGATTCTACTACATGTGCAGAATGTAATTTTAATCATCTTTTTGAAATAAAATTACGGACTTTTTCTCTGGAAAAAAAACTTAAAGAATCTTATCGGACCATGTGTGAATTAATTTAAAAAACAAAATGATTAGCTAACTAATGACTACATAAATTAATGATGCAATATTTACAAGTACATAGGAAAGCTATAAAGTAGATTTCAAAGAATAGTAAGCCTTAGTCATAGACAAAAACATGTAGAATAAAGTTGCCACATTAAATTTACAAAGGGAAATATTCAGTTTAATGAATTTTTAGAGTTTCTAATGACGCCAAACTTATGAGTTTATTAATGAACAAATTAATGCATAAAACTAAAACGATAATTTATATTCTCCCTATGCCTAAGTAATTTTTACAACATTTAATGATATGCAAAAATAAATGTCATTACATTCAGATCTGCAATTTTTAAATGCAATTTAGGTATTAATTAATGCAATGATATAAATTAATAAACAATGAACTTCAGGGATTTATGCTCAAAATAAATTGATATATGAAATAAATTACATATGAAAGTATATTCAAAATTGTATTGGATGGATACTTCTGTTTAAATTATTTAGTGCAATAGAGGCCTACCTCTAAAGGTAAAAAATCTTTTATTTACAAGTAAACGTGGAGGAAAGACACAGATATGCCCCAATCTATTTTTATTAAAAAATGAAATTTTGACATTCATCAAGTACATAAGTACAATAGGCAGTTACTGGAGGTTTACAAGACCCCATGTAACTCTCAATATTCTAGTTTCACCTCAACCGAGACAACATGAGTACTCCCTACTCAGATTGTGGTGATGGTAATTTGTACACATGAAGACTTCAGTCATAAAAATATAAACAGAAAAGTACAATGAGTTCAAGGAAGTGAGTTCTAATAAAGTTTGCAAAGACACAAGACAAGAGAGAAAACACAAAGGGAATATTGACTGCCTTCTCATTATTAAACTCACATATATATAGTATCACATAGACTCAAAACCACTGGATAATACAATGGGCTAGTGAATACCATGGGGCGACTAATTGACCAAGTCAACCACTGACTTAACCAACAAGACACATGAGATTACAACTCTTAACACACCCCCTTAATTTCAAGTGGGATGGTGTGGTCAGCACTATCAATGCCTAAGTGCTACCTCTGAACCTCAAATGCAAATGTACCCAAAGGTTTGGTAAACATATCAGCTAACTGCTCCTTAGAGCCACAAAACATCAAACTAATCTCTCCATTATTGACTAACTCATGTATAAAGTGACAACAAGTGTCAATGTGTTTACTCTTCCTATGAAATACATTATTTTTAGACAACTGTATGGTAGAACTGTTGTCACAATAGATGGCCGTTGGTTCTTTTTCTGTATGTCCCATGTCCTTCAAGAGTCTTCTGAGAAAAACCACATGACAAGCCGCTGTAGTTGCTGCAGTATATTATGCTTCTGCTGAAGACATGCTCACAATGGGCTGTTTCTGAGAAGTCCAAGAAATAAGACTGGTACCAAGATGAAAATCATAACCAGATGTGCTTTTCCTATCATCAATACTACCTGCAAAATCACTGTCTGTGTACCCTGTGAGAGTACAGTCCCGTGAATGAGTGTACCAAAGTCCATAATAAATTGTACTTGCAACATATCTCATAATTCTTTTTCCAACTTTCCAGTGAGAGTCCGTGGGAGACTCCATAAATCTAGAAATAAGGCTGACAACATACATCAAATCAAGTCTAGTAGAAGTCAAATACATTAAATTTCCTACTAATCTTTTGTAAATTGTAGAATTTACAGCTGGTCCTTCATCATTCTTGCTTAATTTGGTTCCTGTTGCAATGGGGGTTTCTACTGGTTTACATTTATCCATTTTGAATCTCCGCAGAATGTCAGTAGCATACCTATGCTGATAGATGAAGATCCCATTTTCACTTTGATCAACTTCTAGACCAAGGAAAAACTTCATAAGACCAAGATCAGTCATCTCAAACTCCTTTTTCATGACTGTCTTAAACTCTTATAGCATCAAATTTCCAGTATAGATCATATCATCAACATAAAGACAAACAAGTAGAATGTTACCTTGTTGATCTGTTTTGACATACATAGTAGGTTCATTGCTGCTTCTGTTGAACCCATTGTTGATGAGATAAGAGTCAATTATGCTGTGCCAAGCTCGTGGAGCTTGTTTGAGACCATACAAGGCCTTTTTTAGCTTACACACCTTGTGTTCTTGACCTTTGACAGCATAACCAGGTGGTTGATCTACATAGACTTCTTCCTCAAGTATGCCATTGAGAAAGGCAGATTTCACATCCATTTGGTAAACAGGCCACTGGTTTTGAGCTGCTATTGCAAGTACAACTCTGATGGTGTCCATCCTTGCTAATGGAGCAAAGGTTTCATCATAGTCTACACCATATTGCTGATCAGAACCTCTTGCAACAAGCCTTGCCTTGTACTTTTCTATCTTTGTTTTTTCATTCAATTTGGTCTTATAGACCCATTTTACACCAATGCAACTTTTATCTGATGGGAGATCAACTAGATCCCAAATCTGATTCCTCTCAATAGAATCAATTTCTTCATTCATTGCTTGGATCTTTTGCTGCTTCTTCAAAACATGTCGTCTGATATGAAAATAGTGCATACTGTAGCTGCTCATCAATGACAAGAGTCTGTTCATATATATATCTTAAGATTCTGGTTCTCTGGTTCTGTGGGGAACTGTCTGTTGGTGTCCCTTTTTGTTGTTGTTGCTGCTGTTGTACTTCAAGTCTGGGCATTCTGAGTGGTTCTGTTGGTATTAGACTGTCAGTCTGTTGATTGTCTGCTGTATCACTCCAACATTTATCTTCAATAAATTTTACATCTTTGCTCAGCACTACTTTCTTGGTGACAGGATTATACAACTTATAGGATTTCTATTGTTCGTTGTAGCTTGTGAAAACACACCTTTCACTCTTCTTGTCTAACTTCTTTATTAATTCATCAGGTATGTCTGCAAATGCAACACATCCAAATATCCTGAGATGTGAGACACTAATTTGAGTGCCACTCCATGCTTCTTTAGGTATTTTGTCTTTGAGACTTACTGTGGGAGACCTGTTCAATAGATATACTGAACATGCAACAACTTCTACCCAATAATCATCGGATAACTTCTTGTATGACAGCATACTTCGGGCCATGTTCATGATGGTTAGATTCTTCCATTCTGCAACTCCATTTTGCTATGGAGGCTATCTGGTGGTGTACTGATGCTGGATTCCATGCTGCTTACAAAACTCTGCAAAATCATGAGAGACATACTTACCTCCACCATATGATCTGAGTATTATGAGTGGTTTACCTGACTGTTTTTTAGTCAATGCTTTGAACTCTTTGAATCTGGAGAAAGCTTCTGACTTATTTCTGAGAAAGTAAATCCAGACTTTCCTACTATAGTCATCAATAAATGTTAGGAAATACAGAATACCTCCTATAGACTGGGTTTGCATGGGTCCACATAGGTCTATGTGAACAAGTTCAAGGTGTTCTTTGGCTCTATTTGTAGAAGTGGGAAAGCTGTTCCTTTGGTGTTTCCCTAAAATACAGTCTTCACAAGAACTTGAATGTTCATTCATGACTGGTAATCCTTTGACCATGGATTGTTTTTGCAGATGAGAGAGACTTTGAAAGGGTAGATGACCATACGTACAATGCCAAAACCAGGTTTCGTCTTAACTGGAGACAGTATGAGCATATGACTGTGTCAGGATAGCCCTCCTCAGGTTGAGTGGGAAAATTCTATTTTTGGTCATTTCTACTTTGGCTAGGAGTCTTCGACTAGGGGCTTTATCATAGACAACACAGTAGGAATCAATGAACCTAACATCATACTTATTCTGAATCATTTGACCCACACTAATCAGATTGACCTTGAGATCTGGAACATAGAATACATCATTTATGTACTTCTTCTCATTATGTTTGGTAAGTATAGGAACAATACCTTTTCCTTGAGCTAGAACAAGTTAATGATCACCCAGTTTGATCTTAGAATTAACAGATGGATCTAGATCAGAGAATAATGATTTGTTACCTGTCATATGATTGCTGCATCCATTGTCTAGCAACCACACATCTGATTGATGTTCTTCTTCAGTCTCCTGGTATGACAGAAACATAACTTCTGACGAATGTTCTTCAACATTGGAGACATTTGCTCTGCCACTGTTCTGATCTGCTTGCTTCTTTCTGCAGTCACGTTCATAGTGGCCATATTTCTTGCGTTAGTTACACAGGGCATTGGACCTGTTAGTCCATCTATTTCCTCCTCTTCCTCTCTGGTTTTGAGGGTTATGACTGTGCTCACAGTGATCTGTGTTTTCATGGGAAGTTCTATCCTTTGTGGAATTAAAACTCCTTCCTCTTCTGCCTCATCCTCTGCCTCCTCGAACTTGACCTCTGTTGAAAGAAGTCTGAGTGCTAAATACATGAGATAGAGACTCGTCTTCCTCACTGAGTCTAGCTTCATGAGACAAAAGCGACCCTATTAACTCTTCTAGGGTAAATGTTGACAAATCCTTAGATTCTTCTATGGTAGTAACCACCATAGAGAATTTCTTAGTGAGGCATCTAAGTACCTTTTCAACAATAGCCTTCTGCTCTAGGGCTTCACCATAGGTTTGGAATTGCGTGACAATCCCAGAAACCCTAGTCATAAACTGATCGACAGTCTCAGTTTCCTTCATTTTAAGACTTTCAAATTGGAGTCGAAGGGTTTGGAGTCTTACAGTTTTGACTCGATCTGTACCTTTGTATGCAGATTGGAGGAGATTCCATCCCTGATGTGCGGTTGTAGCTCCAGTGGTCCACGAGAAAATGGACTCCTCAATGCAACTTTGGATCAACCACTTCGCAGTGAGATTGTGATCTCAACTTTCGTCGAGGGCGTTCTTATTTGCATTAGTCATCGCAACGAGAGTAGCTTCCGTTGGTTCTGTGAACTCCTTTTCGACGATGTCCCAACACTTGTTGAGCTGTAAAAAGGTCTGCATCTTGATAGACCATAATTCATAATTCTTGCCGTTCAGCATTGGACTTGAGATCGGCTTCATGTTTAGACTTGCCATGGAGTATGACAACTGTTAAACTAACCAACGCAAGCTTCTAACTAACACAGTGCGCCTCCGGGGTGCGCTGGACAAACTTTATAGAGTAAAGGAAGACCGACGCAATTTTCCTTCTAGCAGGGTGAGCCACCAACGCAATTTACTTTAAGACCGACACAATTTTCCTTCAGCCAAGGTGAGCCACCGACGCAATTTTCCTTTAGCCAAGGTGCGCCACCCGGCTCAATTTGTCTTCAGCTAGGGTGCGTCAGCCGGATCAATTTGTCTTCAGGCAGGGTGAGCCAGCTCAGAAGGTAGCACAATTTTCCTTCAGCAAGGGTGCACTAGGGTCTCTTCGGGTTTTTGAGGGTGCGACTTCGCCGGATCGGGGTGCGACTTCATCGGATCGTGGGAAAAACAAATGAGAGAAAAAATTGTCGCGGCCCGAGTGTTCCGTCTCCGTCTTGTGCTGCAAATTTCAGTCAAGTGTGTGTTCTCCAACTTCTGAAGAGGCTTACCCCAAAAACAAGGTTTAAGGATCAGACCGTCAGCTCTGATACCATGATAAAGTTTGCAAAGACACAAGACAAAAGAGAAAACAAAAAGGGAATATTGATTGTCTTCTCATTATTAAACTCGCATATATATAGTATCACATACACTCAAAACCACCAGCTAATACAATGGGCCAGTGAATACCATTGGACGACTAATTGACCAAGTCAACAACTAACTGAACTAACTTAACCAATAAGACACATGAGATTACAACTGATGGCAGGCCTGAGACTGGGTCAGTCTAGACCCAGTGAAGAGCCTGTCACATGCCCAAGGACCATCAAATTCCCTTAGTCCCTCTAGTGTATACTTTCCTTTTCTACATACTCTTCTTCTACACTTAGCTTGCTTAAGCCCTCTCTTATGCTTAGCACTCAAAACCTCATGCATCCAAACACATTTCTTTAAGGCTCAAAGGCCTTGTTTCATGCACAACACGCATTCATGCACTGCCCCTTTTTACTCTTCATATGACCGCTCATAGTTCCTGGTCACTTCCACAAAACTATTTGCAAATAAATACAAAAGGTATTCAATCTTTACCTCCTCGGCGCTCTCTCACATACACAAAACCGTGCTTTATGACTAAAGGCCATCGCAATACCATAAGGAATCCAAGCCGATAACCTTTGGTGCCTCTCTACTTAAGACAGTTCCATAAGCGTTTGAACTCATTCATCTTGGTGCTTATTTCCTTTAGCATATGACTATCACATCTGCCTATGGCCTTATCGCAATGGAAATGCACAGTATCACTGTACATCGCAACCATTTATCCTCGTCCTGCTCTATACTTGACGTTCACATTATCTATTGACCAACCCCGTCAACGAAGACCATTCTTCAATTTTTTCCACCGTTTGATCAATTCAAGAACGTACAGGAACCGTCGGTTTCCTGTCCTCAGCTCGTTCCACCGTTTCCTCTGCGCAGGAACTCCAACTAATCTCTTCCTGCAGCTTCATTTCGATTTCCCTTGTCGATACACAGTCCAATCTCTTGAACCAAATCTTCTAGACTCACACTGGTTCAAGCCTTTCTCTACGCAGAACTCGCCACATCCATTTGCCCAACTCTGCGTTCTAAACCCAAAAGACTCTGCTTCTCTAACGAAGGAAGCAATCGAGTTCCTACAGCCACATTCTCTTTGGTTTCAACTCTGTATTCTCGTCTATTTGGAGACCACCGTTTTCTGCACATCAATATGATGTCGACGAATACACTCGAGCAAACCTACCTATGGCAATCACACTCTGTTGCCATTACACTAAACTCAGAACCTCGTTTAAGTTTCTTCTCTGTCTACTAATATCGATTCTTATCACCAGGCAGTCCAATATTAATAATGCTTTTCTGAACCATACAAAGAAATGATCTTATTAAAGGTTCTGCTCAAACCAAACAAATCATGAACTGGAATCATACACTATGATTCTTCCCAGCCCTATTTCGTCCATGAACTGGAATTTCCAAAGGAAATTCTACTCAATCTATTTACAATCAAACTCCCAGCCTGACTGTTCTCACACAGATGACAGATTAATCAAAATAATTCATCAACAGTCTCCAATTTCACATAGATGCCGAGACTCACATTAGGGTTTATGTAACAGTCAACCAATCATACAAATACTATGTTCATTTAAATTTCTCAATTACAGTACATTCAAATCGTAACAGAGACAACACGCCCAAAAAATGATGAACTTGCTTTCTCATCCGAGAACAATCTGTACATGCTTTCTTCTTTTCTTTCTCGAGACTCTTGATTCCATTCAGTTACAAAAGCAACGCCTCTTCAGCTCTTTCACTAAGTTCCTATAATCCAATCACTCTATAATTAGAACCTACACTTACTTCACCTATGACTCACTTAACTAGTAGTAACTGAAAACAAGTAACTATCTACTCTAGTCATTCCCTTTCCTTAGGGATTTAAGGATTCGTTACATAACTTTGATGCCTTCACAATTGTTCATCAATTAACTACTAACCCTAAGTATATTCACTATCCAATCTTCATTAGAAAATAAGATACTTTGTACAAGGAAATTACAATAGCTTTGGGTTGATGTCTAGACTCTTAAGTCTGACTATACATTTACTCATAACCCTGGAAGCTAATGCTCCTGCATCAACAACTCTTAACTAGGAAATAAGATACTTTGTACAAGGAAATTACAATGGCTTTTCCTTGGGTTGATGTCTAGACCCTTAGGTCTGACTATACATTTACTCGTAACCCTGGAAGCTAATTCTCCTGCATCAACAACTCTTAACAAGTTCAAGGAAGTAACTGCTTCTTACCTTCTGTTAGAGATGATGTTTGCGGCAGCTTCGTTTCAGTTTTAAAGGTTGCCCACACAGGCATGCGAAGTGTTTCAGCAACTTCCAGGATCTCAACGGTCGTTGCATCTCTTGGCGTTCAATTTTCCTCATATGCATCTGAACGAAGGTGAGCCGCAAGTAACCGACGCCCACCATCAGATGGAATTTATGCAAATGAAACATTTGGGAATTTGTGGTAGGTAGTGCAGCTTGAGTTCTCATGTATTCGAAACATTCGGGGAGGCCATAGTCATTGCGTTGCTTTAATTCACTATCCTTAAGAAGCTCAAAAAAATCACAGAAAACCTAAACACTTTTGGGACAAGCTTCCTCACTTCAATTAAACCCCAAAAATAAATGAACATCTTGGCTATCTATGATTCTATTTATGCTGTCGCATATATTTGCTCAAATGAGCTCGTGCCTCCACATAGATTATTTTCAAAAAAATAATAATTGGACTGTAACATAGAATGGAGATTATTACGGTCTTAAAACTATTCCGCTGAATCCCATCTCAGGCAGAGAGAGAACGATCAAAACCTCTGCAATATAGATGCCAATTCTTTCAACTACTGCTCCGAACGCAACTCTGGTATGTCCTCACAGTAGGTTCGTGACAAGTTGCATGCTCATTAGATTGATTCAAGCTGCTTCTGTATTGCCATCGAATTCATGATCGAAAAAGTTCGAGGTGAAAAGGGGTTCATGATGGATTGTAGCTCATCCCATGGGGAGCACACCTTCGCCCTCTCATCATCATCACTCCAGACATCAATCTTTCTCGTCGGCTGAGGAAATGTGATCATAAACTTGTTGTCGAAATTGGAATGCAGCGGGACAGGGATGCATGGTTGAATTTATACGATGCAGATCTGTCACAATGAGTGTTTTCAACCCTCATAGACTTCCATGATTAAAGCACTTCCAATTAACATAGTCTGGGGTGTATGGATTGCTAGAAATCAAAAGTTGTTCGAAGATAACAAGACTCTTGCCCTCAAATGCACTGTCCAATCCTTAAATATTTTACCCACAGGTGCAAGAAAAATCTATCTATGCTATTCTTGGTGAAGTGGC
This sequence comes from Larix kaempferi, assembly GCA_027924585.1. Lineage (NCBI taxonomy): Eukaryota > Viridiplantae > Streptophyta > Pinopsida > Pinales > Pinaceae > Larix > Larix kaempferi. Next base: position 18,166,065 of record BSBM01000205.1, read on the forward strand.
TATAAATAAGGATATTCCATGGGCTATTTTTTACAGTGCATCAGAAGGGAATCCTCCTAAGGGAGGTTCAAGAGGCATACTATGCAGTGCATTGATGCTAAAACCATCTTCTCAGATGTCATGAATTTTTAAAAGCACTTGTTGAACTTATTTTGTGATGATGTTCAAGTTTTTAATTGAAGAATTTAAGTGGATCACCAACACTTTTATCCCATTGGACGACATTTAGATTCATTTTACTCAATTGTCATCATGCATTGATTCTTGACAGTAGAAAGGTTTTCCTTCCTTTCCACTTATTGAGGATCTAATATGAATTACTACTTGCAGCGATTCTTGATGATAGCAAGTGCAATCTCCTTGCACCTTATTGAGTATATGATTGTAGTTTATCGATGGTTCCCTATATTGTTACTCTCAATGAATACCCTTGACGAGAACAAAGTCCAACTAAATTTGCACCTTATCCAAGATGTTTGAAGTTGTCATTTAAAATTTGCACCTTATCCAAGATGTTTGAAGTTATCCAAGATGTTTGAAGTTGTCATTTGGGGGAAATGTAATGTGATACAATCTATTCTAAATGTGTTGTCATTCCTCTAGTCATCATTAAGGGGATGTTAGAATATGCTGATGTTATGATTATCTAGTGCACACATTTGTTGTCCTATAGCTTGTCATTATGATTTTTGTGAGAACAGTGTTCCAAAGAATTTGTACACACAATGAGGCATCATTAGACTTGTGAGATCTCAAATATATTATATTTTTGGCTTATTAGTATTATATAACTCCACTCCTTCCCTTTCCACTAGTCAACATTAAGAGTAAATGCTAGAATGTATTTTAATGTTATCTAGTGGCTTGATGTAGTCTTGTACTTATTGTCACAATGATGATAATTATAACATCATTTGTTTGAAACTTATATATGAATTAGGCCCCAACATAATTTTTTAATATTGCACATGGAGATATTTTTGGAATTATTTGGTGGTGACCTATCTCTGAGGTAATGGTGACCTACACTCCTATGTCATTCTTATCCACCTTCTCCCTTATATCTTGACGAGCTCATTTATTATCTCATCATCTTTATTGATTGGTTGATATCCACCTTGGAATGTGCCCTATGATCAATGGTCCACATTTCTCATAGTTACTATAAATTCAGGGATCCTTGGTTTTTAGTTTGAAGGTTGATGATGGATTATGGATTTGATTGTTAGAATGGACCCTAGAGACCCTTTTGCTAAATCATCCACGTGATTGAGAGATTATCTGTATCCCATTTGAAAACTATACTTGAGTGTGCTCATGCCATTGCATTTGGAGATTTGTTGAAGAATAATTGACCAAATTCTGTGGATGTTTCTCCATCTTGTGGTTTCAACATGTAAATATTTCATTCTTTCTTCTAATTATATTTGATTTAATTACATTATTTGATTATTTCCATAGGAGTTAGGATAAGGATATATCTTAATGTTATGTTATGATTATGCATATTTATTTGATCTTAAACAATTAACTCTCCATGTTGTAGAATGGTATATATTTAGGGGAGGGACAATGAAGTGGTGCTCATCCCATCTCCATTCAAAAAAAAATTAATACTTATGTTATTTGTCCTAATTTGGAAGGGTTGGTTGAACCTTCCTTATATAACTTTTCAATGAAGTATTTTTAAATTCATAGAAGACGTTTGTAGTAGGACATAATGTGGAGGGGTTTCCCAACCCTTCTTGATATATATGTTCAATTTTAGTCTTATGTTTGCCTAATATAATGGTTTCTCTTTATAGGAAGAATGGGGAAGGTTTAGTCAACCCTTCTTAATTGGTATTTTTCATTTATTTGTTTTTCCTTATTATTCTTAATTTGGAAGGGTCAGTGAATCCTTCCTTATTTAACTTTTCAATGAAGCATTTTCAAATGCATAGGGTAGGTTTGTGTTGGGGACATAATGTGGAAGGGTTTCCCAAACCTTCTTATTATAATTGTTCCATTCTAGTACAATATATGTATCACAGAATAATATATATTTAGAGGAATATTAATGGGAAAGGCCAACCATCCCTTGTCCATTCCCATTTTTAATTAATCGTTTTCATTATTTTCCTTAGTCCAGAACGATTGGTCATCCCTTCCTTGCACAAATTTTCAACTCATATAAGAGTTTGTGTTGGGGGCATAATGTGGAATTATCACTTGACCCTTTTAAATATAAATTTTAGGTAATCCCTTTTTAATTAATCATCAAATTTATTTATGTTAAGGTGATGAATGCAATGTTGGAATGTGTAATGATATGTTATGATGTCTAGTGAGATGTTATGATGTCCTAACTACCAGAGAAGGAAAACTTCTCTTCATAAATATCTATCTTATGTAGCAAGAGTTATCCCACATGCATCATGGAGTAAAATTATCCTATTTCCATTCCTTATATAAGAGGGGTGGGAAAACATCACTTGACCCTTTTAAATATAAATTTTAGGTAATCCCTTTTTGATTAATCATCAAATTTATTTATGTTAAGGTGATGAATGCAATGTTGGAATGTGTAATGATATGTTATGATGTCTTAACTACCAGAGAAGGAAAACTTCTCTTCATAAATCTCTATCTTATGTAGCAAGAGTTATCCCACATGCATCATGGAGTAAAATTATCCTATTTCCATTCCTTATATAAGAGGGGTGGAAAAACATCACTTAACCCTTTTAAATATAAATTTTAGGTAATCCCTTTTTGATTAATCATCAAATTTATTTATGTTAAGGTGATGAATGCAATGTTGGAATGTGTAATGATATGTTATGATGTCTTGTGAGATGTTATGATGTCCTAACTACCAGAGAAGGAAAACTTCTCTTCATAAATCTCTATCTTATGTAACAAGAGTTATCCCACATGCATCATGGAGTAAAATTATCCTATTTCCATTCCTTATATAAGAGGGGTGGAAAAACATTTATCTCACATGTTTTATGGGATGTAAATCTTCCATACCTCTAGCTATATAACAAAGGATGGGGGTGCTCAAGATTGTAAGAGTTGGAGTAGTTGATTCTGATTTACATGTTAGTTATCTATTGTTCTATGTTAATGCATGTTTCTCAATAATCTAACATACAAAAGGGTAAGTCAACTCTTTCCCATAACTTGATATTTAGCTAATATTTCTATATCCTACTTTTTGAATTATTTTTAATTAACAAAAGAATGTGGAAGGGTTGGTTGACCCTTCCCAATATAATTTCTTGTTAAATATTATCTTTGATTGATTGAATTGTTCTACATTGGAGGATGCATATGGAAGAGTTTATTGACCCTTTCCTATAATTTTTTTACTACCTTATAGACTAATCATGTAATTGATCTTCATTAACAACAAGACTGTGGAAGGGTTGGTTGACCCTTCCCCATATAGTTTTTAGTTAATCCTTCTCTCTCACTTGTATCGGAGTTCTTTGTTAGAAGCATAGTGTGGAGGATTGCTCAACACTTCTCCATATAAATTATTCATGAAATTTTTTTCTCGCTTATTAAGAAGTTCACTAGGGGAAGAGAGTTGAAGTTTAGGTTGGCACTACCTCATATTGATTCAATTGATTCTTCTCCCGCCTTCATTTATATTTATATTGAACATTTCTTCTCTCTCTATAACACACACATCCACATTTAATAATGATTTTTTTCCATAAAGTTGTGTTTTAGATGTTATATTTTTCTTAAATAATTTTTTTTATCAGGGTTTTCTTTTTTAAAGATTTTTTTTAGCTTAATAGTTTTTAATTTATTATCTCATGGTTAAAAATGTCAAGCCTTATCACTCTTAGTTAATTCAAGGATTTTTTTTTAAATTTTTTTTGCAGATAATATCATAACATAATATTGGAGATTTCAAAAGTGAGTGTTTTTTGAATTAAGAGCCAACCGACAATCACATTGATTCATATTTTTATCAAGTGGATGCATTGGAATGGTGACTACCACATATGTACTCAATGATGACATTTTACATGTCCAACTCGAGGTCATGGAGGAAACACTTGTTTCGTTAAAACTACTTCACATTTCTTAGAAGAGATTTGGAAAAAAAATCACTAAATCTTATTTCAAAACCTTGAAGGAAATTCCAACCATAGTGATGATGCAAGATGATACTAAAATCTATGAAAAGTTGAAGAGTAATAAAAAATAATAAGTCAAGCCTTTTTTGTTTGTCAAAAATGTTTTCTTAGTTGATGTTACCAGATGTGTTATTGCACCACCAAATTTAGAATTTAGAAAAGTTAACAAAGAAAAGGTAGGAAAATTGGTTTTATCACTTGTCAAAATTTTGAAAATAACAATTAGAGAGGCTGTTATCATGCATTTTAAATAATCACATCATTGATTAAAATAAAATGAAAACAATAAAATGGCAATGTCAATTTTATTATGGATGGTAAACATATGATATCTTTTCAATAAGAAATTTGAAATTAGGTCATATATCATTCAACACACTTTCGATTCTAGTATTGTAAAGCCTGTTTGCAAAAATCTGATGTGCCACAGAGCATGAATACACAAATATTTAGACAACAATTTTTTCTAAACAAAGAATTGGATGAAACCCCTTTTATTCATCAAGTAATGAAAGCGAAGGAGAAATGGGTATACAACAATAAGACAAACCATATTAGGGAAGAACCACACTTCATAAAACTAGAAGGAATAAATTTTAAATGCTTTTAAATTATTTTGCAGAATTATTCTCCACCATAGTTATATTTAATTTTTTTTGTAATTATTTAATTTTATATTTTGCAAACCTTTCAAGGTGAATGCTGGGATATATTTGACATATTTAGTAAAGAAAACCTAAAAGATAAAATGACTCTTGTCCCAATATCTAATATGGGCCAAATGGTGGATTGTTTTTTAGCTTTGGTTCAATGGCATGCTCATCAAAGAACATTAAACAAGGAGACATTTTTCAAAATAAAACCAAGAAAATGTTTCTAATTTTTTAAGATCATTGCATGATATGGACGGGGCATAGTTGAACATTGTCATGAAAAAAATAATTGATGGATTTGTTTGCTTAGGCATGTAATATATTGATCCACAATTCCATGCAAAAACTAGGAATTATCGTAAGCAAGTAAAGGATGAAAGAAATGTAAGAGCTATTGTTAGTTATTACTTATCTGCATGAAACCGACCACTATAAAGCTAATCTTGTATAAAAAAATAATGTTAGTGAGGTCTATCAAATTTATCAAAATCATATAAAAAATGTGTGCTATTATAATTGGAGAACAACATTAAAAAACAATAGAGAAGAAACAAAAGACATAGGGATATGGAATTGAGCCTAAATTGCTTAAGGTTGTAGGAAAAATATTGGATATCTATATTAAAAAAGGGAAATTAGTGCTTTGATCGATTATGAAGATAATGGAAAATTTATTTATCATTGTAGTTACCTGTCATCATTGCAATCAACATTGAGAAGTATTACTTCTATTCAACCTCTTTGTTGTGAGTTGTTTGTTGTTGATATGAGTAATAATGTCACTATGTGGACATGAATGATGTCTTTAAATTATTTTGTTTTTTCTGGTTCAAATAGAGAAATATTTACCTATATTTTTTATTTGATATGTATATGGAGCATGTGGTTAATAAGCATGCTACAAATATTTCAAGAGAGAAAAACGAGTTATATTAGAATATCCATACATTGGGGTCTATAGGGATTATTCACTTAATCATCGCATTGGGTTATCTAGTATACAGTCTCGGAGAATTTCACTAATAACGAAAAATTTGATGCTTCTAGTATTCATATGGATATGGATTGGATAGATATAAAAGTATCAGTATGGGATATACCAAATTCTAAATTCTTGAGTTGTAGAGTCTACAATAACATGTATACACAAAATAAATGACCAATTCTTTTTGGGATCAAATCATTAACATGCATACCTCAACTAGAGCTATAATTCTTTCATTGTATGTTGGAAGCATATTTCTTTTCTCTAGCAAAAATTTGAAGACATGAGACCAATTCATATTGTGGAGACTTTCCTCTTATGATTTGTTATTCAACTAGTTCTTTTAATCCCTATATTTAGATGTTGCAGATGACAACATGGACTGGTATGATTTTCAAGACTGAGATGATAGTAAGGATGAAATTTAAATGGATATAATGAAGATAAAAATGATTAGGAAGAGAAAGAGGGTATTTTGATATGTTTCAATCAATGATCTTGAAATAATAATAAAAATTGAAAGAAAAAAATAAGTTTCAATGGGTATACGATGATTTGCAATCCTTTATATTGTTTTTAGGTAATGTTGAATCATAAAGGAAAGAAACATTATATAGGGAAAGGATTTAAAGGATAGAAGCCTTAAAAAATAGTTTTATTGCATCTCACAACAAACAAATTGAAGGTTAAGAAATGATAGTTTATATTTCATTTCGATAGTAGAATTTAGATTTATGGTTTTTTCTAACTCTACAAAAATATTCTTCAAATTGGTCAATTTGGCATGGACATGGAAGGAGTAGGGATGTCTAGTGTGTTTGATCACCATTGTGGCATTATATCAAAACCAATCAAAGTAAAAAAGTAATGAATCTTACCTAAGTATTTCAAAATACATACAAAGCATATCATATATTATATGACATGAAGCATTAAACACCCCCACCTCCTCCCCCCTCCCAAGAAAAAAAATCGTTATATTCGTATTCCCGTGTTTAAAATCAAATATACGTTTTTCTATCCAAAAAGGGACCGCCTCAAAAATAAAATTGACCTCTTAGTGCTTCCAAGCACACTTCTTGTTATGACATATTATAGTCTTCCAAGATCAAATACATTTTTTTTCTCTAAATCATGCCGCCCCCACCTCAAAAAAAAAAGCTTCATGGTCTCCCACAGATCTAGATGACATGATAAACTTCAAATATACTCTAAATATAAACAAACTTAGTAAAAGTAGATTCTAAAACTGATTGGAGAGTGCTTCCCTTGAAGACTTGTTTAATAAAGGTACCCTTCTCTAAGAGTAGAGCATACTTGGATAAGTTGTCATGTTTAGTGTTGAATTATATATATATATATATATATATATATATATATATATATATATATATTATGAAAACGAGTTTACCTCTACAATTTGATTCATAATATATTTTAGGTCTAAATTTCCAATATAATGATTTTGGTTGGCCCACTCTATTACAAGCTTTGAATCACCCAAAAATTGTAAATGGTTTATGCCTTTGTCATGTGATATCTTTAGAAGTATCCATAGAACATAGAGTTTTGCCTTATTCTTGGTTCCAATCTAAAAAACATATCGTAGACAAAGGTAATGTGAGGTATCAGAAAAAATGATTTCTCTAACCAAACAAAACCTTGGGTCCTCTTGGCATGCCCAATCGAAAAATCCCCAGGGATTCTCTTTGTCTATTCTTGGAATTTGTAGAATCCTTGGGTATTTTTTCTTTAGTGGCTTCTTATTTCCTTCATAAGACATTCTGGTCTTTTGTGTTATTCCCAAACTTGTCACAGATAGATATCGAAACATCATAAGATTCCTAGCCATCCAAATACCATATATAAACATACAAGGTAGGGCACTGTGGAAATTCACAACTTTGAGTCTATAATCCATTCCAGTAGAATTTATTTTAAATTCCCATTTTCTCGTTTCACCTTAATTCTGAAATATTTGGTAACCTCCTACCAAACAAGCCTTGAAAAGGAGCAATATACAAACAAGTGATTTATCGATTCTTCACTTTTTTTACAAAGAGTGCATTTGTTTGGACCAACCCAATTCCTTCTTTGACAATGTCCTAGGTTACTAGCTTATTTTCCAATGCTATCCAAATCACTATTCAATTTTTAAATGGGAAAGTGAGTTTCCACACAATCCCCCACCACCAAACTTTTACTCCAGTCCATTCTTCTTAAATTTTTGCTAAATAACCCATTTTAACTGTATAAACTATGGTGCCCTTTTTCTTGTCCCAGTTAAGAATATACTCATTATTATAGTCTTATCACACTATGTTAGAAAAAGTTTATATACAAGCTTCATTCCTCTACCAATTCTCCTTGAAGATTGAGGAAATCAACTAGTTTTCACCCTTGAAATTGGTTAAATATGTCTCTTTCTAACTCCGCATCGCTTAAGTGAAGCATCCCCTTCTCATGCCAAATATTTATAATAATGCTTTAGAGATATTATATTTTCCCTTTACTCCTATCCATGGGTCTTATCCAATTCTATCTTTCCTCGGTTTCTCACTTGCTAGGATACCCACTTTCCAATCAAGTGGTAAGCTTGATTTAAGGCTTTTCAAACCACACCAGATCTAGGGTAATACCTTATAGCTTCTCAAAACCATTCCTCCATAGAATCACCCTTGAGATATTTTTCCTTCATAACTTTCCACGAAATACCTTTATTAGTTACTAATCTACACAAACTTTTGGCTGCTAGGGATACACTTAAAATGTGAATATTTCATAGGCACCATCCCCTAATTATTTTTTTAAGGTCACTCTATTTAACATTTTTTCCAAAAATAAAAAATCCTTATGTTCAAAGAAAAAATATACACGAGTCCATTCATATGGCATCCCTAAAAATACCAGTGGCCATCTACCTGATTGATTTACCTCATGCATTGAAGGATAACAAAAGAGACCTTCCTTTTGACATTATACATATTACAGTCAAAATGCTATACTCTGACCAAAATGTAAACAAAAAAGGAGTGTCACCACATATCCAAATGAAATCCCATCTAATACAAAGGAACTTCTAGCTCCTCATGCAAAAGGCCATTCCTGAATTCTTGTTTAATGAGAGTTCCTTCAAGCAATAGAAGTGCCTACTTAGAAAGTTCATCCGCACCTTTTTTAAGTTCCCTGTAGACATATGTGAAGGTAATCTAGTCAAAAGCAACAATTTCAGTTTGAACGAGATTCATTATAGGTCTTAATCAAGTATTATCAATGTTGTACATGGTCACTCTATTTAACTTAACCAAGGGGATGCCTTCATTTTCCCCTTTCCCTATCCATAAGAAGTTGAAACTTTTTTTCTTGAATTTATTAAGTATGCCTTTAGGAATATTTGCAATGGTTAGCCAATAAACATAAATACTCTCCAATATTGATTTGACCAACACTAACCTACCTTGCCTAGACAACCAATGATTGCACCAAACTAAAATTCTTGCTTCAAATTTATTATAAAGCCAAATCCAATCCTCACAGTGATAGCTTTTAGATCTCAGGTAGAATCCCAAGTATTTGACCCCTTGGTATAATTCACAGGTCTCCAAAGGAAAAATAATATTATCAAAGCCTTATCACCAATTTCCAACTCATTTAACAACATGCGTGACTTGTTCATATTAATTTCCATAATTTTATCCTTATAGTATAATCATAACATCTCCTTTAAATGCTCCAACTCTTTCATTGAACCATGGGCACAAATCATTATGGCATCCACAAAGAGAAGGTGAGTCAAAGAAACATTACTTGCCACTTGAAACCATTTAAAACAACCTCATCTCTTAGCCTCTTCTATAAGCAAGTTGAGTCCATATACCAATAACAAGAAAAGAAAAGGATATAATGGACATTCTTGCCTAATTCCTCTAGAGATAGTGAAGAAACCTGAAGGAGACCTATTTACCAAAGCAAATTTCATTTGAAAAGCAATTTTGCATTTTGCATTTAAAAAACAAAAAAATTGTAAATTTGGTTTGTGTAGTTATACTTGCATTTAGATTAAGACTTCATTTGCACTCAAGAAATTGAGTTGCATTTGTATTTAAGATTGAGTATGTGTTAGCATTTTAAATGCTAAGTCTGCATTTGTTTTTCAAAAGTCAAAATTTAAGTTTGCATTAGCATTCAAAAGGAAAATTTGGCATTTTGGAAACCATTGCATTTTGAAAAAGTTGATTTAGTGGGTTTACAAGTGCTCCATATTTTCATTGTAAAGTATAACAACAAATGCATTTTCTCTTGAATATCTTTAGTTGCATGTAATAGTGCTTCATATGTCATTTTAAAGAATGTGAACAAGTGTTTCTTTGCATTTGAAAATTCTTTTGGTGAATTTAGTTTTATTCTCTTGAAATATTCTTGAAATTACATTTTGAATAAGCAAGAAGCAATTAGAAAATATTAGGAGGTTTTTTCTTTTTAGTAAGAAACTCACCTAATAGTCTAGGGCTTAAGACTTTGGAGATGGGTGTTGTGAGAAAACTCCTCCAAAGTCACAGAATATTGTAAACTAGGAATCAATAAAGAGAGTCACAATCCATTAGTAGTGTGAAGTACTTGTCGGGAAAGCACCTCTCAAACATGCATCAAGCGGTAGGTAAATCTAGTCCAAGTGGACAAATTGTTCCTTGGTGCTTGGATTAGTGGGGTTATGCGTGTCCGAGGGTTGTTCAGGCATGGAAATTCCTCGGGGTGACACCACTAATCATTGATAGCTTCAGGTCTAGGACTTGTGTCCTACATTCCCTACCCATTCACAAAAGCCCTTTCCAATGACCGTTCTTCACGGCTACCTAATAAGAGTGGTTGTTAACACCTAAAAAGTGCTCACTAGCTCATTTCCTTATTCACATGACCCATTTGTCCACTTTTTCCACCATCTGAGCCTCTAAAGCCAACAAAAGGTCACCAAAAGACCTTAATACACCCCTTTTCCCACTCAAAAAGATTATTTTTCCTAAAAAAGCATAAAAAACCCTCAAAAAGGGTCCAAAATTCCCAAAAATATTAAAAAGGGAATAAAAATATTAATTTTATTCAAAAAAGGAAAAAGGAGGGAAAAGTTCATAAACCATGTTGGTCAATACCATTGGTTTCCTCAAAACCATAATGGTATTCCCCACCACCAAAACCTATAAAAAGGTGGTAGGGGCTCCTCATTTCACATCCATCCATATTCCTATCCTCATGCTTCCAAAATCTCCCTTGAGCTTTTGGCCATTGTAGCAACCTTGGAGAAAGGACCCTTTGGAGTTTGGAGATGCTCACCCTTGGAGCTTCTCAACTATCTTCATCACTTGGAGGTATTACTATTGCAAGCACTTGCTTGCCCCCATTTTCAATACAAAGTTATTTTTTATATTTCTTGTTCTTGTTTTTTGATTCAAAATTTTATTATGATATGCACATGCTAGTTTAGTTTAGATTTAGATTTAGTTTATTGTTTTTGCTTAATATTGAAACTGCTGCTACTAGTTAGCAGGTGCCCATAGCACTAAGCTTGGTTGCAAAACCAAGCCAACAGTGGTAGCCTTAGTTGCTTTCCATAGGTACCTCCTAGGTCGTTGCAAGAGGAATATATTGCGGCACTTGAATACATATGTAGAATTTCCATCCCAACTCCTTGAGAGGTTATTTTCCGAAGACAAGTGCTTGCACCCTAGTGATTGGTCCCTGAGAGTAGGGTAACTATATCTCGATCTTCATTGGTTGGAATTGGGCACTAATCATCCCAATATGATATTCGGTAAACCCCCAGTTATGACTCTTCATTGAATAGTGTTTGGTTATAAACAACCAAAATATTTTCATTGGAAGAATTTGTTTTCTTTTCAAGAACTTTCTAGTGTTTGTTGTTTTTATTTATTTTTGTAGACTTCTTCTTTGGGTCTTTTGCAAGTCACTGTGGCCGTTCAAAATCTGTGTAGTTCTAGAAGAATTTAAGGACACTCTCCTTAATAGAGAGAAGTCCTTACACCAAGGAGAATACTAGATTATAATAATCCACCTCCTCAGGGGGCAATGGAAGAAAATCAGGAATAAAAAATAAAACATGTAGAAGAAGAAAATCGTTATAGTTCTAGCGAGTCTGAGACTTCGTCCGAAGAAGGAAATTTTAGTGATGCTAAGGGTCAGTTGAACAAATCCCCAAGATTTATTTCTCCCCATATTGAGGGGAATTCAAGTCCTACTTTAATATAATATTTCACATACCCGTGAGGACATTTGAACCCACGTCAAAGTCATATTTTCAATCAAGAAGCTAGTTTTCATATTCCCAGGAATAACAATCCTTTGTCCCAATGGTTCAATATGGAAAATATTAGAGAAGTATATGGTATTGGGGAGGTAAATCTAGTAATTAGTTCAACCCCTATAGGAGAAGTAAGTATAAACATGTCATCCACAGTAGGATCTGGATGGTCCCCATCATCCTCTATGATACTTACTAGTGGAGCTTCCTCAACTCCGCAAAGCACAACTCCTTTTTATTTTGGATTAACATTTCCAGGTTTTCAATCGATACTTGCATCTATCCCTCATACATCAACATTTACCCCTTCTTCATGTATTGTCCCATTAGTTCCTTCCCAAAAACCCTATACTGGACAAATGTCCATTCCTAACCCATCCACCATAACTGGAGTTTTTTGCAACTCTAGTCTACCCCATATTAGCTTTCCTTTCTAGTCACTTGGAGGCATGAGTAGTACCAATCCCTTTGCATCAAACATACCACAAGGTAACCAATTTGGACTAGGCGGCACTAGTACTAGTTTTCCATGGGGGCAAAATTCTCCACAAGGAAATAATCCCTTTTTGAATATGAGGCACAAATTTGGTTAACCCTGCATTGGTGAATACCTTACAGAGTAGCCAAACTTCAGGTGGAATGGGAAACATTTTTGGAGTTGCTTTTGCCATCTTTTGTGCAAACCCAACCTGGTCATAATTTTGGGTTGAATAATCAAATTTTCATGAATCCTGGATCCCATTATATTCTAGGATAATATTTTATGAGCACAAACTAATTGGAAGCCAATGCTCCTAGATCATGGAATTTTATGGTTCAGAGAATGTTTCCATTTTTTGCCACTTTGAATTTTCCAGACCTTGCAAAGCTAAGCAATGATTTTGTTTTACATGACCCTAGATGGGCACCCCTCCCTACTAAACTCCCTTCATACATTCCTAAATTTGAAGGGAAACCTAAGGAAGACCCGGTGAACCATGTGATGAATTTTCATCTATCGTGCTCTTCTAACTCTTTGATGGATGATTCTATTATATTGCGAATTTTCCAAAGGAATTTAACTTGGTGGAAGCTAAGTGGTACATTGAATTTCCATGAGCATATTTCCAAACCTTTAACTTAGTTGCGACATTTTTGAATTACTTTCAGTTACCAGTCTGGTATGATACTGGTACGGAATTGTTGACTTCGTTTAGGCAAGATAAATCTACCCATATCTCTGACCACATTCATGAGTGGCGAAGGAGATGAAGCTTAATTAATTCTCAAATTCCTGACAAATTCCTAACTGATTGGTTTATTAAGTCCTTACAACCATTTATAGCAAAAGATGTGGCTCTTTCAGGGGTCCAAACTGAGGAGCAAGCTATTATCAAATCCCAACAACTAGATTTGGTTTACTCCCAATCTAGAATGCTATATGCAATTTTACCCACTACTCCTAGAGAAAAAGTTGATCCAACTAAACTTACCCTTGGACCTCATGTTGATGGCGTTGTTTGTTCAGTTCAAAATAACTTAGCTTTCCAGGGTATGAAGCTTATTGGTCAAAATTTGCGGGCAGTTGGGCATAACAACATGCAAAATCCCAAACCCAGCCCTTCCTATGATTTTTTGTCAGTACAAAACTCCAATGCAAAGGGAAACCAATAGCCTGGAGGGAAGAAAAACAAAAATAAGAAGACTAGGAACCAAGGGAATAATAATGCAAATAACAATAATAACAAAAATGATTGTGGGGCTAAAAAGGAAAAAGGTAAAGTTAATTTCTCTTCCCAGTTACGCAATGAGAACATATTATACAACTTGACGAGAACTCGACATTGTTCTCGTTTTTTGGGGGGTCAAATTTAGCAGTTGTTTTTACCTCCGTTTCAAAAAGTTTGTATACTGGTAGGCACCATTTTTCATTTTGAGCCATTTTTTGCGATTTTGAATCTTCTTGGTCATAAAAAAATATAATTTTTATTTACAAGTATGGTGTTTCAAATTTTACAAAAAAATATATATTTAGTAACTAATTATAATGCAAAATATATACATTTTCAATTTTTTTAAAATTTTTGGGAGCTAATTAGAATGAAAAATACATATATTCTCAGAGTTTTTTTCTTTAAATTTTAATCTTAAAAAAGTCATTTTCATGCTCAATTTTGGAAAGAAAAAAAAAGACATTTAAAATTTTTTTAATGAATTTTTATCTTTTTATAAACAAAACTAAAGATTTTAATTATTTTAAAAGAAAAAAAAATTAGAAAAACAAAAATAAAAAAACACAAATTTAAAATAAAAATAAAAATTAACATAATTTTAATTTTAATTTAAAACAAAAAAGAACAAAAAAACCTGGGCTGGCAGGAGCGAGAGGAGTCCTCTATGACTCTGATGGAACAAAAATGAAAGATTACGCATGGGGAATAGGCAAAAAGTCCAATAATGGAGCTGAATGGCTCGCCTTGATTAAAGGACTTGATCTTGCTAGAAGAAAGGGAATTGAGGAGCTTGTTGTTTTTAGCGATTCGATGTTAATTATAAGGGAAGCTAGGAGTTTGGAAAAATGCAGAAAGTTTCCAAGCACAAAGACTCATCATCTGCTGAAAAAATTGTAAAAGAATATAAAGCTATCAATTTTCTACATATTCTCAGATCCAACAACAGCTACGCGGATAAAATGGCAAATAATGGAGTTAGGATCGCCTGCAGGGTCATGGTTTGCAACCAACAAGACCATGAATTTTCCTGGGTCCCATAATCCCCCTCACTCCTAATGTATTTTTTCAAACTCATTGTTTGTCTTAGGATTTGGTTTGGATTTTGCAAAGGAACAAACCCAAATTCGTATAAGCCTAGGCTCCCTAACGTCAACCTCAGCGAGCTCTTCGAGGATCTCCTTATTGTACTTTGGAAGATGCACGATCAACATACACGCTTGACCCACATGGCTTCCATGCAGGGTGTAATTTCTCCCACCCTCTGTGGCAGAAGCGACTTCAAACTTGGACAAGACACAAAGCTTCCTTCCTTTGAACTCTGTCTCAGCATTGTTTTTAGGCTCTGCAACAGGTTTTGTAAAGGAAATTGGTTCAAGCAGCGAAGAAGTGAGGGAAGTATGGCAGACGACATCTCCTCGCTCTAGTCCATCCTATACGGAAAAGCACGTTATTGTGCATGGGCACCCTCTCTCTGCTAATTTGGATCTGAAAGCAACATGAGCAGAGACCAGCAACGTGCATCCCTCTGCGAAGAACCAGGGCAAGCGCAAATTTCTTGGGCAAGGTCTCCACGCAAAAAATGATGGATTGGGATTTGATAATCTTTCGTCTGAGTTCTAGATGTATTTGAAGGACTTGGAAGCTCAGCTCTGAACTGTTAGCAATGAAAATTATGAACTGAAACGATCCTTCACTCACCTCTTCTCTCTGGTGAATGCAACAAATGTTGAGGTCAGAAGTCTTAATACGAAAATAACAGGGCAAGTAGCTATTCTAGTGGAAGCTAAGCTCGAAAATATGGATGCAAGGATTTTGGTAATCCATGACACAACCAAGGTGGTGGCAGCTATGCTCTACAAAATGAACACATGCATCACCAATCTCGCTGTGGATTCCAGCAGAAAACACCTGTAACTCGCTGCATCTCAGTTTCTTTTTTATGTTTTTTGGTTTATTATGCTCTGTCTTAAGAACTCTATCGACCCTGATGTATAGGATTTATTTCTTATACAAGTCTTGTTTTGGTATCAAATACAACAATGCTATGCACCTATGTCTTTCTTCTAGGCCAGTTTGTAAAGAGCTTCAAGCTCCTTAGAATAGGATTTTTTTTTAGTAGTCTCAAACAAATGAATTAATTTTTTTAGGCTTGGCTCAAATACTTATCAGTGAGCATCTATACTGCAACTACAATGTAAACTCTGTTTCAAATTTTATATAAAATCCAATTAAACGTTGCTGTTAAAAAAAAAGAAAAAAAAATCAAATTCGTCTCCTCCCCTCTCTCCCCTCTCCCCTCCCCCGCTCGCCACTCCCCTACCCCCTCATCATCCACCGTTCCCTCCCCCTCCTTCTCCCCCCTCCTTCTTCCCCCTCCACCATCCCCGCGCCCCACTTCCCCCCTCCCCCTACCTCCTCTACCATCCCCGCGCCCCATTTCCCCAATAATTTCTTGAATAATTTGTGTTTAACTTAGTGATAGTTTTATATAGTGTTAGTAAGAGATTTAATAAATACAATTTTAAATTATCATACAATGATATAATAATGCCATTTTTTGAAAAAAGTGTGCTACCGGTAGCATTAGTTTCAATTCAGGACTTGATTTTAAGGTTTTTGTAAACAACAATAACTATATTTTGGTATATTTCTATATTTTTAACCCCGAATAAAAAAGTGGTGCTACACCACTTTTTGATTCGGGGTTGTTTTTTGGTGTTTTTAATGCAAAAATATGAGTTTTACGGCTAGAGTTCTTGTTTTGAGTATAAATTTCTCGTCAAGTTGTATAACCTGTTTGAGGACCACTTGACCTATAAATTCTCTAAGATAGAAACAACTTAGAGATTGTTAGCACAACATGAAGGCAAAACCCAGCTTGTTGTGTTGAATAATCCATTTCCGCAGTAGGATCAACAAATGGTTGGTACTGCTTACCATAAACCTACACCTACGCAAGGGGTAAATCAAGGTGCCTACTCTCAAGGGGGGCACACATGCCAAAGGGAAGTTTTCATGTGTCAACAAGATGTAAATATTCAGACTAGAAATAAGACGTATGAAACAACTACATGTGGGTCCAAAGGAAAGGACATTCTTGAATCTAAAGTAGTTTCCCCATTACACATTGAGAAGCCAACTAATGATACTATTCCTCAAATACCAAAAGGTGTTATGAAGAATTCAATGTACAATCCTAATGCATATGGTTCCCAAAACTACAATATATTTCAAGATTTGGCACAAGCTCCTTGTGTAATGTCCCTTGTTGAGGTCCTCAAGAGTTTCCCAACTCAATAGTAGACCCTACTTTCAGCTTTAGGAGCTATAGATCCCGTGGAATATTAGTTCATCACCTTTGATTTTGAAGTTTGGAAACCTCATTTACCCCATCCTGTGGAATTTTAGATCCAAGTTTTTTTTCTAGAAAGTCCAAAATACATCACACTATTATTGTTGAGGGTGATTCCATGTGTCATGTCTTTGTCATGTTGGAAGGCTATAGGTTTGGCTGAATTAGTTGGGCCTATGACCATGTTGAAATATTTCGATGACCATCTTTTCCAACCTCACGGAATTATCCTTTTTGAGGGAAAAATGACACAAGGGTGAGCAATCCTCCCTCATTGGTGGTTAAGCCTTTGAGATTGTTAACAAGGCCCAATATTGTAGTACAAAAGGAAAATGTGAGTGACCCCAAATAAGTCCCACAATCCCTTCGAGTAAAAAAACAAAACAAAACAAAATAAAAACTTGAAAATAACTTGAAAGGGAGTGAGGAAATGCAAATGATAACAAGAAGCCAATGCTTGAACCAATTTAGATTGACCAATGGTCAAGCTGTTACATGTAGTGTCACCTAGGAGGTGTGGGCTTCAAGGGAAGCCAAAAATCTCCCGTATGGAGGTCATTTTTGTCCACACTAAATGCTCAATAACTTGAGAGAACAATGGGAGAAACACTTTCACCTTGGAGGAAGGTGGCAAGGGAGATTGAAGCTGAATGCTTGGAGGTATGGGAAGAGGTGGAAGAAGTTACAACACAATTCCAACATCATAACCTTCCTCTAATTTCTCCTTTCTAGATGCATGCCCATGGATTACTTTTATAGGCCAAGAGGTGTCCAAGAAACAACAAGATCCAAATGTGGACTCATTAACTCCATGATCTACATCCAAAGTACACAAAGGGAGGCTATTCAATGAACCCAAGTACACGAGGAGCCAAATTAGAATTCTTGGAGGTGATCGAGATTTCATGAGCATTCAATGAACCACGGGTTGTTTTGGTCTCTCCGATTTTGACAGTTACACGAATTTCGAAGGAAAATCTGCGCCAGTATAGCATGGTGACAAAACAAATAATACACGTTGTAGTGCAGTCTATCACAGGTGTAAGCATGCTGCCTCTATTTTTTACTATCTTTTGGCATTGTTGGACTCATGCTACTTTCTGGATCTTATGAGGTTGTCTTCAATGGGATGCATGCTATACATTGATGATTCCTTACTGCAAAATTTAGGCGCGAATAGATGCCCCCTGATGTATGAGGTTTGGAAGGTAGTATAGAGCAGATAATGCATCATCATTTCTTGTTGTATTTTCCCATGTTTTGGGAAGTTATTAAGCAAGTGTATATGGAAGGTTCCCTTGGGAGAAGACTGCTGGTGACAACAGATGAAGATGTAACAAATGATAGTGTTTTATACAAACGAGGCGGTCATACCCATGGTTGTGAAATTTGTCAAGATGACTACAAAAAGAGGAGATCGAGTGGTCCACTCAAAATAATTTTGGACCATGGATGGAGGAGGATTCAATCCATGTAGGAGTGACTGAACCTGGAAATTCCATTACAAGTGCTGAAGAAGCGAAACTAATGATGACCATGATAAACCCACATGAGTGGGGGACCTTAATACCAATGAGGTTGATGGATGTGTTAAGATTTAATATGCCAAGACAGAAAATAGCAGCATTACATTCCATTTCACAATAATATCGTATACAGGATCACTGAAGAAACAACAAGCATAGCATAAACACAAGAGACACAGATTTATCCTGGGAAACCCTCATGGGGTAGAAAACCCAATAAAGCTTCCTCAATATAGATGACCAGCAATATACAAAGATGCAAACCAAAGATATGATCTCCTCCAACACCATAGCAGACCTCTCCTCCACAAGTGCGCCTCTCTCTCAAGTGAGTGTGTGTATGAAATGAGGAACACACCTCCTCTATTTATACACTACTCTGACATATCTTTTACACAAGTACACGTAGGCTCATATTTAACCAATGGGTTAAATACCCCACTACAAATGACTGGGCCGACCCCTCTAGGGTGGTCTAATAACCCTTTGACCCACATAACACATACAGGGCCGACCCCCACTAGGGAAGTCTAATAACCCGAGTTACCACATTCCGATGGAGGAATAACCATCTCCGGATATACAATAAGATCTTCACGGAGGAATGAAACATCTCCGGAATAATAAAGTACAAATATAATATTCTTTGAAGTTACAATATCTCAACACTCCCCCTTAACGAGAAGGATATTATAACAGCATCTACACGAGCAAGGAGTCATCAACATCATACATGATACATCTATAAATCATTGGAAGCTTTCTCAACATCATCAGTAACTCAAGCAGTTACTGGAATATCTTCAATATTGGAGCATCAACATCTTCAGTACCGAGTCTTTATCTTCTGCAACACTCGAACAGCTACAACACCATCAACATCTGTATCGTCACGATCATCAGCATTGTCATCATATGATTATTAGCATTAGAATTATCTCGATCTACAGCATCTGGATCATCTCGATCTACAGCATCTGGATCATCACGATCTACAGCATCTAGATCATCTCGATCTACAACATCTGGATAATCTCGATCTACATCATCTGGATCATCTGTATTAGTATCCACACCAATACATCTATCATCAAAACATGTATTCTTACTAATACATATATCATCAAAAACATGTATTCTCACTAATACATCTATTATCAAAAGCATGTATTCTCACTAATACATCCATCATCAAAAGCATGTATTCTCACTAATACATCCATCATCAAAAGCATGTATTCTCACTAATACATCTATCATCAAAAGCATGTATTCTCACTAATACATCCATCATCAAAAGCATGTATTCTCACTAATATATCTATCATCAAAAGCATGTATTCTCACTAATACATAGCAGCATATCCTGCAACACACACGATCATATTACAGGATGATCAATCCCGCTCTCTTTAGGACATAGGTCCATGGATGATACAATCCAGTCATGTACATTTTGAACCGAAGTCGAGGGACGATCCAGTCCTATCATGTACCTTTTGAACCGAAGTCCAGAGACGATCCAGTCCTAACATGTACCTTTTGAACCGAAGTCCAGGGACGATCCAGTCCTAACATGTACCTTTTGAACCGAAGTCCAGGGACGATCCAGTCCTATCAATTCTCGGAGACCTCATGTCTACGGCTCAGTTCACAGGACCAAAGTCCAAGGATGATCCAATCCTTACCGTACATTTAGGACCGCGTCCAAGGATGACTTAATCCTCAACCGTACATTTAGGACCATTTCCAAGGATGACTTAATCCTCAACCGTACATTTAGGACCACGTCCAAGGATGACTTAATCCTCCACCGTACATTTAGGACCACGTCCAAGGATGACTTAATCCTCCACCGTACATTTAGGACCACGTCCAAGGATGACTTAATCCTCCACCGTACATTTAGGACCACGTCCAAGGATGACTTAATCCTCCACCGTACATTTAGGACCACCTCCAAGGATGACTTAATCCTCCACCGTACATTTAGGACCACGTCCAAGGATGACTTAATCCTCCACCGTACATTTAGGACCACGTCCAAGGATGACTTAATCCTCCACCGTACATTTAGGACCACGTCCAAGGATGAATTAATCCTCCACCGTACATTTAGGACCACGTCCAAGGATGACTTAATCCTCAACCGTACATTTAGGACCACGTCCAAGGATGACTTAATCCTCCACCATACATTTAGGACCACGTCCAAGGATGACTTAATCCTCAACCGTACATTTAGGACCACATCCAAGGATGACTTAATCCTCAACCGTACATTTAGGACCTACGTCCAAGGATGACTTAATCCTCAACCATCCACCAAGGACTTCATTCTCGAAGACATACGTCTACGGCTCTTCTTTAGGACTGAAGTCCAGGGATGATCCAATCCCCTCACATGTTCACCAAAAACTTCATTCTCGAAGACATATGTCTACGGCTCTTCTTTAGGACTGAAGTCCAGGGATGATCCAATCCCCTCACACATGTTCACCAAGAACTTCATTCTCGAAGACATACGTCTACGGCTCTTCTTTAGGACTGAAGTCCAGGGATGATCCAATCCCCTCACATGTTCACCAAAAACTTCATTCTCGAAGACATACGTCTACGGCTCTTCTTTAGGACTGAAGTCCAGGGATGATCCAATCCCCTCACATGTTCACCAAAAACTTCATTCTCGAAGACATACGTCTACGGCTCTTCTTTAGGACTGAAGTCCAGGGATGATCCAATCCCCTCACATGTTCACCAAGAACTTCATTCTCGAAGACATACGTCTACGACTCTCTTTAGAACATATGTTCAAGGATGATGCAATCCCCTTGTCACCTTTGACCCTGTCTAAGGACCATCCACCAACCTCTCTGTCGGCATCACTAATATAGGTATCCTCATCATCGACCTCACTGTCGATGAAGCCAATCTCATCATGAGTTATCACATCACTCCCCCTTTCGAGGAGGGTCCTTCTGAACTATATTAAGTTTGTCTCAGAAAACTTTATTTGAGGTAGAGATTTGGTTAGTACATCGGATCGGTAGAAGTTTGGTTAGTACATTGGTAACTTGTTACAAATTCAAACTTTTGGTTCCTTTCTGCACCATATCTTGGAACACTAGATTCTCTGCCATCTTGATACAACTCTGTTTGTTACATAGGATCATAGTTGGGTCTATCTCTAAGTCAAACAATCCTGAAGCCATACTGTTTCATAACTTAGCAGAGCAAGAAGCCATATATTCTGCTTGTGCTAAGAGCCACACTATATTGCTTCCTTCTAAACCATGAGATCATGGCTGATCCCAGACAGTAACATCCTCTCGATGTGCTCTTCCTGTCTGATACAATTTCTGCCCAATCAACATCTGTGTAGCCATCTGAAGTCATGATCTCTAAGTTAACATAGATCAAAATCTATCGTATCCTTTAGGTGTTTCAACACATGCTTTGCAACTAACAGGTGAACACATATGGTTTTCCACTAGATACGGACATAAGGTGTTCACCGCAAAGCATATATCTGACCTAGTATTTGTTAGACACATCAATGACTCAATATTTTGTCTGTACAGAGTTCTATCTACTAACTCTGATGAGTCATCTGATAACAACTTCAAGAGTGGCCATTCCAACACATCAAGTCCTTTTAATATTTTGCAGCATGCTTTCCCTGGTTGAGAAAGATTCCTTTTGAGCCTTGCCATACTTCCAGACTTAGGAAGTAATACATTAATTGAGATCTTTCATTTTCTTTTATGCAGCCATCTATCTGTGCCATCTCCCGTTTGATGGGTCTACTGATATGAACCTCAACATCATTCGAACTCTGAGGTGA
This sequence comes from Larix kaempferi, assembly GCA_027924585.1. Classification (NCBI taxonomy): domain Eukaryota; kingdom Viridiplantae; phylum Streptophyta; class Pinopsida; order Pinales; family Pinaceae; genus Larix; species Larix kaempferi. The sequence continues at coordinate 18,188,589 of BSBM01000205.1, forward strand.
GTTCCTTCTTGTATCCATGTCATCTATGCATAGAATCCATATTCAATCTTGTAGCAAAGGTTGAGATCCACATCACCCATGATGATCATTAAGCTCATCAATTGATTATCGATCCTGGGTACCCATATAGAACCTGATTCACACTTCTTCTTTAATTACACCATTAAGAGAATGGTCTTATCTATCCACTTGGAGCAAACATCTTGTTATGATTCTCTTCCTCTTTCTAAGAGAATCTTCTAGCCATGAGCCTTCTATATTTTGTTTGATTTGTAAATTTCTTGTTGAACATCCATCACTTGTTCGGTGTTCATTATTCTTCATGATCTTTCCTACAAAACAAAATTAAGTACATGATTAGTAATACTTCATAATCATGAAATCATGTTGACATGATAACCTATTATGCATACAGATATCATTTACATAGTTATGCAACTATCTTGACCAATACTTTGGCACAACACTTTCCCATATCCTGTATGCATACAGTGGCTATCTAGATGCCTTCCATCTCTACCAGAACATACTATCGAGAGTGTGCACAGCTCTCAGCATGTTAGCAAAGAGGTTTCATTCTAGACAAGCAACAATGGAATGTTTGTCCAACTTACCAATCATATGCATATTAGTAGTATATTGTTCAATGCTCTATGAATGTTTGCACTCAGCATGATATGTTCTCGGAATACAAATATGCATACAAGAAATATCATTTACTATTTCAAATAACAACTCAAATACTTATCTTTTATGTTTGTGTGGTTGCCTCCCGCTTGATCTTCTATATGTCTTTTGAACTTCTATTCATTCTGTACCACTGTGCATGCTCAAGTGTGCACTAGTGTCATCCTCATGATCTCATACACAAACATTCATTCATTAGTATATTCTCAAAACATTCTAATTCTAAATAATCTTGAATATGTATAGTCATGATTATTAGTATTCAGGGTTTCAAGTAAGTCTTCTTTTACTCATGCATATTCTTGTTTGATCATAGTACTCTTTTGGTTAATTAAATCATGCATAAACCCTTGATTACTAACTTTATGAATAAGCATAACCAATCATATTGTGAAAATCCTCACAGCAGATCTAAGAGATGATGTATCTCACAAGAGAATAATTATGATTAAGCAAGAAAATAGAAGAAGAGTGATACATGCAGTATAATGAGCAACAGAATAATATGGTACAGTAGAACTCAGATAGAAGCAATAATACTTCGGTCATACTAAATTATTAATCACAAATGGACATATAAATAATACAATGCATGAGGAATTCGAATGCCTAAGGTGGCAATTCGAATTAGCCTTCATGGAGTGATCAAAGGATCACTAGAGTGTCATCGGAGCATAACTAGGTGTCCTCATGATCATCGGAGCGCAACTGGAAGTCTTCATCATCATCAGTGGAGTCATCAATGCTCAAGTAACTGTCAACCATCAGTCAAACTAACTCTGGTAGGTGTAACTGAGTGTAACTCAATGTAACTGAGTGTAACTGAATGTAACTAAAAGTAACTGACTGTAACTGAGTGACAACTGGACTGGTAGGTGAAGGAGGGTGAGTTGCTCCCTAAAATCAAGGAAGAAGGGCACATTAAGCAACTGGAGGGCTAAAACTGAATAGTGAGAAGCTCCTGGGGGCTGGTTAACTGAGGGCTAGGTGTTGGACTGATGACTGGGATGCATGTAAACCCTAGAATGCATGCAAACCCTAACAGGTGCATGCATGACTGAAAATGTAAATGATCAAAATACTGGTGGGACTAGGATGGAGTATAGGAATATCCTAACACCCCCCCTTAATCCATCCTGGGCCCTGGCAACTAATACCAAAGGTCACCCAATACAATGAATAATAACAATCAATAAACCAAGGAAGTGGGAAAATTTCATGGGAAACATACCCCCTCCTCAAAAAATAGACTGTAAGGCACACATAAAAAATAAAATCTCCAAACTCAAGCATGTGTGATGCTTCGTCATATGTCTGGAGGTATCTTCTTCTTGGGAAGAAGTGGATCATGCTCAAAAAGCATGTGCTTGTACTTGCTCTTCAGATCGAATGTGATGAGAACAAATCCAACAGTATTAGAATGATCCTTGAACCTGTGATTCGAATCAGCTGAGGTAGGATCAAATTTTTGAATGTGCATATAGTCCTTTGTCTTCTCCTTCGAACCACCATGGGTGATATTATGCCAAAAAGAACTATTACATGTTTGCTTGAAATCAAAATCAGATTTAAGACTTTCAAAACAGTTTCTTGAGATCTCCTTTGAACCAGCAGGGGTGAGATCAAAACTATCATATGCATGAGAAATTTTCCCAAGCAGTAATTACTTAGAACCCAAATTAGATACAAGACTTGAATCATGGCTTCTTGAGTTCTCCTTTGAACCATGAGAGGTGAGATCAAAACCAGTAGATGCATGAGAAATTATCCCAAGCGAATGGAAATGGCCATATTCTTCAATGACCTTCTGAAAGCATGAATTTATGATCATATAGTAGTATAAAAGAGATGTTTGCTGAAGAGGAGCGAATGCATTACCTCCATTAGCTGATTTGACCTCTGAAATAATCATGTGATCATGATGCAAACCAACAGACTCTGGTGCAAGAGAGGATTTAGGACCTTCTGCAATATCTAGAGTGTGAGCTGGCACGAAAAGAGAAGAAAGTTTGAGCATGAGCGGAGAATCTGCAAGTTCTTTGTCAACAACTTCAATATGAGATGATACTGGTTCATGATCTGAGAGACCATCAAGAGGAGCGAATGCATCACTTTGTTTTCTTTCGAATGGGTTGGGACCAAGTCCTTCATTCTCTCTGCCAAATTTTCCATCCAGGTGAGCCCATATCTCTTTTGGAGTCCATAACTCTCTTGGAATTTCAACACCATCACGGTATTTGAATTGGAATCTCTGGTATGCACACAAAGAAAACATTATTGCTGCAAAGTGCATGTCTCTTTTATTTAACCAGTCAATCTTCTCTTCAGGGGATTCGAACTCTCTTTCAAAATAACAATAAAAAAGATCATGGATCTTCAAGTCTGCTATCATTCTTGGTTTCCATTCATCATAGTTGAGTGGATCAAGAGGAGTAATTCCTGATGAATACATTGAAGCTATAGAGGACCTGCAAAAACAATATAGAATAACTGCAACTGCTACTGCTGCAAAAATGCAGAAACTGCTGCACTCGAAATCTTGGTAATAACTTGCAAAAAAAACTCTCAAGAATGGAGATAAACAATTCTCTCAACATGCTCTGATACCATGTGAAAATCCTCACAGCAGATCTAAGAGATGATGTATCTCACAAGAGAATAATTATGATTAAGCAAGCAAATAGAAGAAGAGTGATACATGCAGTATAATGAGCAACAGAATAATATGGTACAGTAGAACTCAGATAGAAGCAATAATACTTCGGTCATACTAAATTATTAATCACAAATGGACATATAAATAATACAATGCATGACGAATTCGAATGCCTAAGGTGGCAATTCGAATTAGCCTTCATGGAGTGATCAAAGGATCACTGGAGTGTCATCGGAGCACAACTAGGTGTCCTCATGATCATCGGAGCGCAACTGGAAGTCTTCATCATCATCAGTGGAGTCATCAATGCTCAAGTAACTGTCAACCATCAGTCAAACTAACTCTGGTAGGTGTAACTGAGTGTAACTCAATGTAACTGAGTGTAACTCAATGTAACTGAGTGTAACTCAATGTAACTGAGTGTAACTGAATGTAACTGACTGTAACTGACTGTAACTGAGTGTAACTGAGTGTAAATGAGTGACAACTGGACTGGTAGGTGAAGGAGGGTGAGTTTCTCCCTAAAATCAAGGAAGAAGGGCGCATTAAGCAACTGGAGGGCTAAAACTGAATAGTGAGAAGCTCCTGGGGGCTGGCTAACTGAGGGCTAGGTGTTGGACTGATGACTGGGATGCATGCAAAATGCATACAAACCCTAGAATGCATGCAAACCCTAAAAGGTGCATGCATGACTGAAAATGTAAATGATCAAAATACTGGTGGGACTAGGATGGAGTATAGGAATATCCTAACACATATCAAGTATACTTATATAAGGGATTCTAACACAAGGTAAGATTCTAACTTGACATAAGAAAACATACCTGGATTAGCATACCTGCTTAGTTATGTACAACATACCTAAACAATCTCTTCAATGATTTAGAGATCCTGAGCTAGAACCTGCATGTCTCATAGGTTAAGCATAATATAACAAGGTCATACATACCTCGTAAGTAGAACAAAGATTATGGATGAGTCTTTGTCTTCATGATGTCATGGTCATGGAGCTTGATTTGTCTTTTGTGATGTACCTGTCTTGTTAGCAGACAACATCAACCTCACACAACACCATAATGCATTAGTACAATCATATAGCCCTAATCAATGAATGTCTTCGATCATTCACATGCACTCATACTGTTACTAGGGTGATAAGACAATTCTAATGTTAATCAAGATTGTACTAATAGATAACATGAAGACAAACACATTATGAACTTAATCAAGAATCAGATTTCAAGACATACCTGAACCTCCTTAAGTCATACCTGTTGAGACTTCTTGTAGTCTTCTTATGTAAGGCCTTAGCCTCAACTCCCCCTGAAACTTTGATCTGGATCTTGATTAGGGTTTGCTAGAGAAACCCTAAAAATTCAATCTTTGAATTTCACACTTCCGAATGAATGGAAGGATGTGTCTTGCTGAGCTGATCAAACTAGCATACTTCAATTTTGAAATCTCCAAAATTTGACCCCTCAAAATTGCCTTTGAAACTTCTGGATCTTCTGGACAGGATCCCGAACTAGGGTTTGATGAAGCCCACCCTTCTGCTCAATTAAAAGGTTTGATCCAAGGCTCTAAACTCTTATTTTTTTGAGGAGCTTCCAGCCGTGGTTACAGACTTCAAAAATTCCAACTTTTGCTGAAGCCCTAATTTTCCATCTTTCCGATCAAAATCCTGAGCTAGGGTTTAATCAAGCCCGGTCTTCTACCCAACCCAAAAATTTGATCTTGGTCTCTAAATTTCGATTTTCCTGAGTAGCATTCAGCCGTGGATTTCGATTCCAAAAATTCTAACTTTCTCCGAAACCCTAAATTCCGGAAGCCATGAATAAAGGTGCTCCAAAAATAATTCTGTTTTGACAGAAATATGTACCTGATTGTTTCTACTATAACTCCAAAATTTTCGCTCCATAGGGTCTGGAAACTTTTTTTGCAGTATCCTGACCTGTCATCTTTCCATCCTGACAGGTCTGAGCTCAATTGGATTTTCTGAGAGAGAGTTATGCCAAATGTTGCAACGTGACCTGTTTTGGGATAATACAGGAGAGAGAAATTGTACGGCGTGCCACATGTCACTGTGTGAACTTCGGCCTCTGAAAACTTTTCCTAAGATAGCTCGCCCTGTTGTCTTTCCATCCTGATAGGTCTGACCTCAATTGGACTCTCTGAGAGAGAGTTATGCCAAGTGTCGCAAAGTGACCTATTTATGGGATAAAACAGGAGAGAGAACTTGTACGGCGTGCCACGTGTCACTGGTTCAGTTTAGGCCTCTCAAAAAGTTTCCTGAGATAGTACAGTCTGTGTACTACCTGTTACTTTTTATGAAATTTCATTTGGAGCTTCCTAGCCCAAGTTATGACCTTTTTTCCTAGGTCACCTTATTTTTACTGAGATCTGGAAGAGGCAGAAACCCTAACTTGTACTGATCATAACTTACAAAGTACAACGAATCTGAGGGTTCCCTTTGGACACAAGATACCTGGAGATGTTATCTATGACCTGTAAAGGTTTCCAATCTTGAACCTTCGCCAAAATGGATTTATAGCGAAAGTCTCACGATGACTGGTTTTTGCTATGTAAAACCCTAACCTTCAAATTGTCGTAAGTGAAGCAAGTGTCGTAAGTGCCATACCTTGCCTTCCTTCAGGTTAGATCTGATACCATGTTAAGATTTAATATGCCAAGACAGAAAATATCAGCATTACATTCCATTTCACAATAATAGCGTATACAGGATCACTGAAGAAACAACAAGCATATCATAAACACAAGAGACACAGATTTATCCTGGGAAACCCTCATGGGGTAGAAAACCCAGTAAAGCTTCCTCAATATAGATGACCAACAATATACAAAGATGCAAACCAAAGATATGATCTCCTCCACCACCATAGCAGACCTCTCCTCCACAAGTGCGCCTCTCTCTCAAGTGAGTGTGTGTATGAAATGAGGAACACACCTCCTCTATTTATACACTACTCTGACATATCTTTTACACAAGTACACGTAGGCTCGTATTTAACCAATGGGTTAAATACCCCACTACAACTGACTGGGCCGACCCCTCTAGGGTGGTCTAATAACCCTTTGACCCACATAACACATACAGGGCCGACCCCCACTAGGGAAGTCTAATAACCCGAGTTACCACATTCCGACGGAGGAATAACCATCTCCGGATATACAATAAGATCTTCACGGAGGAATGAAACATCTCCGGAATAATAAAGTACAAATATAATATTATTTGAAGTTACAATATCTCAATAGGATGTAAAACCTCACTGTATTGTTGCTACCATGATTTGTAAATGTGAACACTACTACCTTAGAAATGTATGAATCTACCTGATGCGATAGATGTGTTGACGTCAAGCATAGGAGAGACTACTAAGTTTAGGGAGCACTGATAACTCTCCCTACCTTATTTGAGGTGATCCCTTCTATTGATTTGAAACAGACCCCAAGGTACAAATGCAACTACTGCAACTATCAAAATATGGTGTTTTGATGTCGATGAGAGCTAAAGTACATGATAAGAGGAGGGTCTTATCAAGAACCAAGATCATTTTGTAACAAAGTGTAAGACTGACAGACCTGACACAAGACTGGATGATAAGCATGGGGATCATAACTTCCTTTGATCAATGTCAATTTGGGGAGTAACTAACAATATCATTCTTCAAATTAAGGTACAAAGTGTAACAGAGGGTACAAAGTGTTGATGAAGGGATTTGCTGGAGACACGACACTAAGGGTGATGTTAATTGGCAAAAATCATAATGATGGGGATATGGAGACTCAAAGAAATCAATAAAAGGAAACCAGGGGTTGCTTCCAAAAGAATAGTGGTTCTCCCACAGTTTTGAGTGGGTTGGGGAACTATTTGTACATAAAGAATATTTGGTGGGGTCTCCATGGTTTTGAGGGTGTCGAGGAGCCAATTTGATGATGGGTGGGATTCCCATGGTTTTGGGTGAATCGGGGAACCTTTTCCATAATTATGTGAAGGTTGGTTGCAAATGCGAAGATGGGTTCCATGTGAATCAATTCCATGCAGATTGTTCCTGTGGGAATAATTGAATAGAATTGGTTACTTCAGAGGGTGGCGGGGGCCCATTGTTGTCTTCGTAGGGGTAATGATATGAAGAGGTTTGTAGATGGTATATTTCTCATGAGCTACGAGTGGTCAACTGTGGTTCTTGATTGTAACTTGTGCGAAGGAATTTGATGGCATCGACTGCTAGAGGAGGGGGAGTAAATGCACATCTATAAAATGATGAACTATGGGTTAATGGTTCAAAGTGTATCAAATTCCTCGGGATTGTGGGGGTTTGACATCATGGATGTCAAATCATGACTAGGATGTAATGATGCACACACCCATGGAGGAGAGTATGCTATTCGCAGTGATGAGGTTGATGGAATCTCATGACTAGGAATTAGGACCCTATGGTTGTCAGTAGGAATACTGGTAAATGCAATGCAATAAAAGGGAAAATGTTGCGTATATGCCAGTTTTGGAATCATACATGTGATAGAAGTCCAACGTCATTGCTGAGGTATGGATTCTTGTTGTTATAATGGAAAAAAAGAGGTATCTGGCTCTCGGTAATTATCCTGCACACACGATGCAAATACCCAAGTGTAACAAAGAACATGACAAAGGTATTGATGATGCACAATTGATAACCATTTAAGGTACAACTCATTGATAGGGATATTGATGTTTATTCCTTCAGGGACGGTTAAGATATATGCCCCTTTGGGTAGGCACTACTTGACGATGTAGGGTCCTGTCCATTTAAAAACAAATTTACCAGGTCTTGGTTTGCTAGCTTTATTGGCATTGAAGACAAGAACAAATTCACCCTCGTTAAAGGTGCAAGGTTGAACTTGACGGTCATAGTGCGCTTTGGAGTGCACCTTCATGGCCTCATTTTGTTGGAGTGAGTCCCTTTGTTCTTCATTGAGGTGTTCCAAAGTAAACAACCTTTGCTCGAGAGCTAGAGTATCACATAACAACTCCACAACTGATTGGAGTGTGGGGATTTGGCACTCAATGGGTAGGACGAATTCTACTCCATGTACAAGGTGAAATGGGGTCAACCTTGTGGTTGTTTTAACTGATGTTTAGTATGCCCACAGGGAGAGGAAAACCATATCATGCCAATTAGATTTGTTCTTGTTCATCGTGCGTTGGAGCATAGTTTTAAGAACTTTTTTATGACTTTGACTTGGCCATTATCTTGAGGATAGTAAGATGTCGCGAATTCACGCTTGAATCCTAAAAAAAGTGATAACTCCTCAAAATTATGATCGCAAAAGTGGGTTCCATTGTCAGAAACAAACTGCTTTGGTATGCCAAATTGTGAAATAACATGATTAAATAAGAATTGGGATGCAGTGTTGCTTATGCAATCAAATGTGGGCATTTCTTCGTCCCACGATATAAGACATATCTGAGGACAATATATCATGGAGCTTTATGGCGTATGTGTCGGTGATAGTATGAGACAGGTGGGGGATGAATTTTCAAGTTCAAATATATGTTAGGATATCGCCATACCAGGGGTCATCGCTAGTTATGAGGAAGAGATGTTCATCATGCAATTGGTCATTCATAGGTTCTCCCATTGTAGAGGTTGGGAGGTCGATGATGAACTCAACAAGGGCCAAGGATTTCTTGCTTTTAGGGATGAAAAAATCAAGGTCGAATTCTTGGAGAAAAAAATCTAACGGACAAATTTACCATTAATAAGCCTGCGGCTAAGGATGTATTGCATTGGATTTGAATCCACAACCACCATTGTTTTGCGTAGTAAGACTGTGGCTATTAAAACAAAAATTGAAAAGATGTTCAAAGCTGGTTTCATTTATCCTGTCCCCTTGATAGATTGGGTCTCTAATATCGTTCATGTTACAAAAAAGCAAGGAAGCATCAGAGTCTGTGTTGATTACCAGGATCTAAATAAGGCTTGTCCCAAGGACAATTACCCTAACTTGTTTATCGACCAGATCATCGACAACTGTTCCGATAGTGTCACCTTCTCATTTATGGATGGATTCTCTAGCTACAATCAGATTGAGATCCACTTTTAAGACCAGCACAAGACTACGTTCCTATTCCCATGGGGTACATCTGCATACCGCAAATTACCTTTTGGACTTAAAAAATGATGGTGCCACATTCCAGCAAGCCATGTCGTACGCCTTTCACGATATTAAGGATTTTGTGTATCCCTACCTCGATGATTATCCAACTCATTCAAATCATCGTGAGTTTGCAGCAACCGTATCCGGTTGTGGAGTTAAGAAGCAAGTCCTCCTTCCATGATTGAAGATAAAATAATAATATATTGATAGATGATTTACAATGATAAGATAGCCTAGTTTTTATAGGCTTGATAGTGACTCTCAAAAGTCACGTCTCTCTAATATTTACACTAATTAACTATTTATTTGTGTGATTATCTACATTGTTATTTATCTTATATTTAATGTCATTTATATTCATTGCATTGCCACCCCCTTTAAAGGGAGTTTTGTCCTCAAAGCTATATTTGCGGACATCGTCTTTTATTCTTGCTTTGTGTTGATGCTTGATTTGAGTTAACTGATTTGGACTGGTCTCTCTGTCTTGATGATGGCCTGGGTCCTTCTTATGCTGTGACTCTTTCTGCTTGGGTGGAGAATTCCTTAGACCATACAATCGATTCTTACTTCCATTCCATTTAAAACTCATGTACTATTTTTGTAGATTGGTAGAGTACATCCCTAGTGATGCTAACCATTCAGCCACTAATACCATGTCTACTTCCTTGATTGGTAAAGCAATACAATTGAGTTGTAGGTGTAAGTTTTGTATGTGTAATGACACCTTATGACATTTTCCTACTTCTTCTATGTGTTGATCCACGATGGTTGAGGCTTTAAGCCCTTTTGCGGGAAACACAAAAAGATTAAGTTCCTTTGCCTTGTTGATATCGATCAAATTATGGGTACTTCCAGAGTTAACCAAAATTGTGATATCCCTATCTTTAATTTTCCCATCAAGTTGTAGTGTTTTTGGTCCTGAATTCTTGTTTCTTTTACTCGGAGTATGACTTGTTCCATTTTAAGGATGTCACGATTTCTCAACTGAGGTGGAACATATATATTTTTAAGAGTGCTTGGCTTTCCTTCTGTTGGCTATAATATTTCTCTGGTGTCTTTACCTTTTATTCCTTACAAACTTGTTGAGTACACGTAACCGTCACAAATGATGCCTCAGATGAGCTTGTGTATGTATCCGAATCAGTTGTATCTGTCTCTGTTAATACCTGTACTTTCTTCCCATTAATGATTTTGCAATGTACTGTGTGATTGGTTTTGCATTTATGGCCTGGAAACCAATCTTCTCCACATCGACGGCAAGTATTATTCTTGTTTTTTCTATCACTGTCGGTGTGACTGCTTGATGTTTTTGAGTTTTTTTCAACTTCATAGCCATACGACTGATATCTGTTACATTGATGACCAGGTGACCACGTATCTTCACAATACCGACACTGAGTTTCTTGTTGTCGCAAATATCCCTTGTTAGGGTTCCCTTGTCTTGATTGTTTGAATTTTCACTCAATAGGTTTTGCTTTGAGCCTAGACTTATCCAAATTGGACACGTTATGTAATTCTAATTCATCTCTTATGTATGGTTTAAGACCAGAGATATATGTCTGGAGTCGTTGACCGTCTGTTAATTCTAGGATGCGCGTTGCTAACAGTTCCCATGCATAGGTATATTCTTTCACGTTGGTTTCTTGTTGTAGCCTAGTTAGTTTGGAAAAAAATTCTTTCTCGGTCACATCTTCGAATCTTTTAAAAATTCATTTTTTAATGTGTCCCAACTGTAGGCACATAACTTTGTCATCTTCTTCCACCTCATGTACCAATTGTATGCCTGTCCTTCTAGCTGCATGGAGGCGTATTTAATTTTCTCATCATCTGATAAGATTTTGTGAATGTAGAAGAATTCTTCTGCCTTGTTGATCCATGCCACGCTCTGTTTTGATTCTCCATCGAACTTAGGTAAATCCAATTTAGGTTTCATTGAGTATCCTCCCATCGATTATATTGTGGCCCAATATGGTTTATGATGATTGTATTCTCTATGGTCTTCTGGGATCTCCACTTTGGGGGATTTTGATTGGTGATCATTGGTATCAATTGTATCACGACTTGAGTGGTCTCCCTTTGGATATTCGCTATGTCTAGCGTCATCTCTATCCTTAAAAAAATGCTTGATATTTTCTAGTCCTGCATCAAAGTATACTTTCATATGCTCTCGTACCTTCCTCATTTCCCATGATACTACTCCGACAACTTCGTATATTGCACCTTGCATGAAAACTCTTCTTTTTCTTCCTGAAATTCTTTTTCTTCTTGAAATTCTTTTTCAAGTTTGTCCATTCGAGTGTTTAGACCTTCGAGGATTTTTAAATCTCTAATTTGGTATTTTTCTAATTTTTAGTCGATCATTCATTTCTGTCATGGTTCTCGATCTGGTGTGGGGGGGTGAATATGGGGGAGTTATTTTGGTTTATGGGTAAGGGAAAAGACAATTAATGTCTTAGGGAAAAATGATAATTACTATAGTAGATCTAATTACTATAATTAATAATGTTTATAATAAAAATAATATTATTATATTTAAATATTTTTATTCTAAAGTTTGGAAAAATAAAAAAATAAATTAAAAAAAATTATAAATTTTTTTTATTTAATTTTTATTTGGCTTTATTTATTTTGTTGCTGGTTAGGATTTGCGCGGAGGGATAACGTGGGAATTGGAGGGGGAGTAACATGGGAGTGGGTATGAAAAGGGAGGAGGGCCGAGCTGATGGCAAGAAGGAGGGCGAGAGGGTGGACGACATAATGGTAGGTTGCAGGTGGGTTGATAGGCCCGGGGGAGGGCGTGTTAGAGGGGTGGCAATGGGAGGTGCGCATCAAGGATGCGTGCAGGAGGGGGGGGAGTAGGAAGGCGTGAGGGAGTGCGGGGAAGACAAGGTGGAAAAAGGATCGGTGGGGGAAGGGATGTAGCGTGGGAAGAGGATGGCTGGTGCGGAGGAGGAAGAGAGCCGCATGGGGTGAGATGAAGGGCGTGTCGCAGAACTGGAGGGGGGCGTTGCAACGTGAGGAGTATGGGTGAGTGGAAGGATTGAAGTGCAGTGGTGATGGGAAATGGGGATGCAAGGAGCGCGGGTAGGTGGCTTGGCGGTGGAGTAATGGGGGATCACAACATGATAGGTGAGGGGAGAATAGGAGGCGCGTCGGAGAAACAAAATGGAGGATGCGTGGAGTGGAAATGGAGAGGTGCCTGAATGAGTGGTGAGAGTAGCCAAGGTAGGAGCCGAGGAGCCGATCCGGCTTTGATACCAAATGCAACAACCGTATCTAGTTGTGGAGTTAAGAAGCGAGTCTGCATTCCATGATTGAAGATAAAATAATAATATATTGATAGATGATTTACAATGATAAGATAGCCTAGTATTTATAGGCTTGATAGTGACTCTCAAAAGTCACGTCTCTCTAATATTTACACTAATTAACTATTTTTTTGTGTGATTATCTACATTGTTATTTATCTTATATTGAATGTCATTTATATTCGTTGCAGAGTTTCACATCAATCATCTAACGGTTGTTTTCCTAAGATGTCAACGCTATAAAATCCACCTAAATCCTCACAAGTGCATACTTTGTGTGGAGTCCGGATGCCTCCTTGGGTTCATCATCTCAAAATATGGGATTCACATCGCTCCCCTAAAGGTAGAGTCTATTCTCACCCTACCCCCACCCACGGATATCACTGAACTTGAAAGTTTGCAGGGAAAGGAAAACTACTTGTGTCGTTTAGTGTGTAATTATGCAGAGAAGACATGGGGTTATATGCGGTTGTTAAAAAATGACGTCCCTTTTGTGTGGGATGACTACGCCCAAAGTGCATTTGACAATATCAAACATCCCATTACCCATGCACATGTGTCACAACCACCTGATTATACCAAGGATTATATCCTTTATCTTGATGCCTCTACCTCTACTATTGGTATGGTTTTAGTGCAGAAATATAACAACACACAAGAACATGTGATTTATTACCTTAGCAAGGGTCTCCTCGACTTCCAAACTCGTTATTAACATGTCGAGAAGTTGGCTCTGGAAGTTATCATCGTTGTCCAGAAGTTTCATCATTACATTCTGCTTCGTACAACTATTATCATTGTCGATTCAAACCCTATGTAACACGTCTTAACTCGTCAAGTACTGGGGGGAAAATACTCGTGCTGGATTGTAATTCTTCAAGAATTAGATTTACAGTTTGAAAAGGCAAAATCCAAAGAATCATTAGTCTTCGCGGAGCTAATCTGTGATCTTCCCGCATTGATCAAGACACTGAGCCCATTGACTCTCTTCCCGATGAGTCATTGTTCCTGATCAATAACTTTGATCCATGGTACGGAGATATCACCTTATGTCTCCAAACCCAATTCTTCGGGCCTCACTTATCCCGCAATGAATGTTGTCATATTCGTCATCATGCAAAATACTATCTAATCATCAGCGACACCTTATATTTTTGTGGTATTGATTTGATCTTACGACGATGTTTGATTAACGAGGAGGCCGAGCGTGTTCTAAATGACTGCCACTTGGGGGCATGTGGCGGTCACCTCTCTGGGATGGCTACATCCCAGAATATCTTACACGTTGGATACTTCTGGCCCTCCATTTTTAAATATTGCATGGAAGCCGTTAAGAAGTGTCCTCCTTGCTAGTTTTTTCATTCCAAAAAGCGCATTCATCCTGCCCCTTTACACCCAGTTATTGCCATAGGCCCTTTGCAAAATGGGGCATCGATTTCATTCACTGTAATCCTACCTCGGTCGAGGGGCAGGCTATGCTATTGTATTTGTTGATTACTTCAAAAAATGGGTCAAGGCTATGCCTACATATAAAGAATACAGAAAAATTATCGCACTCTTCATGTTCAATCATGTCATCGCTAGATTTGGGGTTCCACGAGCCAGTGTCACAGACCATGGATCACATTTCCATAACCAAATGGTAACTAAATTGAGCGCCAAATTGGGATTTCACCATGAACACTCAACCCCCTACTACCCCCAAGGGAATGGTAAAGTAGAGGCCATCAATAAGGTCTTGAAATCCATGATACAATGCATGGTAGGGACCCATAGATCGAATTGGCACTTAATGCTCTTTTCATCCCTTTGGACATATAGAACCTCCATCAAAACTGCTACTAGATTTCACACCTTTTCAATTGGTATATGGATTGGAAGCAATATTTCCCATAGAGTGCGAGATCTCATATTTGAAACTAGCCATTGAACTCTTGCCAAACACTACGACTGAAGAGGAACGCTTCCTATACTTATCCAAATTGGACGAAACCCGTCGCGATGCTGCTCTCACTAATGAATCACATAAGAAACGCATCAAAGGCCAGTATGATAAGTCTTTCAAACCTCGCATCTCCAATGAAGGTGATATGGTTTAGACAAGTAATCCAAGTATTTGCACTTGTCGTAGCAATTTAAAAAAAACTATTTTAGACATTTCAATGTTCTATATGACAAAGTAAACGTATATCCAAGCATAGGAATATAAGGTAAGCAAAATTAATTACATTGCAAGAAGAACCAAATTTTCAGGAAAATATTTTACTTGCAATAATAGAAGACTACATAATAAGGAAAGGGGAAAAATATTTTTTACTATAATTTTTACAAATAAGGAAAAGGGATGGAAAGAAATCATGCCATGGAAACAACCATGCAAACCAATTTTTCATAGTGAAGAAGGAATAATCATGGAAGGGAGTAACTACTCCAAGTAAATATTGATTCAAAATTGGAAAGAATACTAAACCAGTGACAATACATTGCACTAGGAAAAATAGGGACAATGTTAAAAGGAGAAGGCAATTTCTATTGTTTCATCATAATGAGGGGTATTGATCACCACATCAACAATCCTCATCATAATGAGGGGTATTGATCACCACACCAACAATCCTTGCTATTTAAATAGACTAAAGAAAAGAAGAAGACAATTTTAAATTAATGAAAGTATTGCATTGGAAATACAAACACATATTTGGAAAAAAAACAAAAAATTTTAAGAGAAGATGCAAAAGATTCAATTGCAAACACCAAAATAGGAAATATATTTGCAAAACCCTGAAATTACATTATAACATCAGGAAATCAAGTGGAATATATAAAACTGTTTATTTTAACAATTCTCGCAAAAGAGATTGAACATCTCTATATAGTTCCAAAGCTTTCCATGGTCATCAGGAGAAATGTCTGTTAAACGACAAGTATTATCATTATATCCCACTATTTGTTTTCTCTTTTCACACCATAGTGTTTACATTGAAGACATTTTATTCTATTTAGTATCCAGCAAACTAACAACAGTGAACAATGTTTATGAATCCTAGAACAATGCACAGTTTTTGTGCACTGAATGTGTAGCTATTTTACACTATTTTTATCAATTTGACATCAGTTTTGACAAGAACAACAGAGGACCATAGGAAAACGAAAAACAACAAACCTAGGTTGAAGAAATCAAATTTCATAAACTAATATAGTAATCAGACAATGTTCGTTCTAGTAAGTGAACAACATATGACAACACCATTCATAGACTATTTTTTCTTGGGAAAACGTAGAATGTAAAACTCAATCTCGCAACCAGAGAAGCGATAAAGATAATAAAATTGGACCATCACCAATTTTCTATATATAAAATTGGTAGAGGTGGTTGTTAGTGGTGGAATGACACTAAGAGACAAACTAGTACTAAAACTGAAGCTAAGAGAGAGAGCCAATTCACATTCGCTTTTTGAAATATGTTACTGAATATTCTTTACTGACAACAATTCCTTGAATTTTGTCCATAAATCAACCTGGGTAGCACAATGCTCATCCCTTTCATTGATTTATGTTGGCCAAGGTTGAATCTAAGAACTAAATACATCCATATATGGTGAACACAGGAGAAAGGAAATCTTCATATCAGGTGATAAACACATCATAGCTCTTATTTATAAATAATATAAAATGTATGGTAACCCTAAGAGAGAACCAACAAAAGGAAAATATTGTTTGACCAAGAGGAAACTATACTTGGGTCAGACTAGATAACAACAAAACATAATATGTATCCAACCATGGAAGCAATTTAAACATAATTCATTTTTTCACTAGTGTTCTATTCAATATAATTTGGGTAACATCAACATAAAACAGAGTGTTTCAATCCTTCTTACAAGGTAGAAGACTGAGATTTGACTTTAAATTGAACAGTGTATAACTTTTCTTTATTTATATTCAAGACACTCTATATAAGACACTCTTTGAACTAGTTAATATAGTATTAAAATACAGTATTTCTACATAATCATTTAAAATAATAAAGTTCCCAATGATAGTTTAATGAAAATTTTAAGTAGAAAAGGAAGATGAATTAATGGAATCCTAAATCAAAGCAAGATTTTCTATTCGGAACATGCTTAATCCATATCTCATTGGGACAAGGGACACATAAAATAGACCATTCCAATTCTTCCTAGAATTCGGGAAATTGAGAGTTAAGTTAAGATCCAACAATTTAAAGATTTCTTTTATTTGTTTTGATAATTTATGGTACTCTTTTTAGCTAGGAAATGTAGTATTTAAATACGTCACTTCCACATCATCATTGAAAAGGGGGAATCTCCCAAGAATGTATTAATGAGAACTTTAAGCAGAATAGGAAAATAGATTAATGGAAGCTCTAAACAGAGCAACGCCTCCCAGCAGAATCCACTTATAACACAATTAATCCTCTGCTCGCTTTTTTGAATGCCTAGTTTGATCTATACTACTACATTAAAAGACGTAGATGCGTTCTTACGCAAATAATATGGACTTATTCTATTGCTTGGTCCATTTCTTAGTCCCAGTTTAAAATTTACCTTTAAACATCATGGGAAGAAAATAGCTTTCCCAGACTGAATAAGAAATGTAATATAGCCGTCTATGTAGAAATGCTTTAGAAACTCTAAGCTCACATCTACAAGCTACAATCGCCTCACAAACCTCTTTAGGGTTTCTCTGCCATGTTAATTGTCACACATATCATAGCAAAATGATTTCTCTAGATAAGGTTACATCACAAATGATTGGAGTGTCTACTTGAACCTAACTCTGTGTTGCCATGTTGCGCTCGCATAGCCTGAGGTACCTGGTTGGTTGACAGGAACAATACCTCATGCAAGGGGCATGAGGTTTAGAGCTGCGGACTATGGAAGCATTTGTAACTCTGTTAACGAGCACCGACTGGTTCGACCCCATTCATAGAGAGTCTCCATACATTTTAACACACCAGGTCCTCTCTCTCATCCAACATGCAGACCATAGGGTATATCCTTCTTTTAATCGCTATGACCATAAGGTTAGTGGGCATTTATCACCTTGGGGATTTTAAAAGTCACCAACACAATCTAAAAGGGTAAATATACAGGGTTTGTAGTACTCAAATCTTCTACAATGATTTATCACAAACACCCTTCACTAGTCTCACATCAACAAGGGCACATCCAAGCTTTGACCCACAAACACAGGGCCACCACCTTTGTTATCTGATAGGTTGCGTACACTAGTACTGGCACCATGCCACGACGAATATAAATTATATGTGTGTGTAAACAAAACACAAGCTAATTTAATACATGGAAATGTTAGGGGCACACCCAAAAATTTATTCTTTCTACTCATCCCCAACATGTCATTATGAACCCAATACCTAGATGTACTATAGATCAATGAACATTAAGATGTTTACCAAAATTCATACCTAAATTTATTATACATTTAGTTGATGGTAATCTTTGTTATTTATTGGGAAAAGTGTCTACGCTTAGTTAACATACCAAGCTAAGTTCCTATTGTTCAGTTATCGGCTGGTTTTGGGAAATTGACCAACAATCTTTGCACATTACAACAACAAGGAAAGCTTGAATCCAAAGCATAAGCATTAATAGTCAATTCTACACATGCTCTGTGGCAATATTGGTGTGTGATACTCCCCTAAAAATCTTATGTAGGGGAAAACTTATGGCCATCTTAAATAAGCTTAAAACTCTTCTCTTTTAAATATGATAAGCCACACGCCAATACATGGACCAAAACATCCATTTTCTGAGCAAAAGAGAAACAAACTTGGTTACATTATGAGGCTGAAAATAGTCACAGGGGACAAGTCTGGGCATGCAGACATCCTAAATTTTCATCACTGAGCATAACTCAAGTCTGTTCTTGAGATAAATAAATATCTTTGAGGGCAAAACTCCCTTGGGTAAGCATCATTACATAGCGTTGTCACTGTATGTCACTAGTCATTTGTCCCTAGCCTGTGCACAAAATTATTTTGTATTGTTATTCAATAATCTAGCTTCAACAACAAGTTTTGGAATCTCACACTGACGGAAGTGGATTTACACTAAACTAAATCAATTTGGACAAAATGCACATGTATAACAATGTAACTGAACATTCCAGTACCGAGAACTCACCAGATGCGGGACAAGCAATAGTAACCATGACTCTCATTTACAAGAGTTGTTTAAACACCTATTGTTCAATCTATACATGAAAAATGTTCAAAATAATAACCATATGCTATAGAAAGCAGGTTTCAATATAGCTACCATATAGCAACACTAGATCTAGCGAATCTAAACCCAATGACCATTAAACCTAGCAACACAAAGATCTCTCCACAGACAATCCAAATATATCCACATGCCAACCATAAACAAAACAAAAAAAGAAAGAGAATGTTTTTTATAAAAAGGAAAAGACATTACCTGTTCATAATTTCTTCTAAGAATACAATATAGAAAACATCATAAACAAAACAAAACATTTTCCCTCTAACAATATTTATTCCACCACCAAACATAACATAAAACATTTTCCAAAAATGCAAAAAATTCAAGACAAACTTGCCCCATATCGCAAACGCATTGAAAATGTTTAACACACAGGTCGGTCAGCATGCACATTTTAAGGAAGACATTTAGCATTGACAATGAAACAAGATTTGTTCCAAGAATGCATACTACAAATGCAAGGAAGAAAACCCTCATCGCAGGAAAATTCATAGGCATGCAAGCAAGAAATATTCATGGCTAGACCTGTAATTGCTCTAGATATATTAAACGCATAGAGAGTCCAGTGGAATCATGTTGCACACTGAGAAAATGATACGCACGATAAGAATGATGGGCATGATGACTCTTAACGTGACCATCCTGCAAGAAGTAGGTCGAGCCATAGGAATCTGCTGCGGTCTCAGACATATGGACAAACAAAACCAAACCACTATGTGCGTAAAGGTTGCAAGAGAAACCTCGACATGTTACACCTAGGAATTGTTGGGCATTTTTTTCTTGAATGGAAACATTGACAAGGAAATGTTCCGAACTCTGGCCAGCAAAGGAAGACTCTGATGATTGGTCTTGATCTTGCTCCCATGGAAACACAGGACGCAAGCTTCTTGTGCGTGGACGATGATTCTAGGGTTTGGCATTTCAAAACTTAGCACATATAATGATGATAGCCTCTGCAAATGAATGAGGTATCCACCGTTCCCTCAGATAATGGAAGGATTGCACGCTTTACAAAAGCCCGTTTATTGAACAGGAAAAAAGAAGTGGCAGATCAAACTGATCCATAAAATATTTATTAGAGTCGGGATTGAGCCTCCCAATGGGGGTCTTTGTATGGTCCTCGTGGCACATTCTAGACACTGTCGGTAGGATCTATTGCTAGCAACGTTGATATGGGTTTCAATGAGCTGGAAAACCCTCATTAGGATAGGTACATTCATTCTCTTTCATCTTGTCGTATATTTCTGAGTGATATGGAAGACGAATTGTTATGGGTTAAGAATGCTACTGGAGGCAGCTATGCCCCAAGCTGGGCTATCTATCTCTCAGAGAATCAAAGGTAATTCCACCTATCAAATGGTGAACCAAGCTTTTATGGAGATTGAATTGTCCCTATAAGATTAAAATTTTCCTTTGGCTGGTTCTTGAGGGAAAGGTTCCTGTATGGGATGTATTGGTTCAAAGATTTTCCTGTGGGCCTAGTTGGTGCCCTTTATGCCACAACTCTACTGAAAACCTTCAGCACTTTTTCATATGTTTCCAATTCCTTCTGAGCATGTGGATGCATTTGTCACACTTAGCTGGTATTTCCTTCTTTTGGGATGGTATTGGAATACAGGAAGCTCTATCTTCTTGGCTTCATAATGATCAGTTTTAGGATTATGCAACTCTTCCTGCTTTTCTCCTATTGGGTGTGTGGCTTGCAAGGAATAAGGCCCTTTTTGAGGGTTCTCTAGTCTCTCCTGGGTTACATGATCACGCCACTAATTACGCATAATTTGCTATTGTTTTTCTTCTATTGACATTTTCTTTATCCAAGGGGATCAATCAAATTCAAGTCTTTGGTGATTCACTACTTGTAATGGATTGCTTGATTGAAGATAAGGCCCCAGGAATATTCTTTTTCCTCCACTGTTTGAGGCCATCCAAATGTCCTGTCGTCTTTTTCAGTAGATCAGTTTTCTCATATCTACAGGGAAATGATTCAGGAAGCGTATATCCTTTCTAAGCTTGGTTTGCTTATTCCTGCTGGTTATTGGGATAGATGGGATATACTCAATGGTATCTCATCCTCTCTGGAGTGGTGTCTCTTTTGATCTTTTTAGATGCCTATTATGAACCTTTTCTAGATTTTCTTAATGAATATATGTTATGTAAACTTAAGTTTTTTGATAGACACTTGGTATGTTGATATGGATATTGATGGGACTGTATATGGCTATAATTTTTTTCATGCTTATGTATGGCCTGGTGGCTTATAAACAATATGGGTGATTTTTTTTTTCGTGGGTTATTGATGAGTGGCCTAATGGATTTTTTTTTATGAAGCCTCTCAAGAGGGTAGGAGAATATGTGGTGTAGGGTTAGTGTTGAGGTTGGATGATTCACATGTATTTAAATGTAAATGTTTTGTGGTCAAGGCACAAAAAATTGGGCTTTGGAGAAAGGTCAACTTTAGGTGTTATCTTTGGAAGGTTGGAAATCTCAAGTTAGAAGGCTTCGAGTGGCCTTCTCTGGCATAACTTTTATGCATATCTACAGGGAATATAATGGAGAAGCAGATTATCTGTCCAAACAAACCTTGTTAAGAAATGAAGGTTCATTACACAATGTAGAAGAGATGAATGCCAAGGTGATATTTGAGGGATCAGATTCTTTTTTGAGGAAGTGGTTGTTTTTCTTACTACATTTAGCTCTTTTAGTTTATATGAGATGATGATACTTAAAGCTTCTTGAAGCTTTTAATATGTAGTAGAGGTGGTATTATGGATATAGTTTTTTTTAGATCTTTGATGAGATGGATTTGTAACCTTATATAGTACAATTTTGGGGGGAATCTAGTATTTTTAGAGAAGTTGTTGGAAGTTTTAAGGGGTGGTTTGGTTGACTTTTGATGAGATTACTATGCTTTTTGGACTAGCATTAAGATGTATCATATACTTTTATTACTATAAAGTAGAGTAGTTTTTCCTTGTGAAAAAAAATCATAACGCAATTATAAATTACTGTAGTTATTTCCTTTAATATGAATAATAATCAACCTATTCTTAAAAGAGGATGGTTTGGGATAGAGATTATTAGAACATAGAATTAATATTCAAAAATAATATTAAAATATGTAATATATAAAAGGAAGTATAATAATAAGAATTGATATACAAAATGAAAAAGGTTAAACATTTTATATTTTTAACTCTTTTGATTTGTGTTGTTTTTTCAGAAGAAAAAGAGTTTCTTGATCTTCATTTTTTATTTGTGTTGTTAAAATTAGTAAAATGGACTTTATCAAATTTACACCTTTTAATTAATGAAATTAATGTTGTTAAAGTAAAAATGATTTAATATCTTTGTTAATGTTTATATTTACAATTTCATCAAACCAAAATGAATTTTATTAAATTCAAAAATACTAATTTCCCTTTTCATTATTTTCATCAACAAAAAAAACCAATCCACATTATGTTTATACTATACTTATATAAAATTATTTTATGTTTTGTATAAATAAGATTATGTTATATTTTGTAAAATTGATCATATTATATTTTGTATAAATGATATATGATATTATATAAATTATTTTGTATAATTGATGATGATATTACTTTTAAAAAATCAAAATTTTAGTTTTTTAATCTTTTTAATAGTTTTCAAAATGTTATTATTATTAATAATTAATATATTAAAATTTTCTTAATAATTAAGGTTTATAATAATTAATTAATAATTGCTTTTTAATTTTTTTTTGTTTTTTTTAAGTTTTAAAAATATTTTTTTAGTTTTTAGTTTTTTTTAAGATTTATAATAATTAATAATTGCTCACTAGTGTTTTAGATTTAGTTGTTTTAAATTTTAAAATTAGTATTGTTTATTTTTTAATAATGGCTTTTTGTAATTATACATGATACTTTTTTAGATATTAATAAAAAAATAGTTTTAGTTTTTAAGTTTAAAAAATTAATAATTAGTAGATGCATTTAAAGTTTATAAAAGGTAAAGTATATTGCATATAAAAAATGAGAGGATCATTTTTTCAGAAACACAGAACTTGGGTGTATGATTACAAATTTTCGGATCATTGGCCAATCATACTTCAGCTGGAGGATTTGAGAAGCATTCCAGCATTGCCTTTCAAATTTAATTCATCCTGGCTAGAAGATGAATCTTTCTGTGTTTTGGTTAGAGATTTCTGGATAAATTGTTCGGCATATGACCCTAATCCAATTCTGAATTTCTGTTCTAAATTAAAAGAGTTGAAAGTTTTGGTTGTTAAGTGGATCAGGAACAGAAAAAAGGCTGATAACTTGGAGTTAAAGTTGTTAGAAGACAAGGTTCAGGCTGCTCTCTCGGCCAATTTTCATTGTGCTCTTACACATGAAGATTTTGAAGTCATGAGTCTATATGAAAAAAAGAAAGAAGAGATATTATTGCTAGCTGAAAAAGAATGGCGGCTAAAAAGCCGTGCCACCTGGATTTCTCTTGGTGATAGGAACACTAAATTTTTTCACTCTTATGCTTCAGCTAGAAGGAATTCTAAACATATTTGGGAAGTTGTGGATGACAGGGGCACTTTACATTCTGGTGTGGATAATATAAAAGCAGAAGCTGTTTCATTTTTTGGAAATATATATAGTGACTCGGGGGAATGCTGTTTATCAGATCAAATCAGAATTGCTAATCTCTTTCCTCGGTTTTTTAATGAACAAGATTCTGCTCGTCTTTTGGAAGAGATCTCTCTGGATGAAATTGAGCAAACTCTCAAGGGTTTCGCTAAAGAGAAAAGCCCTGGTCTGGATGGGTGGCCGGTGGAGCTCTACTTGCATTTTTTTGATCTGATGGGTAAAGAACTGGTGGATTTGGTGAATTTTTCTAAAAACAGTGGATATATTCCGGGAGGATTAAATGCTACATTTGTCACGCTTATCCCCAAAAAGGATAAGCCGGGGACTTTTGGAGATTATAGACCAATTGCTCTTTGCAACCTGTTATATAAGCTCATCACAAAAATTATAGCAGAACGGCTTAAGATTGTGCTCTCCCAGTACATCTCAGCTGAACAATTTGGCTTCTTAGCTGGCAGACAAATTCATGATGCCATTGGTATCTCTCAGGAGCTTTTGCACAGCATAAAGATACAAAAAAAAGAAGCTCTTCTCCTTAAAATGGATCTGGAGAAAGCTTATGATAGGGTCAACTGGTCTTTTCTCAGATTAATCCTTATTAAAATTGGTGTTCCTCCGGTGATCATCAAATGGATAATGGCCTGCATCACAACTATGAATATCTCTGTATTGATTAATGGCAGTCCATCAGAATTCTTCTATTGCTCCAGGGGAATCAGGCAAGGCTGCCCACTTTCACCACTTCTTTTCATTCTGGTTATGGATGGGTTTAGTAGACTAGTTAATCAAGCGGTTGAGAATGGGAAAATTAAAGGAATAAAGGTTGTTAAGGACTGTATAATCACACATATTCTGTTTGTTGATGATGTTCTAGTTGCTGGTGTGGATTCTGTTAATGAATGGCACAATTATAAAGTTATCATTCAGAATTTTTGTTGTGCTTCTGGTATGAAAGTAAGCTCTGCCAAATCAAATTTTTATCACATAGATCCAGATGATGTTCAGCTTTGTGACATCCTCACAATGTTGCCTTACAAGTGCTGTGATATGAATCAAGGTTTTAAATACTTGGGTTTTTATCTTAAACCTAACAACTATCTTATAAAGGATTGGCATTGGCTCCTCCGCAAAATTGAAGCGCGCATCTCTCATTGGTCTTTCCGATTTTTATCCATTGGGGGCAAGCTCATTCTGTTGAAGGCTGTGTTGTGCAGCATTCCAGTCTACTGGTTTTCGTTACTGGAGGTTCCAAGGTCTATAATTAAGACTATCAAAAAGTTTTTTTATAATTTTCTTTGGTTCGGATTGACAGCCTGTGATAAGGTTCCCATGGTGGCAGCAGACACTATTGCAAGACCCTACAGGTTTGGAGGATGGGGCATCAAAGATTTGGGAGTTTTTAATGTTTCCCTCAGATCGAAAAGCTTATGGAGATGTTTATTTGGAACAACTCTCTGGTCCAGACTAATTCGGGGCAAATATTTAAAAATGGATGCTTTTTTATGGTTTAGAAAAACAAAGTTTTCCTGTTGGAATTCCTCTCCTATGTGGCGAGGTTTTCTGAAAACACTAGACTGGATTAGATGTGATCTTTCCTGGCAGGTGGGTTCGGGTGCCTTAGTTCGTGTTGGAATTGACTGCATTATTGGTATGGAGGATTGCTTTTCTCTTCCCTCTTCCATTATAAGTTATTTACAAATACTGGGTATGACTACTTTGAACATGATTCGTTATTCCAACTCTGGAGCCGAGATACAACATTCATGGTTGTCTGCAAATGATCTTGGCTTAACTGGTTATTTAGTGCGTTTATGGAATGACTATACATGGAAGTTATGTTCTATTGGTGTCAATTTGTCACTAGATAAAGATCAGCTTGTCCGGGGAGGTAATCCAGCAACGGGAATGGTGACAGCACAAACCATGTATAACCGGATCATTCAAGAGAATTTTATTTATCCACAAGACTGGTGGTATAAGAGACTCTGGGTTTGGGACATACCCATCAAATTGAAGTGCTTCACTTGGTTACTTTTGCAAGACAAACTAAAGATCTGGGATAACTTATGTAAAAGGGGCTGGTCCGGACCTGGATTTTGTATCCTCTGTAAAATGCATGGAGAAACAAAGCAGCACCTCTTTGTAAATTGTTCCTTTACACACAAGGCTTGGGATGTGATCTCCCATAATTTGAATATCACTCAGTGTTGGGATGTTGGTGATTTCAATAATTGCCTGCTTAATTGGTTTCGACACTGCAAACAATTTTTCTATATTGCCCTTTGTATTCCTTGGGCTATCTGGTACTACAGAAACAGAGCTATTTTTAAAAATGGTAAACCTGATATTACACTTTGCAGCTTGACAGCTTTAAATATGTTTGCAAATTGTAAGATGGAGGAACAAAAGCTGAAGGTTGACAGGGTTAGTAGCTTCAATTTCAAAGTGGACCAGCCTGTTCTATTTTTCGATGGAGCTTCTCAATCTGGGGTTTGTGCTATTGGTGGTGTCATTTATCTAAATGAGTCACATTTCTTCACCATTCGACTCAATTGTGGCATGGGAACTAGTATGAAAGCAGAACTAATGGCTTTATGGTGTATCCTTAAAATTGCAAACTGTTTTGGTTTGGTCAATCTAAAGGTTTATGGTGACTCCAGGGTTACTATAAAATGGGCGGTGGGTGACTTTAGACTCAATGTCATACACCTGAGACATTGGGCTATTCGGACACAACTTGAAATTTCTAAACACAAGCACATTATGTTTGAACATATCTTTAGAGAACACAATTCTCTAGCGGATAAATTATCGAAGCAGGCACTATCGGGCTCTGAAGGACATTTGCTTTGGGAGGAGTGGTGGGACAATAGTGTCCTGGACAGTGGTTCACTTTTCTTTTTTGACTAAGCAAGTTGTTAAATTATCTATGTATTTTGGACAGCTGGATGGGTTCTGGTAGTAGTCTTTTTTGGCAAAGTTTTTGGGAACAATTTTGCCTCTTCGTGATGTGTTGATCTGTCATGAGTTGTAAGCAAAATTGTCATGTTATTGCGTGGCTGAATTATGTTGAAGCTTTCTTTGCTTCCATGTCTGTATATTTCAGAAGTATATGATTCTATAGCAGAATCAAGACCATCTTTGTACTATTTGATTCAATTTGAATATCAATAGTAGATTTTTTTCGCTGGAAAAAAAAAAAAAATGAGAGGACATGTAATAATAAGGAGGGACACTTATGTACTTATTATCAATAAAGCCATATACAAAAAGGATAATGTGCATTATCATTAATTAAACTTCTAGTACAAAGACCAAATGTCAATCTAGGAAATTTTTTTGAATTTTTTAAATTTAAATTAATATTTTGTTTAAACAATTTCACATCGTAACGGGTAATTTGTTACCTTATAGTTTTTAGCCAATCATAAAATAGAAATAACATATTTTAAAAATTCTACAAAATAATTTATATTTTCAAAATATTAAGTGTAATATATAAATATTACACAACTTTAAAAAACATTATAATTTTTTTTGTATTAATATAAAAGTCAAACTTGTTTATGACCAACTGATCACTATAGCCCTCTCATCTTATCTTATTCCAACTCTTATATCTTATTCTTTTAAATATCTAAGGATTTAGATATTTTCTTTTTTATTATTTTTAATCCTTAATAATTCTAAATGAAAAAAGAGGAAAAGAAGTTGGTTTTTCAAACTTTCAAATGAAGCAGTTTATTTATTCTAAGTTGTGGACTTTACGGTGGCCACCCAAATTATGCAAGTTCCATAGCTAATATATGTTATTCTATGAATTTTTCAAGATTTCCAACCAAACTCTGAACAAAATAAGACATAAAATATGTTTGGAAAATGTTGAAAACCTAGAATATTTAGACCACACCCTTTCAAATTTATTTACAGTGTGCATTTATGTACAAAGTACACCTTCATGCACCACCACCCACCCTCTGAGAGGAAATGCACACCTTACACAAAAGCAACCCTTCACCTCGGGGGAGTGAGGTGTGCATTTGTAACAAATGCACATCTTCCCCCTTGGGCGATATACAAATGCACATCTTCCCCTCCAAGAAGGGTGGGTGGAGTGTTGGAGAAGATGTTTTTATATGACAAAAGCACACCTTCATTACTTAGTAAGTACACAAATGCACACCTTCATTTGGTGGAAAGTATAAAAACACACACACTTTTTGAAAATTTAGTCTTGGTTGGGACATAAATGAATAAATTCACTAATACAAAGAGTATGTAGAGGTGAACACTTTTGGATAGAAAATTTACGTGATAAAAAAATGCACATCTCCACTCGCACAAAATTTTGCATAGTAAATAATTATTGTTGGTTGATTGTTCTCCACAAATCTACTACTTTGAATCCTTTTTTTTTAACTAGATAGGATTCTATTCTAATATATATATATATATATATATATATGGAAATACTTATGGTTAAAATTTAATGTTTGGTGGGCTTGAAGGAATTCCAGCCCAAATATTAAACCAAAGTTTTATGTATATCTTATTGATATTGCCGAGGAAATTTAAACAAACACTATCTACATGACTTATGTTATGCAAAATATCGACATTTGCATATCTATTGAAAAATTCAAAAAATATTAGATTCCAGAACCTAATTATGTTTCTTGTCTTTATCATTGCGAATGGTAACACATGACCTTGGCTCGCCTAAGTATCCCATTGATCTTCAGGAGGCATGTCTAACCTTGTCATTGCTTTGTAAATATTGTTGAGCTTTCTATCCAGCTTGCGGTTCTGAGCTAGCAGCTTGTGGTTTTGATCGATTACTTCCTCTATCATTAGGACGAGGCCATTCCTTTCCTCCTCGGTATCCAACATAGCTTTGCTCAACAAAGATTTGAGTTGCCATTTTAATACTACAATTTTATATAATTTAGTGTCTCTGGCTCTGGAAACTCCAGGGTCCTGGGTGTAGCCCTCCATGTTCTTTGTAATCTCATCCTCAAGGGTACATCTCTACTCCAACCAAATGTCCTCTTTTGTTTCCTAAGTTTTCCATTGAATTATGGTCGAGGTGAGTCGAAGATAATGAAATTGATTAATTTCAATCTCTTGCTAAAGCCTAAGATCAAATATTGGAGCCTTCCCTTTATGGGAGTCATGGGAAACAGGGGCACAAGGCATGGTTCAAAGGATTTGAACGAGCCTGGGTGAATGGATGCTAACAAAAATTAAAGACTAGGGGAAGTCGAGCACAGTAGACTGGAAAATACCTAAGCCCTGAGACCCATGTTTGAGGGTAAACTCACGTATAAGGGAGTAGCACAAAGGATCAGAGAAGGAGGTGTAAGCATCCAAGGCGAGTCGTTTATAGGAACAAGGAGCGGGAGGCCGAAAAATCGATAGCTAACATCGACAAACAAGGGGAAGAAAATTTTAGCCGAAGAGACAAGCTTAAAAACCAATGAATATGAAGAATACCTACTTAGAGAAGATACGTCGTCTTTCCTACTCGAACCATCCTATAGATTATTTACCCTGTTATCATCATCATGGCGAGAGTGCAGGCTTATTTTTTCAAGTTTTCCTGCTTGTCCAATTGTGACATTCTTTGAATTAAATTGCAGTTGATGTTATCCTCATGCTTTAAACCATGCTAGAAGCTTCAATGATTGCCAGTGTACCATTCTCAGATACTATACTTCGTTTCCACGATTTTCTGAATCTTTCTTCTAAAACCACCTTTGCTCTCATGCTTAGACGAGGTTTACATTGTATAGTGGTATATATATAATGCGCTAGCTTGTGTCAGTTCTTTCAAAGGAAGACATACAAGTGACAATGGTCTCGTCCTTCCTTTGGGATGTGCCATGTACCCTGATTAACTCCTTGTCAATCACTCGATCCAAAAATGTTATAATTAAACAAATCGATAAAATTTGATATTAATTTAACTAATTAATAAATATAATAATGTACTATGAGCAATTACATAAAATAAAATAATATATTAATTTTACCACTTTTTTTTTTAAGCAAAAAAGGAAACCTTTCATTCTATTAGCATAAACAGAAAATACAAACTGTCTTCATTACAATAACCAGGTGCTACGTGAGCTACCATAGAAAACCCCAGAAAAAGTAGGTGTTGGAGAAGCCACCCCTAAGCTCACAGATAATTGGTGCTATACTAGTCACCCCTAAGCAGACCAAAAACAACCAAAATCTATCATAACATCTTCGAAGACTGCTACAAAATTGAGCCATAGTTACTAAAGTGCCACTCGGCAAAATAGGACATCTTGAGACTGTCACCAACATTATCAACGAGCAGAAGACTATTGTTCATTATTTTACAAATTTTGTTCCCCTTGAAAGCATTAAAGCACCAGACATCACTATTCCTACCCAGAACCATAACCCGGACTACAAATAGGGCACGGCAAAAAAACGAACCAGAACCCAGATGAAAGAAGGAGAAGCACCAAACCAGAAGGAAATATCGTCGAAAAATACCACACCATGGGAGCCAAAATGGACAAAGTGTTATTCCGAAGAGCCCGCCTCGTCATCACTATGCACCATAGCAGGAGTTGTTGCCACCTCCCCTTTATCCGAAGGTACTGGACCCCGAGGGGTAGCCTGCTGCTTCGGAACATCCAGATAGGTGATCCCCAATTTATCTGCCAACAAATCAAGCTTCATATGAATCCAATGACAATTCTCAGCCATGTCCTTACTAACATCCTCCAGCCTCTTGAGCCAAGGAGAACCAGATAACCACTTCCTCCGGTAGATCAATCTCCCCCACCAGACGCCACAAATCAGCTTCAATTTCCTCCACCTCCTGCCAAACACCCGGCGGAAAGAACCGACGAAAGAAAACTGTAGTGGCAGCCGAATTCCATTGAGTCCGACTAGGACCAGTACGAGGCGTAGCACCACCCCCCAACAAGCTGGTCTCACCAGGGGCTTTACGACCTTGTTTCATAGCACGACCTTTCGGAGGCATGGTGCCCTCACCCTTGCAAATCCTCTGCACACTCACAACCACACTAAACTTGCTGAGCGTTTCACAAGGGAAAATCCGCCAAGACACTTTGTTCCTGTTACCACCCCTGCACTCCATATTTATGGATGAGCCACCTCCTATCACCATTAATTTCGACATCATAAGCCTGACGCTATAATAATTGAACCAGACCTCATCTTTCATCCTCAGCGTCCTTTGCTGATCATGAAACTCCATCGTAATCCTGCATAAGCTTCGCCACCTTGTCTTTCGCATGCTTCAAGTCCTCTGAATTGAATTCACCGTCTGAGATGATATCTCCCAGAACCTTAACAATCATCCTTTGGTACATCGTCCCATCGTTCCATCTATCCCTATGATGTAAGATGTGTACCCTTGATACATCATTCCCCATTAGTGGAACAGGTTCTGTCGTCACCTTTCGCCAGCCACTCCTCATAATCACTTCCGGCGATTTTATAGCACTTAAGTCAACACATATCAGATGAAACATCCGAGGCATTCCCATCCCATCTTTCATTCACTTGATCAACACCCTGATTTTCTAGCTTGTTGGCCAAACAGTTGGCACTTCTCCTTACGTGTTGAAACACGATGGAATTAAAATCTCTTATCATGGTTCCCAGACATGATACCCGCCATGCCAGTCACCACGATGTGGCCAGCTTCGTAGCCTGAGTTCCATTCAAGAGTTTAATAGAAGTCTGTATGAAAATTGTAGAATCACCTTCCACAATACAGCTGTTAATGCCATGCCTGGTCATTAGACTAAGCCCTTGAAGCAGAGCTTCACACTTTGCGACATTATTTGTTTCGTTACCTATGTTACCATAATAGCAAAACTGAATTTGGCCATGGTCATTTCTCACCACCCCACCATACCTTGCCATGCCCAGATTCCCTTTGGAGGCTCCGTCAAAGTTTACTTTGAGACATCCCTGTTGCGGTAGTGTCCACTGCGATGGACTTTCCATCGGTTTGTTGCCAGAATAATGAAGTCCAATCAACTGGGGAAGACCTCTGATACCCCAGGTATCTAATAGTCTAACTTGATAGTCCGGACTACTCAGATCTTCAGCATTCCATCTCATGAGTTTCAAGGTTTCAGTTATCTCCTGCTTTAGGTGCTCCCAGACGCCCTTCCAAGTGTTTATTTTTTTTTTCCTGAAACAAACAATTATTTTGTTCTTTCCAAACCTCCCAGAGGAGGAAACCAGGGTACAGTTTCCAGATACGATTCAATATATTCCCTTGAAAGGGTTTCCCATTCCATTGCCTAATGGTTTGCTTAGGGCTTGTCCTAACCCGTGTCGTCCTTCTGAAAAACCTAGCCCCTTCATCCCACAACGCTGAGGCAAAGTTGCATTCATCAAGAAGATGAGCCATTGTCTCACTATTTTGGCCATAGAGAACACAAATGGACAGGGCTTTGAAACCTCGCTTAGCAAATTTGTCCCATGTCAAAATTCGTCCTCATAACACTAACTAGAGGAAAAGAGTATTTTTTGGCCACAACTTAGCCTCGCATAAAGATTTCCATACCTGATCATCCTCCAAGTTATCCGAGCTAGTCTGCAAATGGTAAGCTTCTTTAATAGTAAACCTCCCTATCGGTTGATGACCCCACTAAAGGATATCACTACCTCTCTGAATTTTAACTTGCCTTTTGATCACAGTCTCATATACCTGCCTTCCTATTTCTTCCCCATAGGAGGTTATCCAGTAGTCTAGTGGTTTCTAGATGTGATATCCTCTGTCCTCAAAGTCTTCTTGCCAATAATTATTAACCTATTGCCAGTGATGTTGCCTATTTCTGATTCCTTCAGGGGTTACCAACGAAGCAATTGAAGCTTCCTGTTGCCATGCATCTAGCCACAGATTCGCCCTCGTTCCCTCACGAATTTCCCAGAAACTGTGCTTCTTAGTAATTCCGTTGCCGGCCCAAGCCATATTCCAAATGTGGGATCCTTTATTAGGTCCTTCCTCCCGAATCCACTCTTGCTGCTCTATGGTTGGCATATATTTTTTCCCCCAAAAGCTTTCCCATTGCTCATTCGTATGAGTTAGCCAGCGCCACCAAATTTTTGCACCGCATACCCTGCTAAGTTCCTCAGGATCCCGAAGCCCCAGACCCCCCTCCTTCTTTGTTTTGCATAAAGTTTTCCATCCTAGCAGTGGCCATTTCCTATGATCTCCAATTCCTCCCCACAAGAAGGTGCGTTGCAAATTCCTAATTTCCCTTAGCACTGTCTTAGGAGCCGACAACACAGAGAACAAATATAAAGGCATAGCTTGTAAAACAAATTTGACCAAAACCACTCTACCAGGAAAATTTAAGGACCTAAGGGTCCAATTCGAAAGTCTGTCCTTCATTTTATTCAAAAGATCTTCCTAGGATGCTTTTTTAAGGATCCCTTCAGTTAAGGGCACCCCGAGATATTTGGTTGGAAGGGAGCTCTTCTTAAAGCCCAAGATACGAAGGATGTGTTTTTGACAGATAGGCGGAGTGTTAAAGAAAAACACAAGGGACTTACCCATGTTAATCGTTAACCCCGAGGCTTGCAAAAAAATGTTCAAAGCCTGTTTAATCTTACGAGCTTCCTGCACAGAGGAATGACCCATCATCAATGTGTCATCAACGAACTTCTGATGAGTAATCACCTTCTCATAAGGAGGGAACTTTAAGCCTTTGATGCTCCCCTAGGTAACATAATGGGAAATAAGTCTCCCCAATCCTTATGTCATTAGCACAAAAAGAAAAGGCGAGAGAGGATCCCCTTGCCTAATACCCCTAGTAGGTTTAACCACACTGGAGGGATGGCCATTAACCAAAATGGAGTAGAAAGCCGAGGAAGTGAGATTAGCTATCCATTTGATCCAAATATCACTAAAACCAAAGGCTTTCATGATCTCTTTCATGTGATTCCAGTTTAGCTTATCATAAGCTTTTGACAGATCTAATTTCAACATCATACCTGCCTTTTTAGTGACTTTAAGTGAGTGAATCACTTCATGTGCCAGAATAATTCCGTCCACGATCTGTCGACCTTCCACAAATCCTGATTGTTCTATGGAAATGAGAGAGGGGAGGAGGGGTTTCAACCGATTAGCCAGGACCTTAGTTATAATCTTATAAATAATATTACACAAGGAAATAGGGCGGAAGGAGTTAGCATTCTCAGCCATAGGGGATTTAGGGATGAGGGTGAGGAAGGTAGAGTTTAAAGCAGGGAGAACCCCTTTCATTTGACGGGATTCTTCCACTACTTTCCAGACTTCCAGTTTGATCAAGTCCTATAAAGCATGAAATAAATTAGTAGTGAATCTGTCAGGGCCAGGGGATTTCCCTTCTTCCATCTAAAAGATGGTTGTCTCCACTTCCACAAAGGAAATAGGGCTGATCAGTATGGCATTCTATTCATCTGAAATAATACGGGGAATGACCGATTTAATAACCCTACAGGCTTCAGTGCGGTCCTCTTGAGGTTCTGTGGTAACCTTAGTAAAATGATCTATCAATTCTTTTTCAATCTCCTCATGAGATTCCAGCACAACCCCTTCCTCAGTCTTGAGATTGACAATCTGGTTATGATGCCCATCTTTCAACCACTAGTTACGGGAATTTTCTTTCCAGAGAATCTCTTCTTGATGTTGTCTTTGCTTGATATCCTTCGAAATTCTGGTTTCCTCCTCAACAAGCTCCCGGGTTACGCCAGTCTGCATAATCCTTTCCTGTATCTGTTCCATTCGATCTTCTAATTTAGCTTTTTCTTGCTGAATATTCCCAAAAACCTCTTTATTCCACCTTTTGATTTTTTGTTTGAGCATCTTAAGCTTTTGTTGAAAGCAGAACATTTTGGTCCCTACCGGAGGGCTTAAGGTAGTCCACCATTCCTTCACCCGAGATGCAAAATCAGTATGAGTTAACCAAAACTTTTCAAAACGGAAGGGTTTAGACATATTCAAACCTATCTTGCTCCAAAGAAGTGACACCGGCCAGTGATCAGAGCCCGCAGATGCAATTGGCCGAGAGGTCAATGTACCCCCTAGAAGCATAATACTTTATGATATCAGAAAACGATCCAGTCAAGCAGCCACCCAATGCTCTCCTCCCCGATGATTGTTTTAGGTACACATCGTACTGCCCAGATCTACATCTATGAGACTGTTATCCTCAATGAATTCATCAAACAAAGTATTCTCAGGAGTAAGATAACGCCTCCCCCCCTTTTTTTTCAGCTAACGAACGGATCATATTAAAGTCTCCTCCCACAATCCAGTGGAATCCATCAAACATACTTGTCAGATAAGCCAAACTACTAAGAAAATTACGTTTCTCAGGATAACTGCATGGACCATACACATTGGTAAGAACTCCTTTAACCCTTAATCCAATGACATGGAATTCAACAGTTAGACTGAACTTAGTTGATAGAAAGTTAGTTAGAGTTATTTTCCTTGGATCCCATAGCACTACCAGTCCTCCAGAGTGGCCTGTCGTATCTAAAGCCATATAGCTGCAATTTTTCCAAAGATTTCCCGCTTTTGTTGCTACTTGATTACCAGAACATTTGGTTTCTTGAAGAAAGACCATAGAGGGTTTTTCCTTCATAATCTTGTTTTTTAGGATCTTGATTTTTTGGGGACCATTTATCCCACGAATATTCCAGGTAAGAATTTTGATTAAGCACTATATCTGGTGGTGAGCAACGCCTCCTGAATGGTCGGATATTGTCCTGAATCTACCAATCTAGCTCCAATTTCACCGATCCTATCCCTGTTCGACCGCCTGCCCCTCTTTGAGTTTCCTTCCTTCATTTTTCTCTTGTTTTCCTTGAGTTTAAGCGGACCAATTCCCAGACTCGGAGTCGGTTTGACTTTCAGAATGGCTGCTTTCAACAGTTGGAGTTGATTGTCAGGGATGGAATGAACCTTGATGTTTTTACAAGCTTCTTCTATACTATCCAAATCCAAATCTCCAAGAATCATATCATCCATATCTTCATCCATACACTCCGTCTCCTTCAGTTGATTAACCCCCAATTCAATAGGTGTATCCTTCTCCACTTCAGCTTCCAGTTGACCTCCCTCCTCTATAGAGTGTTCTTTCTCCAGCTCTGGAAGAGAGTTTTCTGCAGGACTAGATTTCAAGGCCTCAAAGCTATTAGTCTGAACAATCTTTTTTCCCAGATCTAGGCCTGTATGGCGTCTCCCCGACTTTTTACGAGTGGCTACTTTGATGAATCCGTCCTTAGCTTTCTGTTCCAATTTACTACTTCCAGGGATGTCATTAGGAAGATTAAGATGACAATCCCTTGCCAAGTGACCGTGTATGTGACACTGACGACATCGAAAGGGAATATGTTCATAATCTAGGGTTTGGAACCATTCCGGATCATCCAAGTTTAGAGTAATCCCTTCCAGGAGGGATTTTGCTATATTCATATAAACACAAATTCGGGCATAAGACACATACCTTCCCTGTTTGGTCTGATTTGATATCTTGACGAACTGACCTAGGGTTTCACCAATGGCTTGTAAAACTTCCAGATCCCAATACTCAGCCGGGAGAGAATAAAGATGGATCCAGACCGTTGCAATAGACAGATCTTCCTTATCCGGGTTAAAATGGTCTTTCCATATTCTGAGAAAGAGACCTGTAGAAAAATAGAAATAAGGCCCCCCTTCAAAGATCCTATCATTATCTTCCACACTTAGGAATACTACTGTGAAGAAACCCTTCGATCCCAATAAGAGATCAAAATGACCCTTAGGCTTCCAGGTTGCTATGATCCACCATGTCAGAGCTTTTTCCGTCGGCCATATCCCCATGAATTTTCCAATGAGTGCATGATCTGTCATGTATTGAATTCGTTCCTTAACTTTGGTAGAGTTAATAGTAATGGCCAGGCTACTTATGGATTTCGGATGCAGCCACCACCTATGTCTCCTCTACTAATACCCTTTTTCCCACTTCCCAGGCTCCCTACTATACCTTTCCTTTCCGATCCCTGAATCTCAGGTCGAGACTCCAAACCCTCTCCTCCTATCCCGTTCGGCTCGTCCACATTTCTAGCTTCGACCACTTTTATTCGTCTTTGTGATGGACCACCCCCATAAAATAAAATAATAGATCTCCGCGACTAAAATATAATATCGTCTTCTAAGAACATTGCCACGTGGCATTAAATTTTTGGCAAGGACGCTCGAGATCCTCCGCTGTTTTGTTGGCTTATGAACTTTGGTTTAAGTGGAATTTAGCTGAGTCGTGGTCGGTGACTCGTGCACTACTGCCGTGCTTATGTCAATGTGATCATGCGCCACGCGGAAGCGTTATGGCTGCATATGTACTTTCACTTTGCTATTCCTTTTTTTTCATAAATCTTCGAATTTCTTGGCTGGAGTCACTTTAAATTTGGACGGATCATTTTGCTATCACTTTGCTATTTATACGGGATTAAGTTAAACATTTTATAATTTGTATTTTTTTTACTTTCAGTGGAAATCTAGAAAGTGATTTTTTTGAAATGATCATTTTTATTATTCAAATTGTAATTATGAAATTTATATATATATATATTTGCTAGTGAGCTTGGTGTAATTTTAAAATTTATATATATATTTGCTAGTGAGCTTGTTTTTTTCTGGGAAAAGCAGGTAATTGATTTTTCAAAATTGCAAGAAAATTTGATTCAAGTAGTTTCTTTTCACTACCTAGAGTGTTATTATATTTTTATATTCACTTGTTTTCTTGCAATTTTTTGGGTTTTTTTTGCATATGATTTATAGTTGGGATTTAGGATGTACAATTTATAGCCAAGGAGCAAATGTCTCAATGTTGAAGAGTCATTATAATATTGTACTTTCCATGCACAAACTAATGGATATTGGAAATGAATTAAACCAACATAGATCCATCTTAAAGGGGATCTACCAAGCATCGAGAGGGATCAAATCTCTTAAAGAGAAAAGCTCTTTTTAGAGTATAAATGTTGAGGAAGCATTTTAATTTATCTAATTTGTTTAGCTTTATATATATGTCATTGTAAATGTTTTAAATAGACGACTTGTTATTTTTTATAATAGTTTATTATCTTTTCAAAAGGACATATGTTAGCTCCAAGATGAGCACAGAAGAAGTTGCACATCTCCCTCTACTAGGTTGTAGAATGTGCCTCTTGGACTCAAACATGTTGTGACAAAAAAGCCAATAAATTGTTAGATACATTCATTATATGGAGAATTTTTATAATTTCTTAATGACTTCCACATTAAACTTTAAGATGATATGAAGAAAATATGCTTTATAGAATAAAACAATAATTCAAGCAAACTTTCCTAATAATATATTTATCAACTACAAAACACTAATAAACTTATTGTGTGACTTTAAGTTCTAAAATACAAAAACTATATGGGGAATAACACAAGACGACATTAAAAATTGTATTGTGTGGTATTAAATTTTAAAGTAAAAGATAATAGGATCAATCGTTCTAACTATATGCCAATGATAAACATTGTCACTATTTATTGTATAAGAATTTGTAAATGTTCATTTCGAAGAGGTTACATTAAACTGAAATGTAGGTCAATTATTTCATATGTTTACGCAATAAATTTATAGCATACTATATATTTTGATGGATATTAAATAATATTCTTTGTTTTACTTTATCCCTTAAACGTCTCCATGTGTTTTCAATATATTTTTTCAGAATTAAATAGTTTCATAGTTTTATCGAACATTGTAATGTAAGTATCATTTTGTTTATTTTATGATTTGTTCGTTTTAATATGTATTTGGTATTTGTTTAATAAACAATGTTGGTTTATAATATTTTTTATTTTTTTTATTGGATGAGTTAGAAAATCATTTTATCTTTAATTTTCATGATTTTGATCGGCTTGTGGAGAAGTTTGATATACAAATATATAAGGTGGTTTTTCATAAAATATTTACTTTAAAAAATAATCATATAGACATATCTTATTGCATAATTGGTAAGTACAGGCTTATCACCTTCTATTTCTAACCTTTTAATAATTCCACCTTTTACTTCCAAGTTTCAGCCTTTTAATAATTCCCAAGTTATGTAGGTTTCTAACAATATTTAGATTAGTTATATTTAAATTAGAAAATGATTTATAATTTACCAAAATTTAATATAGATTTTGGATGATAAGATAAGATGCTTTCTAAACACTTTTATGAATGAATTTTAAATATAAAATAGTTTAATACATAGGTAAACTTTGTCATAAAGAAGCATTTTTTGTCCAACAAATAATTATAATCTTAAAAATATATTATTATTATTATTATTATTATTATTAAAAAGATGTCAAATTAGATTCAAATGTCTTAAATACAAATACAATACCATCTTTAAACAACATATACATATAAATATTATTTTCAAAATCTTTTACTAAAAAAAATTATTATCAAAATAATGAAATTCAACCATAATGCTGTTCAATTTCATTAATTTCTATATTCATTAAAATTTTATTAATTAAAACTCCAATATATATACCAATTGAGTATAAAATAAAACCATTTTTACCTTAATATTATTTAATATATTTAATTTCTTTTTATTGTTTCTAAATATTTTTAATATAAATTTATATAGTTTTGATTTACCAAAAAATTTCATCTAAATTCCTTAATCATAATAATGTTATCATTACATAAATTATTCTAACACCTATGGATAATAGAAGAGGTAGGTTGCATAGAAACAACCTTAATTGGAATAGTCGTAATCCTTTTTCTCTATGTCGACGATATTGTTCTTTTGGAAAGGAGTCCCTCTGACCTTGATACTGAATTAAGGATTCACAAGGATTTCTGCTCTAACATGTGTATGTTTGTTAACACTAACAAAACCAAAGTTATGATTATCAAGTCTAAGGAAAACACCTAGGTTAATTTTGTTTATGACAATAACAACTTAGAGGAAGTGCCCTCTTACAAATATATCAGAATTCATATCCATCACAAGCTCAAATGGAACTATAACATTGACAAAAGGATTAATGGAGGGTGGAAAGCTTATTTCGGCCTAGAAAACAATTGCAAATCAACAAATTTGGTGATGTGGGATAAAAAGAAGTTCATTTTTAAAACTCTTTTCACTCTCGTTATCTTGTATGGTTGTGAAGTTTGGGGGTGTATCATCTCTAGAGAGTCCTGGAGAAATATCGAGCAAATTCAAAAATGTTTTATCATGTATAATCTCAACTTAAGAGAAACATGCCCTATCCTATTCTCCTTATGGAAGTGAGTCTCTCCCCCATTGAAAGCATAGCTATGTATAGATACTTGATGTGCAAAAATAAGATAAATGACATGGCAGACCAAAGAATCCCTAAAATTGCTTTAAATTCTAGTCAAGGCCATCTTCGGCTCAAGAGAGGTTGGTACAAATATGACATGGCATGGTTAAGTCATTGGGAGATTGATGAAAACATCACTTTGCAAGATATCAACAACCTCAAAAAAACTATCACAAATAAGTTGAAAGTGAGAATGTGGGACGAGAAAGAGTTAGAAGGTAAAAGAAAGTTAAGTTATTACAAGGAAGTCATTAATCCTAATCTAGAAGACCAAACAAACCTCTCTATCTTAACAAGTTCGAAGAAGAAGATTAATGTAGCCAAGATAAGAATGAACTCCCATGAGCTTCACAGCGAAAGAGGACAATGGATAATTCCTGGAACACCATGGGAGGAAAGGATCTGCCATCTATGTGAGTCCATGAGCGTTGAGGACGAATCTCACTTTCTTTTAGAGTGCCATGCATACACCCACAGTTTATCATAGTTTCCTAATCTTTGCTACAAGTCTAATCTCCATGACCTTCTAACTTGTCAAAATTATGGGAACCTAGGAAAGCTTCTTTCTCAACTTTTCCTTCATAGGAATCAGATTTTACAAAAATCCAAGTCATTCATTTATCTTCTCTTAAGATCAGATAGATCAAACAGTCTCAATAAACTTTAATCATCATCATAAAAAATTAAAGCAAAATAAAAAAGTTCACTAGTAATCAAATTTCAAAATTTAAAAGATCTAATACATCACTAATCACTACAAATTCCAGATGTTTGTTGGAATTTGCAAGTGAAGATATTGTCATGAATTAACAGAAAGTGAAAAATAAAGATATTGTCATGAATTAACATAGCGAAAAATATTATTGATTTAAAAAAGTGGAACTAAAATTTAACAAGAGCCACGTGGTGGCAATGTCCTTGACATTGACATGACCACCTGCTATGAGAAAGAGCTATTTGCATTGACACTGCCACTCGTTGTGGGAAAGAGCTATTTGCATGTAGCTTTTGACATTGATGCAGTTTAAGATGAATGCTTTAATTTTTATTTTGATAAAAGAGTAGAGATATGAATACATAGGTAGGGTGTATTTAATATGATTTCAAAAGAGTGGATTGCATCTATGGTTATTTCATAAAAGATATATTAATCTATTTTTCCTATAAAATTTACTTTTCTCCATGTGATTATGTGATTATTAATTATTAAATAGAGAGAAAAATACAAAAGATATTAATCTATTTTTCCTATAAAATTTACTTTTCCCATGTGATTATGTGATTATTAATTATTAAATAGAAAGAAAAATACAAAAGATTAGAGCTTTGTCAAAAACCCCAATCTCCTTGTAAGTCTACTATTCTATTATGGTAAGAATAAAAGGCTAATCATCCTATGTTAAATAAGAAAAGGATAATCATCCTATTTACCACACAACACACCCCATTTAAGAAACCAAAAACAAAACACCGCATTTAAGAAACAAAAAATAGAGACAATGAAACATTTAATATTTGAATTCAGGTGAGCTAATGGAATTAAAAATTTTACAAATCAAGAAAACCAGAATTAAAGGAGATTGGCTGGTCAGAACAGTTTATTATTCAATGCAGCTGATATCACATTCCCTCACATTCCAAGACACCATGAAAACCAAAAGTGAAAAGAAAAGTATGCAATGACTTTTTTTTTTAAGTATCATTTTAAATTTTATTTACATCTCTCCTATTTTCATTGAAAAAAGAGGAAATGGAATTGAAAACTGAAAGAACCATAAAGTTCTTAATTAAATGGTTAGTAAAATTGCTTTGAGATTTGGTTTTGAATCTTATGTGCACTCGTGACAAGCGAATCAAAGCATATGGAAGAAACGAATCAAGAATCCTATGCTAATCTTTTGCATTAATACTCCAACGATGTTAATGGTCAGATAACTTGGTTGGGAAAAGTACAGTAGAATCCAAATATTAATTTATGGAGAAATTTTTATTAGATTTAATTAGTAGCACATACTCCATTCCTGGGTTGTCGTCCTTTACCTGGAAGGAACTCAAAATATAATAACAAGTTACAAGAACTAATTTTATAACCAGATTTTCAAATAACAAGGCAAATTTAAATAGCAAAATATTTTCAATACATGTCTTTACAGAGAACAAATCACAGGAAAAAGAAAGAAAGCAAATCCCAACCTTTGCTTTGCTTTGTATAGACTTACAATAAAATTACAGAGACTTATTAAATAAATAAAACTTGTATTCCCATGATAATCAACAAAACTAACAATACTAAGCTGCAAGTTTTACAGACGTTCGTAGATCATCCTATTGGATGAAGGAAAAAACATGAATAGGGGTAGCTCTGTAAATTATAATAACTAACCTACTAGTCCTGCATAATTTTTACAGTCATATGTAGCTTCTTAGATCGAGATCATCCTTTGGATGAATGTATAAAATCTTATTGATCTTCTTGGTTGTAGGCATGGGAAATTATTCATCATGAAATGTTGCTTCTCAAGTCATGGCCATTGAGTTGGACTTAGCAATGGGGTTTCCTAAAAGAAACAATGTGGCTTTGAACCATGAAAGTCAAATTCAGAAACCCTAATTTCTTGCATTTAGAGCTCAATAAACCTCTACACACCCAGATAATGTCCAACCAGCCCAACGGCTTTAGAACCTTTACCACTTCTTGGATCGAGCTCTTGTGCCCGAATTCTTTGCCCACGGTGTGAACAAAAACAACAAAAACCACCAAATCGAAGTAATTTTGCATGAATGGAAGATTTCGTGCATCCCCACATCAACAAGTAACGTCCCACTGCCCGAAAGCAACTGCCTTCTTTCTTCAGCTGCGCTGCCATGGCAATCAGAAGAATCTCACGCTCACATATGATGTCCAAAGCTCTTTTCACGTTGGACCAATTGCCTACCATGCCCACCATTCGCTGCCACATTTTCTAGTGGAGGATTACATTGGAATATTAGATATTGACCACCGTAACAAAGAGAAAAACCACTACCAAATGCATCAAAGAGTCAATAAACCCGACCGGGAAGCTACAGACTTGAATGACCGCCATAACAAAGAAACAAACTTCTATCAAAGCTATCAGAGAGCCAATAAATATGGTCACAAATGATCCAGGTGGATATTGGTGGTCACCCACCTTTCC
This sequence comes from Larix kaempferi, assembly GCA_027924585.1. Lineage (NCBI taxonomy): Eukaryota > Viridiplantae > Streptophyta > Pinopsida > Pinales > Pinaceae > Larix > Larix kaempferi. The sequence goes on from BSBM01000205.1 coordinate 18,231,859, forward strand.
AACTGGCTCAAAACAGTTTTATGGCAATTTTGGTATTGTACTATTTTTAGCAGTTTTACGGGTCCTGAACTTCTGGGGCCATTTTGAGGCCCTAAACGACCTTTTTTGGCAATTTGGGGGGCCGAATGGATGCCTTTGACATCTAGCTTCCATTTGGCCCCACTCAAAAGTTGTAAATCTCGGATAGACCTTTCCAACGGGCTACCAAGCGCCCCAAACGGAGATCGTATGCAAAAGTTACGACCTCGGGAAGTTGATGTACTAACTTACCCAAATGGGGCCCACATGACTTTTGGCGCTTCATCTCCTAGGGTTAGGTTTTTGGATGTCTACGGTTTTTGACATTCCTGTTTATTGTAAAAGGCCTTGAGAGCCTCATTGTAACCATCGTCTTGCGAAATGAGCGCAGCCGTCACATCTCTTCTCAGAGATAAGCCGCCACCATTCCAGCAAGCTTGTTTTCCGCCGCATTTTACAGTTCTAGCTTATTTCCTTATTGAATAGAAAACCAGTTTTACTCTATCTATGTTATTTTTGTGTTAAGCATCTGATAATAATCTGTATTCATTTCGTTCTGCTCATAAAATCCGGATCAGTGGTATCAGAGCGGTCTGCTCCTTGTTGTCTTAATGCATGTCCCCAACGAGGTCAGGGTACAAAGAATTGGGTCTCGAGCTTGTTTCTTTTGAGGACAAAAGCTCTCGCACGCCCAAGCGACCTCTCATGGCAGGAGAAAAGAAAGATGACGGGACAGGAGATCCTATCAAAATGTTGCTTGAGGAAGCCCTCACGCAGCAGAGGAACGAGATGATGGATAACTTCGCGCAAATCCTTCGGCGACTACCAACAAGCGATGCATCTTCCTCGAGCGGAGGCGCCGCCCCCTTCAAGGTACAAATCAACTTCGATATCCCTATATTTGAAGGACAGATAGACGCAGATGTTGTAGATAAGTGGTTGAATCTACTAGAAGGGTATTTTTATGTCCATAACTTTTCGAATAAAGAAAAGATTACTTTTGCGCTCCTCAAAACCGTCCCCCATGTCAAAGATTGGTGGGAAACATTCTGTGAGCAAAAGGACACAGAAGAAGCCTCATTATTTTCAGTCACGGCCACTTGGGAATCCTTCAGGGATGCTATTAAGGAACAATACTACCCTGTTGGAAGTTATGACGACTTGTATACCAAATGGACCACACTGCGACAAGAAAGAGACCAAGCAGTGCCAGAGTTCACAAATATCTTCCATACCTTGCGCACCAAGCTGGGTATCAAAGATTCAGAGCGACATCTGGTGCTCAAGTATCGCGGTCGTTTGCATAGATACATCCAGACCGAAATGGAATTTCTGGACATCTCTTCCTTGGGCGCAGCCTACCGATATGCCGTCAAAATCGAGTAGAAGCTCAAACAAAAGACACAGCAATTTGGGCCTGGGAACCCTTCACAGCAAAAGATAGGAAAGGTGGCCCCAACCCACAGAATAATGGACACAGCAAAGATGGACAGTATCAGGACAGCCATTCCAAGCCGCAAGCAAAGAAGGACACTGGAAAAACAAAGAAAGATACAGGGAAATGGTGCGACTTCCATAAGAGCCCTCGGCATAACACTGCTGATTGTCGCTCAAAGTAGTCGCTGGTGGCCGAAGTGAAAGCATCTGAATCAGATGCGGGTTCTGACTCTGAGTCCGAACCAGAAAGGGGAAAACGGATCATTGACGCGGAACCCAGTGCCACCATTGCTACCACCAAGCTCCATCCTGATGAACCAGATGAGACAAAAGAAGGAAAATGCCTCTTCCATTCACAGATGTGGGTAAAAGGCACCCCGCTGCACTTCATCGTTGATAGCGGTAGCCAGACGAATCTCATCTCAGCAGAAGTCATCAAGCGCCTGGCCCTGCCAACAACGCCGCACCCACAACCCTACACCATTGGATGGCTCCGCAAAGGAAGCGATCTCCGCATCAGCCAACAGTGTCGACTGCCATACGGCATCAAGCCCTTCAAGGACGAGGTATTGTGTGATGTTGCTCCTCTCGAAGTTTCAGATGTTCTTTTGGGCCAACCTTATTTATGGAAACGTCATGCTGTATATGAGTCTAGGCCTCGTAGTGTTATTATTTCTTTGAATAGGAAATTGTACAGGATACCTGAGGTAGTCCCTCCTAGTGCTATTTCCTTGATCTCTGCCAAGAAATGCAGGAAGGTCATCTCTCAGACCGAGAAATTTGTCTTCTTAGTGATTCACTCTCAGAGTGAAAGAAAGATCGCAGCCACATCTCGGGCCTCCATGACCGATCTATCCACACAATAGAAGCAAGTGGATAAGGTGGTGGAAGGATACTCAGATATCTTCTCCTCTCCGATCGGGGTACCTCTGCACTACCAGGTCAAGCATCTGATCGATCTGACCCCAGGCGCATCGCTACCCAATGGGCCAGTCTATCGCCGCTCTCTGTTGGAAAACGAGGAGATCAAGAGGCAGATCCAAGAATTGCTCCACAAGGGGCACATCCGTCCCAGTTCATCACCTTGTGGGAGCCCAATCATGCTGGTGCAGAAGAAAGACGGGACATGGCGACTCTGCATTGATTACCGAGCCCTGAATAAAATCACAGTCTGTAACCGGTAGCCGATTCCCCGAATCGACGACCTCCTTGATATGCGCACAGGGGAAAAATACTTTAGTAAGATTGATCTAAAGTCTGGCTACCACCAGGTCCCAATAGAACAGACAGATGTATGGAAGACTGCCTTCAAGTCAAAAGAAGGTCTTTTTGAATGGTTGGTCATGCATTTTGGTTTGACAAATTCTCCAGCAACTTTTATGAGGATGATGGATGATATCCTACGACCTTTCACCAACAATTTTGTAGTGGTGTATCTGGATGACATCCTCATCTACAGCAAGAGTTGGGAGGAACACTTGAAGCATATTCAGCAGGTTCTGCACACCCTGCAAAAGCACAAACTATATGCAAACTTGGAAAAATGCTCCTTTGGCATGGACAGGGTCCATTACTTAGGCTACATCGTTGATCGACATGGTGTGCATGTGGATCCAACAAAGATCCAGGTCATCCGTGACTGGCCAGCCCCAACCACACTCACTGAACTTCGGAGCTTCTTGGGCCTCGCCAATTTCTATCACCAGTTTATGCTGGGATTCTCTAATATCGCATGGGCCCTCAGCCAAGTGACCAGGGGTGGTGGTAAGGAAAAATTTGTGTGGGGCCTTCCCCAACAACAAGCCTTCGATGACTTGAAGAAGCGTATGTGCTCATCGCCGGTACTCTCATTACCAAACCTGCAACATCCCTTTGAGATCGAGACAGATGCTTCAGATTATGCTGTGGGTGTCGTTCTCACTCAACACGGCCACCCCGTCGCATATCATAGTGAGACACTATCAGATGTTGTCCGCAAGTACCCTACCTAAGACAAAGAAATGTACTCCATTGTACAAGCCTGCCGCCAGTGGAGACATTACATTCTTGGGAAGGAGACAGTCATCCACACTGATCACAAGCCACTACAGTTCATACAGACCCAAGGAAAATTGCAGAATGACCGCCATCAGAAGTGGTCAACATATTTACAACAGTTCCACCTCAACATCAAATATAAAATAGGGAGTACCAACCGAGTTGCTGGCTGCCTCAGTTGACCTCCAGTCGCGACACTTACCACGGTGCTAGACTCTTGTGGCCACGAGACCTCCGGATGGCCCCACCTCTACGAGACAGACCCTGATTTCTCCGCCACCTATCAAACGTTGGGCACCAACTCAATGGTTGCTAATTTCCATCTTCAGGATGGGTTGTTGTGTCGTCTGCGCCATCTCTGCATTTCATCAAGCCAGCGCGCGAAGCTGATTTGGGAAGCTCACTATAGTCGGGTGGCAGGACACTTTGGCGTCGAAAAGACAGTGGCAGTGTTGCAGAAACATTTCTACTGGCTGAAACTTCGACATGATGTCGTCAAGTATATCAGGTCCTGCACCGCTTGCGCTATTGCCAAATCGACCACTAAGAAACAGGGCCTATACACCCCTCTGCCTACTCCTGAAAGGCCATGGGAATCTATCTCAATGGACTACATGTCGGGCCTCCTGTCCACCAAGAGGGGAAACGACTGTGTTTTCGTGGTTGTTAATCGCTTTTCCGAGATGGCGATTCTAACCGCTTGCAAGAAGAACATCACAACAGAAGCCACTGCCAAGCTCTTCTTTGAACGAGTATGGGTACATTTTGGGATCCCACAGACCATTATCTCTGACCGTGACAATTTTTTCCTCAGCTCATTCTGGTCAAGCCTCTGGTCACTGCTGGATACCAAGCTCACCAAATCCACTGCCTTCCACCCCCAGACCGATGGACAAACGGAGGTAGTCAACCGGATGGTCATACATATCCTGCGCATGTACAATTCAACACACACACGCACATGGGATGAGAGTCTCCCCTATGTCCAACATAGCTACAACCGAGCCCTGCATAGCTCAACTGGCCACAGCCCCTTTCAGGTGGGGTTGGGATTCCAACCATTAGGACCCATGGATGTTGCACTTCCCTTGCGACCACCTCGGGCGGCTCGTCCCCAGAAGCTGACAAAGCCGCCCGTTTCATTGAACGGATCCAGCATATCCACCAATAGGTTCAGGATATTCTACAGAAGTCTAATGCCAAGTACAAGCAGCGCCATGATCAACATCAGGTGCCACATAAGTTTCAGGTGGGCGACAAAGTTTAGTTGCATTTGCAGAAAGAACGCCTTATAGGGCCCCATCAAAAGCTTCGCCCACTCCGTTATGGGCTGTACACCATCACCAAGGAAATGGGTGACAATGCTTTGGAGATCAATATTCCCCCCTTCCTTGGTCTGCATCCAGTCTTAAACGTGGCTCTCCTTCGGCCATATTTCCCACCACTATTAGACACCTTAGTGATAGCAGAGAAGTTGACACCAACAGAGCTCAACCCTGACTGCCTACAACAAGCATCCAGTGATCATATTGCAGACACATAGATCAAGGGTACTCGACATCAAAGGATCCAGCTTTATCGAGTTGTCAAAGCAGGGCAGCTCCTGCACCAAGGCAAGTGGCTCACCCGAGGCCAAATTCAGCAGAAATTTCCTCATCTGATGGGGGCACTCAACGCAATGGAGACCATTGCTTCCTAAGGAGGGATGATTTATCCAAGTGGATATTGGTGGCCACCCACCTTTCCAACTGGCTCAAAACAATTTTATGGCAATTTTGGTATTGTACTAATTTTAGCAGTTTTTCGGGTGCCGAACTTCCGGGGCCATTTTGAGGCCCTAAACGACCTTTTTTGGCAATTTTGGGGGCCAAATGGTTTCCTTTGAAATGCATTTGGTTCCACTCGAAAGTTGTAAATCTCGGATAGACCTTTCCAACGGGCTACCGAGCGACCCAAATGGAGATCGTATGCAAAAGTTACGACCCCGGGAAGTTGACGTACTAACTTACCCAAACGGGTCCACATGACTTTTGGCGCTTCATCTCCTAGGGTTAGGTTTTTGGATGTCAAGGGGTTTTGACATTCCTGTTTATTGTAAAAGGCCTTGAGAGCCTCATTGTAACCATCTTCTTGCGAAATGAGCACAGCTATCACATCTCTTCTCAGAGATAAGCCACCACCATTCCAGCAAGCTTGTTTTCCGCCGCATTTTACAGTTCTAGCTTATTTCCTTATTGAATAGAAAACCAGTTTTGCTGTATCTCTATTATTTTTTTGTTAAGCATCTGATAATAATCTGTATTCATTTTGTTCTTCTCATAAAATTCGGATCAGTGGTATCAGAGCGGTTTGCTCCTTGTTGTCTTAATGCATGTCCCCAACGAGGTTAGGGTACAAAGAATTGGGTCTCGAGCTTGTTTCTCTTGAGGACAAAAGCTCTCACACGCCCAAGCGACCTCTCATGGTAGGAGAAAAGAAAGATGACGGGACAGGAGATCCTATCAAAATGTTGCTTGAGGAATCCCTCACGCAGCAGAGGAACTAGATGATGGATAACTTCGCGCAAATCCTTCGGTGACTACCAACAAGCGATGCATCTTCCTCGAGCGGAGGCGCCGCCCCCTTCAAGGTACAAATCAACTTCGATATACCTATATTTGAAGGACAGATAGACGCAGATGCTATAGATAAGTGGTTGAATCTACTAGAAGGGTATTTTTCTGTCCATAACTTTTCGAATAAAGAAAAGATTACTTTTGCGCTCCTCAAAGCCGTCCCCCATGTCAAAGATTGGTGGGAAACATTTTGTGAGCAAAAGGACACAGAAGAAGCCTCATTATTTTCAGTCACAGCCACTTGGGAATCCTTCAGGGATGCTATTAAGGAACAATACTACCTTGTTGGAAGTTATGACGACTTGTATACCAAATGGACCACACTGCGACAAGAAAGAGACCAAGCAGTGCCAGAGTTCACAAATATCTTCCATACCTTGCGCACCAAGCTCAGTATCAAAGATTCAGAGCGACATCTGGTGCTCAAGTATCGCGGTGGTTTGCATAGATACATCCAAACCGAAATGGAATTTCTGGACATCTCTTCCTTGGGCGTAGCCTACTGATATGCCGTCAAAATCGAGTAGAAGCTCAAACAAAACACGGGGCAATTTGGGCCTGGGAACCCTTCACAGCAAAAGACAGGAAAGGGCCGCCCCAACCCACAGAACAAAGGACAGAGCAAAGATGGACAGTATCAGGACAACGAGTCCAAGCCGCAAGCAAAGAAGGACACTGGAAAAACAAAGAAAGATACCGGGAAATGGTGTGACTTCCATAAGAGCCCTCGGCATAACATTGCTGATTGTCGCTCAAAGCAGTCGCTAGCGGCCGAAGTGAAAGCATCTAAATCAGATGCGGGTTCTGACTCTGAGTCCGAACCAGAAAGGGAAAAATGGATCATTGACGCGGAACAGAGTGCCACCATTGCTACCACCAAGCTCCAACCTGATTAACCAGATGAGCCAGAAGAAGGAGAAAGCCTCTTCCATTCATAGATGTGGGTAGAAGGCACCCCGCTGCACTTCATCGTTGATAGCGGTAGCAAGAAGAATCTCATCTTAGCAGAGGTCTTCAAGCGCCTGGCCCTTCCGACAACGCCGCACCCACAACCCTACACCGTTGGATGGCTCCGCAAAGGAAGCGATCTCCGCGTCAGCCAACAGTGTCGACTACCATACGGCATCAAGCCCTTCAAGGACGATGTATTATGTGATGTTGCTCCTCTCAAAGTTTCAAATGTTCTTTTGGGAAAACCTTATTTATGGAAACGTCATGCTATATATGAGTCTAGGCCTCGTAGTGTTATTATTTCTTTGAACAGGAAATTTTACAGGATACTTGAGGCAGTCCCTCCTAGTGCTATTTCCTTGATCTCTGCCAAGCAATGCAGGAAGGTCATCTCTCAGACCAGGAAATTTGTTTTCTTCGTGATTCGCTCTCAAAGTGAAAGAAAGATCGCAGCCACATTCCGGGCCTCAATGACCGATCTATCCACACAACAGAAGCAAGTGGATAAGGTGGTGGAAGGATACTCAGATATCTTCTCCTCTCTGACCGGGGTACCTCTGCACTGCCAGGTCAAGCATCCCATCGATCTGACCCCAGGCGCACCGCTACCCAATGGGCCAGTCTATCGCCGCTCTCTGTTGGAAAACGAGGAGATCAAGAGGCAGATCCAAGAATTGCTTCACAAGGGGCACATCCATCCCACTTCATCACCTTGTGGGAGCCCAATCGTGCTGGTGCAGAAGAAAGATGGGACCTGGCGACTCTGCATTGATTACTGGGCCCTGAATAAAATCATAGTCCGTAACCGGTACCCGATTCCCCGAATCGACGACCACCTTGATTAGCTCACGGGGTCCAAATACTTCAGTAAGATTGATCTGAAGTCTGGCTACCACCAGGTCCCAAGAGAACAGACAGATGTATGCAAGACTGCCTTCAAGTCAAAAGAAGGTCTTTTTGAATGGCTGGTCATGCCTTTTGGTTTGACAAATGCTCCAGCAACTTTTATGAGGATGAGGGATGATATCCTACGACCTTTCACCAACAATTTTGTAGTGGTGTATCTGGATGACATCCTCATCTACAGCAAGACTTGGGAGGAACACTTGCAGCATATTCAACAGGTTCTGCACACCCTGCGGAAGCACAAACTATATGCAAACTTGGAAAAATGCTCCTTCGGCATGGACAGGGTCCATTACATAGGCTACATCGTTGATCGACATGGTGTGCATGTGGATCCAGCCAAGATCCAGGTCATCCGTGACTGGCCAGCCCCAACCACACTCACTGAACTTCGGAGCTTCTTGGGCCTTGCCAATTTCTATGGCCGGTTTGTGTTGGGATTCTCTCATATCGCATGGGCCCTCAGCCAAGTGACCAGGGGTGGTGGTAAGGCAAAATTTGTGTGGGGCCTGCCCCAAAAACAAGCCTTCGATGACTTGAAGAAGCATCTGTGCTCATCGCCGGTACTCTCATTACCGAACCTGCAACATCCCTTTGAGATCGAGACAGATGCTTCAGATTATGCTGTGGGTGCCGTTCTCACTCAACACGGCCACCCCGTCGCATATCATAGTGAGACACTATCAGATGTTGTCCGCAAGTACCCTACCTACGACAAAGAAATGTACTCCATTGTACAAGCCTGCCACCTGTGGAGACATTACATTCTTGGGAAGGAGACAGTCATCCACACTGATCACAAGCCACTACAGTTCATGCAGACCCAAGGAAAATTGCAAAATGACCGCCATCAGAAGTGGTCAACATATTTACAGCAGTTCCACATCAACATCAAATATAAAATAGGGAGTACCAACTGAGTTACTGACTGCCTCAGTCGACCTCCAGTCGCAGCACTTACCACGGTGCTAGACTCTTCTGGCAACGAGACCTCCAGATGGCCCCACCTCTACGAGACAAACCCTGACTTCTCCACCACCTATCAAATGTTGGGCACCAAATCAGTGGTTGCTAATTTCCATCTTCAGGATGGGTTGTTGTGTCGTCTGGGCCATATCTGCGTTCCATCAAGCGAGCGCGCAAAGCTGATTTGGGAAGCTCACTATAGTCGGGTGGCAGGACACTTTGGTGTCGAAAAGACAGTGGCAGTGTTGCAGAAACACTTCTACTGGCCGAAACTTCGACATGATGTCGTCAAGTATATCAGGTCCTGCACCGCTTGCGCTATTGCCAAACCAACCACTAAGAAATAGGGCCTATACACCCCTATGCCTACTCCTGACAGGCCATGGGAATCCATCTCAATGGACTACATGTCGGGCCTCCCGTCCACCAAGAGGGGAAACGATTGTGTTTTCGTGGTTGTTGATCGCATTTGCAAGATGGCGATTCTAGCCGCTTGCAAGAAGAACATCACAGCAGAAGCCACTTCCAAGATCTTCTTTGAACGAGTATGGGTACATTTTGGGATCCCACAGACCATTATCTCAGACCGTGACAGTCGGTTCCTTAGTTCATTCTTGTCAAGCCTCTGGTCACTTCTGGATACCAAGCCCACCAAATCCACTGCCTTCCACCCCCAGACCGATGGACAAACGGAGGTAGTCAACCGGATGGTCGTACATTACCTGCGCATGTACAATTCAACAAACCCACGCACATGGTATGAGAGTCTCCCCTATGTCCAACATAGCTACAACCAAGCCCTGCATAGCTCAACTGGCCACAGCCCCTTTCAGGTGGGGTTGGGATTCCAACCATTGGGACCCATGGATGTTGCACTTCCCCTTGCGACCACCTCAGCCGACTCATCCCCAGACGCTGACAAAGCTGCCCAGTTCATTGAACGGATCCAGCATATCCACCAACAGGTTCAGGATATTCTACAGAAGTCTAATGCCAAGTACAAGCAGCGCCATGATCAACATCGGGTGCCACATAAGTTTCAGGTGGGCGACAAAGTTTGGTTGCATTTGCAGAAAGAACTCCTTACAGGGCCAAATCAAAAGCTTCGCCCACTCCGTTATAGGCTATACACCATCACCAAGGCGGTGGGTGACAATGCTTTTGAGCTCAACATTCCCCCCTTCCTTGGTCTGCATCCAGTCTTCAACGTGGCTCTCCTTCGGCCATATTTCCCACCGTTATTAGACACCTCAGAGATAGCAGAGAAGTTGACACCAACAGAGCTCAACCTTGACTGCCTACAACAAGCATCCAGTGATCATATTGCAGACACACAGATCAAGGGCACTCGACATCAAAGGATCCAGCTTTATCGGGTTGTCAAAGCAGGGCAGCTCCTACACCAAGGCAAGTGGCTCACCCGAGGCCAAATTCAGCAGAAATTTCCTCATCTGATGGGGGCACTCAACGCAATGGAGACCATTGCTTCCTAAGGAGGGAGGATTGATCCAGGTGGATATTGGTGGCCACCCACCTTTCCCACTGGCTCAAAACGGTTTTATGGCAATTTTGGTTTTGTATTATTTTTAGCAGTTTTTCGGGTCCTGAACTTTCGGGGCCATTTTGAGGCCCTAAACGACCTTTTTTGGCAATTTGGGGGGCCAAATGATTGCCGTCGGCACGCAAAGAAACCCATTTAAAAGTTGTAAATCTCGGATAGAACTTTCCAACGGGCTACCGAGCGCCCCAAACAGAGATCGTATGCAAAAGTTACGACCCCGGGAAGTTGATGTACTAACTTACCCAAACGGGGCCCACATGACTTTTGGTGCTTCATCTCCTAGGGTTAGGTTTCTGGATGTCTAGGGTTTTTGACATTCCTTTTTATTGTAAAAGGCCTTGAGAGCCTCATTGTAACCATCTTCTTGCGAAATGAGCGCAATCATCACATCTTTTCTCAGAGATAAGCCGCCACCATTCCAGCAAGCTTGTTTTCCGCCGCATTTTACAGTTCTAGCTTATTTCCTTATTGAATAGAAAACCAGTTTTACTCTATCTCTGTTATTTTTGTGTTAAGCATCTAATAATAATCTGTATTCATTTCGTTCTGCTCATAAAATCCGGATCAGTGGTATCAGAGCGGTCTGCTCCTTGTTGTCTTAATGCATGTCCCCAACGAGGTCAGGGTACAAAGAATTGGGTCTCGAGCTTGTTTCTCTTGAGGACAAAAGCTCTCGCACGCCCAAGCGACCTCTCATGGCAGGAGAAAAGAAAGATGACGGGACAGGAGATCCTATCAAAATGTTGCTTGAGGAAGCCCTCACGCAGCAGAGGAACGAGATGATGGATAACTTCGCGCAAATCCTTCGGCAACTACCAACAAGCGATGCATCTTCCTCGAGCGGAGGCGCCGCCCCCTTCAAGGTACAAATCAACTTCGATATCCCTATATTTGAAGGACAGATAGACATAGATGCTGTAGATAAGTGGTTGAATCTACTAGAAGGGTATTTTTTTGTCCATAACTTTTCGAATAAAGAAAAGATTACTTTTGCGCTCCTCAAAGCCATCCCCCATGTAAAAGATTGGTGGGAAACATTCTGTGAGCAAAAGGACACAGAAGAAGCCTCATTATTTTCAGTCACGGCCACTTGGGAATCCTTCAGGGATGCTATTAAGGAACAATACTACCCTGTTGGAAGTTATGACGACTTGTATACCAAATGGACCACACTGCGACAAGAAAGAGACCAAGCAGTGCCAGAGTTCACAAATATCTTCCATACCTTGCGCACCAAGCTCGGTATCAAAGATTCAGAGCGACATCTGGTGCTCAAGTATCGTGGTGGTTTGCATAGATACATCCATACCGAAATGGAATTTCTGGACATCTCTTCCTTGGGCGTAGCCTACCGATATGCCGTCAAAATCGAGCAGAAGCTCAAACAAAAGACACGGCAATTTGGGCCTGGGAAGCCTTCACAGCAAAAGACAGGAAAGGGCGGCCCCAACCCACAGAATAAAGGACAGAGCAAAGATGGACAGTATTAGGACAACGAGTCCAAGCCGCAAGCAAAGAAGGACACTGGAAAAACAAAGAAAGATACCGGGAAATGGTGCGACTTCCATAAGAGCCCTCGGCATAACACTGTTGATTGTCGCTCAAAGCAGTCGCTAGTGGCCGAAGTGAAAGCATCTGAATCAGATGCGGGTTGTGAATCTGAGTCCAAACCAGAAAGGGGAAAACAGATCATTGACGCGGAACCCAGTGCCACCATTGCTACCACCAAGCCCCAGCCTGATGAACCAGATGAGCCAGAAGAAGGAGAACGCCTCTTCCATTCATAGATGTGGGTAAAAGGCACCCCGCTGCACTTCATCGTTGATAGCGGTAGCCAGAAGAATCTCATCTCAGCAGAGGTCGTCAATCACCTGGCCCTGTCGACAATGCCGCACCCGCAACCCTACACCATTGGATGGCTCCGCAAAGGAAGCGATCTCCACGTCAGCCAACAGTGTCGACTGCCATACGGCATCAAGCCCTTCAAGGACGAGGTATTGTGTGATGTTTCTCCTCTCGAAGTTTCAAATGTTCTTTTGGGCCAACCTTATTTATGGAAACGTCATGCTGTATATGAGTCTAGGCCTCGTAGTGTTATTATTTCTTTGAACAGGAAATTGTACAGGATACCTGAGGCAGTCCCTCCTAGTGCTATTTCCTTGATCTCTGCCAAGCAATCTAGGAAGGACATCTCTCAGACCGGGAAATTTGTCTTATTCGTGATTCGCTCTCAGAGTGAAAGAAAGATCGCAGCCACATCCCGGGCCTGCACGACCGATCTATCCACACAACAAAAGCAAGTGAATAAGGTGGTGGAAGGATACTCAGATATCTTCTCCTCTCCGACCGGGGTACCTCTGCACTGCCAGGTCAAGCATCCCATCGATCTGACCCCAGGCCCACCGCTACCCAATGGGCCAGTCTATCGCCGCTCTCTGTTGGAAAACGAGGAGATTAAGAGGCAGATCCAAGAATTTCTCCACAAGGGGCACATCCGTCCCAGTTCATCACCTTGTGGGAGCCCAATCGTGCTGGTGCAGAAGAAAGATGGGACCTGGCGACTCTGCATTGATTATCGGGCCCTGAATAAAATCACAGTCCGTAACCGGTACCCAATTCCCCGAATCGACGACCTCCTTGATCAGCTCATGGGGGCCAAATACTCCAGTAAGATTGATCTGAAGTTTGGCTACCACCAGGTCCCAATAGAATAGACATATGTATGGAAGACTGCCTTCAAGTCAAAAGAAGGTCTTTTTGAATGGCTGGTCATGCCTTTTGGTTTGACAAATGCTCCAGCAAATTTTATGAGGATGATGGATGATATCCTACGACGTTTCACCAACAATTTTGTAGTGGTGTATCTGGATGACATCCTCATCTACAGCAAGAGTTGGGAGGAACACTTGCAGCATATTTAGCAGGTTCTGCACACCCTGCGGAAGCACAAACTATATGCAAACTTGGAAAAATGCTCCTTCGGCATGGACAGGGTCCATTACATAGGCTACATCGTTGATCGACATGGTGTGCATGTGGATCCAGCCAAGATCCAGGTCATCCGTGACTAGCCAGCCCCAACCACACTCACTGAACTTCGGAGCTTCTTGGGCCTCGCCAATTTCTATCGACGGTTTGTCTTGGGATTCTCTCATATCGCATGGGCCCTCAGCCAAGTGACGAGGGGTGGTGGTAAGGAAAAATTTGTGTGGGGCCTGCCCCAACAACAAGACTTCGATGACTTGAAGAATCGTCTGTGCTCACCGTCGGTACTCTCATTACCGAACCTGCAACATCCCTTTGAGATCGAGACAGATGCTTCAGATTATGGTGTGGGTGCCGTTATCACTCAACACGGCAACCCCGTGGCATATCATAGTGAGACACTATCATATGTTGTCCGCAAGTACCCTACCTACGACAAAGAAATGTACTCCATTGTACAAGCCTGCCGCTAGTGGAGACATTACATTCTTGGGAAGGAGACAGCCATCCACACTGATCACAAGCCACTATAGTTCATGCATACCCAAGGAAAATTGCAGAATGACCACCATCAGAAGTGGTCAACATATTTATAGCAGTTCCACCTCAACATCAAATATAAAATAGGGAGTACCAACCAAGTTGCTGACTGCCTCAGTCGACCTCCAGTCGCGGCACTTACCACGGTGCTAGACTCTTATGGCCACGAGACCTCCAGATGGCCCCACCTCTATGAGACAGACCCTGACTTCTCCGCCACCTATCAAATGTTGGGCACCAACTCAGTGGTTGCTAATTTCCATCTTCAGGATGGGTTGTTGTGTCGTCTGGGCCATCTCTGCGTTCCATCAAGCGAGCGCACGAAGCTGATTTGGGAAGCTCACTATAGTTGGGTGGTAGGACACTTTGGCGTGAAAACGACAGTGGCAGTGTTGCAGAAACACTTCTACTGGCCAAAACTTCGACATGATGTCGTCAAGTATGTCAGGTCCTGCACCGCTTGCGCTATTGCCAAACCGACCACTAAGAAACAGGGCCTATACACCCCTCTGCCTACTCTTGACGGGCCATGGGAATCCATCTCAATGGACTACATGTCGGGCCTCCCGTCCACCAAGAGGGGAAACGACTGTGTTTTCGTGGTTGTTGATCGCTTTTCCAAGATGGCGATTCTAGCTGCTTGTAAGAAGAACATCACAGCAGAAGCCACTGCCAAGCTCTTCTTTGAACGAGTATGGGTACATTTTGGGATCCCACAGACCATTATCTTAGACCGTGATAGTCGGTTCCTCAGCTCATTCTGGTCAAGCCTCTGGTCACTGCTGGATACCAAGCTCACCAAATCCACTGCCTTCCACCCCCAGACCGATGGACAAACGGAGGTAGTCAACGGGATGGTCATACATATCCTGCGCATTTACAATTCAACACACCCACGCACATGGGATGAGAGTCTCCCCTATGTCCAACATAGCTACAACCGAGCCCTGCATAGCTCAACTGGCCACAGCCCCTTTCAGGTGGGGTTGGGATTCCAACCATTGGGACCCATGGATGTTGCACTTCCCCTTGCGACCACCTCGGCCGACTCGTCCCCAGAAGCTGACAAAGCCGCCCGGTTCATTGAACGGATCCATCATATCCGCCAACAGGTTCAGGATATTCTACAGAAGTCTAATGCCAAGTACAAGCAGCGCCATGATCAACATCGGGTGCCACATAAGTTTCAGGTGGGCGACAAAGTTTAGTTGCATTTGCAGAAAGAACGCCTTACAGGGCCCCATCAAAAGCTTCTCCCACTCCATTATGGGCCGTACACCATCACCAAGGCGGTGGGTGACAATGCTTTTGAGCTCAACATTCCCCCCTTCCTTGGTCTGCATCCAGTCTTCAACGTGGCTCTCCTTCGGCCATATTTCCCACCACTATTAGACACCTCAGAGATAGCAGAGAAGTTGACACCAACGGAGCTCAACCCTGACTGCCTACAACAAGCATCCAGTGATCATATTGCAGACACACAGATCAAGGGCACTCGACATCAAAGGATCCAGCTTTATCGAGTTGTCAAAGCAGGGCAGCTCCTGCACCAAGGCAAGTGGCTCACCCGAGGCCAAATTCAGCAGAAATTTCCTCATCTGATGGGGGCACTCAACGCAATGGAGACCATTTCTTCCTAAGGAGGGAGGATTGATCCAGGTGGATATTGGTGACCACCCACCTTTCCAACTGGCTTAAGACAGTTTTATGACAATTTTGGTATTGTACTATTTTTAGCAGTTTTTCGGGTCCTGGACTTCCGGGGGCCATTTTGAGGCCCTAAACGACCTTTTTTGGCAAACATTTGGCCCTACTCGAAATTTGTAAATCTCGGATAGACCTTTCCAACGAGCTACCAAGCGCCCAAAACGGAGATCGTATGCAAAAGTTACGACCCCGGGAAGTTGATGTACTAACTTACCCAAACGGGGCCCACATGACTTTTGGCGCTTCATCTCCTAGGGTTAGGTTTTTGAATGTCTACGGTTTTTGACATTCCTGTTTATTGTAAAAGGCCTTGAGAGCCTCATTGTAACCATCTTTTTCCGAAATGAGCGCATCCATCACATCTCTTCTCAGAGATAAGCCGCCACCATTCTAGCAAGCTTGTTTTCCGGCGCATTTTACAGTTCTAACTTATTTCCTTATTGAATAGAAAACCAGTTTTACTATATCTCTGTTATTTTTGTGTTAAGCATCTGATAATAATCTATATTCATTTCGTTCTGCTCATAAAATCCGGATCAGTGGTATCAGAGCGGTCTGCTTCTTGTTGTCTTAATGCATGTCCCCAACGAGGTCAGGGTACAAAGAATTGGGTCTCGAGCTTGTTTCTCTTGAGGACAAAAGCTCTCGCACGCCCAAGTGACCTCTCATGGCAGGAGAAAAGAAAGATGACGGGACAGGAGATCCTATCAAAATGTTGCTTGAGGAAGCCCTCACGCAGCAGAGGAACGAGATGATGGATAACTTCGCGCAAATCCTTCGGCGACTACCAACAAGCGATGCATCTTCCTCGAGCGGAGGCGCCGCCCCCTTCAAGGTACAAATCAACTTCGATATCCCTATATTTGAAGGATAGATAGACGCAGATGCTGTAGATAAGTGGTTGAATCTACTAGAAGGGTATTTTTCTGTCCATAACTTTTCGAATAAAGAAAAGATTACTTTTGCGCTCCTCAAAGCCATCCCCCATGTCAAAGATTGGTGGGAAACATTCTGTGAGCAAAAGGACACAGAAGAAGCCTCATTATTTTCAGTCACGGCCACTTGGGAATCCTTTAGGAATGCTATTAAGGAACAATACTACCCTGTTGGAAGTTATGACGACTTGTATACCAAATGGACCACACTGCGACAAGAAAGAGACCAAGCAGTGCCAGAGTTCACAAATATCTTCCATACCTTGCGCACCAAGCTCGGTATCAAAGATTCAGAGCGACATCTGGTGCTCAAATATCACGGTGGTTTGCATAGATACATCCAGACCGAAATGGAATTTCTGGACATCTCTTCCTTGGGCGCAGCCTACCGACATGCTGTCAAAATCGAACAGAAGCTCAAACAAAAGACGCGACAATTTGGGCCTGGGAACCCTTCACAGCAAAAGACAGGAAAGGGAGGCCCCAACCCACAGAATAAAGGACAAAGCAAAGATGGAAGTATCAGGACAACCAGTCCAAGCCGCAAGCAAAGAAGGACACTGGAAAAACAAAGAAAGATACCGGGAAATGGTGCGATTTCCATAAGAGCCCTCGGCATAACACTGCTTATTGTCGCTCAAAGTAGTCGCTGGTGGCCGAAGTGAAAGCATCTGAATCAGATGCGGGTTCTGACTCTGAGTCCGAACCAGAAAGGGGAAAACGGATCATTGACGCGGAACCCAGTGCCACCATTGCTACCACCAAGCTCCAGCCTGATGAACCAGATGAGCCAGAAGAAGGAGAACGCCTCTTCCATTCACAGATGTGGGTTAAAGGCACCCCATTGCACTTCATTGTTGATAGCGGTAGCCGGAAGAATCTCATTTCAGCAGAGGTCGTCAAGCGCCTAGCCCTGCCGACAATGCCGCACCCACAACCCTACACCATTGGATGGCTCCGCAAAGGAAGCAATCTCCGCATCAGCCAACAGTGTCGACTGCCATACGGCATCAAGCCCTTCAAGGACGAGGTATTTTGTGATGTTGCTCCTCTCGAAGTTTCAGATGTTCTTTTGGGCCAACCTTATTTATGGAAACGTCATGCTGTATATGAGTCTAGGCCTCATAGTGTTATTATTTCTTTGAACAGGAAATTATACAGGATACCTGAGGTAGTCCCTCCTAGTGCTATTTCCTTGATCTCTGCCAAGCAATGCAGGAAAGTCATCTCTCAGACCGGGAAATTTGTCTTCTTCGTGATTCACTCTCAGAGTGAAAGAAAGATCGCAGCCACATCCCTGGCCTCCACGACCGATCTATCCACACAACAGAAGCAAGTGGATAAGGTGGTGGAAGGATACTCAGATATCTTCTCCTCTCCGATCGGGGTACCTCTCCACTGCCAGGTCAAGCATCCCATCGATCTGACCCCAGGCGCACCGCTACCCAATGGGCCAGTCTATCGCCGCTCTCTGTTGGAAAACAAGGAGATGAAGTGGCAGATCCAAGAATTGCTCCACAAGGGGCACATCCGTCCCAGTTCATCACCTTGTGGGAGCCCAATCGTGCTGGTGCAGAAGAAAGATGGGACCTGGCGACTCTGCATTGATTACCGGGCCCTGAATAAAATCACAGTCTATAACCGGTACCTGATTCCCCGAATCGACAACCTCCTTGATCACCTCACGGGGGCCAAATACTTCAGTAAGATTGATCTGAAGTCTGGCTACCACCAGGTCCCAATAGAAGAGATAGATGTATGGAAGACTGCCTTCAAGTCAAAAGAAGGTCTTTTTGAATGGCTGGTCATGCCTTTTGGTTTGACAAATGCTCCAGCAACTTTTATGAGGATGATGGATGATATCCTACGACCTTTCACCAACAATTTTGTAGTGGTGTATCTGGATGACATCCTCATCTACAACAAGACTTGGGAGGAACACTTGCAGCATATTCAGCAGGTTCTGCACACCCTGCAGAAGCACAAACTATATGCAAACTTGGAAAAATGCTCCTTCAGCATGGACAGGGTCCATTACTTAGGCTACATCGTTGATCGACATGCTGTGCATGTGGATCCAGCCAAGAGCCAGGTCATCCGTGACTGGCCAGCCCCAACCACACTCACTGAACTTCGGAGCTTCTTGGGCCTCGCCAATTTCTGTCACCGATTTGTGCTGGGATTCTCTCATATCGCATGGGCCCTCAGCCAAGTGACGAGGGGTGGTGGTAAGGCAAAATTTGTGTGGGGCCTGCCCCAACAACAAGCCTTCGATGACTTGAAGAAGCGTATGTGCTCATTGCCGGTACTCTCATTACCGAACCTGCAACATCCCTTTGAGATCGAGACAGATGCTTCAGATTATGCTGTGGGTGCCGTTCTCACTCAACACGGCCACCCCGTGGCATATCATAGTGAGACACTATCAGATGCTGTTTGCAAGTACCCTACCTATGACAAAGAAATGTACTCCATTGTACAAGCCTTCCGCGAGTGGATACATTACATTCTTGGGAAGGAGACAATCATCCACACTGATCACAAGCCACTACAGTTCATACAGACCCAAGGAAAATTGCAGAATGACCGCCATCAGAAGTGGTCAACATATTTACAACCATTCCACCTCAACATCAAATATAAAACAGGGAGTACCAACCGAGTTGCTGACTGCCTCAGTCGACCTCCAGTCGCGTCACTTACCACGGTGCTAGACTCTTATGGCCACGAGACCTCCGGATGGCCCCACCTCTATGAGACAGACCCTGACTTCTCCGCCACCTATCAAATGTTGGGCACCAACTCAGTGGTTGCTAATTTCCATCTTCAGGATGGGTTGTTGTGTCGTCTGGGCCATCTCTACGTTCCATCAAGTGAGTGCGCGAAGCTGATTTGGGAAGCTCACTATAGTCGGGTGGTAGGACACTTTGGTGTCGAAAAGACAGTGGCAGTGTTGCAGAAACACTTCTACTAGCTGAAACTTCGACATGATGTCGTCAAGTATATCAGGTCCTGCACCGCTTGCGCTATTGCCAAACCGACCACTAAGAAACAGGGCCTATACACCCCTCTGCCTACTCCTGACAGGCCATGGGAATCCATCTCAATGGACTACATGTCGGGCCTCCCATCCACCAAGAGGGGAAACGACTATGTTTTCGTGGTTGTTGATCACTTTTCCAAGATGGCAATTCTAGCCGCTTGCAAGAAGAACATCACAGCAAAAGCCACTGCCAAGCTCTTCTTTGAACGAGTATGGGTACATTTTGGGATCCCACAGATCATTATCTTACACCGTGACAGTCGGTTCCTCAGCTCATTCTGGTCAAGCCTCTGGTCACTGCTGGATACCAAGCTCACCAAATCCACTGCCTTCCACCCCCAGACCGATGGACAAACGAAGGTAGTCAACCGGATGGTCGTACATATCCTGTGCATGTACAATTCAACACACCCACGCACATGGGATGAGAGTCTCCCCTATGTCCAACATAGCTACAACCGAGCCCTGCATAGCTCAACTGGCCACAGCCCCTTTCAGGTGGGGTTGGGATTCCAACCATTGGGACCCATGGATGTTGCACATACCCTTGCGAACACCTTGGCCGACTCGTCCCCAGAAGCTGACAAAGCCGCCAGGTTCATTGAACGGATCCAGCATATCCGCCAACAGGTTCAGGATATTCTACAGAAGTCTAATGCCAAGTACAAGCAGCGCCATGATCAACATTGGGTGCCACATAAGTTTCAGGTGGGCGACAAAGTTTGGTTGCATTTGCAGAAAGAACGCCTTACAGGGCCCCATCAAAAGCTTCGCCCACTCCGTTATGGGTCGTACACCATCACCAAGGCGGTGGGTGACAATGCTTTTGAGCTCAACATTCCCCCCTTCCTTGGTCTGCATCCAGTCTTCAACGTGGCTCTCCTTCGGCCATATTTCCCACCACTATTAGACACCTCAGAGATAGCAGAGAAGTTGACACCAACATAGCTCAACCCTGACTGTCTACAACAAGCATCCAGTGATCATATTGCAGACACACAGATCAAGGGCACTCGACATCAAAGGATCCAGCTTTATCGAGTTGTCAAAGCAGAGCAGCTCCTGCACCAAGGCAAGTGGCTCACCCGAGGCCAAATTCAGCAGAAATTTCGTCATCTGATGGGGGCACTCAACACAATGGAGACCATTGCTTCCTAAGGAGGGAGGATTGATCCAGGTGGATATTGGTGGCCACCCACCTTTCCATCTGGCTCAAAACAGTTTTATGGCAATTTTGGTATTGTACTATTTTTAGCAGTTTTTCGGGTCCTGAACTTCCGGGGCCATTTTGAGGTCCTAAACGACCTTTTTTGGCAATTTGGGGGGGCAAATGGATGCCTCCGATAAACATTTGGCCCTATTTGAAAGATGTAAATCTCGGATAGACCTTTCCAACGGGCTACCGAGCGCCCCAAACGGAGATCGTATGCAAAAGTTATGACCCCGGGAAGTTGATGTACTAACTTACCCAAACGGGGCCCACGTGACTTTTGGCGCTTCATCTCCTAGGGTTAGGTTTTTGGATGTCTAGGGTTTTTTACATTCCTGTTTATTGTAAAAGGCCTTGAGAGCCTCATTGTAACCATCTTCTTGCGAAATGAGCGCAGCCGTCACATCTCTTCTCAGAGATACGCCGCCACCATTCCAGCAAGCTTGTTTTTCGCCGCATTTTACAATTCTAGCTTATTTCCTTATTGAATAGAAAACCAGTTTTACTGTATCTCTGTTATTTTTGTGTTAAGCATCTGATAATAATCTGTATTCATTTCGTTCTACTCATAAATCCGGATCAGCAAAGCTACAGACTTGCATGGAGAAAAACGGAAAATATCTTACCAAAAAGTAACAAATTTGGCCAAAGTAAGCCATTAATAGCAAAGAAGAAATGCTCTACTTGCAAAGCTAGACACTTGAATGAGTAAAAACGGAAAGATCTTATCAGAAAGTAACATATTTGGCCAAAGTAAGCCATTAATAGCAAAGAATAAATGCTGAGCATACAGCCCTGAAGTAGAGTCTAATGATTATGCTGCGCATAGAGCCCTGAAGTAGAGTTTAATGGTTATGCTGAGCATAGAGCCCTGAAGTAGAGTTTAATGGTTATGCTGAGCATAGAGCTCGCTTTCATCCAAAGTCCACCGGCTTCAGCCACAGAGGATAGAGGGAGAGGGAGCAACGCGGAAAAACAACCTTTCTGATCCTCGATGCCGTCGGTATGGAATGGAGATGAAAACCTATTAGCCGTAGCGCTATTGGTTTCTAGATTTTTCGAAATCCCTGTGCCAGAAATTCTATAAAGTAATTTCAATTCATACCGTAATCCAGTACCTTCACATGGCTGTAATGAGTACCTTCACATGGTTGTACCGTACTTTAACTGGGTATTAAATGTTTGAATGATCTTAGCATGCCGTCGAGCACCGGGAGGTAGAAACCGAGGCATGCGTCATTGTGTCCAACACCAATGAAAGCTTGCCAAAAATACATTGAATTATTAAAACTTTTAATTAATAAAAGACATAACAAGTTGACTGACAGAATTCTGCGAAGCGTCAGGCACCGACAGGCATCCATGACATCCGCCCGCCGCCGCCCCCTGAGGAGAGAAAAACGAGGCGTATGTCATCATGTACACCCCAATCATATTTAAGATAAATAGTAATTTTAAAAAACATTTTAATTAAAGAATTAAGAATTCAAAAAATTAAACTATAGCTTAAAAACATTTGACAAAATCAACCAAACTAATGCCCTTGACTCAAAAACTACATGTCAAGGACATAAATAGTCTCGTGAATTCACATATATTATGATTTTAAAAATATTATCATGACTTAAAACAAGCGTAGGGTGTCAAAATTTTGTTGGGCTAGTACATTAGCAATATTTACAGATTCACATGGAAAATTGTTCTCAAGAGTTAAAACAAAATGACCAAGAAGAAAGAAGACATGAAAAAATATTACAGTTTATTTATCTTTATAATAAAATTTTAAATAATTAATTTATGTTAACAATTAAATGCAATTTAAATCATTATAAAAAAGTTATTATTCTTATTACTCAGATTCAAAGTGCAATATAAAAAATAATCTATTAGCCAAATATATTGAAAACTATAGAGAATCTTTAACTTAAGCCGGATTGATCAAGTGATCGATTACTAATAATAAGAATGAGCCAAATATTGAAAATTATAGAGAATCTTGATAATAACCTAGCTGATTGATCATGCTTTGTAGGAATCTGATCCTGAGAAGAGTAAGTGGTCCACTTTCTCAAAGTTAGGCAAGAAAATAAAGATACGTGACATATACATCATCCATGACCCAAAACTTCAAAACTATTAAATTCTAATAAGAAAAAAATTGGAAAACGCCATAAATACGTGTATTCATTTATAGTCCATCAATAATTTTATATCGAATATGACATCGCTCAAATTTATATGCTTTAATAAAGTCAAAGGTATGTCTTGGCAAATTTGTAATTAGTAAAATTATATATATATAGATATAATTTTATATTAATTGATTATTATTATTTAATATAAATTTTAATACAATTTAAAATATAATATGATTATAAAAATAAAATATTTTGGTGATGCTAGTAGATAATTAAATTTTAATGTATAAATATAATATATAATTTAGATGATCTATCATAAGCTAATTACTAGTATTACTAAAATCAATTTATAAATTATTTATATATATTATTATTTTATTTTATTGATTTTAAAATAAAATTTTAAATTATACCTAAAGAGATAGGATCTAAGAAAATAGATTAAATGTCCAAGACATGAAGTATTGTCATAGACTCGACCTAGAAGTAGTATTTGGTTTCTAATATTTGGCATGAGTGGAACTTTGGAAGTCTTGTACTTAACCGAGAGGTACCATGACCTAAAAGTAGTATCTTGCTACAATGGAATTTTGAAAGTTTGGGAGTGAAATAGGTTAATTTTTCAATACCTAAAGGTATTTCTCCAATAGCTAGAGGTACCTTGACCTAGAAGTAGAGTCTCCCATAGTGGAACTTCTTAAGTCTATTCTTATACTAAACAATATCATGTTATTTTAGTTTATGTTAGTTCATGTGATTTTCATTGAATAATAGTGGGTTTTATTGAATAATAATAATTAGTAATGACATTTGAAGAAATTAGTCGATAATGATTAGTTAACTAGGTTTGAAATGATTTTCTTTAAAATAAAATAATACCAAATAAATAAGGAATAGTTTATTTATTCTACTTTCCCCACTTTATTGTGGGGAATCCGTTTTTTTATTGGTAAAATCCAAATTTCTACATGTTTAAATTGTATTTTTGATTCCATAAATAGATTCAGCATTGTATTTTTTATTGCATAAATAGATTCAGCAACCGCAACCTAGAATATTTAGACTACAGCAATAAATAAAGCTTCAAGCCATCATCTTTCTTAGTTTTAAAAATATATAAATATATGAAAATATTTATATAAAGTCAATAAAAATATATAAATATATGAAAATATTTATATAAAGTCGATCAACGTTACGTATACAAATGGGAGAGTTAAATGTATATACATAGTTTAGTTGATTGATTGCTCTGTTTTACGTAAGCCACGATCTAATGACTTGCGACAGATCTGCAATGGAAGGCATATATTCGTTGCTGATGGCGTCATGATTACTAAATGTATATACATAGTTTCGTTGATTGATTGCTCTGTTTTACGTAAGCCACGATCTAATGACTTGCGACAGATCTGCAATGGAAAGCATATATTCGTTGCTGATGGCGTCATGATTACTATATACCAACCTTTAATAAACCTTTAAATGGGGCCCTCTTCCAATCTGAACAATGTCGTTATGAAGCAGCGGGCACTGTTTCCTCATGGATATGTTATATACACCCACAAAGATGTTGATCTTCATACAATGATGTGTCAAAATTTATCTCTCTACAATGCATTAGCTATAGTAAAATACCAATAGACTCAGGTGAACACGTATAGGTCAAAAGTTAAGTGCCATGAATGAATACAAACATTAAACTAACATAACCATTAAACTAATTAATATAAACATAAAACAAATACTATTTAATAAACATATCCCTTTTTTAACCACCACTTAAGTGAAACTTATTTAAATCTTAGTCAAGATGCATTTAAGCATAAGAAGATATGACGACCATGAAATTAATCCGGGTTGTTACTTGTTACACTCCAATTAATCATGTTGATCCGCTCAAGGAAGTCCAAAATCTCAGATAATATCTAAACACCTATCGGTGTAATTATTTGATTTTGCTCCAATCATTGCTTTAGTCCCTCTTGACATGATAGATGCACAGTTAAGATGAATCTACATTGGCGTTACTCCTTAGTGAAATACTAGTTCATCACGTAGAGGTGCATGTGTTCTTTGCGAGACCCCACTGGTGTCGATGCTATCTTTGTGATATCTACATAAATGTAAGTTTACTAAACCTACATGTTGTGGATTTATGTCCATATTAATGGGTGGTGCAAGTTAATGCTTCCCTCTTCACACACTTTAGATGCAATCCAAATTTGGAAAAACATCAATATGATGACTAGGAGGAATTATTAGAGGTACACGCACAACAAATTCTAATTTGGTGTAAAAATATGAAATGTAGGGAATTGAATAAGCTTCAAAAATATATAATCTTTGTTTGTGGAAAATAGTTAGAAATTCACTTTCTTCTAACATTCTAATGTGGTGAGCACACTATGACTTCGAGCAATAGATACTCGAATAAATTATCTAAATTTCCACCGGTATCCAAGTTTTGTTTCTCATAAATCAATTATAAAGATTACTATGGAATTAAATACATGTAGTTTCCTAAATTAAACCAACGTAAACAATGAAATTCTAGCATGAATACATTCATACAATGCCAAGAATTACATGCATTGAAATATTCACTTAATATTAATTAAACAAAACACATAACAAGGATAAATACATAAAATTTTATGCATAGATATAAACTTATCTTAAATATCCTCCAATTGAATACAAACTAAGGATGTTCCACCTAGCTGCAAGCCCTCTGTTATACTAGCTCTCTCTATATCAGAGGCCACACCTGAGTTGGGGCTATCAATCCACAAGAAGGAAATCGTTAACAGGTCCATAGGTGTTGAATCCGCTCTACAACTATCTTCTCCCCCACCAGTTTGCACAACCCAAGGAATGAGATTCCCTTCTCTGAGTTAATAGTCTCTTGAATTCCCTTCTCTAAGTTAGCAGTCCATCGGGCTATTTCCCCAATTCTCTTCCTGGATCCCTTACTAGGGCTTGAGGAAGTCAACTTTATTTTCCTCCATGTTCTCGGGTATGGATCCAAGATATGGTGCGGGATGATGGCTCGGTGATGACAAAGGATGATGGATGAATGATAGAATAATCATGAATGAACTAGTTCTCAATAATTTGTATGCATGTTCATAAATATTATGGCTATTGTACTTTTGATTATAATGGATTAATAAACTTAAGAGAAAATGATTATTAAGGATAATGACTTAACTTGTAAGTCATAGGGTCATTTCAACATTAAGCCCTCTTTTCACTTTCCTTATTGTGTAATCATAGGCCCCCATCTCATTTTCATTATTCTTAGTTTGCATTAGTCATGTTTTTTATATTAAATGAAAAATGTACATAATTACATCATCTTGGTAACACTAAACCATTCATGTCAAGCTTCTAGCCATTTCATCAATATTTACATAATTACATCATTACATAGTGGGGTCAAAAATAGGGCATTACATTTTCCTCTAAAACGTAATCCATCGGTTCCCTTTAAAACCTTAGTTTAGTATTGAAATGATGGAAATTATTGAAAATAAATTGTACACTTGTACATAAAAATTTATTCTTGCGCACCACTATTTTTCCATATCTTTGAATGTTAATTTTATATTTTCTTAAATTAATAAAGTGAGTGAAAGCATGAAATTACAAAGCCAACAAATAACTTAACCAATCATTTTTATTTTTTTAGTGTGTAGGCCTTCACCATACAATTTGTTTTCCAAATGGGCAAGGAAATAAAAAGTTACATTAGAAATAAAAAATCTATGTATTTTAGAAATATGATATATGCACAAATAGAAATCAATAAAAAAACTAGAAAGAAATATTGTTTCTTAAAAAAAAAATTTAAAACTTGCAGACACGAATCTATAAGTGTGTGTAGTTTCATCTGCAATGAATATGTGGTTCATATTTAAGATCATGGTTGAAAACAACCATAATAATAGAGAGCTAGGAAAATGGATTTGTTTTTGTTTATGCATCCCAAACCAGCACATTTGTCATTCCAAATTTAAAACCAAATCCAACAAGTCATTTCCCATGCAGATGAAAAGAGTTAATCCCACTTGTATTTTTTAATATACACAAGAGTGCACATGAGTTCCTTTTCCACATTCCATGTCAAATTCATTTTCATATTATTATTCAAGAATCTTCAATATGATCCTAAGACATTAGTTTTCAATCTTTGATGATGATCAAGGATCTACAAACCATCCAATCTCTTGTGTGGTGGTCTTATGCCAAATGTTATTGGTGCTTAAGCCTAAGGGGATCTGTCTAGGGAGCCTTGAGGATGTTGTATCTTTCCCCAATCAATCCTAATAGACTTAGGGCCTTGAGACCCATCTATTATGTGTCCTTAAATAAAATAATAATTGCTTGAGAGAAGCTAAGTGCTTATGTGTACACTTGCAAAGTGTGAATGTACTATCTGTAAAGAAATGCAACATAGAGAGCAAGGTGTTCATTTCTATGGTGGCATGGTTTGGGCTTGGGGTGATCATTAAACAAACTAACTTGGTTGCTCAAAGGTATCAGGTTGGGAGGAACATGGTCATTCCATATGTTTTATCAAAGTGTATTCCATATGTTTTATCAAAGTGTTGAAGTACCTAGATGTACATTGTTTTCTTTTAAGAACTCTATTTGAAACTATTGTTTAAAGATGTGTTAATAAGTATTATTGATTAATTTTTGTATTAACCTACGTATGACTTAGTGAAATGAAGAGACATATCTAATTTTGCAACTTAGTATCTATTTTTCAATACTTCTAGCGAGGTATAGTTTTGAAACTTAGTATCTATTTTTCAATACGTTTATATGCTATATGAGGAAGGAGATTGTATTAGTTGTGTAGCTGAGTATCTATTTTGCAGTACTTCTCTATGTTGTTTAAGGGAGGAGATTGCATTAGCGGTGTAGCTTAGTATCTATTTTTCACAATACTTATATTTTTTCTTTAAGGAAATGATTGCATAACAAATGATTATGATATTTTTAGTAGGTAAAAGATTAGAATTATCTGCTATCACATTTCAGTACTTCTAGTTGATAAAGTAGCTCGTATCTCTACGTGCAAAGTATCAAGGTATGGCCAAAAATACAATCATTACAATATGAGCTCAACAAGAACATTATGTCACTTATAGGAATTGAACCTTTGTAAGGAGGGTAACAATCATTCCTCCCAACCACCCAAAATACAAGTAGAAGTGTCTTATCAATCCAACCTTATATCCCCACTTTATGCCAAAAGATCGTTGCTAGGAATAAAGATGTATTGACTAACAACTAAAGGGAGTTGTACATACCTCGCATGGCGACGAAGGTCACGGTATTAGCCTTGTAACAAACTTGAAAAAAAACCCTATTGAATATCACAACAAGGCATCACCTTAATTTCTTTAAAGAGGCACAAACCGTATGTATTTGAGTAAGGGTGGAATCAATGTGAATAAAAAACAATGGCCCTCTATATATAAAAAAACATATATAGTATATAAGCCACGGCCATCCTACTACCTAGGAATTTTTAAATCCCTTCTCGATTCTCACATTAAGGACCATGTATAATGATTCATACGTTCTTATACTTGACCTTGTAAGGGTCAAAATAGATACATATTTTTATGTTACAAAGGTCACCATCACAATATATTTATGTTACAAAAGTCACCGTAACAATGGTCAAAGACACTAGGTGTCGTATATCAGTATAATCTATATAAAGAACCCAAGGCGTTAACCAAGTTCTACATTATTGAAATTGAAACAAATTCAATAACTTGTCTAAGCACGATGAGATCAATTAATTCAATTAAATAATCATAACATTGTCATACAAAGGTCATTTTATATGCATAAATCTCATACATTAAATTATCAACCGGCGTGTGCGTAACTTTATGAAATGCAAGCAAAATATATGCATGAACACAACCTATTATATCTAAACATGCAATTTAGGAATTAAAATACCATAGAGGTTTTTGTAATAACTGAGCTTATATTCACAAAGGCACTTTCCGAGCATCAATCAAAATCCTTTGTTTGATTAAGAGGGATCAAATAATTTTGTGATACCTTGACAAGTACAATTGTTCTTCAACCTTCAATACCTAACTTTTATAGGGGATCCACACTTCATTTAACACTTTTTGAAATACTAAATCAATGATTGCTTATACTTCTTCGGAATGATGAAACTAAAATGTTATAACAGAACTCAAAGATAATGCATGTCATAAGGTCCTTGGCTCCAATCGCATCAATGGCTTCTGTCACAGTGTTTCACTGGAAAATCAAATGTTCTTTTGCTTCAAAAATAATGATTAATTAAGAGGACCAAAGAATTATAATTACTGTATTAATCAAAAGATTATAAAAGTGAAACTGTGTAAATGAAATATAAAGCAGATTTACTATAATTAACTATAATTTCACACATTGACTAAACTAATTGATTAAAAATACATAAATGGAAATGTTTATCCAAGTTGGTGGGCCCTCCCAATTGGAAAATGAAGCCTTTAACTTACAATATCACTTGATTAGATGAACACCATTCTCATAAAATCAATTTGTCAGTAATAACTATTGAGTGAGCTACAACAACATCATGAGTTTAGTACAATACACACTTGAACAATATGGCATAATATTATGAGTTTAGAAACTGCAATTAACTACATAAACTAATTTATACATTACTAGCTTATTTATTACATCATATTACAAGTGAATATACAGAAGGTCAAACCATGACCATAGAGCATATGAATATGATGGTCATTTGATTCGATAACAATCTCTAATTATATCCGAGTAGAGATACGACGAGCAACTAAATTACAATCTCTATTAAGAGTGCTTGGCTTTCCTTCTGTTGGTTCTAATATTTCTCTGGTGTCTTTACCTTTTCTTCCTTACAAACTTGTTGAGTACACATAAGCATCGCAATTGATGCCTCAGATGAGCTTGTGTCTATATCCGAATCAGTTGTATCTGTCTCTCTTAATACCTGTACTTTCTTCCCATTAATGATTTTGCAATGTATTGTGTGATTGGTTTTGCATTTATGGCCTGGAAACCAATCTTCTCCACATCGACGACAAGTATTATTCTTGTTTTTTCTATCACTGTCGGTGTGACTGCTTGATGTTTTTGAGTTTTTTTCAACTTCATAGCCATACGACTGATATCTGTTACATTGATGACTGGGTGACCACGTATCTTCACAATACCGGCACTGAGTTTCTTGCTGTCGCAAATATCCCTTGTTAGGGTTCCCTTGTCTTGGTTGTTTGAATTTTCACTCAATAAGTTTTGCTTTGAGCCTAGCCTTATCCAAATTGGACACGTTATGTAATTCTAATTCGTCTCTTATGTATGGTTTAAGACCAGAGATATATGTCTGGAGTCACTGACCCTCTATTAATTCTAGTACGTGCGTTGCTAACAATTCACATGCATAGGTGTATTCTTTCACGTTGCTTTCTTGTTGTAGCCTAGTTAGTTTGGCAAAAAATTCTTTCTCGGTCACATCTTCGAATCTTTTAAGAAATCATTTTTTAATGTGTCCCAACTGTAGGCACATACCTTTGTCGTCTTCTTCCACCACATGTACCAATTGTATGCCTGTCCTTCTAGCTGCATGGAGGCGTATTTAATTTTCTCATCATCTGATAAGATTTTGTGAATGTAGAAGAATTCTTCTGCCTTGTTGATCCATGCCATGCTCTGTTTTGATTCTCCATCGAACTTAGGTAAATCCAATTTAGGTTTCATTGAGTATCCTCCCATCGATTATATTGTGGCCCAATATGGTTTATGATGATTGTAGTCTCTATAGTCTTCTGGGATCTCCACTTTGGGGGATTTTGATTGGTGATCATTGGTATCAGTTGTATCGCGACTTGAGTGGTCTCCCTTTGGCGATTCGCTATGTCTAGCGTCATCTCTATCCTTAAAAAAATGCTTGATATTTTCTAGTCCTGCATCAAAATATACTTTCATTTCCTCTTGTACCTTCCTCATTTCCCATGAGACTACTCCGACAACTTCGTATATTGCACCTTGCATGAAAACTCTTCTTTTTCTTCTTGAAATTCTTTGTCAAGTTTGTCCATTCGAGTGTTTAGACCTTTGAGGATTTTTAAATCTCTAATTTGGTATTTTTCTAATTTTTCCAGTCGATCATTCATTTCTGTCATGGTTCTCGATCTGGTTTGGGGGGGTGAATATGGGGGAGTTATTTTGGTTTATGGGTAAGGGAAAAGACAATTAATGTCTTAAGGAAAAATGATAATTACTATAGTAGATATAATTACTATAATTAATAATGTTTATAATAAAAATAATAATAAATATAATAATATTATATTTAAATATTTTTATTCTAAAGTTTGGAAAAATAAAAAAATTAATTAAAAAAATATTATAAATTTTTTTTATTTAATTTTTATTTGGCTTTGTTTATTTTGTTGCTGGTTAGGGTTTGTGCGGAGGGATAATGTGGGAATTGGAGAGGGAGTAACGTGGGCGTGGGTATGCAGAGGGAGGAGGGCCGAGCTGGTGGCAAGAAGGAGGGCGAGAGGGTGGATGACAGAGTGGTAGGCTGCAGGTGGGTTGATAGGCCGAGGGGAGGGCGTGTTAGAGGGGTGGCAATGGGAGGTGCGCATCAAGGATGCGTGCAGGAGGAGGGGGAGCAGGAAGGCATGAGAGAGTGCGGGGAAGACGAGGTGGAAAAAGGATCGATGGGGGAAAGGATGTAGCGTAGGAAGAGGATGGCTGGCGCGGAGGAGGAAGAGAGCCGCATGGGGTGAGGTGAAGGGCACGTCGCAGAACTGGAGGGGGGCGTTGCAGCATGAGGAGTATGGGTGAGTGGAAGGATTGAAGTTCAGTGGTGATGGGAAATGGGGATGCAAGGAGCGCGGGTAGGTGGCTTGGTAATGGAGTAATGGGGGATCAAAACGTGATAGGTGAGGGGAGAATAAGAGGCGCGTGGGAGCAACAAAATGGAGGATGCGTGGAGTGGAAATGGAGAGGTGCCTGAATGAGTGGTGAGAGTAGCCAAGGTAGGAGCCGAGGATCCGATTCGGCTCTAATACCAAATGCAACAACCGTATCCAGTTGTGGAGTTAAGAAGCGAGTCCGCATTCCATGATTGAAGATAAAATAATAATATTATATTGATGGATGATTTACAATGATAAGATAGCCTAGTTTTTATAGGCTTGATAGTGACTCTCAAAAGTCACGTCTCTCTAATATTTACGCTAATTAACTATTTATTTGTGTGATTATCTACATTGTTATTTATCTTATATTTAATGTCATTTATATTCGTTGCAGAGTTTCACATCAATCATCTAACGGTTGTTTTCCTAAGATGTCGACGCTATAAAATCCACCTAAATCCTCACAAGTGCATAATTTTTGTGGAGTATGGACGCCTCCTTGGTTTCATCATCTCAAAATATGGGATTCACATCGCTCCCCTAAAGGTAGAGTCTATTCTCACCCTACCCCCACCCAAGGATATCACTGAACTTGAAAGTTTGCAGGGAAAGGAAAACTACTTGTGTCTTTTCGTGTGTAATTATGTGGAGAAGACATGGGGTTATATGCGGTTGTTAAAAAATGACATCCCTTTTGTGTGGGATGACTATGCCCAAAGTGCATCTGACAATATCAAACATCCCATTACCCACGCACATGTGTCACAACCACCTGATTATACCAAGGATTATATCCTTTATCTTGATGCCTCTACCTCTACTATTGGTATGGTTTTAGTGCAGAAACATAACAACGCACAAGAACATGTGATTTATTACCTTATCAAGGGTCTCCTCGACTTCCAAACTCGCTATTAACATGTCGAGAAGTTGGCTCTGGAAGTTATCATCGTTGTCCAGAAGTTTTGTCATTACATTCTGCTCCGTACAACTATTATCATCGTCGATTCAAACCCTATGTAACATGTCTTAACTCGTCAAGTACTGCGGGGAAAATACTCATGCTGGATCGTAATTCTTCAAGAATTCAATTTACAGTTTGAAAAGGAAAATCCAAAGAGTCATTAGTATTCGCGGAGCTAATCTGTGATCTTCCCGCATTGATCAAGACATTGAGCCCATTGACTCTCTTCCCGATGAGTCATTATTCCTAATCAATAACTCTGATCCATGGTACGGAGATATCACCTTATGTCTCCAAACCCAATTCTTTGGGCCTCACTTATTCCACGATGAACGTTGTCATATTCGTCATTATGCAAAATACTATCTAATCATCAACGACACCTTATATTTTTGTGGTATTGATTCGATCTTACGACAATGTTTGATTAACGAGGAGGTCGAGCGTGTTCTAAATGACTGCCACTCGGGGGCATGTGGCGGTCACCTCTCTGGGATGGCTACATCCCAGAATATCTTACGCGTTGGATACTTCTGGCCCTCCATTTTTAAATATTGCATGGAAGCGTTAAGAAGTGTACTCCCTGATAGTTTTTTCATTCCAAAAAGCGCATTCATCCTGCCCCTTTACACCCAGTTATTGCCATAGGCCCTTTGCAAAATGGGGCATCGATTTCATTCACTGTAAGCCTACCTCGGTCGAGGGGCATGGCTATGCTATTGTATCTGTTTATTACTTCAAAAAATGGGTCGAGGCTATGCCTACATATAAAGAATACGAAAAAATTGTCGCACTATTCATGTTCAATCATGTCATCGCTAGATTTGGGGTTCCACGAGCCATTGTCACAGACCATGGATCACATTTCCATAGCCAAATGGTAACTGAATTGAGCACCAAATTGGGATTTCACCATGAACACTCAGCCCCCTACTACCCCCAAGGGAATGGTAAAGTAGAGGCCATCAATAAGGTCTTGAAATCCATGATACAATGCATGGTAGGGACCCATAGATCAAATTGGCACTTAATGCTCTTTTCATTCCTTTGGGCATATAGAACCTCCGTCAAAACTGCTACCAGATTTCACACCTTTTCAATTGGTATATGGATTGGAAGCAATATTTCCCATAGAGTGCGAGATCTTGTATTTGAAACTAGCCATTGAACTCTTGCCAAACACTACGATTGAAGAGGAACGCTTCCTATACCTTGCCAAATTGGATGAAACCCGTCGCGATGCTGCTCTCACTAATGAATCACATAAGAAACTCATCAAAGGCCAGTATGATAAGCCTTTCAAACCTCGCATCTCCAATGAAGGTGATATGGTTTAGACAAGTAATCCAAGTATTTGCACTTGTCGTAGCAATTTAAAAAAAAATGTTTTAGACATTGCAATGTTCTATATGACAAAGTAAACGTATATCCAAGCATAGGAATATAAGGTAAGCAAAATTAATTACATTGCAAGAAGAACCAAATTTTCAGGAAAATATTTTACTTGCAATAATAGAAGACTACATAAAAAGGAAAGGGGAAAAATATTTTTTACTACAATTTTTACAAATAAGGAAAGGGGATGGAAAGAAATCATGCCATGGAAACAACCATGCAAACCAATTTTTCATAGTGAAGAAGGAATAATCATGGAAGGGAGTAACTACTCCAAGTAAATATTGATTCAAAATTGGAAAGAATACTAAACCAGTGACAATACATTGCACTAGGAAAAATAGGGACAATGTTAAAAGGAGAAGGCAATTTCTATTGTTTCATCATAATGAGGGGTATTGATCACCACATCAACAATCCTCATCATAATGAGGGGTATTGATCACCACATCAACAATCCTTGCTATTTAAATAGACTAAAGAAAAGAAGAAGACAATTTTAAATTAATGAAAGTATTGCATTGGAAATACAAACACATATTTGGAAAAGAAACCGAAATTTTTTAAGAGAAGATGCAAAAGATTCAATTGCAAACACCAAAATAGGAAATAGATTTGAAAAACCCTGAAATTACATTATAACATTAGGAAATCAAGTGGAATATATAAAACTGTTTATTTTAACAGTTCTTGCAAAAGAGATTGAACATCTCTATATAGTTCCAAATCTTTCCATGGTCATCAGGAGCAATGTCTGTTAAACAACAAGCATTATCATTATATCCCACTATTTGTTTTCTCTTTTCACACCATAGTGTTTACATTGAAGACATTTTATTCTATTTAGTATCCAGCAAACTAACAACAGTGAACAATGTTTATGAATCCTAGAACAATGCACAGTTTTTGTGCACTGAATGTGTAGCTATTTTACACTATTTTTATCAATTTGACATCAGTTTTGACAAGAACAATAGAGGACCATGGGAAAACGGAAAACAACAAACCTAGGTTGAAGAAATCAAATTTCATAAACTAATATAGTATTCAAACAATGTTCGTTCTAGTAAGTGAACAACATATGACAACACCATTCATAGACTATTTTTTCTTGCGGAAAAGTAGAATGTAAAACTCAATCTCGCAACCAGAGAAGCGATAAAGATAATAAAATTGGACCATCACCAATTTTCTATATATAAAATTGGCAGAGGTGGTTATTAGTGGTGGAATGACACTAAGAGACAAACTAGTACTAAAACTGAAGCTAAGAGAGAGAGCCAGTTCACATTCGCCTTTTGAAATATGTTATTGAATATTCTTTACTCACAACAATTCCTTGAATTTTGTCCATAAATCAACCTGGGTAGCACAATGCTCATCCCTTTCATTGATTTATGTTGGCCAAGGTTGAATCTAAGAACTGAATACATCCATATATGGTGAACACAAGAGAAAGGCAATCTTCATATCAGGTGATAAACACATCATAGCTCTTATTTATAAATAATATAGAATGTATGGTAACCCTAAGAGAGAACCAGCAAAAGGAAAATATTGTTTGACCAAGAGAAAACTATACTTGGGTCAGACTAGATAACAACAAAACATAATATGTATCCAACCATGGAAGCAATTTAAACATAATTCATTTTTTTACTAGTGTTCTATTCAATATAATTTGGGTAACATAAACATAAAACATACTATTTCAATCCTTCTTATAAGGTAGAAGACTGAGATTTGACTTTAAATTGAACAGTGTATAACTTTTCTTTATTTATATTCAAGATACTCTTTGAACTAGTTAATATAGTATTAAAATACAGTATTTCTACATAATCATTTAAAATAATAAAGTTTCCAATGATAGTTTAATGAAAATTTTAAGTAGAAAAGGAAGATGAATTAATGGAATCCTAAAGCAAAGCAAGATTTTCTATCTGGAACATGCTTAATCCATATCTCATTGGGACAAGGGACACATAAAATGGACCATTCCAATCCTTCCTAGAATTCAGGAAATTGAGAGTTAAGTTAAGATCCAATAATTTATAGATTTCTTTTATTTGTTTTGATAATTTATGGTACTCTTTTTAGCTAGGAAATGTAGTATTTAAATACGTCACTTCCACATCATCATTGAAAAGGGGGAATCTCCCAAGAATATATTAATCAGAACTTTAAGCGGAATAGGAAAATAGATTAATGGAAGCTCTAAACAGAGCAACGCCTCCCAACAGAATCCACTTATAACACAATTAATCCTCTGCTCGCTTTTTTGAATGCCTAGTTTGATCTATACTACTACATTAAAAGACGTAGATGTGTTCTTATGCAAATAATATGGACTTATTCTATTGCTTGGTCCATTTCTTACTCCCAGTTTAAAATTTACCTTTAAACATCATGGGAAGAAAATAGCTTTCCGAGACCGAATAAGAAATGTAATATAGCAGTCTATGTAGAAATGCTTTAGAAACTCTAAGCTCACATCTACAAACTACAATCGCCTCACAAACGTCTTTAGGGTTTCTCTGCCATGTTAATTGTCAAACATATCATAGAAAAATGATTTCTCTAGATAAGGTTACATCACAAATGATTGGAGTGTCTACTTGAACCTAACTTTGTGTTGCCATGTTGCGCTCGCATAGCCTGAGGTACCTGGCTGGTTGACAGGAACAATACCTCATGCAAGGGGCATGAGGTTTAGAGCTGCGGAGTATGGAAGCATTTGTAACTCTGTTAACGGGCATCGACTGGTTCGACCCCATTCATAGAGAGTCTCCATACATTTTAACATACCAGGTCCTCTCTCTCATCCAACATGCAGGACCATAGGGTATATCCTTCTTTTAATCGCTACGACCATAAGGTTAGTGGACATTTATCACCTTGGGGATTTTAAAAGTCACCAACACAATCTAAAAGGGTAAATATACAGGGTTTGTAGTACTCAAATCTTCTACAATGATTTATCACAAACACCCTTCACTAGTCTCACATCAACAATGGCACATCCAAGCTTTGACCCACAAACACAAGGCCACCACCTTTGTTATCTGATAGGTTGCGTACACTAGTACTGGCACCATGCCGCGACGAATATAAATTATATGTGTGTGTAAACAAAACACAAGCTAATTTAATACATGGAAATGTTAGGGGCACACCCAAAAATGTATTCTTTCGACTCATCCCCAACATGTCATTATGAACCTGATACCTAGATGTACTATAGATCAATGAACATTAAGATGTTTACCAAAATTCATACCTAAATTTATTATACATTTAGTTGATGGCAATCTTTGTTATTTATTGGGAAAAGTGTCTACGCTTAGTTAACATACCAAGCTAAGTTCCTATTGTTCAGTTATCGACTGGTTTTGGTAAATTGACCAACAATCTTTTCACATTACAACAACAAGGAAAGCTTGAAACCAAAGCATAAGCATTAATAGTCAATTCTACACATGCTCTATGGCAATATTGGTGTGTGATACTCCCCTGAACAACTTATGTAGGGGAAAACTTATGGCCATCTTAAATAAGCTTAAAACTCTTCTCTTTTAAATATGGTAAGCCACACGCCAATACATGGACCAAAACATCCATTTTCTGAGCAAAAGAGAAACAAACCTGGTTACATTATGAGGCTGAAAATAGTCACAGGGGACAAGTCTGGGCATGCAGACATCCCAAATTTTCATCACTGAGCATAACTCAAGTCTTTTCTTGAGATAAATAAATATCTTTGAGGGAAAAACTCCCTTGGGTAAGCATCATTACATAGCGTTGTCACTGTATGTCACTAGTCATTTGTCCCTAGTGTGCACGAAATTATTTTGTATTGTTATTCAATAATCTAGCTTCAACAACAAGTTTTGGAATCTCACACTCACGGAAGTGGATTTACACTAAACTAAATCAATTTGGACAAAATGCACATGTGTAACAACGTAACTGAATATTCCAGTACCGAGAACAAACCAGATGCGGGAGAAGCAATAGTAACCATGACTCTCATTTACAAGAGTTGTTTAAACACCTATTGTTCAATCTATACATGAAAAATGTTCAAAATAATAACCACATGCTATAGAAAGCAGGTTTTCAATATGGCTACCATATAGCAACACTAGATCTAGCGAATCTAAACCCAGTGACCATTAAACCTAGCAACACAAAGATCTCTCCACGAACAATCCAAATATATCCACATGCCAACCATAAACAAAAAAAAAAAGAAAGAGAATGTTTTTTATAAAAAGGAAAAGACATTACTTGTTCATAATTTCTTCTAAGAATACAATATAGAAAACATCATAAACAAAACAAAACATTTTGCCTCTAACAATATTTATTCCACCACCAAACATAACATAAAACATTTTCCAAAAATGCA
Organism: Larix kaempferi; assembly: GCA_027924585.1. Lineage (NCBI taxonomy): Eukaryota > Viridiplantae > Streptophyta > Pinopsida > Pinales > Pinaceae > Larix > Larix kaempferi. The sequence continues at coordinate 18,270,653 of BSBM01000205.1, forward strand.
AAAAATTCAAGACAAACTTGCCCCATATCGCAAACGCATTGAAAATGTTTAACACACAGGTCGGTCAGCATGCACATTTTAAGGAAGACATTTAGCATTGACAAGGAAACAAGATTTGTTCCAAGAATGCATGCTGCAAATGCAAGGAAGAAAACCCTCATCGCAGGAAAATTCATAGGCATGCAAGCAAGAAATATTCATGGCTAGGCCTGTAATTGCTCTGGATATATTAAACGCATAGAGAGTCCAGTGGAATCATGTTGCACACTGAGAAAATGATATGCACGATAAGAATGATGGGCATGATGACTCTTAACGTGACCATCCTAGAAGAAGTAGGTCGGGCCATAGGAATCTGCTGCGGCCTTAGACATATGGACAAACAAAACCAAACCACCATGTGAGTAAAGGTTGCAAGAGAAACCTCGACATGTTACACCTAGGAATTGTTGGGCAATTTTTTTCTTGAATGGAAACATTGACAAGGAAATGTTCCGAACTCTGGCCAGCAAAGGAAGACTCTGATGATTGGTCTCGATCTTGCTCCCATGGAAACACATGATGCAAGCTTCTTGTGTGTGGACGATGATTCTAAGGTTTGGCATTTCAAAACTTAGCACATATAATGATGATAGCCTCTGCAAATGAACGAGGTATCCACCATTCCCTCAGATAATGGAAGGATTGCACGCTTTACAAAAGCCCATCTATTGAACAGGAAAAAAGAAGTGGCAGATCAAACTGATCCATAAAATATTTATTAGAGTCGGGATTGAGCCTCCCAATGGGGGTCTTTTGTATGGTCCTCGTGGCACATTCTAGACACTGTCGGTAGGATCTATTGCTAGCAATGTTGATATGGGTTTCAATGAGCTGGAAAACCTTCATTAGGATATGTACATTCATTCTCTTTCATCTTGTCATATATTTCTTTGTGATATGGAAGACGAATTGTTATGGGTTAAGAATGCTATTGGAGGCAGCTATGCCCCAAGCTGGGCTATCTAGCTTTCAGAGAATCAAAGGTAATTCCACCTATCAAATGGTGAACCAAGCTTTTATGGAGATTGAATTGTCCCTATAAGATTAAAATTTTCCTTTGGTCGGTTCTTGCGGGAAAAGTTCCTGTATGGGATGTATTGGTTCACATATTTTCCTGTGGGCCTAGTTGGTGCCCTTTATGCCACAACTCTACTGAAAACCTTCAGCACCTTTTCATATGTTTCCAATTCCTTCTGAGCATGTGTATGCATTTGTCACACTTAGCTGGTATTTCCTTCTTTTGGGATGGTATTGGAATACAGGAAGCTCTATCTTCTTGGCTTCATAATGATCAATTTTAGGATTATGCAGCTCTTCCTGCTTTTCTCCTATGGTGTGTGTGGCTTACAAGGAACAAAGCCCTTTTTGAGGATTCTCTGGTCTCTCCTGGGTTACGTGATCATGCCACTAATTACGCATAATTTGCTATTGTTTTTCTTCTACTGACATTTGCTTTATCCAAGGGGATCAATCAAATTCAAGTCTTTGGTGATTCACTGCTTGTAATGGATTGCTTGATTGAAGATAAGGCCCAAGGAATATTCTTTTTCCTCCACTATTTGAGGCCATCCAAATGTCCTGTCGTCTTTTTCAGCAGATCAGTTTTTCTCATATCTACAGGGAAATGATTCAGGAAGCGTATATCCTTTCTAAGCCTGGTTTGCTTATTCCTGCTGGTTATTGGGATAGATGGGATATACTCAATGGTATCTCATCGTCTCTGGAGTGGTGTCTCTTTTTATCTTTTTAGATGCCTATTATGAACCTTTTCTAGATTTTCTTAATGAACATATGTTATGTAAACTTAAGTTTTTTTATAGACACTTGGTATGTTGATATGGATATCAATGGGACTGTATATGGATATAATTTTTTTCATGCTTATGTATGGCCTGGTGGCTTATAAACAATATGGGTGATTTTTTTTTCGTGGGTTATTGATGAGTGGCCTAATGGGTTTTTTTTTATGAAGCCTCTCAAGAGGGTAGGAGAATATGTGGTGTAGGGTTAGTGTTGAGGTTGGATGATTCACATGTATTTAAATGCAAATGTTCTGTGGTCAAGGCACAAAAAAATGGGCTTTGGAGAAAGGTCAACTTTAGGTGTTATCTTTAGAAGGTTGGAAATCTCAAGTTAGAAGGCTTCAAGTGGCCTTCTCTGGCATAACTTTTATGCATATCTACAGGGAATATAAAGGAGAAGCATATTATCTGTCCAAACAAACCTTGTTAAGAAATGAAGGTTCATTGCACAATGTAGAAGAGATGAATGCCAAGGTGATATTTGAGGGATCAGTTTCTTTTTTGATGAAGTGGTTGTTTTTCTTACTACATTTAGCTCTTTTAGTTTATATGAGATGATGATTCTTAAAGCTTCTTGAAGCTTTTAATATGTAGTAGAGGTGGTATTATGGATATAGTTTTTTTTAGATCTTTGATGAGATGGATTTGTAACCTTATATAGTACAATTTTGGGGGGAATCTAGTATTTTTAGAGAAGTTGTTGGAAGTTTTAAGGGGTGGTTTGGTTGACTTTTGATGAGATTGCTATGCTTTTTGGACTAGCATTAAGATGTATCATATACTTTTATTACTACAAAGTAGAGTAGTTTTTCCTTGTGAAAAAAAAATCATAATACAATTATAAATTACTTTAGTTATTTCCTTTAATATGAATAATAATCAACCTATTCTTAAAAGAGGATGGTTTGGAATAGAGATTATTAGAACATAGAATTAATATTCAAAAATAATATTAAAATATGTAATATAAAAATTGAAGTATAATAATAAGAATTGATATATAAAATGAAAAAGGTTAAACATTTTATATTTTTAACTCTTTTGATTTGTGTTGTTTTTTCAGAAGAAAAAGAGTTTCTTGATCTTCATTTTTTATTTGTGTTGTTAAAATTAGTAAGATGGACTTTATCAAATTTACACTTTTTAATCAATGAAATTAATGTTGTTAAAGTAAAAATGATTTAATATCTTTATTAATGTTTATATTTACAATTTCATCAAACCAAAATGAATTTTATTAAATTTCAACTCAAAAATACTAATTTCCCTTTTCATTATTTTCATCAACCAAAAAAACCAATCCACATTAAATTTATACTATACTTATATAAAATTATTTTATGTTTTGTATAAATAAGATTATGTTATATTTTGTAAAATTGATCATGTTATCTTTTGTATAATTGATGTATGATATTATATAAATTATTTTGTATAATTGATGATGATATTACATTAAAAAAATCAAAGTTTTAGTTTTTTAATCTTTTTAATAGTTTTCAAAGTTTTATTATTATTAATAATTAATAAATTAAAATTTTCTTAATAATTAAGGTTTATAATAATTAATTAATAATAGCTTTCTATTTTATTTTTGTTTTTTAAGTTTTAATTTTTGTTTTTTAAGTTTTTATTTTTTTTAAGATTTATAATAATTAATAATTGCTCGTTAGTTTTTTAGATTTAGTTGTTTTAAATTTTAAAATTAGTATTGTTTATTTTTTAATAATGGCTTTTTTTAATTATACATGATATTTTTTTAGATATTAATAAAAAAAATAGTTTTAGTTTATAAATTTAAAAAATTAATAATTAGTAGATGCATTTAAGGTTTATAGAAGGCAAAGTATACTGCATATAAAAAATGAGAGGACATGTAATAATAAAGAGGAACACTTGTGTACTTATTATCAATAAAGTCATGTACAAAAAGGATAATATGCATTATCATTAATTAAACTTCGAGTACAAAGACCAAATGTCAATCTAGGAAATTCTTTTGAATTTTTAAAATTTAAATTAATATTTTGTTGAAACAATTTACAATCATAACGGGTAATTTGTTACCTCATAGCTTTTAGCCAATCTTAAAATAGAAATAACATATTTTAAAAATTCTACAAAATAATTTATATTTTCAAAATATTAAGTTTAATATATAAATATTACACAACTTTAAAAAACATTAGAATTTTTTTTGTATTAATATAAAAGTCAAACTTGTTTATGACCAACTGATCACTATAGCCCTCGAATCCTATCTTATTCCAACTCTTATATCTTATTCTTTTAAATATCTAAGGATTTAGATATTTTCTTTTTTATTATTTTTAATTCTTAATAATTCTAAATGAAAAAAGAGGAAAAGAAGTTGGTTTTTCAGACTTTCAAATGAAGCAGTCTATTTATTCTAAGTTTTGGACTTAGGGTGGCCACCCAAATTATGCAAGTTCCATAGCTAATATATGTTATTCTATAAAAAAAATCGTAGAATCACATATATTAGCTATAGAAATTGCATAGTTTGAGTACTATTATTTACATTGTAAAAAGACACATGATTCCATAAATCTCGAACATTTTAAAATTTTAAAATGAAAACACACATAAATCAAACTTGTTTACTTTTTAAAAGATGTATGAATTTGTTTTCTTCGATAGTAATAGTAAAAAATATATAACATTTTAAAATAAACAACGTACAAAATTAAAATAGACTTTAATTATTTTTTCTCATTTTTTTTACCAAAACGAGTAGAATTTTTATTATTTATAAAAAGGTGGAAATATCCTGAGAAAAACAAAGATACATAGCATACTAACAAGGCATCTTTCCTGAAAATTCAATTTGAGTCTGAATGAGCTTTGCAAAATTTCGGGCTTTATGTTTTGTCTTCTGAACTTCTAAGGCCCTGGGCTTATATTTCCTTACAAAATATCCTAGCAAAACTACATAAGAACAGATCATTAAAGCATACTAAAAGTGGAACTAAGGAACCCGTTCTTCCATTTTGATATGGGGAGGAACAGTTGATGATGCTTCTGCCTCCTCCTTTTCTTTCAACTGTCTCTTGAGGTCTGCAACTTCTTTTTCTATAGTTTCCACTTTAGCTTTCATTTCATCAGCTTTGTCCCATTGCTGCTCCATCTTGTCTGCTAACAGGTCCAACTGCAACTAGAAATTCCTTTTCTCGTCCATCATGTGTTGTTCATCCTCGTCCTACCACTCTTCCATGTGTCTTTCTTTGTCTCTCCTGTCGTGCTCCATCCAGCTTATAGCCCGTCGGCTAATCATGGGCATATTTATGTTTATCTTTTGAATCTCACATTCGGAAAATCAATAAGAGTCACGTGTTCCATCATCCATATCCATATTTGCAATAGAAATGTCGGAGCACCCTCTATTTTACCAACGACGGAACTCAAACCAGAATGCTCTCTTTTTGTGAATATTAACAGCTCGGAGAGGATTTATAGCAGGTTTCCCAACAATGATATATAAAACAACCCCTACCTTTGTGCCATTATTTCCATTTATGCCCTTCCTTTCTATTTTTCCCCTGAACCAGTACCTAGCTTCGAATCTCCAGGAGCGATGACACAAAGAAGGGTCCGTCTGCATGTGGGAGAAGGTGAGGATTTTGCTTATAGATTTCATTTTGTCATTCCCATCAACTGTCATCATTATATTCACGCACTTGAACGAAATCATGGAAGTGTTTGGATCGATATTGATCATTAAGAGAAATTTAATGTGCCAGAGAGTCACCTGCCTTAAGCTGGAAACGCAAACACTCCCCACGTGTCTCTCCCACAACCTCATGATGACGGCTGTTGGGATGGGGGACACCAAATTTCAATCCTTAGGTTGGAGGTTTCATGAGGGATTTTAGACCCCAATCTAACCTTCAATTTAATTTTCCAATCCTTAGGTTGGAGGTTTCATGAGGGATTTTAGACCCCAATCTAACCTTCAATTTAATTTTCCTATGGAATGGCTTCATATTGCACCTCTCTATTTTGAGTTTGAAAACTTCCTCCAGTTCTATTTGTTGCAAGATTGATCAAAGAGTCTACATGTTTATTTTGGATTCTTAACAGGTGATATAGATCAAGTGACTCGAATTTATCAAGGTTTTTCTAGATTCTTGGTTGAATCCTTGCTAAGGCGGTATTTTGAAGAGGAGAACAAAACTTAGCAGCTCTGATTGCAGTACGAGAGCCACCAAGAATTATGGCATCAGAGATTCTCTTATCAATTAACAACTTAGTCCCCATCCAAAGTGCCAACATCTCAACACAATTGTTTGACTCTGTTCCAAGTCTCTATGAGAATGCTTCAACAATGTTTCCTCTAGAGTCAAAGAGCACCCCTCCACACCCACGGCCCCGTAATTATTTTTTCTCATTAAAAAAACAAATTATTATAATTTTAAAATTAAAATATATGTTAATTATTGATTTCAAAAATAATTCGATTTAAAAATAAAATATTATAATTTTAAAGAAAAATATTCATGGTCACATTTTTCATAAATGATCATTTTAATCAAATAGTTGATAACATTCTAAATATATTATTTTAAATTAAGAATTAAAATAATAACAATAATATAGGTATAGTATTATGTGCTTCAAAATCTCAATCATAATGTGTTGCACTTAATGTTACTATAGAGCATGTTGTAAGTCACATTTTTTTCATGATGCAATTCCCAACATCTTAAGGTGATGTTTATTTTATCCAAAGTCTTAAAAACCTTATAGTCGCCACCCCATACACACATATAGTGAGGGTAAATATGTGTAAATACACACCTTTACCTCCATTACCCACACTCACAAGTGGAGACCTTCACCTACACAAATTCACAACCATACCTTGACCCCTTATACAAATGCACACTTTGAATCCCCAACATTGAAGACACACTTTCATGCCCATGGTACCCTTTGAATCCCCAACATTGAAGACACACTTTCATGCCCATGGTACCCTTTTAGGGTGAAAGTGTGCATTTATGTACAAAGTACACCTTCAATCACCACCACCCACCCTCTGAGAGGAAATGCACACCTTACACAAAAGCAACCCTTCACCTCGGGGGAGTGAGGTGTGCATTTGAAACAAATGCACATCTTCCCCCTTGGGCGATATACAAATGCACATCTTTTCCTCCAAGAAGGGTGGGTGGAGTGTTGGAGAAGATGTTTTTATACGACAAAAGCACACCTTCATTACTTAGTAAGTACACAAATGCGCACCTTCATTTGGTGGAAGGTATAAAAAACACACTTTTTGAAAATTTAGTCTTGGTTGGGACATAAATGAATAAATTCACTAATACAAAGAGTATGTAGAGGTGAACACTTTTGGATAGAAAATTTACGTGATAAAAAAATGCACATCTCCACTCGCACACAATTTTGCATAGTAAATAATTATTGTTGGTTGATTGTTCTCCACAAATATACTACTTTGAATCCAATTTTTTTTTAACTAGATAGGATTCTATTCTAATATATATATATATGGAAATACTTACTGTCAAAATTTAATGTTTGGTGGGCTTGAAGGAATTCCAGCCCAAATATTAAACCAAAGTTTTATGTATATCTTATTGATATTGCCGAGGAAATTTAAACAAACACTATCTACATGACTTATGTTATGCAAAATATCGACATTTGCATATCTATTCAAAAATTCAAAAAAGATTAGATTCCAGAACCTAATTATGTTTCTTGTCTTTATCATTGAGAATGGTAACACATGACCTTGGCTCGCCTGAGTATCCCATTGATCTTCAGGAGGCATGTGTGACCTTGTCATTGCTTTGTAAATATTGTCAAGCTTTCTATCCAGCTTGCAGTTCTGAGCTAGCAGCTTGTGGTTTTGATCGATTACTTCCTCTATCATTAGGACGAGGCCATTCCTTTCCTCCTCGGTATCCAACATAGCTTTGCTTAACAAATATTTGAGTTGCCATTTTAATACTACAATTTTATATAATTTAATGTCTCTTGCTTTGGAAACTCCAGGGTCCTGGGTGTAGCCCTCCATGTTCTTTGTAATCTCATCCTCAGGGGTACATCTCTACTCCAACCAAATGTCCTCTTCTGTTTCCTCAGTTTTCCATTGAATTATGGTTGAGGTGAGTCGAAGATAATGAAATTGATTAATTTGAATCTCTTGCTAAAGCCTAAGATCAAATATTGGAGCCTTCCCTTTATGGGATTCATGGCAAACAAGGGGCACGAGGCATGGTTCAAAGGATTTGAACAAGCCTGGGTGAATGGATGCTAAAAAAAATTAAAGACTAGGGGAAGCTGAGCACAGCAGACTGGAAAATACCTAAGCCATGAGACCCATGTCTGAGGGTAAACTCACGTATAAGGGAGTGGCACAAAGGATCAAAGAGGGAGGAGTAAGCATCCAGGGCGAGTCATTTATAGGAACAGGGGGCGGGAGGCCGAAAAATCGATAGCTAACATCGACAAACAAGGGGAAGCAAATTTTAGCCAAAGAGACAAGCTTAACAACCAATGAATATGAAGAATACCTACTTAGAGAAGATGCGTCATCTTTCCTACTCGACCCATCCTATAGATTATTTACCCTGTTATCATCATCATGGCGAGAGTGCAGGCTTATTTTTTCAAGTTCTCCTGCTTGTCCAACTGTGACATTCGTTGAATTAAATTGCAGTTGATGTTATCCTCATGCTTTAAACCATGCTAGAAGCTTCAATGATTGCCAGTGTACCATTCTCAGATACTATACTTCGTTTCCACGATTTTCTGAATCTTTCTTCTAAAACCACCTTTGCTCTCATGGTTAGACGAGGTTTACATTGTATAGTGGTATATATATAATGCACTGGCTTGTGTCAGTTCTTTTAAAGGAAGACATACAAGTGACAATGGTCTCGTCCTTCCTTTGGGATGTGCCATGTACCCTGATTAACTCCTTGTCGATCACCCGATCCAAAAATGTTATAATTAAACAAATCGATAAAATTTGATATTAATTTTACTAATTAATAAATATAATAATGTACTTTGAGCAATTACATAAAATAAAATAATATATTAATTTTACTACTTTTTCTTTTTTAAGCAAAAAAGGAAACCTTTCATTCTATTAGCATAAACAGAAAATACAAACTGTCTTCATTACAATAAACAGGTGCTCCATGAGCTACCGTAGAAAACCCCAGAAAAAGTAGGTGTTGGACAAGCCACCCTTAAGCTCACAGATAACCGGTGCTATACTAGCCACCCCTAAGCAGACCAAAAACAACCATAATCTATCATAACATCTTCGAAGACTGCTACAAAATTGATCCATAGTTACTAAAGTGCCACTCGGAAAAACAGGACATCTTGAGACCGTCACCAACATTATCAACGAGCAGAAGACTATTGTTCATGATTTTACAAATTTCGTTCCCCTTGAAAGCATTAAAGCACCAGACATCGCTATCCCTACCCAGAACCATAACCCGGACTACAAACAGGGCACAGCCAAAAAACAAACCAGAACCTAGATGAAAGAAGGAGAAGCACCAAAGCAGAAGGAAATACTGCCGAAAAATACCACGCCACGAGAGCCAAAATGGACAAAGTGTTATGCCGAAGGGCCCGCCTCGTCATCACTATGCACCATAACAGGAGCTATTGCCACCTCCCCTTTATCCGAAGGTACTGGACCCCGAGGGGTATCCTACTGCTTCGGAACATCCATATAAGTGATCCCCAATTTATCCGCCAACAAATCAAGCTTCATATGAATCCAGTGACAATTCTCAACCGTGTCCTTACTAACATCCTCCAACCTCTTGAGACGAGGAGAACCAGATAACCACTTCCTCCGGTAGATCAATCTCCCCCACCAGACGCCACAAATTAGCTTCAATTTCCTCCACCTCCTGCCGAACACCCGGTGGAAAGAACCGACGAAAGAAAACTGCAGTGGCAGTCGAATTCCATTGATCCCGACTAGGACCAGTACGAGGCGTAGCACCACCCCCCAACAAGCTGGTCTCACCAGGGGATTTACGACCTCGTTTCATAGCACGACCTTTCAGAGGCATGGTTCCCTCACCCTTGCAAATCCTCTACACACTCACAACCACACTAAACTTGCTGAGTATTTCACAAGGGAAAATCCGCCAAGACACTTTGTTCCTGTTACCACTCCTGCACTCCATATTTATGGATGAGCCACCTCCTATCACCATTAACTTCGACATCATAAGCCTGACGCTATAATAATTGAACCAGACCTCATCTGTCATCCTCAGCGTCCTTTGCTGATCATGAAACTCCATCGTAATCCTGCATAAGCTTCGCCACCTTGTCTTTCGCATGCTTCAAGTCCTCTGAATTGAATTCACCGTCTGAGATGATATCTCCCAGAACCTTAACAATCATCCTTTGGTACATTGTCCCATCATTCCATATGTCCCTATGATGTAAGACGTGTACCCTTGATACATCATTCCCCGTTAGTGGGACAGGTTCTATCGTCACCTTTCGCCAGCCACTCCTCATAATCACTTCCGACGATTTTATAGCACTTAAGTCAACATGTATCGGATGAAACATCCGAGGCATTCCCATCCCATCTTTCATTCACTTGCTCGACACCTTGATTTTCTAGCTCGTCGGCCAGACAGTTGGCACTTCTCCTTACGTGTTGAAACACGATGGAATTAAAATCTCTTATCATGGTTCCCATACATGATACCCGCCACGCCATTCGCCACGATGTGGCCAGCTTTGCAGCCTGAGTTCCATTCAAGAGTTTAATAGCAGTCTGTATGAAAATTGCAGAATCACCTTCCACAATACAGCTGTTGATGCCACGCTTGGTCATTAGACTAATCCCTTGAAGCAAAGCTTCACACTCTGCGACATTATTTGTTTCGTTACCTATGTTATCATAATAGCAAAACTGAATTTGGCCATGGTCATTTCTCACCACCCCACCATACCCTGCCATGCCCGGATTCCCTTTGGAGGCTCCGTCAAAGTTTAGTTTGAGCCATCCCTGTTGTGGCGGTGTCCACTGCGACGGACTTTCCATCAGTTTGTTGCCAGAATAATGAAGTCCAATCAACTGGGGAAGACCTTTGATACCCCAGGTATGTAATAGTCTGACTTCATAGTCCGGACCACTCAGATCTTCAGCATTCCATCTCGTGAGTTTCAAGGTTTCGGTTATCTCCTGCTTTAGGCGCTCCCACATGCCCTTCCAAGTGTTTATCTTTTTTTTTCCTGAAACAAAAGATTATTTCGTTCTTTCCAAACCTCCCAGAGAAGGAAACCAGGGTACAGTTTCCAGATACGATTCAATATATTCCCTTGAAAGGGTTTCCCATTCCATTGCCTAATGGTTTGCTGAGGGCTTGTCCTAACCCATGCCGTCCTTCTGAAAAAACCTAGCCCCTTCATCCCACAGCGCTGAGGTAAAGCTGCATTCGTCAAGAAGATGAGCCATTGTCTCACTATTCTAGCCATAGAGAACACAAATGGACGGGCCCTCGAAACCTCGCTTAGAAAATTTGTCCCACGTCAAAATTCGTCCTCGTAACACTAACCAGAGGAAAAGAGTAATTTTTGGCCACAACTTAGCCTCCCATAAATGTTTCCATACCTGATCATCCTCCAAGTTATCCGAGCTAGTATGCAAATGGTAAGCTTCTTTAATGGTAAACCTCCCTATCGGTTGATGACCCCGCCGAAGGATATCACTACCTCTCTGAATTTTAACTTGCCTTTTGATCACAGTCTCATATACCTGCCTTCCTATTTCTTCCCCATAGGAGGTTATCCACTAGTCTAGTGGTTTCCAGATGTGATAGCCTCTGTCCTCAAAGTCTTCTTGCCAATAATTATTAACCTATTGCCAGTGATGTTGTCCATTTCTTATTCCTTCAGGGGTTACCAACGAAGCAATTGAAGGTTCCTGTTGCCATGCATCTAGCCACAGATTCGTCGTTGTTCCCTCGCAAATTTCCCAGAAACTGTGCTTCTTAATAATTCCATTGCCGACCCAAGCCATATTCCAAATGTGGGATCCTTTATCAGGTCCTTCCTCCCGAATCCACTCTTGCTGCTCTATGGTTGGCATATATTTTTTCCCCCAGAAGCTTGCCCATTGCTCATTCGTATGAGTTAGCCAGCGCCACCAAATTTTTGCACCGCATACCCTGCTGAGTTCCTCAGGATCCCAAAGCCCCAGACCCCCCTTCTTCTTTGTTTTGCATAAAGTTTTCCATCCCACCAGTGGCCATTTCCTATGATCTCCAGTTCCTCCCCACAAGAAGGTGCGTTGCAGATTCCTGATTTCCCTTAGCACTGTCTTAGGAGCCGACAACAAAGAGAACAAATATAAAGGCATAGCTTGTAAAACAAATTTGACCAAAACCACTCTACTGGGAAAATTTAAGGACCTAAGGGTCCAATTCGAAAGTCTGTCCTTCATTTTATTCAAAAGATCTTCCCAAGATGCTTTTTTAAGGATCCCTTCAGTTAAGGGCGCCCCGAGATATTTGGTTGGAAGGGAGCTCTTCTTAAAGCCCAAGATACGAAGGATGTTTTTCTGATAGATAGGCGGAGTGTTAAAGAAAAACACAAGGGACTTATCCATGTTAATCGTTAACCCCGAGACTTACAAAAAAATGTTCAAAGCCTATTTAATCTTACGAGCTTCCTGCACAGAGAAATGACCCATCATTAATGTGTCATCAACGAACTGCTGATGAGTAATCGCTTTCTCATAAGGAGGGAACTTTAAGCCTTTGATGCTCCCCTGGGTAACATAATGGGAAATAAGTCTCCCCAATCCTTCTGTCATTGGCACAAAAATAAAAGGCGAGAGAGGATCCCCTTGCCTAATACCCCTAGTAGGTTTAACCACACTGGAGGGATGACCATTAACCAAAATGGAGTAGAAAGCCGAGGAAGTGAGATTAGCTATCCATTTGATCCAAATATCACTAAAACCAAAGGCTTTCATGATCTCTTTCATGTAATTCCAGTTTAGCTTATCATAAGATTTTGACAGATCTAATTTCAACATCATACCTACCTTTTTAGTGACTTTAAGTGAGTGAATCACTTCATGTGCCAGAATAATTCCGTCCATGATCTGCTGACCTTCCACATATCCTGATTGTTCTATGGAAATGAGAGAGGAGAGGAGGGGTTTCAATCGATTAGCCAGGACCTTAGTTATAATCTTATAAATAATATTACACAAGGAAATAGGGCGGAAGGAGTTAGCATTCTCAGCCATAGGGGATTTAGGGATGAGGGTGAGGAAGGTAGAGTTTAAAGCAGGGAGAACCCCTTTCATTCGACGGGATTCTTCCACTACTTTCCAGACTTCCAGTTTGATCAAGTCCCAGAAAGCATGAAAGAAATTAGCAGTGAATCTGTCAGGGCCAGAAGATTTCCCTTCTTCCATCTAAAAGATGGTTGTCTCCACTTCCACAAAGGAAATAGGGATAATCAGTATGGCATTCTGTTCATCTGAAATAATATGGGGAATGACCGATTTAATAACCCTACAGGCTTCAGTGCGGTCCTCCTGAGGTTCTGTGGTAACCTTATTAAAATGATCTATCAATTCTTTTTCATTCTCCTCATGAGATTCCAGCACAACCCCTTCCTTAGTCTTGAGATTGACAATCTGGTTATGATGCCTCTGTTGAATAGTGGCCCTGTGGAAAAACCGAGTATTTTGGTCCCCATCTTTCAACCACTGGTTACGGTATTTTTTTTTCCAGAGAATCTCTTCCTGATGTTGTCTTTGCTTGATATCCTCCGAAATTCTGGTTTCCTCCTCAACAAGCTCCCGGGTTATGCCAGTCTGCATAATCCTTTCCTGTATCTGGTCCATTCGATCTTCTAATTTAGCTTTTTCCTGCTGAATATTCCCAAAGACCTCTTTATTCCACCTTTTAATTTTTTGTTTGAGCATCTTAAGCTTTTGTTGAAAGCAAAACATTTTGGTCCCTGCCGGAGGGCTTAAGGTAGTCCACCATTCCTCCACCCGAGATGCAAAATCAGTATGAGTTAACCAAAACTTTTCAAAACGGAAGGGTTTAGACATATTCAAACCTATCTTGCTCCAAAGAAGTGACACCGGCTAGTGATCAGAGCCCGTAGATGCAATTGGCCGAGAGGTAAACGTACCCCCTAGAAGCATAATACTTTATGATAGCAAAAAATGATCCAGTCGAGCAGCCACCCGATGCTCTCCTCCGCGATGATTGTTCCAGGTACACATCGTACTGCCCAGATCTACATCTATGAGACTGTTATCCTCAATGCATTCATCAAACAAAGTATTCTCAGGAGTAAGATAACGCCTCCCCCCCTTTTTTTCAGCTAACGAACGGATCATATTAAAGTCTCCTCCCACAATCCAGTGGAATCCATCAAACATACTTCTCAGATAAGCCAGACTACTAAGAAAATTACGTTTCTCAGGATAATTGCATGGACCATACACATTGGTAAGAACTCCTTTAACCCTTGATCCAATGACATGGAATTCAACAGTTAGACTGAACTTAGTTGATAGAAAGTTAGTTAGAGTTATTTTCCTTGGATCCCATAGCACTGCCAGTCCTCCAGAGTGACTTGTCACATCTAGAGCCATATAGCTGCAATTTTCCCAAAAATTTCCCGCCTTTGTTGCTACTTGATTACCAGAACATTTGGTTTCTTGAAGAAAGACCACAGAGGGTTTTTCCTTCATAATCTTGTTTTTTAGGATCTTGATTTTTTGGGGACCATTTATCCCACGAATATTCTAGGTAAGAATTTTCATTAAGCACTATATCTGGCAGTGAGTAGTGCCTCTTGAATGGTCGGATATTGTCCTGAATCTACCAATATAGCTCCAATTTCACCGATCCTATCACTATTCGACCGCTTGCCCCTCTTGGAGTTTCCTTCCTTCATTTTTCTCTTGTTTTCCTTGAGTTTAAGCGGACCAATTCCCATACTCGGAGTCGGTATGACTTTCAGAATGCCTGCTTTCAACAGTTGGAGTTGATTGTCAGGGATGGAATGAACCTTGATGTTTTTACAAGCTTCTTCTATACTGTCCAAATCCAAATCTCCAAGAAGCATATCATCCAGATCTTCATCCATACATTCCGTCTCCTTCAGTTGATTAACCCCCAATTCAATAGGTGTATCCTTCTCCACTTCATCTTCCAGTTGACCTCCCTCCTCTATAGAGTGTTCTTTCTCCAACTGTAACATCCCTCCAATTTGAACCCCATTATTATTTATTTTTCGTAAATGTAATTATGATTGTGTAAACGGCCCTGGTGAGGAGCTCAAGGCTAAGGCCCCACCAGTGGACTTTAGAAAGTTTTATTATTTTATTTGTAGGTCGAAAATGTTTTCATACTTAGAAGACTTAAGGCTGCGTCGCCACAAAATCCTTAAAGAGGAGAAAGAAGTCAGCTCGACTACAAAGAGAATGCCAGACCTTACCATGGGTTAAGGAAACCACATACATATATGATATATATAGTATTTCATAATAATTATGATAACAATATAACATATCAATGAAGGATATAACACATCATACATATGTATATTGATTATTAAAATATGAGCTTATTTATATCTAACCTATACATATAAAAGATGAACAAAAATGTTGACAACAAGCTAGTATTGTTAAAATATTACTACTTAAATCTTTTAAGTTATTATTATAGTTTAGATAAACTTTAGAAAGATATTATGTACTTTCCTTTTAAAGCTAATAATTGTGATAATTTATAGAGAAATATTAAATATATGTTTCTATGTGTCTTGATTAATAAGGATATTATTAGAGACACATCTTGTGATGGATATTTTGTATATCTATATTTGGTATTTATTTATCTAAAGACTAATATACAAAAGATTTAAGTGAAAGAGTTGTTATACATAGATGTGATTTTACTTGACGAAGTATTTTGGAATTATGGTTTTCGAAGTGTAATCCAATTATTATGTGCATTAAAAGCATATAAGTAAGTCCTTCTATTTTGACTCCATTCTTTTAATGCTTAAAAGAAACGTTGGGGCCATACTTTGGCAATTTGTTTTTAAAGATCGTGGGTTTTGGAGGAACACTCTGTACCACCGCCATTTGTCTTTTAATGAAGAGCCCAAAACCCTTGGCCGCCATCTGCCATCAAGAGGGTTGCATTTTTACACTGTTGAGAGGAGTAAACTTCTATTTAATTCTCGTTACAAACGAAGTGGAGCTTTTGGCGGAGGATTTCGGGGAGACTATAGTGCAGGCTTGTCCCTTAACTGAGTCCACTACCTCGAAGATTAGACAAATAGCGTAATTAAAGAGATAATGGAAGATCTTGTCTTCCTTGATGCATAGATAACTGGCTAGTCGAGCTTGCCATCTGGCTAGGGTTGTCTGCCATCACTGGTGTTGGTTAATTTTCATTTGCCTATATATTAGCGACTAGAGAATAGCTCCAGAGGGTGGTATTTGTTACGGGAGCATGGATCCTTGCGTGAGAGGGGGAATTCATGAGCTGAATGTTAGAACCACGGAAGAGGAGACGGAGTAAATTATCAGAAAAGGGGGGACGTTGTAGTAGGAAAAGGTGGATGCTATTGGACAGAGCCGATCTCTAGATGTTGAAGGTTGGTATCGTTTCTGCATCAGTGCGTGACTGTGGAGGGTAGTGATACTCTGTCATCGAAGAGCGAGGTGATGTTCTTCATCTTAGACCCGGGAATACATTTCACGGACACAGGAGGAAGGGGAACTTTCTGTAACGAGGATAGTCAAGAATGGAGAATACGAATTCAGTGAATAGAGTTCATAAGGGACCATGGTCGTAATGGTTGGTAAGTGATCTCTGCACAAATCTCTCTGCTAATCATATATTTATGACTGTGAAAATAGGGAATGGTATTCTCTGCATCCGTGGTATGATTTGTTTTATGTTTTGTTTATGAGCAATGCATGCCAAGATTTTTCTGCATAAGGCGAACTTTACAACCGTGGAATGATAGAGTCTCTTACTTCCCTGGTAAATTCCTTTATTGCAGTACGGATAACTCGTTTGACTAAGTCGGATTTTTAAACCTCTGTATTACATACAATCTCTACCCTTTCAATTGACATAGATTATAAATGCATGTAGAGTACCCTCCAGCTAGAATACATTGACAATTTTATGGAATGTGTTTACCAATACTGAAATCACCGATTGCGATTGCGATCCACACTTATTTTTGATAGACTTGTAATATTCTGTCGAGTACCGGTACCATCGCGTAGGAGAGGTTGGGTTTATCCACCTTAACAGTATGCAGGCCGATATCTACACTTGCATTTAGTAGAGTCCTTCCTCTGTTATCATACAGTGTAACTCGTGGATAGAGGTCCTTTGTGTTACTTACCATGCATCTCTACAACCTTAGATTTCTATGTAGCTGAGCGATCTTCCTGTGGGAGTTTCGGACCACACCTATCCGAGTTGTTTTTCTTTACCTACAAATCGTTCCAGCGGGGCGACTTTGTATTGGAGAGCTGACCGATCTTTATTTTTGTTATGATCGTTGAGAGGTCCCTGGTTATGTGTATATATATTTCGATAGATATGAAAATTTATCTCTGGCATCTAGATGCTAAGACCATAGTTTTCATCCCTTACGATTTATACTTTTTAAGCTAGATCAAGTTTTTGTAATAAAGAACTCTGCCCTAGTGAAGTGGAGACCGTTCGGAATGAGAGAAAGTGTAGGAACCGAAACTTGTAGCTGCATCTTTGCAATACCTCTATATATTGCAGTTAGGTTATTTTTCTTAGATCAGAGTTGCGTGTGGGTTTAGAATGGTCTCCAGAATATTGATCGGTACTCAAACATGTTTAGTCTATGCTGCATAAGACAATAGAAAACTTTAGTTTTGCTGGTTGCCTTTCATTCCCGGACCTCTGCATAAAGTACACCATGAATTCCTATTGATCGTATAGCTGTGTGCAAAGTTTCATGTTGAAGGATGAATGTCTGGAAAAATGCTTTATATGAAATAGATTTTTGAGAAGACAAAAAGATAAGTTTGGCAGCATCTGTGTTGGCCGATGTATTTCTCTTTTTGGAATTTAAATACCCTTATATAGTAAGCTCACCATGTCGTAATACATTGATGACATATATCAGCGTTAAGAGTTACGAGGAGAGGGGACATCTCTTAAGGTAATCTAATAAATAAAGAGCTTACCAACATATATATATAGTTGATAGGAAACATTATTTAGAGCAAGTAAAATAATACATAATATGGGGTTATATATGACTTTTTAATCATCACTTTATTAACAGTGGCTCACCATGTCGTAATACATTGATGACATATATCAGCGTTAAGAGTTACGAGGAGAGGGGACATCTCTTAAGGTAATCTAATAAATAAAGAGCTTACCAACATATATATATAGTTGATAGGAAACATTATTTAGAGCAAGTAAAATAATACATAATATGGGGTTATATATGACTTTTTAATCATCACTTTATTAACAGTGAAAGATACTTTATTTAAATTCTTGTTAAAAGGATAGTAACATATTTAAATAGAAATACGAATATTTGTTTATATTGGGTCTCAACGAAAATAGGGGTATGTTCTAGTTGGAAGATTTAAGGGCATAGTCAAATTCTCTTAAGTATAGGTAAGGAGGGCTTAGCATTAGTCAAAATATCTTTAATTGCTAAGGTAAGAATTGTCTAGTGAATTAATACATATGGGAGTTGTTTTATATTTCTTCTCTTAAAGATATATGATAGATTATTGAAGAAGATGGACCCTTAGGTTAGTATTAAAGTATGGTAAGGTGTACTTAGAATAAATAATGAAAAGAGATGTATTCCTTAATATATGTTTAAGTATGATAAGGTGTTGATAGAGTAAATAATGAAAAGAGAGTGTAATTCTTAATATAACTTTAAGGTATGGTAAGGTATCCTTTAGTAAAAATAATGAAAAGCATTTATATTCTTAATATAAGATTAAAATATGGAGAGATACCTTTTGGTGATATATTTTTAATGTATGTTAAAAATATAGAAAGGTATTTCTTAGTTAAAATATTAAGTTTATAAATATGTATTCTCTTAGTAGAAATCTTGGTTGATTTATATTCTTTTGAATATGACCAAGGAAGAGGGGTAAATCCTAGTAATATGAAAGAAACTTCAAGCTTAGGATTCAAACTATGTAATAATGATTATTCATATATATGTTAAAAGATATTAACCTATTTCATTTAGATTTAGTGATATAAGTAAAGGCATATATCTTTAGGTTGAGGATATTGTCATATTAAAATAGGGTTTTGAAGATTTTTTACTTATGTCTCAGTAAAAATAGTTGTAGATACTATTTGAAAATGTTAAAAAAATTATTTAGGGATAGAAACATAGTTGTCCTTGCAATATGCTAAAATGGTGTTATTGTTATGCCAGTTCGCGCATATTATTGAAGACATTTTGTGAAAATATGGTTTCCTTCTAGCCTTTTTGTACGGTTATTTGATGCCTAAAATTTGATTAGGACTCAACTATTTTTATATTTGGTCGATTCATGAAAAATTGCTATTTGATAGAAGCTTGACAAAAGGAGAAGGAATCTCGTTGAAGCAACCCTGTTGCTAGTTGTAATACTATCACCTTTTGCCTAAATAATAAAGAATGCACACACCTTTGTGGACTAGCCCGTGTACGGGTGAACCACGTTATATTTTGTCTCCTATGTTTCCTATCGTGTTTCTCATTGTGTCTTTATGAATGAGTACTTGCCTCTTTCTTGTTTTGTTTATGATTACTTTGAAGTATATGATTTAGTTAGAAAGTTAGTTGTTTATATGATGTATAATGCCAATATGTTCCCATTATGATTATGATTAAGTTGTTACCATTTAGGTTGTGGTATTGGTACAATTAACTGATAAAAGATGTACATGATTCTTGAAATTGAATTAACATCTTGAAGTGCATTTTGTTAATTTGACGAATAACTGAATGAATTGATTAAAAGAACTATGAGGCTTAATTATAGTTGTCTACGGTTTATTGGTCTATGGTTTTTAAGGTTGTATCTGGTACACACATATGAAGAGTTAGTTGGTTCAAAGGAAGAAAACCATGTGTTGAATTTAGAAGAGTTATGTATTCAAAGAGTTATAATTATTTGTAAAGCAATATTTAAAGAAAGTAAACCCACACTTTATGGTTCCGCATATTTTTTTTAGTGGCATTTAGGCACTTAGAAAAGTTTTAAATTTTTACGAAATTTTGGGTTCGTGACACCAACTCTGGAAGAGAGTTTTCAGCAAGACTGGATTTCAAGGCCTCAAAGCTATTAGTCTGAACAATCTTTTTTCCCAGATCTAGGCCTGTATGGTGTCTCCCCGACTTTTTACGAGTGGCTACTTTGATGAATCCGTCCTTATCTTTCTGTTCCAATTTACTACTTCCAGGGATGTCATCGGGAAGATTAAGATGACAATCCCTTGCCAAGTGACCGTGTATGTGACACCGACGACATCGAAAGGGAATATGTTCATAATCCAGGGTTTGGAACCATTTCGAATCATCCCAGTTTAGAGTAATCCCTTCTGGGAGGGGTTTTGCTATATTCATATAAACACAAATTCGGGCATAACACACATACCTTCCAGTTTGGTTTGATCTGATATCTTGACGAACTGACCTAGGGTTTCACCAATGGCTTGTAAAACTTCCAGATCCCAATACTCAGCCGGGAGAGAATAAAGACGGATCCAGACCGGTGCAATAAACAGATCTTCCTTATCCGGGTTAAAATGGTCTTTCCATATTCTAAGAAAGAGACCTATAGAAAAATAGAAATAAGGCCCCCCTTCAAAGATCCTGTCCTTATCTTCCACACTTAGGAATACTACTGTGAAGAAACCCTTCGATCCCAATAAGAGATCAAAATGACCCTTAGGCTTCCAGGTTGCTTTGATCCACCATGTCAGTGCTTTTTCCGTCGGCCATATCCCCATGAATTTTCCAATGAGTGCATGATCTGTCATGTATTGAATTCGTTCCTTAACTTTGGTAGAGTTAATAGTAATGGCCGGGCTACTTATGGATTTCGGAATACAGCCACCGCCTATGTCTCCTCTATAATATATTAACATAATAATAATAACAAATAACAAACAACGCTGATTTTTAAAAGATCCAATAAAGTTGTTGAAAGCTGATTTTTAAAAAATCCAATAAAGTTGTTGAAAGCTCTTGTCAGTCAATCTGCAACATAAAATCCATTTACAATATAAAATTCCATTAGCACATTCCTTTACATTACAAAGAAAAATAGGCTTTCTCGATACTCCATTGAAACTGTGAAAATACTTTTCATAAAGCTTTGACGGTCATTCTGAAAAAATACTTTATACAAAGCATGGACGGTAGTTGTGACTTTTATTCGTCTTTGTGATGGACCACCTCCATAAAATAAAATAATAGATCTCCGCGACTAAAATATAATATCGTCTTCTAAGAACATTGCCACGTGGCATTAAATTTTTGGCAAGGACGCTCGTGATCCTCCGCTGTTTTGTCGGCTTATGAACTTTGGTTTAAGTGGAATTTAGTTCAGTCGTGGTCGGTGACTCGCGCGCCACGCGGAAGCGTTATGGCTGCATATGTACTTTCACTTTGCGATTCCTTTTTTTTCATAAATCTTGGAATTTCTTGGCTGGGGTCACTTTAAATTTGGACGGATCATTTTGCTATCACTTTGCTATTTATACGGGATTAAGTTAAACATTTTATAATTTGTATTTTTTTTAGTTTCAGTGGAAATCTAAAAAGTGATTTTTTTGAAACGAACATTTTTATTATTCAAATTGCAATTATGAAATTTATATATATATATTTGCTAGTGAGCTTGTTTTTTTCTGGGAAGAATAGGTATTGATTTTTCAATGGCTATGAAAATTCCACAAAAAATGAACTGTTTTAGTTAGAAATTACTCCCCTCCTTAATGAGGTGAATGGGTCATGAGAGATTGTTGAATAAGTCCACAATATATAGCTAAAAATTAAAGTAGTTTAAACCATTGATATTTTGATTTTTCCATAAACATTGACAGAGTTCATAGATAGCGAGATTTAATGATTGAAAAAATAATCAGAAAATTAATCAAAATCGATTATTTAGACTATTATGAATGAAATGTTTTAGTAAAAAATTTGTCCATTCCTTAGTGACAGTAAGTTAGGGTGGACAAGATCACTATTGTGTGGATGCTGTGTTTTAGTGAGAAAGAGAGTAAGCTAAATATAATTTTGCTTTTTTTGGTATTTGATTAGATTTATATACTAAAAGTGAATAGTTTTTTTTTTATATATGTATTTTTAGTTTGTTTGGTTCAAAATTTTAAATTTTAAAAAATTTATTTATATATATAAGTTGTGGAAATGAAATTTTATAATCTAATACTTGAGAAAAAAAGTTTTCATTTGGTCAAAATCATGTAGTTTTTTTGGTAAAATCCAAATTTTTACATGTTTAAATTGTATTTTTGAATTCATATATATATTCAACATCCTCAAATACACCATGGTAACCAAATTATGCAATTTTCATAGCTAATATATGTGATTCTAAATTATGCAATTTTCATAGTTAATATATGTGATTCTAAATTAACAAAATGACGATTTTATCTATCAGATTTTGGTATTAAAAACATTTTAAAAACTCTTTTAGAAATTAGTCCACTTACTGATGAGAGTGGATTGGGAGCTGTATAAGGGCTAACTAAAACCCCCGACTCGCCCAAATCCCGAAGAGCAATTCTTGTGAAAATGATAATTTAAAATGTTCAGATCCTAATTTCGGGGATCTAGGTAGTTTTAAAATTGGTCAATTAGTCTATAACAGACAATTCCAATTTCTGAAATTACAAAAATGTGAAAATAGCAAAATTTCCAGCCAGAATTTTGACTGATTTTTATCCCAAAATCACCAAAAAAGCTGAGCATTTTAGTTGTCTTTTATCCTACGCGGGGTGGACGGGGTCAGTGTTGAAAGAGTCGATGCCGTGTTGAAAGGGGCGATTTGAGTGCCAGTTATCCCACGCCCACTTCTGCTATAAATATGTCTTATCATATTGCTATTCTGTCATTGTACATTTGCATTGGCACCCATCGGTAATGGCTCCTCACACGAAATCCTCCTCTCCTCCGTCATGGCAGAAGAAGTTGCTACTGCCGTTCTCATTCTCAGACACAGAGGGGATCAAAGGAAGCAGAGCGATTCACGTTTGGCTGCTGTATGCTTTGGTACTTATACTCTCCACATATATTCTTCTTGACATTTATGTGAACCACTTGCACAGCACTGTCTTTCTTGGCATCGGGATTGGCGATCCTGAGGCTTGCAAACGCCAAGGCTTCACCGGGCAGGTTAAGGCGCACAGTGAATGGGAAGCCTGGAAGAGCAACAGGAGCGAGTTGTGTGAGACAAGAGAAGCATATTTGGATTTGGATGTGGATGAAGATGAAGATGAAGATGAAGATCCATGGCGACAGATGAAGTGGATAGGAAAGGCTGCGGCCTGCCCTGTGAGAGGTCATCTCATTGAGAAGCTCGACGATGGCAACAACTTCCGCAGAGGTTTTGCCCTCCGATTTGCCGACGATGTGGAAGACAGAACGCACATCCTGCCGTGGCTTCTGCCTTCCAAGGAGATGGATCTCCACCACAGACAGCGACGGGTTCTGCTAGATCTGGGCGCTAATGCCTTCAACACCAGTCTCGCCTGGTTTCTTCGCATGTACCCCTGCGATTTCACGGAGATCCACGCCTTCGAAGTCAATTCCAAGCTGCTGCAGAAGCCAAACCCTCCTGGTTTTGACGAAGAGGGAAACGTGGAACACGTGAATCCCTCCTCTCTCAATGTAAAGACCACTCCCCAGCCTCCCCAGTGGATGGTGGATCGAATACAACTGCACTACAGCTTTGTGTCGGACGGAGACGATCAGGCCAGCAATTCAGTGAATATAACGAGGTTTATGAAAGAGGAGCTCCAATTGAAAGCCACGGACACTGTGGTTGTAAAGATGGACATCGAGGGAAGCGAATGGCCCATTCTCAGGCGATGGATCAGTGACCCAGAGATGCCTCTCATCGTGGATGAGCTCTTCGTGGAGATTCACTACAATCACCCATCAATGTGGAACTACCACTGGTTCAGATTTGGTCACATCAAAAGGAAAACTGCCAAAGAGCTTCTTGCAGATCTCAGATGGCATGGCTTCTACGCCCATTTTTGGCCTTAATTCATTAGGTACTTCACCTTCACCTCGGAAAAAAAATCTTTCTTTCTGTTTATTGAGACAATCTCTACTCAATATCCTCTTATGTTGGATGCTGTGAATTATAAGCTTCCTATATATGTAACTGGCAAGCTGCTTTTTTTTTTACAAGAAGAGGGAAGAGGGAACTTCTCCAGACCTTTTAGTGAGCCCTGTCACTGGACCACCTGGATACTATCTCTTTCACAAAAATCAAAACTTAACTTCTATCAGAACAACCATCAAACCCCACTAATACCCCTGCACCTGCACCTGCACCCCTACCCCTGACAAACTGTTACCTATATCAGAGAAGATTGTTTAATTCCCATCCCCAACTCTCATATGCCATCTCTAACCATCAACAGGATAGGATCTAGTCAGGGATCTTAATTTGATTTCACTCCTCCCCATCAATTTCCTTTTTTGAAAGTTGGGTAAAGGTGATCTACATTCACATTCATAGTTGGGTGCTATGAATGCAAGGGAGAGGACTATTTTTCCCTGAATTATATGAGCTGGACCCAATTCAGATACAGGGATATATTTGTATTATCTTTTTTTTTCATATATTATAGATTATTAGATTTTGTGTTTTGGTTAACTGGTTTTTAAAATGAATTTTGAATTTTAATTTTATTTAAAAATTTATGTCTAACTATAAATTTGAATTAAAGATGATATTCATTTTTCATTAATTTTATCTATTTATGTTTTCTTAAAATAACTTTTTAATTTTTTTATATAAAAGATATATATATATATACTCTCAAAATGCAAAAACAATAGGGTGAAAAGTTATTACATATATCACTTATTTCATTTAAATTGTACATGAATGATAAATTTCACTTGATTTTCATTATTAATATCATATATTTATATTATTTATATTTTATATTTATTTATTATTTTATTTGCAATTTTATTATATTTTTCTATTAAATAATTTTTTATCATATAATTTTGAACTAAATTAAAAAAAATTATTATATTATTTTGAATTAAATTATAATTTTCATTATTGTAATTAAGAATTTGAAAAGTAAATATATATTTTATGAAATTGTTTAATTTAAAAATTTAATAAAAAGTAAATACACATTTTATGATATTTTTTAATATGATTTGACAAGTTGAAAAAAAGTACAAGTACAATAAATAAATAAATATATTATTTCAAATAATAAAAAAATATCACCACCGACTCCAAAGGCCTCAAAAATAATAAATGGAGTATCAATAACACCAACTATTAGATCAAAATCTTATAGATGTTCAGTATTTCAGATCAATCTTTTTTATAGGATTTTATTTTTAATATATTAGCTTAATTTATTTTATAGTACTTTATTTTAATATTTTTTAATTTAACACTTTATATTAATATTTTTTAAGGTTGACCACAAATTAAGTAGAAAGTTGAAAATAAGACGTAAACATTTCCAATTCGCTGAACATTTTCTACTTGACAATCATTTGTGAAGCAAATTAATTAGAAGCTTGCACCGTCTTTTACTAATATAAAGTACTCTCGAAACCGATGGTTTAAGGTTGACCACCAACCAACTTGAGCTTAGTTAAACATAGTGTTTCAGGCTTACTTGTTCTGACTCGCTTATTCTTGACGATCTTCATTTCTCCCCTGTCAGGAATAATGTGAGGAGATGAGAGTCCCATAGTGTCAAAACTAAACCCAAAACACATGGGTATTCTATGACATGGTTCTCTTATGTCTTCATGCTACAGGCATCTCAGAATCTAGCATCTTTGAATCTGGTATCCGAAAGTGGTGGTGGCTCACACTCGCTTGATATAGTTTTCTTTTAGAAGACCATGGATGCTTGTAATCAGAAGGAGGCTTTGAAGCTTAAAGCCTAGCATTATGATCCTCCATGTAAGGTACAAAGTAAGAAGCAGTGCAATATTCTCCTACAAGTTTCACTCTTGCATGTTTCTTCAGCTTCACACACCGATTTGAAAAATGGTTACGCTTCCTGTAATGTCCCCCGGGGTTATCAAAGGGTCTTAGGGACATATCATTAGCTATCTAGGGCTAAGTAGAATATTTTAGCACAACGGAATAATTTTATAAATATTTAATTTATTTTTCTACAATTTAATTATGACAAAATATCGATAATTCTAAATAGATTACAATAAAATTCATAACTGATCAAGCAAATTGAACCAAGGTTGGGAAAACTTATCCAACACTATCTAACATCATTATGCATCCATCCCAAGCCATAACACTGGCTACTTGCACCTAAAAATGTCATTTTCACTTAATCGTGATTAACTAATAATTACTGTACTAATTGCGACAATTAGCGTCAATGCATAATTGATGACACTTAACATAACTTCATTTGTTTATCACATAATTATCATTTATCAATCTCAATGGCTAATTAACACCTAATATCATGTAAATAAGGCCTGATTATCATTTTCCAATTAATTAAATAAAACAATTACGAAAATGACTCCACAAGACTAGTTAACTAATATTTAACACAAACAGTTAGTCTTGCACAAATTCAACACACAACCATGCCAATGAACAAAAAATTCAACCTACAGCCATTATACATATGTAATGACCTCAAATTCATAAAAACCAGTAAACAACAAAGAACCAACATGCAAAGGAGATCTGAATACAAACAGTGGTTCTAATCAACAATTTAAGAAAATATTCTATGAAAATTTAAAGAGCCTTACCTGATTAGATGATCTGGTAGTTATCTTGACAACTTCAATGCCTGCAACTGAAGGTGGGGGAACGAATCTCCACCCAACCAACCCCTAGCCAATGGCTGAGACCCCCGAGCCCCCAACAATTAACCCTATGCCAGAGCTTGCTTGCTTCTTTCCTCTTTTTGTCAACCTCTTTCTTCTTCCTTGGCTCCTCCAAAGCTCTCCTTCCAAAATTCCAAAAGACAAAAAAAATCCCCTTTCTCCCATTTTTCTTAATTTATTTTAATGCAATTTGTTTTCCTTCATTTTTCTTGCATATTCCTTTTTATTATCTACCCCCTTTTTTATTATTTTACATTTCATTATAAATATTCCACAAATATGCATACATGAGGGTTGTTGCAACATATATTTAAGCATGCACATACAGCCAAATAAAGTTGCATTTGCAGGTCAGATCCTTTCACATAAACGATGATTCTTTCAAGCTAAATCAGTGCAACTAGTTAATAAACACTGCGATAAATTTAACTCAATCAATTCCACTGAGTTATGGAGCACACAGAGGTGAGGGTAAAGATCTTGAAAATAACATTCTACAACAAAATTAAAGTACAAAAAACAGAGCATATGGTTGTACATTTCAAAAATTACGAAAACATAGATTCAATCTACAAACTAGTTACCAATTTCTACCGATTTGAAGCTAGTTTTTGTTTATAGTTTCCAAATGTAAAACAATAAGAAAGTATTGACTATTGTATCTCATGTCCATCATATCATAGGTCCACTACAACCAAATGGTTGTAGGGTCCCGCTCATAAACAATCCTCTTATTAATTCATCAAACTAGCTAAATCTACTTCTCCAAAATGACTAGAAATTGAGGAATCAAGTACGATAAATGCATAAACAATTTGCAGTCATTCGGAAGCCATTCCAACTCTAAGTACCATGTATTATCAGTCTTATTAGATGTATAACTCATTTAAACATTTCGTCAAACACTTTTCATGCAAAGTCATAAATCCATTTAAAACAATTCTTTCGAAGGAGCTAGTGAATGGAAACAAAACTAGGATTTCGATACGCAAATCTAGAACTATCTAAGAACTCTTCCACACATTTCTTCATACATTTCAAGTGTAATTATCGGATCTAAGATCAGTTATCTCACTCATGAATTTTCTCAAACATTTCACATGCTAAGTCCTAAAACTACCACTAGTACAAAATGAGAGATAAATGATAAAAAAAAATGACCAAAATCCGAATATAAATTACCACTTTTGAGTTGGTGACCACTAATATCAAATTAGCGATCATTTATCATGCGTCCAAAAATGTGGTCATATTTATTTTGGTCATTTATAACTTATCTTGTGGTCATATATTTTGCTCGTATATTTGGTCATTAATTGTTACAATTAATGACCAAATTTATGACCACATTTTTTGTCACGTGATAAGCAACCGCCAATTTGCTACCAACAATCGCCAACTCAAAAGTGGTCATTTATATGCATATTTTGGTCACTTATCTCTCATGTTTCTAGTGGTCGTTTATATGCAAATTTTGGTCATTTATCTCTTTTTAGTGGTTTCAGAATATATATAGGGCACGGAGGAATCGAACCACCAACCTCCTGCTTATAAGGCAGGTGCTCTACCATTGAGCTAGCACCCTTAAATAGAATTCCTTATGGATTGATATGAGAATAAAATTTCCAATAGTTAACACCATCTTGCCAAATTCTGGAAAATGATTACATACTTAGGTAAGAAACAAAGATTACCCAATAGTCACAAAAAAAGGTCATGTTAATGATAACCTTCTTTTGCCAAAGTCTCTCAAAAATCAAGAATGCAGTTGTATTGTTAAATTTTTCTCTAAGTGGTAATAAATCAATAACCACAATTGTCTTTTCTTGATCTTGGGCATCTGCATTTGCTCCCATTATCCTTACTTGGCTTTGTTTCAAGAAAGTTCATGCTACTATCTATGCAACCAGCACTGAAACCAATGGGAAAAAAGCATAAAGTGCCACCCCAAGCTCAAGCTCCACTTGCATTGGATATACATAGCCACATGGTGCACCAGGAGGAGTAGAATTCAGTGGTTGAGTGCAAGCTATTGAACCGCAATCTATACAAAAAATGCACCAAGTTAGTCACACATAATGTATTTTGATTCTTTATACACGGAAATAAGGTGAAATCTAAGCAGACTGATCTTATATGCACGGAGTAAATTTATTTGCAAATAAAATGATAACAATTACAGAGAAATTCAACTCGTGAGAATATAATGAATGTTCAAAGAATAACAAAATATAGTATGTACTTTCCATACCTTTAGTAGGTGGAAGGGGGAGGAAATACCAATGGTGCTGGTGCCAAAGGTATCCTCCGTGTCATCTAAGGTGATTCCGAAGGGGCAATGTTTGCAGGAGAAACAGAGGGTCCTAACAATGCAATACGCAGGCCGTGCTTAGTAAATTTTGCTACTATTATACTCGGAATACATCTCAGAGATCTGTAAAAAGAAAGGAAGTATACCTTTCACATGTCGATGATTTGGAGGGGGAGGAAACATGATTGATGGTGAGACTGCTGGGGGAATCAAGTTTCTTGAGGGTAATACAAGGGGACAGTTAGCTGGTGAATAAAAAGGCCCTTTAGAAATAACCAACAATCCAATGACTTAAGAGTGTAACCTTCACCAAGTATAAATCTTGAATATCAAAATAGAACAAAAAAAAGGAGTATACCTTTCGCGTGTTGATGATGTGGAGGTGAACGAAACCCAATTGATGGTGAGACTTACAATACGTATCCAACATGCCCATCTGAAAGTATCATGGGTACCATTGTCATGCCTTTAAGTGTCGAGCATCTTCCATAGATTATAGGCTGGAATACCATATGAGAAAGTTTAAAAACAAGGTTATCTTCAGGCTATAACGCGTTGACGGTTTCTAAATATACCTCAATTCTAATAAACATTGCCTCTCATCCTAATAATAATAGGTTGACCAATATATTAGGATATAGCTATATCTGCAACTAAGCAAGACAATCCCGGATTTCCTTTAACATTCCGTTTCACATAAGTATTTTTTGCATCTTCATGCTTTCCACTCTCTCGAGGCATTGCAATCTTTTGCAGATCACGTTTGGAGGTTTTAACTATCTTGCTTTTAGAGTACTCTTTATTGCTACTAGATGTAGAATCATGTTGTTGTGGTCTTGGTTTAACCCTGGAAGAAGGACCACAACTCATGCTACTATTGTCTTTGTTCTTAAACCAAACCTTTTCTTTGGCATTGTTAGTCTTTTGTACTACCACCTTTTCTTCATGATTAGCAATGATCTCTGATTCAGTCTTATCTTCGGTCATTTCATTGTTAGTTGTAACCACATCTTTCATTAAATCATGATGCTCAGCACCCATTTGACTGTCATAATGAACTGCTGATATTTTATCATCAGAGATAGTTGCACTTTGCCCGCAACTTTCTCCATTTGCAAATGGATTTACCATTGCATTGGATACTATTACTTCCAATCCATTACAAACAGGTTTTGTTGAAGCGTTCTCAACTCTAGCAGGGTTTATGGCTTCTATTTTACAACTTGCATTACTTTAATGCTTTGATTTTATGGGTTTTATAGTTGATATATTTGTAGAGCCTGCCTCCTTCTGTGCCTTTTTAGGAGGGTTGCTAATACTAACCACTGGAACCGACACATTTTTCTCTGTGAAGTTGATATGCTTCTCTATAAAACCATTGTTCTTGACCACTAGCCTGGAAACCTTGTGGGTTCATGCAAAGCTACTGTCTAAATCTGCCCCCGAATTAGTACTCTTCCTTCCAATCTTTGGTACTAGAATCTACAACAATCATTGAAAAACTTATTAGACTATCAATATACAAACTATGAAACCAAAAACGATTTCAGAGTCAATGACTGTATTCATCTCAGAGGATTATAATTTGCACAGCCTTTCCAAGCAGGGGGCATTTGAAACAGAACAATACGTCTTGAGAAAGAACGACTGCAGTGAAAAAAAATTATGTTATAGAAAAATAAGATACTATATTGCGAAAACCACTTATTCAAAAACAACCAGCAGGAATTTTTGGAATTTCAAGTGCTCCTTTCCAGTTCTCTTAACCTTTTTCGACTCCGACTTTGGCGGCACTCCTTCCTAATAGAAGGTAGGCATAGGTGTGGCTTTGAAACTAAGACTCTTACACAATTGCTTGATTTTATCCTCCAATTCTTCCTGAGTGAATAATAGAATAAATCCAAAAGATGTTACCACCCAACCAAAATTCATGAAAAAAATCTATTCCTCTCAGCTTCAGAATGCACAAATGAAATAACCTTGAAATGAAACAAGGAAAATAGTATTTGAATAGACCACTACTCTCTAGACTGTCTGAGTAAGAAGAAACTTATTGAGTTAAACCTTGCTTATGCATCTTACAAAGAGAATTGCATATTGTCCAGAACTTAGAAGTTATATCAAGCTTGAGGAGGTCCATAACTTCTAATTTATGGACCTCCTCAAGCTTGATATAACTTCTAAGTTATGGCCAATATGCAATTCTCTTTGTAAGATGCATTTGATGTCTGGGCTAAATTTGAAGTTCTTCCTTCAACTTGCAAACTCATAGTTTTTATTAGGTAATCAGTTATGTGTTATCACGCAGCTTGTTATAACAAGGGACATCATGTCCCAGTTCATTGTGTGTGTTTTACTCCTAGTGGTGAATCATATTCCTCTAGATCTGAAGATGGAATAATCAAAATATGGCAGACTTTGAATATGAATCCTGAAGAGAATGAAAATTATGGTGTGAATGGATTGAGCGGCAAGGTCAGAGTGGGTGTTGATGATGTGGTACAAAAGGTTGAGGGATTCCATATTTCATCAGATGGCCACTTGAATGAGAAGCCAGAGAATCCCAATCCATAATAACGTAGTAGTGTATGTCAATTGATATGAAGCCACTGATCTGTTTGTTGAAGTTTGATTGTGTGAGATGTACAATTTTTTGTTTATGATCATGTGGCGAATCAAACTGCACACATGATCCTGCTTACTGTACATAGTAGATTATTAGGTCATATCATGTGGTTATTTTACATCTGCAGGTGGTGCTCCTTTTTTTCAATCTCCTGGAAATTGGTATGGTTGAAGCCTGGAGGGTGACAGTAAGGGTCCAGTAGAGTTTAGATTACCGTACACTTAATGATTCAGTTCTTTATGTTGTCATTGTCTTGATTTTTAGACTAGATGTTTAACTAGGAAGTTAGTAAGGTAACTAAAATTAATGTTGTAAAAGAAAATTAAGCTTGGCCAAGATTTGGATCATCTTAAAATCTGGCTATATATAAGGTGTCAGTTGAAAGTTGAAACACAAGCAGGCGAGAATAAAATAAATGTTATTAATATACTTTATTTTTGGTTTATGATTTTGTACTAAGAAATGCTACAAATATCATATGAGCATCTCTTGTATACTGATATGGAACAATCCATTCATTTACATCCTATTAAAGCCATGATTTCTACAGGTACCCATAAAGAGTGTCAATCCCCCTTGCTGAAAGTATCGAGCATGAAACTGAGAATTAACAGTTATATTTTATTTTTTGTTTATGATTTTGTACTAAGAAATGCTACAAATATCAGATGAGCATCTCTTGTATACTGATATGGAACAATCCATTCATTTTCATCCTATTAAAGCCACAGTTTCTACAGGTACCCATAAAGAGTGACAACCCCCCTTGCTGGAAGTACCGAGCATGCAACTGAGAATTAATGTGTCAATTAAGCAGAATTTAATTGTCATATGTGATTTGTGCATGTTTTAGTAGGTTCTCATTATACATTCTGCTTAACCCTCTACTATTTAGAATACATCTGTTTTGGATAAGTTGGTTGTCTGTGTTTGATCAGACTATATGTTTTTGATGTTCGGGGTGGCTACTTTTTTTAGCCACTAGCTTTATTGGCAAGCTATCTTGTTTACTTGTTTGGTTAATTTTAGTATGGCTTGTTAGAGCTTGACTGTGTAGTGTGCATTTTTCTTGTTGACCATGCTTTCCCTTTTTCTTGACATAAATGTTTTTTCTTTCTTCACATTACATCGCATATCCATTGACAAACTTGCATCTCATTTGGAAGTTTTGATACTCTCATTTTTTGCACGATATCCTTTAGAGGGTGTTGCGGTAGATATTCTTGATAGTTCTTAGTTGTTGTATGGGTATATTTTAATTTCTACTATTTCTGTGATGCTCTCATGTTTGCATAATTTTTTGGAATATCCTTTCAAGTCAGTGAGTATTCTCTAGCATTTCGTGTGTTGTTTTATCAACTGGAACTCATGAAGCTATCCATTTTTGGGCATAGGAGATCTATTTGATTCCATTGTTGCCGCTTCTATCAGTAAATGTTGTTACTTTGATATTTTCTTTTGGGAACATCATTCGTCTTCTGTGATTTTGAAGTGAATATTTTGTGTTATGATTTGGAAATTGTATGGCAATTGCGCAATCCATTTATTGACTTGTATGAAGTCCTTAAGCTAGAGGATTCTCTCATATAGGATCAAACTCACACCAAACTTCTCTAAATACTGCTATTAAATTGCATTTAAAGCATCATTTGTCTGACATTACGCACATGATAATTTACTTTAATAGTTGTACAAAACCTTGCATACATTGTCCTTGGACTCACAAGCCTCATTTCATGTACCCTCTAGAACAGATAATTGATTCCTTATTTTCTTGTGCTTCTAGCTCATTCTAACCACTATTCTATAATCAGGGGTGTTATTACATGCGCTATCATGCTTTATATGTGGTATGCTTGCAATACAATTTTTCTATAACGTTTGGTCTTGCTTCAGCCATACCTTATCTGAAAGCATGTTTTTATGTTCGAAAGCAGTTGTTTGAGTTTTTCCATGGAACTGTATTTCTTTGGATTTCGTATGCTTGCTCTAGTTAATTTATCAAGGGAGTTTAGATGCCATTTATATGCAGAAAGAATTCAACTGGGATTTCTTATGCTTGCTCTAGTTAACTTGTCAAGGGAGTTTATATGCCATTTATGGACAGAGATTTCAACTGGAATTTCTTATGCTTGGTTTTGTTACTTTATGAAAGGGAGTTTATATTTCATTTATGTGCTGAATGAATTCAACATATACATGATCAAACTCATCTTTTGGTCACAGAACTCGCTGAAGCTTTCACTGAAGTATCTGGTTCCTTTGTTGAGAAATTTATCCCACCCCAAATTTCCGAGTGAGGTGAAGGATGCAAAGTTCACAACACAAGTATCATACGGGTCAAGAACCATTCAAGCACCATTTTTCTTAAAGTTACAGCTCTCAAAATCTTCATAGAAGGCCCGATTTAAGAGAGCTTCCAAGTGATACATAACAACTCTTGAGATTCTCTGAGTAACATCAACTTCATACGGTTGCAAAAGGGAGATGACCTTGTCCATTCCTTTACCATCACATTGTTCTTGTATTAATGTTTCAATAGTCCTGCACAACTGTCTCACTGCAACTCTTGATTCTTCCATAGTCTGGAGAAAGGGTTCTAACATTGCCTCATATGTTAGAGATTTGTGGTTATGGCATTTCATTATGAATCCATGGTTACTTAAACTAGACCCTGGGAACTTGTAATACCACATTCAGCCTGGTTCAATGCATACTTCAGATCCTGGCAATACAATTCCAACTTGTTCATTTGTTTTTCCATTTCTTCCATGGATGACCTTAATTGCCTAACCTCTGTCAGTGTAGCGTCTCTTCTTATGCTGGCCTATATTAGTTTCTAATTTAAGCCTTCAATGGTAATATCCCAGTCATCCATCATGTTAGGTCTAATGGAATGGACTTCTTTGTTT
Organism: Larix kaempferi; assembly: GCA_027924585.1. Taxonomy (NCBI): domain Eukaryota; kingdom Viridiplantae; phylum Streptophyta; class Pinopsida; order Pinales; family Pinaceae; genus Larix; species Larix kaempferi. The sequence continues at coordinate 18,305,549 of BSBM01000205.1, forward strand.
GGACAGCTCGGTTTTTTCTTGGGAGTCATTTTGGTTAGAGGAGAGAACCATGATTTCAACTGAAATTTGCCAGTTGGGTCTTTACTAGGAAATCCAATAATGTCTCGAAGTTCTGGTAAAGGAGCCACTGTGGGGATTTTCATAGTATTTATAGAGAGATGTTTTCATCCGCCACAGGAAACAGTACTAGTATTACATAACAAGTTATAAAACCAGTTGTAAAGATGTCTTCATCTTTGATCCGTACCTGATGGTAGCCGGACCTTAAATCTATTTTAGAAAAGATTGTTGCCCCTTGGAACTGATCGAATAGATCGTCTATCCAGGGTAAAGGATATCGATTTTTAATAGTCATTTTATTTAATTGTCGATAGTCTATGCATAATCTTAAAGTTCTGTCTTTCTTCTTTACGAATAAGACCGGTGCTCCCCAAGGGGAAACACTAGGTCGAATGTACTTCTTATCAATTAGTTCTTGTAATTGTGATTTAAGTTCTGTACGTTCTATTATATTCATCCGATACGTATCTTTTGATGTTGGTACCGCTCTCGATATCATATCGATTGTAAAGTCTATGTCTCTTGTCGGAGGTAGTCCAGGGAATTCTTCCAGAAAGATGTCTTTAAAATATTTTAAGATAGGTATATCTTCCACTTTAAGTTTGTTATCTTGATCTTTATCATCTATTACATAAACAACAAATATTTTACATCCCTTAACTACATATCTCTTCATTTGTAAGGCTGAGATCTCTTTGATTGTAGTTTTTCTAGGAATTCATGTTACTTTAATTGTGTTTCCAGTATTATCTATGCATGTAAAAGTTTTTTCATAACAATTCAACATGACTCTGTGTTTTTCCAACCAATTCATTCCTATCAACATATCATAGGAACCTAATGGTAAAATATTCAGATCAGCATGCGTATTAAATTCATTCATCAATACTTCATAGTTTTTCACATAACTGGTGACCTTACGCTTAGTACCTGTGTCTAACTGTACCAGCCAAGATTTTTCAAATTTTTCTGGTACTAATTTACATAATTCAACAATCCTAGGTGATACATAACTCAAACTTGCACCTGGATCAATTAGTATGGAAATAGGTTGATTTTTTATCATACCTTCGATATCGACCATTGAAGCTTGATGGTCTTCCTGTCGATTGTCCAATGCAACATTGATTCTGGGCATACTTATCACCATATCTCCAACTATATCAACTTCCTGAATGGAGTGAACTTTATTAAAGGTTTTATTTCTTACAGGACAATATTTAAAGTAATGTGGGTCACCACATTCCCAACATTTTAAGGGTTCCCTCTGTGCAATGTTTTTATTAAAATTAATGGAAGGTTCTCTTTATTTTGCTGCAAAGTGTTGTGGTTTAAAACCTCTATAATTACTACCCCGATACCCTCTGTAATTATTTCCATAATTTCTGTGAAATTTATTATTATTCTTCCTTCTTGGATCAAAGTTATCCCGCCTTTTAGTGTTCCAATTAGGTACATTTTCTCTTTTATTTTTATTTTGATCATAACAGAAATTCGCTTTTCTCATTGCTTCTTCCAACATCTTCGGATTGTCATACTTTATCCGCTCTTTAAACATAGTAGGAAAGCAACTGAGAAAGCATTGCATTTTTGGTTTTTCATCTATTATGTATGGTACATAACGAAGCAGACTTAGGAATTTACTATAGAGTTCTTTCATGGTCATAGCACCTAACCTTAACTCGTAGAATTCTTTCGCTTTTTCTTCACAGTATTGTTCTGAAAGATACTTACGTTTAAAGTGTTTTTTAAAGGTCTTCCATGTTACGTATAGTTCTTTTATACCTTTTACTTTTTTGATACCTTGCTACCAAATATATGCTTTTCCACTTAGGTTATAAATGGCCATTTTTGCCTTCAATTCATCAGAATAGTTATAGATTTGGAATTATTTCTTCATTCCAGACAGCCAAGCTTCTGCCTGTTCTCCTTTCTCGATTTCACCATTAAACATAGGAGGTTTAATTTTCTTAAATTTCCTTGAAATCTCTTCATAGGGTTTGTACTTCTTTTTATCTATATGACTGTCACTACTGTCACTAGAATCCTGATGTTCTTCTGTGTGGTGTTTGGGTTGTTCCTCATTGGAAGTTTCAGCCCCATGATTGGAAAATTCCAACTTTATTCCCTTATGTTTGTAAGGTGTAGCTTTTGTCTTATCATTTAGATTCTTTTTTTTAATCTTTTTCATTACTGTGTATTTTAGCCAACAAAATGTTATTTAATTCTTCTTGCGCTTTCATAATTCGTTTGTTTTCTTCCCTAACTCTTTTTAATTCTGACCTTAATTCTTTAACAGTCTAGTGTAACTCTGACGGGTTGTAGTTTCGACTCTCATTTAAGTTTACCCAGATTTCACCTTCTTCATTGTTCATCGGTATTCTAGGGGGATATTATTCTTCTGCGGGCATTCCAAATTCTGCCATAGATTCCTGCTAAAATAAATTAATCCTCCTCTTCCTGTTTAGTAAGAGAATCAAACCCAAAATAAATAAACATTAGTTTCTGGTTTAACAGTTGCAATGTTGGGCCGGTTCAGGCCAAGTGTTGTAACCATGCTCTGATACCAATATGCCATGTACCTCGAAAATCCATAAATAAATCAAACTTGTACTACACACATAACTATATAACAATAAAATATCTCTTTTTAATTATAGCATGTGTTAGTTACTTGCAGCATAATGAAATTGTCGTTACTTGCATAGCCGCTTACCTAAAAATATTGCTATCAATGGCATGCCACACTTTTGTGGATGCCCCGTTATACCTCCAGGTGATGTTTATGTTCCTTTTATCTTATTCTTGTTTATTAGATTGCAAAAATGCCTTGCTTATCCCATAGGATAAGTTCTAATCCTTAACTATTATACGTTGGTGTAAAGTTGTATGAGGTTAAGGGTTTGGAGACTATGTGTATAGTCTTGACCCATTAATTGTAATAAGTTTTAAGGATGAAGATATAACCTTGGATCCCAAGTGCTTGCATTATCCACCAAGGTTTGTGTGCTGAAATGAATGTTAAACTATGATCTATGGGGTTTATACCGTAGTCGTGAATTGTTTTGGAGCTCATTTAATAAAGTTATTGTTACTTGAGTTCGCTACCTGTTGTGATGGTTTAAAGGCTTGTACCATGGTCAATGGTGAATTTATGGGCTACCCTGGCTACGAGTTGACAGCACAACGAGGCCTTTATGCTTCACGCTTGATTGGAATCTTAACCGTCCATTTGGACAGTCAAACGGCTTAGGGTTTTGTTATGGGGTTTAATGTGTTCTTTTTGGTGTTTGAGACTTCATTACTGCATGTTTTGGTTTCTGAGCTATGCGTTCTGCTCTGTCAATGGTGATTTAATGTAGCCACCATTCAACGTTAATGGTATACCTTTTTGGTTTCCTTGCAAGGTGTGAAGGAAGATAGTACTAGTGCTAATGATTGCCACCTCCAGAGCTCGTTGGTTGCTACGACCGAACCTGGCCAACATTACCAGCTTTGAACTGCCCTTCAACAGGTAAAAAAAAGATTAAATTTATACTTAGCATCTTAAATTTGTTATACAGTGTTTTTACTTATACACTGGTTGCCGAAACTACTATTTAAGTTTTCATTTTTGCAGGAAGGGGAGTGATAAGGGCATCCAGGAGGAGCCAACCCCTGGCCATGTCTACAATTATACAAGGTAAAAGAAATCTAGACTTAGCTTATTCATGTAAAATTCATTTGATAGATTGATATAGTTCTAATTTTGGTCGTTTGGTTGCAAGTTTTGGGTGTCGGCGAGGATGGCGAAAGGGTCACCTACTCCCAAGCCTGTGTCTCAGAACGCCAAGGTAAGCAATGAACCTCACTCTGTAAACATGTTTTCTATTTCCTTTTTATAGAGAAAAAGTGGTTGCTGACTATGTTTAAACAATGGTGGTTGCAGGTGACTCCTAGCTAGGTCTTAGGACTGCGAGGAGAACACAGGCTTCCGCCTTCAACAAGATAAGTTGATTTATTAACTTGCTGACCCTTAGGGTTTATGAAAAGTCGACAGAGGGCTTCCTCATTATCTCTGTTCCAACGTTTGTTTTTAAATGTTTTATAAGATTTGTTTGCTTATCTTGAGGATTGAAGGTTTATTACGGTGCCATCATGAATGGCTTACCGCTTACCACCTCTGTAATTTATTTAAACTTTTGGTCTTTTATAAAGACAGTGGATGGCTTATATCCACAGGGATATGAATCCCTCTGTTTAACATTCGTTGTTTGTTAATATTACTGTGATCCTTAGGGTCTTTCCGACTTCTGTGAATATTCCAAAATTGATATCGTGGTTGTAATTTTATGCATTTTTTGTTAAACTCCTTTTTGATATTAAATATTATACTTAATGGTATTGTCACATAAAAGTGAGATAGGGTATTTCCTTACAATTTAAGAGTGTTCAACTGTAGATTTGATTTTGATAAATAAATAAAAGTTTATGGTAAGCGTTGGATGCCATCCTTAGATGGTATCACCGTCATTCTAAGATTTATATAGATTCATTGTTGATCACATAGTAACAATGATTTCTGAACTAATGCGTGACGGAACTAAATTCCATTTGGATGCAAAAATATATCAATATTTTAAATAGATACCTAATGTATCATTATTTAAATCAGATGCATAATAAATCCATTTTCTATGTAGACGCATAATAAGAATCCTACTAAGGGTTAGATGCAAGTCATAACATAAGTAATAATCCTACTGTAATTACTTTTAAACATATAAGAAAAAGAACAAGGAACCTGGCACCACTGTCGGGAAATCAAATATTAAATAGTCTTTCCTCCCAACCAACTCCTAGAGCAGCCAAGTCTCACTTGCTACAAAACCCTCGAGCCTGATTGTTGAACCAAAAGAGAAAAATCCACTTAATACGCCATCTCTTGCATTATCAGATTCAATCCTCGTCCAATGCTAGCCTCCTACTACTTATGGACATACTATTATATAGTATTTTGCCTAGGACTTAGTCATTTATGATCCTCTTGCTCTTTAACACTCAACTAAGAGTTGTGACCTGATTTTGGGGAAGATGCCTCCTGCACCTTGATTTCTCACTCAGCAGCTTCAGCCACTTGTATTTTCCTCTTGCGGGTCAGCAATCACTCATGCAACAACTATTTCATTTATGTCCCCCTTCGGTATTTTTTATTAATAAAAGAATAGTCCATTACATTGTTTTTATTTTTGACTTCTTGTCAAAAATATTTAAATAATAAATAAACATAAAATATTCAAAAAGTATTTAATAATACTTTATTTAATCCTGGTGTATTACAACTACTTTCTGTCACTTTCCTCAGGCGTCGGTACAAAAGCCTCAGAGAGGCATCTTTGTTGAAAGCATTGACAAATCCTTCCCTTGGACATATGTGGATGGTATTGCTCAAGGTTGACCGTCTTTTGGTGGTGTCGGTGGTTTTTTTTTTTTCTCTGACTCCTGCTGTCACAGTTTTGCTGCTGGTTTGGGTGATCACACCAATAATTATGCAGAATTTGCTATTGTTTTTCTTCTACTGACATTTGATTTATCCAAGGCGATCAATCAATTTCAAGTCTTTGGTGATTCGTTGCTTGTGATATTGCTTGATTGAATATAAGGCCCCCAGGAATATTCTTTTGCTTCCAGTATTTGAGGCCATCCAAAGGTCCCGTCGCCTTTTTCAGCAAATCAGTTTTGCTCATATCTATAGGGAAAGGAATCAGGAAGCAAATAACCTTTCTAAGCTTGGTTTGCTTATTCATGTTGGTTATTGGGATATATGGGATATACACAACGGTATCTCATCCTCTCTAGAGTGGTGTCTCTTTTGATACTTTTAGACGCCTACTATGAACCTTTTCTAGATTTTCTTTATGAACATATGTTATGTAAACTTAAGTTTTGTGATAGACACTTGGTATATTGATATGGATATCAACAGGACTGTATATGGATATAACTTTTTTCATGCTTATATATGGCCTGCTGGCTTATAAACAATATGGTTTTATAATATAAAACTGTGATTTTTTTTTCGTGGGAAAAAAAATACTATGAGCTCCAAATTTTATTGATGATTGGCCTAGTGGTTTTTTTTATGAAGCTTCTCAAGAGGGTGGGAGAATATGTGGTGCAGGGTTAGTGTTGAGGTTGAATGATTCACATGTATTTAAACTGCAAATGTTTTGTGGTCATGGAACAAACAATTGGGCTTTGTAGAAAGGTCAACTTTAGGTGTTATCTTTGGAAGGTTGGAAATCTCAAGTTAGAAGGCTTCAAGTGGCCTTCTTTGGAATAAATTTTATCCACATCCACAGGGAATATAATAGAGAAGCAGATTATCTGTCCAAACAAGCCTTGTTAAGAAATGAAGGTTCATTGCACAATGTAGAAGAGATGAATACCAAGGTGATAGTTTTGATGAAGTGGTTGTTTTTCTTATTACATTTAGCTCTTTTAGTCTATATGAGATGATGATACTTAAAAGTTCTTGAAACTGTTAATACGAAGTAGAGGTTGTATTATGGATATAGTATTTTTAGATCTTTGATGAGATGGATTTGTAACCTTATATACCTCAAACCTATCAAACTGAGAAGAAGGATCCGAAACTTGAAATTTAGGAATGGAAATAGATAAAGCTTGTTCTTTTTCTTCTTTTTCACAATCTGATGAATCTGAAAATGGATTTTCTTGATCTAACTCACCTGGAAATCCTGAACTTGTAGAGGACTGAAACCTTCTTGAAGTAGAAGCCAACCTCTGCCTAGCTTCTCTTAGAATTCGCTCTGGGTTTGGAATCCATGTGTGCAACGGAGAGGAAGGAGTCGCTCGAGTTCTGATCTGCTTCTTAGCCACAACTGCTTTTTCTGAAACTCAGTGAATGACTGTAGTCTACAAAGATTTCCCAACTTTGTTCACTATCAAAATTAGGAGAAAAGGTATAATATCCAGGGAAAATTTTCAATTTCGTCCCCAGTATGGTCGCCAAAAGATGTTAGCCCTAAATTTTGCTTGACTACAAGAAGGAAAAGTTTAGGCACCTCAAAGGAAAATTGAATTTTGTTTATTTAGATAACAAAAATGGATAAACATTGAAATTATAAAAATCATGAATAATATGGTTTTTGTATCTGAAAACATCAGATATAAAGAACATATAGGGATATAACTTGAAAGATGAAATGGATGATAAGAGTGGAAAACAAATTCAAAACATAAAATGCCCAAAACTAAGACAACAAACAGTTCTTGTCTGGTAACATCATATGGAAATCAAATGTTTAAAAAGACATTTCAAACATCAATTTGTAGTAACATTCATATACTTGAATAAAAACATATACATAAAACATCCATATACAATAAAAATGCAAATCTCATTTAAAATAGAAATACTAAATCTCAAAACAATAAATAATTTGAATTTAGCTCCCAATCATCAAGACCATTCATAAACATAAGGTATCCTCACATAAGTATATTAATATAAACCAGACTGCAAAATCATAGCATCTATGTTCTCGACCCTCATAAGTCTCCCTTTTACTTTAACATAAAATGTACATTATATAGAGAAGAAGCCTAGAAGCGAATTGTTTCTTGATCCATTTTTTCACGATCTGAATATACCAAAAATAAAGAGAAGGCATCAAAATAGTAAACTATCAAACATCTAATTTATGACATGTGTCTTTTGAAGAGTTCTAAAACAAACTAGAGTCTTCTAGCAACTTTTTCCAGCACAACTAATCCATCTAAGGCATGAGCCTTTTTCTGTAGTCTGTTGCATTCTTTGTGTACTTGATTAAGCTTCATTTAAAGTTCTTCTTTGTCTTTGGCCAGTTGAATGATCTATTCTTGCGCAATCTTCCTTTTCTTAACTGCTTCATCGGCTACCTGAATCAATTCATAATAATTCTTGTTCACTTCTTGCAAATATTGTTTTAACATCCTGTTTGCTTGCATCAGCCCATCATTTATTTGGTTAATATGTTCATTTTGGGCTTTGAATTGATCAATTTCCCTTCTCTATTTTTCTGTCTCCAAATCTTTCATGACCTCATCTGAAGGCTCCTGTATTTCATTCATAACATTTTCCAGACTAACATTCATCTGTTCTTTTGGGAATTTCTCTATTGCAACAACAGAACTAAACTCTCCTTTGTCATTTGAAACAAGAGATGTGAAATTCTCTTCCCAATCTTCTTGAATACTGGAATCACAAACATAATTTTTGGGGGTCAAATCTGGAACATTCTTTAGACCCTGCTCAATATTGTTAAGAACTTGATTCAAAGTTGTTTCTAATGCCTTGTCCTTTTTATCTTGCTCATCATCATCAGATTCTTCTTAATTTTCTTATCCAACAGAGCTCTCATATGCAATCTGAGTTTGTTGACAAGACGGGTTTTTGGCCTTCGGTATGCTGGTTCAACTAGATTTTCTACAAGACCTGACAAGTCATCTAAAGAATTATTCAATTCCTCTTTGTGAATAGGATCTTTGTTTGTATCATAACCCTTTAATTCTTCATCCCCCATTATATTTTGCTCAAAATTAGTAGGAGTTTGGACCGTCATTTCTTCATCGAGGGTTTTAGACTGGTTTTCCATTTCCTGACATAAATTGGGAGTATCAACTGTCTTCTTTTCCAGAGGGGTTTCAATATCTTTCATCTTAGCTGGAGTTTTCTTTCTACTACCCTGCTTGGGTTCTCTAACTTCTGCTTTGAAACCAGACCAAAACAAAATATGGTCCCATGATCTATTCTTCTTTTCTAATTCCTTTATTATCATAAGCTTGATTAACGCATGATGGAATAAACTGCGACTAGAAACTTCAGAATGACTTTGTACCCTTCTAGCCATTTTGCTTAAGCTTTTCAAAAGATAATAGGGTAAATTCAGTTTTTTAATACCTGATATGTGCTGCAGGAAGCGCATGTGATACTAGTAGATGGTGGAAAACCTTCCCTCACAAGTCACATACTTCTGAACAATTTTCAATACATTACTCCAACAATCCAGCAAGTAAACCCTCGGAATACCCTAACTCCAGTCTAGATTTCTATGCGCAGGAAGCAAGAATTCTTTAAAATCCTCATCTATCCACTGTCCTTTGAACCAGCGTTCTCCTTCAGGGACAATACCAATTTCTTGGGCAATGGTTCTTCAGTAATAGTGAATTAAAGGTCATTAAATGTTACAACTGTCCCTTTCAAAGTTAGGGCAAAAGGCTTTGAGAATTCTGTATTATGACCTTTGATTCTTTCACACATAGGGAACCATCCCACCTCTCTCAATTTCACTGCCGCAGCTGGAAAATCCTTTTCCCAATCTATATTCTGAGGTTCTTTTCGGAGCAAGGTACCACTGGAACCACCCTGATATTTCTTCTTTGGAACCTTGACAGAATTTGAAGCCATGGAAACAACACTGAATGTAGAATCTGCAGAATGAAACATTGAGTAACTCGAATCCTTATGCGACTAAAGCATTTGATTATTCTTCTTGGACTTGAAGCAGTCCTACCTCTCTGACAACTGTAAATTTTTAGAGCCAAATGTCGATTAACCAGACTTCATTCTTTAAATTTGGTATCATTACATGGTATTGTGCTGAAACCTGCAAATACCATTGTTGACGATCTGGCAGCTCGTAAGCACAAGCATAATATATCACATGCTGCCAAATGTATTAAACCCTAAAACATCCAATCAATCACTTTCAAAACCATCTCACTCATTAATCAGAATGGGAGCTAAAAATCCAAATTATATTATTTTGAAAAACAAAGAGATAAGAAAAAATGAAATATGTAAAAAAAATGAGAAAAATAATCAACATTGTAAAGGGTAATGAATAACAAAAAATTAACAAACCTAGGACTAACACCACCCCTTCTCATTATTTTTTTGGAATTTCGATGATCTGGGTCGTTTTAAAATGGGCCAAAACCCCTAGGGGCACAATTCCATGGCATAGTTCCGCAGTAAATGGGGTGGAACTACGATTCCGCTGGTTTTTATAACCCAATCTGGGGAACAAATCGCCAGAAAAGCGGGGCAATTTGAGTGCCAGTTATCCCACTCTGATCTCCACGACTAAAATATAATATCGTCTTCTAAAAACATTGTCACGTGGCATTAATTGTTTGGCAAGGACGCGGATTAATTTTTTGGCAAGGACGCTCGTGATCCTCCATTGTTTTGTCCGCTTATGAACTTTGGTTTAAGTGGAATTTAGTTGAGTCATGGTCGGTGACTCGTGTTCCTTTCTGCACTAGTGCGGTACTTATGTGGTCATGCGCCATGCTGAAGCATTATGACTACATATGTCTTTCACTTTGCTATTCCCTTTTTTCATAAATCCAGGAATTTCTTGGCCAGGGTCAGTTTAAATTTGGGTGGATCATTTTGCTATCACTTTGTTATTTATATGGGAATAAGTTAAACATTTTATAATTTGTATTTTTTTTAGTTTTCTTGGAAACCAGGAAAGTGATTTTTGTTGAAATGGTCATTTTTATTATTCAAATTGTAATTTTGAAAATTTATATATATTTATTTGCTAGAGAGCTTGTTGTTTTTTTTTTTGGAAAAGTAGGTAATTGATTTTTCAATGTTCCTGAAAATTCAACCAAAAAATCAAATGTTTTAGTTAGAAATTACTCCTCGAGGTGGATGGGTCATGAGAGATTGTTGAATAAGTTCACAAATATATAGCCAAAAATTAAAGTAGTTTAAACAATTGATATTTTGATTTTTCCATAGAACATTGGCAGAGTTCAGAGATAACGAGATTTAATGATTGAAAAAATAATTAGAAAATTGATCAAAATCGATTATTTAGACTATTCTGAAATGAAATGTTTTAGTAAAAAATATGTCCATTCCTTACTGAGGGTAAGTTAGGGTGTACAAGATCACTATGGTGTGGATGCTGTGTTTTAGTTAGAAATAGAGTAGGCTAAATATAATTTTGGTTTTTTTTGGTATGTTAATTAGATTAATATAGATATATATTACTAAAAGTGAATAGTCTAAATATTTTATGTTTTTTAATATATATTTTTAAGTTTGTTTGGTTTAGAGTTCGAGCCCGGTTCCAAATTTTTAAAAATATTATTTATATATATTAATTGTACAAATGAAATTCTATAATCTAGATATCTAAGAAAAATTTGAGATCATATATCTATTTTTATCAGAAAAATAAAATTTGAACAATACAAAAGGAGTATTCTATTTATTCTATGTTTTCAACTTTAATGTGGGTTTTGGTTAGAATCTGGTAGTTTGTTTTGGTAAAATCCAAATTTCTACATGTTTAAATTGTATTTTTTAATCCATAAATAGATTCAGCACCTCATATACTCAGAAAAAGTTGAAAACGTAGGAATATTTAGACTACATCAATACAAAATGATGATTTTATCATCAAATTTTGGTATTAAAAATGTTTAAATTAGTCCACTTAATGAGGGTGGATGCCTGGAATTTCAATTTCACGTTACCTGTCAAGTGAATTTTTCACGACAGTGAAATTTTTTCAGCGCCCGTCACATTACGTTTACACATATTTATAAAACGTTTTTTTATTTATACATAATTTTTACACAAATTTATAAAACATTTTTTTATTTATATATAATTTTATAAGAATAAGAACAATCTATATATATATATATATATATATATGATACCATAATGGGTATCTCATCAATTTTTTTATATATGTCAAATATCATTACAAATTACAACATTAACTGACAAATCCATTGAATACAACAAATTTTATGTAAAATTGAGCACACAATATTGATAATCATAATTAAAAACTGAATATATATATATATATATATATATATAATAATAATAAAATTTGATGTTTAAGGTATACATATATCATTCCATCTTACGTTTTGAAAATTTGAGGGATGCCAGTTGTTGGACACCCCACCTGCCCCCCCCCACGCCATGTGGCCACCTCGGCAGGTGGCATTTGCGGGCTAACGAGGTAGCGCCACCTGTTGGGTAGGTGGGAACCTTTACACCACACGTGGGGCGCACGTTTTCACAGTCCCATGGACCTTTTCCCGGGATGACCTTTTTCCCCCGTGTCTTTCTGTTCGATCCTGGAGTGTGGGCATTGTGTTGCCCCGGTCATTGATCACCCCGCCCTCCGCTGCAGTGATGCCCTTCCCTAGTCTCTGTTCACCTCGCCCTCCACGGCGGTGATATCCTACATAGGTTAATGGGTGGTGGCTCCTGCTTGTTGCTTCGGACATGGTGGCATTTCGCTCACTAGTGCGCTTCCTGTTGTTCGGTGGTGGCCACGGCATGGATTATCCCTGGTTCAGTGGTGGAGATGGCGGGGTCCTGCTCTCATGGTTTCGGTGGTGGAGATGGTGGCTTCTTGTTCCTAGTGCAGTCGATGCGGTGGCTTTGTTCGGTGGTTTCGTTCCTGCTCACATCGCTGCGGTGGCTTTGTTCGATGGTTTTTGGTGGTTTGTTCGGTGGTTTGTCGCTGTGGTGGCTTTGTTCAGTGGTTTTTTCAGTGGCTTTGTTCATGGTCCAGTCGCTGCGGTGGCTTCATTCCATGCCTGCGTTCAGTGTCTTCGTTTAGTCACTGCGGTGGATGCACGACGGTGGCTTCATTCGGTGGTTCACTGGTAGGTTTCCTACCATCCATCATTGCGAACGTGTTTTTCAACACTCTCAACTTGCTGGGGATTCTGTGGACCTTTTGTGCTGCATTTCTAGGTTTAATGTTGTGTTTTGAATTTTCATTTAAATGTTGTAGTTGAATTTTGGTTAATTTTGGTGTTGCATTTTGTTGGTTTAATTGTTGAATTGATTGAGGCTGTCAGTAATTGGTATGCCGGGCAGTGGTGAATTGCATTTCGCAATATGGTTCTGTTGGTTTTCGTTTGAACTGTTTGGTGGTTTTTGGTTTACGTTTGAACTATTCTATGGATTTACATATGAGCTGTTCGGTGGTTTTGGTTTGCGTTCTGGGGCTACCGGGATTTGGTGAATATTGAATAATGAATGGAATTGTGCTTCTGTTAATGCTGAATAATGAATGTTTATGTATTTGCAGTAGGGTTTATGAATGTTTTAGGGTTTATTGATATGGAAATTTTATATGAAGGATATGTGAACGGGTCATGCAGAATTGTTGTTTATTGTTTATTGTTATGAACTTGTTATGCGAACTGGTCATGCAGAATAATTGATAATAGTTTGGGCTGAATAATTGAAGGTTCTATGGTTTATGTTGCAGTAGGGTTTATGAATTTTTTAGGGTTTATGAATTCAGTTTGTTGTTGGATTACGTTGAAATCCCAGCAGTAGGGTTAGGGTTTATGAATTATTTAGTTTGTTATTGGTTTATGTTGAAATCCCTGCAGTAGGGTTAGGGTTTATGGATTATTTAGTATGTTATTGTTGGTATATGTTGCAATCCCTGCAGTAGGGTTAGGGTTTATGAATTTAGTTTGTTGTTGGTTTATGTTGCAATCCCTGCAGTAGGGTTAGGGTTTATGAATTTAGTTTGTTGTTGGTTTATGTTGCAATCCTTGCAGTAGGGTTAGGGTTTATGAATTTAGTTTGTTGTTGGTGTATGTTGCAATCCATGCAGTAGGGTTAGGGTTTATGAATTTAGTTTGTTGTTGGTGTACGTTGCAATCCATGCAGTAGGGTTAGGGTTTATGAATTTAGTTTGTTGTTGGTTTATGTTGCAAGCCCTGTAGTAGGGTTAGGGTTTATGAATTTAGTTTGTTGTTGGTTTACGTCGCAATCCCTGCAGTAGGGTTAGGGTTTATGAATTTAGTTTGTTGTTGGTTTATGTTGCAATCCCTGCAGTAGGGTTAGGGTTTATGGATTTAGTTTGTTGTGGGTTTATGTTGGAATCCCTGCAGTAGGGTTAGGGTTTACGAATTTAGTTTGTTGTTGGTTTATGTTGCAATCCCTGCAGTAGGGTTAGGGTTTACGGATTTAGTTTGTTGTTGGTTTATGTTGCAATCCTTGCAATAGAGTTAGGGTTTATGGATTTATTGCAAAATTGTTGACAACAGTGACTTTTGATATTGCTTTAATTTACAAGTAGGGGAGGGATGTCTATTCTTGAAACTGCATGGGAGGGATGCTAATAGCTAAAAGTTAAAACTGCATCATATAGGGGAGGGATGCCAGTTGACAACAATGACTTTTTCCATTGTCTCATCTTATTGGGAGAATACCCATAATTCAGTTTTTGATATTAGTAAGTGTGCCAAAACAATGGAGATATGAGTCAAGGAATGAGATTGGCTTTTACTTTAATTACGACTATAGGCAACACAATTGGCTATTGCTTTAATTTACAAGTATATGATGCAGTTTTAACTTTTAATTATTAACATCAGGTGCACTTTCAGCAGCCCTGCTCTGCTCCATCCTTTGACTTTGATTTGTTCAAGGCTTTAATGCGCCGGTATGTTCTCATAGATTATGACATACCTACTTAGTACTTAGTAGTTTATGATAGGCAAACTGAACCCTCCCTTGATGGAAATTTAAATGAGGTCATTACTTGCATTATCGGCCAATTTCTGCTGTGAAATTATTTTGAAGGCCATTTACTTTCTTCTACACTTATTTGATATGCAAAAGCTGCTGTTATGGGTACTGTCAGTCCAACTTAGATTGTTGCTTATCTATGTGAGAACTCATAATATGTTTCTTGGGTAAAATAGACTAGCCCTAATTATTATAATTATGGACATAATGCATAATTGATATGCAAAATTGTTATGCAAAATTGTTGATGAAAGATATGCAAAATTGATATGCAAAATAGAAGAAGTTAAATTTTCAGTTTTTCCTGCTGATTTGGTTGTAGGTATTTTGTTCAATTAGTTGTTGGGTAGACCATAGCATGCAGAGCCCAAAGGGAATCTTCCTTAATCAAGGGAAGTATGCAGTAGAAATCTTGAAAATATTTGATATGTTGGAGTGCAAAGCCATGGCCACACCCATGGATACCAACTTGAAGTTATTTGATACTTCGTTGGAATTGGTGGATCTGACTCTATACAGGCAGATTATCGGGTCGTTGATGTATTTGACGAATACCAGGCTAGATATATGATTTGTTGTGAACACCTTGATTCAATATCTGGTAGAGCCCAGACGTGTTCACCTCGTAGCTACAAAGCATGTGATGAGGCACCTAAATGGTACAATAGACTATGCTCTCAATTATACTCGAGATCACATTAGAGAGATTTTGAGGTCAAAAAATGCCCTCCTAAGAGATGTACTAAAAAAACATGCGATATATTAAAATATTATAAGTTAAGGGTTTTATGGGATAGGTATATATGACAAGTCACCTCCTACACTATTTTCTATGCACAATATTACTTTTCAAAATTCACTAGAAATAAAATTAATAAAATAACTCAACATTGATGTGACTAAGATTCATTGTAAATTCCCAAAAAATTATTTTTCTTTAGCATTTATTTGTCTTGAACCTGCAAATGAAATTAAATAATAAAAAACATTTTTTAAGAGCTATTTTTTAATTTATGTTGACTTTTTATATTTAGTATTTTTCTTATCAATTTAATATAATGTGTTTTAATTGAAAATTTATTTACATGTAAAATGTTAATAATATTATTATAATCCACATTGCATTATTATTATTATTCTTTATTAATTAAATCTATATTAGTAAGTTAATATCAAAATCTTAAACTTTTTGGGGATATTAATTTTATTGTAAAAGAATGTTATAGTTAAGTCTCTCGTAGAAAATAATATAAGACTTAATTTATTCTTAAAAATTGAGTAGTAAAAATTCAGTAGTATTAACTTAATAAGTCAATTGTGGTGCATAAATTCTTTTAATTTATTAGTTGAAGCATAAATTATTTTACTAACTAATAATTTTTTATACAAGAAAAAATATTTATGCATTTTGAAAATATTTTTATAATATAAATACTTATTTAAGAAATTATTTTCATTCCTTACAACTAAAAAAATTAAAAATGCAAAATATACATGTAAAAATTCAATATAAACATTTATCACATGAACATGTTATTTTATACATTCAAATTAAATATAAATGAATGTGTATGATTCAACTTTTATATATATGACACTATACCTCGTACATAACTAATTTACAGGTGCTAGAGATGGTTTAGCTATTCAACTTTACGAAGGCTACAAAACCCTATAGTGTATGATTCAACTTTTATATATATGACACTATACCTCATATATATATGCTTATAAATTAGTTTGGCATTATAATATTAAATAAAATGGAGTGAATATATAATTAAAATTAAAAATATGAAAATGATAAAAATATTATTTTATGAAAAAATGTGAAAGGAATATATATATATAGTTTGACATTATGATATTAAATAGAATGGAGTGAAAATATAATTTAAAATTAAAAACATGAAAATGACATTATATTATTTTATAAAAAAATGTGAATGGACCTTCTTTATGAATTATGAGTACTTTACTTGAAAATGACAATAATATTATTTTATAAGAAAGTGTGAAAGTAAAAAAAGTGTGAAAAGACATTAATTATGAATACTTTACTTGAAAGTGACAATAATATTATTTTATGAAAAAATGTTAATCATTATGAATACTTTACTTTATGACTTAAAAGTACTTATACCACTACCTTGGTTAACTATGGGTTTTCATCCACCGTAAAAAAATTGACAATTAAGCATTCTTAATTCATGCAATGCCACCTCAACCATGGGGGATGATGTCATCTACTATAATGTGATTGGTTGATTTTTATAGTACATTTTCTTTGTTTTGAGGCTCATTTTTTACCTCAAAATTTCTCTAATGTGAGTTCAGACTGTATGGTTATACAGATTCTGATTGGGCAGGAAGTGTCTCAAACAGGAAGAGCACTTAAGGTGGATGTTACAGTCTGGGGTCAGCCATGATCTCATTGCTAAGCAAGAAGCAGTCCAGTGTGCCTCTCAACACTACAAAGGCAGAGTATATTGCAGCATGTTCTGCGAATTGTGAAGCTATATGGCTTCAGAAGTTGTTATCAGGTCTATTTAATCTAGAGTTGGATACCATAGTGATTCTATGTGATAACCATAGTTGTATAAAGATGACAGAGAACCATGTGTTCCATGAGAAGTCAAAACACATAGAATTACGGTATTTCTACATCTGTGATATGGTGCAGAAGGGAGCTATAAAACTCCAATATGTGAGCATGGATGAGCAAGTTGCATACATGTTGACTAAGCCTCTGTCTCTAGTGAAGTTTGAGCACTTCCGTGACAAGCTTGGTATAGTCCGTAAGGAATTCCCTCGAAAGGGGGAGTAGTGTTGATGATACTGTGGTGCAGTGGGATTGATCATCCCTAGACAGAGATAGTCTTAAATGTTGATATTGAGTTGTGATGGGATCGATCATCCCTAAATAGAGATGTCTTAAATGATTGTGATGGGGTCAACTTGAAAGAGTCCCACATGTTTCCTCTTTATACAAAACTAAGACAATTATGTCTCTTACCAACTGTCTTTTAACTAATCTAATTGTTTACAAAACAAACTACTAACTATACAACATAGCGCTCTTCTTTACATTATCGCACACTATGGCTACAAAAATTATAATTTTGTCACTACAACCCCAACATTATAACATTCGTAATTATTCCTATAAGAGTTTAGAAGGTAAGCATGAACAAAGTTGTTCTAACTAGGGATTCTAGAGCCATATTCTTGAAACATTAACTAAACAGATTTGTAAGCTAAACTCTTAATCAAATACGTTCATAATGAACAACTCCTTTCAGCTTGTACAAAGATTAGCGGTTAGTATAAAAACAATAATATTTAAATGAATCCTTAACTAGATATAACAATAGAACTTATACAAATAGTTTAGAAAACAAATTGAAATAGACACATTAGATACATATTTGAACCTACTACGCCTTTATAAGAAACTGGAGTTGGAACAACCACGTTCCACCCAACCATAGACCACCAAGCATCCAATATACGTGCTTGGAAATCATCCCCGACCATAAGCCATGACACCATAGGGGATAACATATCTTGCTCCCACTGAAATAAAATTATTTTCACCCACAGAGAACTCTAGTCTCAACTCTAGGAACCAACTCTTGCTCTCACATCAAAGCTCTCAACTTGGGACAAATTCTTAGCACATTCAAATGCACACACAAAAAGTTCCCATGCATACTAGGCAACATCCTGCCCTTGCACATATGCATATAAATAATATTTTCCTATGTCTTACGCAAGGCTCAACTTTCTTTTCTTGGGAATTGGTTGGCCTTGGATCCCCTCCTGGATCTTAGGAGGGTGGTTCCTCAAAACAACTTTATGGCATTTTATCATCTTCTTCTCATGAGAAATAGGCCTATGTTCCCCACCTATGAGATCGTGGTTTACCAAGTTCCAACATATTTGTTCCAACTATCCATATATTTAATGTAAGTGACTTTTACAATTGCCTTCATAATAAATCAAATAGCAAGCTATTAACTTATTGAAATTACAAAATAATAATAATGTATTTTTCCCACTTAGTCACAAATTTGAATTTTCCAACCTTAGTCCAAATAATTATTAAAGCGTAAGCATGGGAGCATTACACTCATAGTATCAATAGAGGAATTAAATGTCTTCATAAAGCAATATGCTCCCCATTTGATGATGTATTTGGCATGGTTGAACTCCCATATAACTTCAAACTTAGCACCATACACGATAACACTATAACCAGACATAATCGTATTTTGATGGTGATTCTCATTAAATATTTGTATTTAGTGATACATATAATTACATCAACATGGATAACATAAGCTATGGTGAATGCTGGTCTACTATAGTTCCTAGGGTTGATAATAATGATGTGCGAGAGCATGGCATATATATCACATATTAACTTTAGATAAATGGAGGTCAAGGTTAGTACATATAGGAACTTTGTTGCGAAAAAGGGTAAAAAATGATAAAGGGATTTTGAAATAAAAGGATTTTTAAGAGTGTACCATAAAAAACATGTAAAAAAAAGCTCAATTCATCTTTATTTCAATCATACTTTTAAATGAAATTAGATTTATATAAAAATTAATTTCGTTATATTTAATAGATTTAAAATTAAATAAATTTATGTCAATCATCGGTAGTTCACTTGGTCAAGGGATGGGTATTTTTCAAGGGTGACCCAGCTTCAAATCCCCTTCGGGTAAGTTAGTTGAGAGGAGACACCCAAAAATCCAACATAGTTGAAGGTTGGTGTGGCCCAGGATGGGTGCGATCCTTGGGAGATTTTGATGACTTATATGCCCTTAGGTTGTGGTTTCTCAACCAATGGTGGAAATGCAATGGCCCCGAGTGATGAGCATTTCTTACAAACAAACAACAAAATTAAATAAACTTATACTAATAAATTAATTTTCTTAATCCATCTTTATTTTAATCTTACTTTAAAATTAGATTTATATAAATAATATAATCACATAAGATTTTCTTCATAGATGGAGTACAATGATCATAGATCCATCTTAAATCCGGATCTATTAAGCACTGGAAGGGATTCAATTTAAGATAAACAAAAATTACACTTCAAGGAATTGGATCCAGTGCTTAATAGATCTGGTTTTAAGATAAATCAATATTAGTTGTAGTTTTTAATTTTATGAGTAAACACTTGGCTACTCTCAACGCAATTAATAAAACCAATTTTAAATTAAAATATTAAAATTTTCCAATTTTAATATTCATTTTATGAGTAAACACTTGGCTACTCTCAACGCAAACTGAACTGCACCTATAATTTTTTTCTACATACACTAGACCTGATTTAGGCCTTTTATGTTGATTAGTACGATACTGTATTTAGGTCATACTCATTGCTCTTAGGTGTAATAAGTCATGCATGAGAGTCCTCCATGGAACATTCCTTAGAGAAGCATTATTAGTCTTAGGAGAGAAATATGGGCATGTTTTTATGAGTTAGCATCGAATGGATGGATATCACAACCCAGGTAATGGTTCAAACCCATTCCTAACTGTTACTTTAAGGCTTACAGTCCATGTATAAGGATCTAGACCATGCCACATACATCATGTAAGGAAAGAAATATAGGGGTGTCGAGAGTTGTACATTAAAAAAAACACACTTAAAAATTTATTAAGGATCTAAACCTAACCTTACTGCAGGGATTGCAACATAAGGGTGAAAACATGAAGTTGGGAAACAATTTTGGCTTGTTTTTGACAAAAAAAATACTAAATTTTATGTTTTTCAACTTCGACATCTTCAAACCCATATCTCCCTTAGGAATTTCAACTTGAGGTAAACACAAAGGTTTTAGAGAATTGAATTAGCTTTCTACTCGTATTTTTTTTTTAATTTTATGGACATATCGTGGGAAAAATTTGTCGTCAACATACGGCATATACTTGAAAATTTTAGGTATGGATAATGAGTGACCTGTGTTGATGATGGTTTTTTGATAGATGGTTATTCATTTTAGGGAAACAAATTGTAGGCTCATAATCTACACACACTACACTGGATCCTGGACTATATTTTGAGTTTTTTAAGACTTGGGAACTATTTTTTATTATTTATTGAAACAACGTATGTTCAGAAAATGGTGCATTATTGACACATGTTTTTGTCTTCGCATTTTCTTTCAAATGTGACTCTTATCAAACAAACTAAAACCAACCCATTGAAAAGGACACTTCAAGGAACATCCTTGTATTTTTTTAAATTTTTTTGGCTTCGTCATTGTGATGATATTGGATTTTCATTGTGACTGATATTTCAGTCACTAAATTTTTTAATGATAAAGTTTAGTAAAAAAATAGTAAAAAATAGTAATCCTAAATGAAATTCAAAAAAAATTATATTATGAGAAAGTAGATTGAATGATGAATCTACTGGTATAAACTCCGACATGTAACTCTCATGTTTTGTAGTGGTCCGACCTTGTTAAAGTGACACATTTCTAAATTATGTAGAAATGGTGCTGGAATTGTTGACCAGAAACTCTCGGGCGAGAAAATGTCTTCCGAACTCTCAGCCGAGAGTTTAGTTCAAACTCTCATCCGAGAGTTTTTTTAAAAATATAGCGCGTGGATTGGTTCAAACTCTCGGCCTAGAGTTTTTTTAAACTCTCCGTCGAGAGTTTGAACTCTCAAAACTCTCGGCCTAGAGTTTAAAAAACTCTCGGCCTAGAGTTTAAAAAACTCTAGACCGAGAGTTTCAGGTTGACTTTTTTTCTTCTGTTCATCCGCGCACCCTCTTTCCCCGTTTCACATTTTTGTCATGGAATTGTCACGGAATTCATAAACCCTAAAAAATGTTAATGAAATGTTTAATCAGGGAACATTACAGCGTGCTGTGGAAATGATGAAATTGTATATTAAACCTTATGATAAACCCCTGATTACAATGCCGCAAACATTAGGGAATGCTATGACCTAGGATTGTATCCAAAATGGTCTAGGATTGTATCCAAAATGGCCATGTTACAGACATTAGATCCAGTGATTACAAAAAAATCCACATTGCAATGTGGTCACAACAAAAATTTTGGCACCCCCATATGACACCCCTATGCTTGATGTCCTCCAAGATCTTCACTACCCAATATTGTTGAGTTTCCTGGTTGAGCCAAGTTGGTTGGCCTACCTAACAATGGATTATTAGGTTGTGGCTGATTGCCTCCATATGATATCCAATTTGCTTCTTGTAGCCATGGAGAAATTGAGTATCCATAGTGCACACTTGTGCTACTAACCCCTGCATTAGGTTGAGCCCCCCGATAATCATACATACGATTGACACCTACAATGGTAGGAGGGAATAAAGTGGGCATGCGCACTTGTTGATAGCGGGGGACTTGGATGTTTAGGAGGTCTTGGAAACATGGAGTATTATCTGCAATATATTCCAATGTGTTTGACATCATCCTACTCCCCTCCACTATGTTTGCATCACTAGCAACTCTTTCTGCTAGCCCATTCTGCTAGCCCTTGTTATTTTTGAAGCAATTGCTGCGCCATTCTCAATTCCTTTTCCTGCCTTGCCATATGCTTTTGATGAGCCTTTTCTTGTCTTTCTTTCTCTCTTTCAAGCCTTTCCTATGCTCGAAGTTCTATTGCAGCAATCCTTGCAGCCTTGTTTTCTTTAGCAAAGTCCTTCTTTTTATGTTTTAAATCCTGGATTTCAAGTTTCCTATGCTCAGACTCAACTAATAGTTTTATATATTCTTCTAAGGTGAGTAACTATGAACTTCGGCATATACGAAGATTGTCTGTTGTTGCTTGCCTTCTTTTTGTTGACACTCTCTCTACTGGTAGCTTTAGGAACCGACCAAGCAACTGGCCCTTCGTTGACACTTGCTGCTCCTTGCTTAACACTTGCCTTTCATTATTTGGGTCAATGTTCTCCTGCTCTATCTAAACCATATTGTCCTCTTCAGCTGGAACCTCATTGTGGACAGTATCTTCTTCCAGATTTCCATTGTCCACAAAATAATGAACAATTTCATCATCCAATTCTCTTGGTTGTGAAGGCATGTTCATGCTTTCTTCATTGGTCCTTGAGACATTATTTTTGTTCAAATTCACCATGGCTTCTGCCAGCCATGATGGTGGGGTAACCTGGCTTGGAAAAGTTGATTCTCCATTCTTGCTTCCTGGAGCATAATCAACGTTTTCATTGACATTCTCATTGACAGTTGCAAGATCACATTCATAAGTTGCAGTTGTTTCAGTTGGTATAACAACCTCCATGTTACTGTCAAATTCTTCATTGTTATATTGTGTTTCACTTACATGTTCATCATCATCACCACAGTAGGGTCCTCCTTGAGAGAGGGATATGATATTATCAGCAGCAACAACGTCTTCCTCTACTTCCACATCTTCTTGGCCATCAACATGTGCTTGGACATCCCCTTCTTCCTGACCATCCAGTCCAAATGCCTGGCTACAACTAGTATCATGCATGAGAGCCTCATAATTCAGTGGCCATATTCCAGTCCTTTTAAACCCAGCCTTGATATTTGAAGGTGTGAGAGCCCTTTTAAAGGCTTTACTTGCAATCTCGGCTAGCTCAAACCTTTTTACCTCCACCCCTAGATTCTTTGCCATCCACGAAGCTCGCTCACCCCTGAAATAGTTCTTGAAAGTCCCGAACACACTGACATCTAGGGGTTGCAATCTGTGAGTGGTATGAGCAGGCAGTGTCAATAGGTCGATGTCCAAATTGTTAGCCTCCTCAATTGTTTGCACAACAATGTGGCTTCCATGTCCATCTAAAACCAGCAGGTGTCTATTTACAGGTGAGACACCGCCTAGTATAGATGCAGCAAAGTGAGTAAGTCAATTCAAAAAGAGTTCTTTAGTCATCCAAGCATGGGGATGTGCAGCCATGCATGCACCTAGTTCACAATTCTGTATATAGTTTTTGAGTCGAGTTTTACCTTTAAATAGATAATATCCAGGGATTGAAGCAACAATTGCATTGACAAAGCATAGAATAGTGATCCACTCCATGCTCCTAGGAAAAATATTAGGCACATTACAACTCCCTCTCTTGGCAATTACACGCATGCCACAGTTCCTTCCTGCCTATAAACCTGTTTCATCACAGTTCCATATATGGTATGGAGCATAACCATGTTTCTCGTATGCACTAGAAAGGGTGGCATAGAACTTAGTCAGAATTGCAGGGCGTACATTTAGAGCCCTGTCTCTATTTAGGCCCTCGACTGTACGCAACACAAGGTCTAGATGCCTTTTTTTAAACCCAAACCACCATGACTTACCAGGAAACCCATTTTTGAAGGGGTTTGGCCTCCCTTGACAGATTTGAGCTACTATGGATTTTAGCTGTATCAGCTCTAGCCCATGTCCCATTTGAGCCATCTCCTTACACCACTGAACCACCTCGACCTCCTCCTCTTCACTCATAACTGTAACAGGCCCTCTGCGCTTTGTATGTGTGAGCCCATTTATCCAGTAATGTACTGATGATGTAGCAACTCCATGTTTTTTAGCAACATCACGAATGGAATATCCATTGAACTCTATATCATCAATGGCAACTAACATGTCTTCTTTTGTCCATCCTCTTATTGCACTGATTTTGGTGGTTGAACTTGTTCCTTGAACCGTGGTTGACGGTGGCTTTGTAGTTGATGGTGGACAACAGTTTCCTCTACCACCACATTGTCATTCTCAACAACATTGTTGGGTGCATTGTTGGCATTTGAATGGTCGACCCTCTCCTCGTCCAATGAGGTGCAGCGTAGCTGGGCACCCCTGCTCAGTCAACGACTTGTTCTCCTTGCATTGTTGACTCTTTCCATGCCTGCAACAACTTGCACATTTACAAGGGAAGCTGATTGTGTAGAAGGAAACTGGAAGCTAATTATAACAGAAATATAAATAACATAAATGGAAATAACATTAGAAGGGAAGCTGATTATATAGAAAGAAACTGGAAGCTGATTATAACAGAAATATAAATAACATAAATGGAAATAACATGAACATTCAAGTTGATTATGCAGTTACCTAATTATACTGTGCACACACTCTCTGATGGTATGTCTCCACTGTGCACACACACACTATAGGTTGAATGTCTGAAATGCAACTTCAATAAGGGTTGTGGTTCTTTTATAGTTGTTTGTTGTTGAATTAGATTGGTTAAAAGGGTGCACATGGATTGCAAACTATCAAATTCGAATGTGTGTTGTGGATTGATTTAAATGTGATCCAATGGCTGGGAACTTGTCATGGTGGATCCTTGTGCCTTCATCTATTTCATGATCCTTGTGCTTTCATCTATTTAATGGGTGAATTTAATGGGTAGGTGTCATTTATTGAATACAGTGGGTTGGATTGTTGAACAACCATGCAGTTATGGCTGACACTCTCTTGCTTGTTGCTTGAACAGGTTTTAATGAATGCTGGGATATTTATGCTCCAATAGATATTCGTGGGTCCTCCTTTGATAGGTACCTTGCAATAGGTGGCAAATACAAGCTGGGTTCTTTAGTTGTTCATGTACTTTTGGATCCTTGGGAAGATCTGTATGCAGTTGGGACAATATGTTTTGTACTCTTTTGCACATAAAGACTATTTATGGACACTTGTTGGCCCAGTCAGTTAATGGGCAATTTTTGGACATAATTTAAATATTTACTGCACTTAATATGGAATATTTATGTTTAATTTCTAGGTGTTTGTATGTCTATATGTGGTGGCTATGTGGGACCAGTACTATGACAACTACTGGTCTTTGTTCAATAATATATACTGGTCAATCTTACGTTTTGAAAATTTTTAGTTATATATACCTATCAAATACGACCTGGAATCGAAAATACGTCATGTGGGACGTCAAATTCCAGGCCTGGACGAGATCACTGTTGAAAGAGTCGATGCCGTGTTTGCTTAAAGAAATAGTAAATCGTAATTAATGTCGAATGCCACGTGGAACCACTTGAGTGGCTAACAACATTTTATTCCGTACGAAACCCTTCACTTCAGGTATAAATATGTCTTATCATATTACTATTATGTCATTGTACCTTTGCATTGCCACCCATCGGTAATGGCTCCTCACACAAAATCCTCCTCTCCTCCGTCATGGCAGAAAAAGTTGCTACTACCATTCTCCTTCTCAAACAAAGAGGGGATCAAAGGAAGTGGAGCGATTCACGTTTGGTTGGTGTATACTTTGGTACTTATACTCTCCACATATATTCTTCTTGACATTTATGTAAACCACTTGCACAACACTGTCTTTCTTGGCATCGGGATTGGCGATCATGCGGTTTACAAATGCCAAGGCTTCACCGAGCAGGTTAAGGTGCACAGTGAATGGGAAGCCTGGAAGAGCAACAGGAGCGAGTTGTGCGAGACCAGAGAAGGATACTTGGAACAAGATGAAGATGAAGATGAAGATGAAGATCCATGGCAACAAATGAAGTGGATAGGAAAGGTTGTGGTCTGCCCTGTAAGAGGTCATCTCATTGAGAAGCTCGACGATGGAAACAACTTTCGCAAAGGTTTTTCCCTCCGATTTGCCGACGATGTGGAAGACAGAACACACATCCTACCGTGGCTTTTTCCTTCCAAGGAGATGGATCTCCACCATAGACAACGACGGGTTCTGCTAGATCTGGGCACTAATGCCTTCAACACCAGTCTCGCCTGGTTTCATCGCATGTAGCCCCGTGATTTCACGGAGATCCACACCTTTGAAGTCAATTCCAAGCTGCTGCAGAAACCAAACCCTCCTGGTTTTGACGAAGAGGGAAACGTGGCACACGTGAATCCCTCCTCTCTCAATGTAAAGACCACTCCCCAGCCTCCCCAGTGGATGGTGGATCGAATATAACTGCACTACAGCTTTGTGTCGGACGGAGACGATCAAGCCAACAATTTAGTGAATATAACAAGGTTTATGAAAGAGGATCTCAAATTGAAAGCCACGGACAGTGTGGTTGTAAATATGGACATCGAGGGAAGCAAATGTCCAATTCTCGGGCGATGGATCAGTGGCCTAGAGATGGCTCTCATCGTGGATGAGCTCTTCGTGGAGATTCACTATAATCACCCATCAATGTGGAACTACCACTGGTTCATATTTGGTCACATCAAAGAGAAAAATGCAAAAGAGCTTCTTGCAGATCTCAGATGGCATGGCTTCTACGCCCATTTTTGGCCTTAATTCATTAGGTCATATACCTCCCCAAAAATTCTTAATAATCTTTTATGTAGGACACTGTGAATTATAAGCTCTCTACAACTTGAGTGGGCCTAAATATTGAGAACATGTGTTCTTTCCTCGGAGGTCACACATTCAAATCCGAAGGGGTAAGGTAGGATGCTGTGAATTATAAGCTTTCTACAACTTGAGTGGGTCTAACTATTGAGAATATGTGTTCCTTCCTAGGAGGTCACACATTCAAATCTAGAGGGATAGGGTATGCACACCTCTCTAAACTTTATTATTATATGTGACTAGCAAACTGTGACAAGCTGTTGCATATATAAAAAAAATGTTTAATTCTCATCGCCAACTATCATATGCCATCTCTAACCATTAACATGATAGGTTCTATTTAGTCATGGATCTTATTTTGATTTCACTCCTCACCATTAATTTCCATCTTTTGAAGTGGGGTAAAGGTCTACATTCACATTCATAGTTGGATGCTTTGAATGCAAGGGAGGACTTTTTTCCCTAAATTATATGAGCTGGACCCATATGCCATCTCTAACCATCAATAAGATAGGATCTATTTAGTCATGGATCTTATTTTGCTTTCACTCCTCCCCATTAATTTCCATATTTTGAAGCAAGGATAATTTTAGGGGCGAAATTTAGCCCATGGGCTATTTTTCCATGTTTTTTTCCAAAAACATATTCGCCAATTTTCATTTTTTGAAGCCCCATTTCGCCCAATTTTGATGGGGTAAACTTTTTTCACTCTAAAAATCACCAAATTATTATATAAACTATATAAAATCCTTAGAAATTGAAATAATTTTAAAAAAATATCGTCAAATATTTTATAGTTGACATTTTAAGAATTGGTAAGATTCGCCAAAGTTTATACACTTTTAAATAAGTATGGGTCCTTAAAATTATCCATGTTTTGAAGTTGGGTTAAGGTCTACATTCACATTCATAATTGGGTGCTATGAATACAAGGGAGGACTTTTTCCCCTGAATTATATGAGCTGGACGCAATTCGGATATAGGGAACTTATGGAAGGATACAATGTAATATCTTCTTTTGTCCATATACAATCTATTATCTTCTTTTTTTTCTTATATTGTAGGTTATTAGATTTTGAGTTTTGGTTAATTGGTTTTTAAAATGAATTTTGATATTTTATTTTGAATTTTAATTTTATTTAAAATTTATATCTAATTATAAATTTGAATTAAAAATGATATTCATATTTCATTAATTTTTTTCATTTATGTTTTCTAAAAATATATATATATATATATATATATATATATATATATATATATATTCTCTCAAAATGTAAAAACAATATGATGAAGAGTTATTGCATATTTCACTTAGTTCAATTTGGTAAATTTTAGAAAATTAAGTGAAATTTGTCATTTAAATTGTACATGAATGATAAATTTCACTTGATTTTCATTATGCTCTTTATAGCAAAATTAATATTATATATTTATTCATTGTTTTATATCTCGCGATGGCTTGGTTAAATCATTGGGGGATTGATGGAAACACACTTTTGCAAGATATCAACAACCTGAAAAAAAAACTATCAAATATAAGTTCAAAGCGAGAATGTGGGACCATAAAGAGTTAGAAGGTAAAAGAAACTTAAGATATTACAATGAAGTCATTAATCCTAATCCCGGATACCAAACTTACCTTTCTATCTTAACAAGTTCAAAGAAGTAGACTAAAATAGCCAAGCTAAGAACGATAGACTCCTATGAGCTTCATCGCGAAACATGACGATGGACAATTCCTAAAGCACTATGGGAGGAAAGGATTTGCCAGCTTTGTGAGTCCATGAGCATTAAGGATGAATCTCACTTTATTTTAGAGTGCCCTGCATACACCCACATTGAATCACGTTTTCCAAATCTTTGCTACAACTCTAATCTCCATGATCTTCTAACTCATCAAAATTATGGAAACCTAGGAACACTTATTTCTCAACTTTCCTTCATGAAAATCAAAATTTACAAAAATTCAAGTAATTCATTTATCTTCTCTTGAGGTCATATATAAATCAAAGAGTCTCAATGGACATTAATCATCATCATCATCATATTTTTCTATTAAATATTTTTTTATCATATAATTTTGAACTAAATTATAATTTTTCATTATATACTTTTTATTAAATAATTTGTTATTAAATAATTTGTTATTTTTTATTAAATAATTTGTTATTATATAATTATAATTTTCA
The DNA here is from genome assembly GCA_027924585.1 of Larix kaempferi. Classification (NCBI taxonomy): domain Eukaryota; kingdom Viridiplantae; phylum Streptophyta; class Pinopsida; order Pinales; family Pinaceae; genus Larix; species Larix kaempferi. Next base: position 18,334,695 of record BSBM01000205.1, read on the forward strand.
TTATTGTAATTGATAATTTAAAAAGTAAATATATATTTTTATGAAATTTCTTAATTTAAAAATTTAATAAAAAGTAAATACATATTTTTTAATATAATTTGAAAAGTTGAAAAACAAGTTATATATATATATATATATAAGCTATGAAAAAAAATATCTCCACAAACTTTCAAATGCCTCCAAAATAATAAATGGAATATAAAAAACACCAACTAATTAGATGAAAATCTTATTGATGTTGAGCATTTCAAATCAATCTTTTTTATAGGATTTTATTTTTAATATATTAGTTTAATTTATTTTATAATACTATATTTTAATATTTTTTGTTTTTATTTTGAATATATATCAATGTATATATCAAAAGTAAATGTTTATTTTTACTTAGTATCAAATTAATATATAAATAATAAATTGTATTATTTTATATATGTAAGAAGTGCTTACAATTTAGTATGGGGGAGATGTTGTAATGTGTAATGTTGTGTAACATTATGTAACATGACATTTCCATAAAAAATTAAATAAAAATGCAAATGATATTGGTTTAAAAAAAAAATTATATTGATTTGATCTTAAACTTAGATATATCAAGAGACAAGAGGGATCAAATATCTTGAGGAATAAATATTTTCTTATTGTGCAAAAAAGTTTAAGATAAACACCTTAAGAAAAATTGGATCCCTCTTAGTGTTTGATAGATTCGGGTTTAAGTTGAATCTCTTAAATTAATGTAACTTCAAAGAATATTCTACTTGTACTTTATTATTGTAACTCCGTCGGGTATGTTTTACCTCCGCTCGGGGATGTCATTATTACATTTGGTCATGTAATGGTCTTGAGGTTAACCCTCCATTTTAATTCAGGTCGTTAGCACCCAAAAGAATATAATATAAATATTATATTGAGTCTTTCTAGAGAGGTCGGCCCATTTAGGTTATTGGGGCCGACCTAGTTGGATTAAAAGTTAAGTGAAAAGTAAAGTATAAATAGAGAGTGAGTTCCTCTCATTTGTACATTCACTCACTTGTGCAATTCGCATTAGAGGAGAAAGAGAGAGATCTGCGAAGGAGAAGGACGAGCGGCTTGAGTCCAGAGTTTGGTATTTTGTCTCTCTTATTTCTGAGACATTTTTTTGGGGCATTGTACTTGATCATCTATATTGAGGAATTTCTTGCTGGGTTTTCTTCCCCTTGAGGGTTTCCCAAGATAAATTGTTTTGTGCTTTGTGATTGTGCATCTTTCAGAGATCCTTATTATGCTGCTATTGTGAATAATGTATTGAATGCTAATGAATTTGCAATCTAGTCTATGGTAGCATATAATCTTAACATGGTATCAGATCTTGCATGAAAAGAGCAACTTTCACAAGGTAAAACTAACTCTCTCTCCGGAAGTGAAAAATTAGGGCTTCTCACAAATTTGGAATTTTGGATTTCAATTGGCATAGGAAGGTGCGCCTCTCCAAGATCGAAATTTTGGTACCAAGATCGAAATTTTTGAGTGGATGAAACTCCTAGAAAGTCAAACCCTAGTTTGAATTTGGACCAGAAACTGCAAAAAAACAAAAAACCAAAAAAAGCCAGAAACTGTAGATCAGAATTTTGCAATTCAATTTTGAAGCGTGAAATTTTGGAATCTTCAGAAACCAAGTGTACCAGCATACTCGCCTCAGTTAAGCACATCTTTTGGTGAGTTCAATTTTTTATTTTGAGAAATTTTGATTTTTTGTTATTCTTTTCTCCCTGGGTTGAGATGGCACCAAGCACCAAGCTTGATGACAATTTAGAAGGCATAGAGAACTTTCGTGCTTGGAAGTATAGTATTGGACTCATTCTGGAAGAGAATGATCTTACCAAGTTTGTTAAAGAAGTTGTACATGAACCCGAAGAAGCCGAAGCTAAGGAGAAGCATAAGAAGGATATGATTAGGACTATGAGGATCATAGCAAACTCCATTAAAGATCACTCAATTCCTCAAGTGACCTTTAAGAAGACTCCAAAGGAGATGTTTGATTCCCTAACTAGAATGTATGAAGATGAAGAACCTCCCAAGAAGCAAGAAAAGAAAGAAATAGAAAAATATGTTTTATTCACTGCTCTCTCTGGTTCCATGACACCTGGAGTTGACACATGGTTAATTGACAGTGGTACTTCAAAGCACTCTCTCCAATATTGAATAAAATGACTCCCATCAGAAAGTTTCTCTAGGAGAATAAGAAAAACAACATACAAGATTGGTTCAGGAACTCTAATGATGAAATAGAGCTCACCATCAAACAAGAAGACTAGGATCAAAAGAGATCCTACCAAACAAACAAAGATAAGTATTTGAATTGTAATTTTTGTTTAAATGATAGTATCCAGTTGTATACACATTTATTTAGGAAGTCTGTTATGCATGTTAGAATGTTTGCATGCATGTGATAGGTAAGTAGCTTATGGTGCTATACAACATTCTATTGCTACTTATCTAGAATGAAACCTATTTGCTGACATATTGGGAGTAGTGCACGCTCTTAATAATGTTATGGTAGAGATGGAAGGCATCTAGAAAGTTACCATATGAATGTAGGGTATGGATGAATGTAATAGCATTGGCTAAGATAATGTGACTTATTTTTTTATGCATATATTTGGAAACTATTAAATGTTTCTAACCATGCTATTGAATTTGACTTGTAGGAAGTATCGTACATGATCACCTACAAATGAAGAATGATGAGACTTGTTCCATAGAACAAGTGACGATGGTTCAACTATAAACAAGACTTATAGAGGAAGTCGGCTACGATGAGATGTTGTTATAGTAGCCAAACTCATGGTGTGATCAAGATATTGAGCAACCTACGGGACTCAGAGAACCACATGTGTGTAGATTGAAGAAGACTTTCTACGAGATAGAATGATGAGATCAAGGATCACCTAGAGTGACGAGACATCAACCTTTGCTACGAGGTTGAAGATGAAAAACTCATAGATGGGTGCAAGAGAGAACTTGCAACAAAATTCAAGATATTTGGTTGTCCATTTTTTGTTCATGTTCCAAAATAGAAAACGACCAAGTTGGATCCTTCCGAAAAGAAAGGAATCTTGTTGGATACTGTGAGGTCTCCAAGGCCTTCAGGATCTATATACCAAGCTATCATCACATGGAGATTAGTATGGATGTGACATTTGATGAAGATGCATCCCTCAAGAAGTCCAGAAAGTGCCAACATGAAGAAGTATATGAAGAAGATATAGCTCCCAGAGTTACAGAAGTGGCACCCTCTCCCGTTGATGAGACTCTGGAAGATCATGATATGTTGGATCCCTAAGAACCTCCATCCATGCTTGTCTCTCGCAAGAGAAAACCAACTTGGGATCGAGAAATCATTCAAGACGAAGAGAGGTATGGAGCTCCAGAAGGCTCCACAAGAGAAAGGAAGAGACCAAAGCCATTTTTCAGTTATGTGGCTTTGATGTGTGATTTTGTAGACAAAGAACCTACTTGCTTCGAAGAGGCCATTCAAAAGAAAGAATGGGTAGAAGCTATGACGGAAGAATACCAATCAATAATGAAGAATGATGTGTGGGACATAGTTCCCAAACGAGAAGGTAAAAATGTGGTATCTAACAAATGGATATACAAGATAAAACATGCTGCGTATGTAAGTATTGAGAAATACAAAGCTAGGTTTGTGGCTCGAGGATTCTCTCAAAAGGAAAGAATCGATTATGAGGAAACATTTGTTCCTGTAGCAAGGTACACTTCAATTAGAACCATCATGGCACTAGTAGCCACAATGAATTGGAAGTTACACCAGATGGATGTGAAAACAGCTTTCCTGAATGGTGTTATTGAGGAGGAAGTGTACATAGAACAACCACAAGGTTTTGAGGTTGAAAACAAAGAGACGCATGTCTGCAAATTGAAGAAGGCTCTGTATGGGTTGAAGCAAGCTCCAAGAGCTTGGTATGGAAGAATTGATAGTTTTCTGATGAGCTTGGGATTTATTAAGAGTAAAGTTGATCCTAACCTTTACTTCAAGGTTATGAATGATGAACCAATCATATTATTGCTATATGTGGATGACTTGTTCCTGACAGGTAATAAGAAGAGAATCTCATAGTGCAAAGAGAATCTCGCTGCAGAATTCGAGATGAAAGACCTTGGCTTAATGCATTATTTTCTAGGTCTCGAGCTATGGCAAAGCCCAAAGGGAATCTTCCTTTATCAAGGGAAGTATGCAGTAGAAATCTTGAAAATATTTGATATGTTGGAGTGCAAAACCATGGCCACACCCATGGATACCAACTTGAAGTTATTTGATACTTCGTCGGAATTGGTGGATGTGACTCTATACAGGCAGATTATCGGGTCGTTGATGTATCTGACGAATACCAGGCTAGATATATGATTTGTTGTGAACACCTTGAGTCAATATCTGGTAGAGCCTAGACGTGTTCACCTTGTAGCTACAAAGCATGTGATGAGGTACCTAAATGGTACAATAGACTATGCTCTCAATTATACTCAATATCACATTAGAGAGATTTTGAGGTCAAAAAATGCCCTCCTAAGAGATGTACTAAAAAAGCATATGATATATTAAAATATTATAAGTTAAGGGTTTTATGGGGTAGGTATATATGACAAGTCACCTCCTACGCTATTTTCTATGCACAATATTACTTTTCAAAATTCACTAAAAATAAAATTAATAAAATAACTCTACATTGATGTGACTAAGATTCATTGTAAATTCCAAAAAAATTATTTTTCTTTAGCATTTATTTGTCTTGAACCTGCAAATGAAATTAAATAATAAAAAACATTTTTTAAGAGCTATTTTTTTAATTTATGTTGACTTTTTATATTTAGTATTTTTCTCATCAATTTAATATAATGTGTTTTAATTGAAAATTTATTTACATGTAAAATGTTAATAATATTATTATAATCCACATTGCATTATTATTATTATTCTTTATTAATTAAATTTATATTGTTAAATTAATATCAAAATCTTAAACTTTTTGGGGATATTAATTTTATTGTAAAATAATGTTATAATTAAGTCTCTCGTAAAAAATAATATAAGACTTAATTTATTCTTAAAAATTGAGTAGTATTAACTTAATAAGTCAATTGTGGTGCATAAATTCTTTTAATTTATTAGTTGAAGCATAAATTATTTTACTAACTTATATTTTTTATAAAAGAAAAAATATTTATACATTTTGAAAATATTTTTATAATATAAATACTTATTTAAGAAATTATTTTCACTCCTTACAACTTAAAAAATTAAAAACGCAAAATATACCTGTAAAAATTCAATATAAACATTTATCACATTAACATGTTCTTTTATACATTCAAATTAAATATAAATGAATGTGTATGATTCAACTTTTATATATATGACATTATACCTCATACATAACTAATTTATAGGTGCTAGAGATGGTTTAGCCATTCAACTTTACGAAAGCTACAAAATCCTATAGTGTATGATTCAACTTTTATATATATGACACTATACCTCATATATATATATATATATGCTTATAAATTAGTTTGGCAATATAATATTAAATAAAATGGAGTGAATATGTAATTAAAATTAAAAATATGAAAATGATAAAAATATTATTTTATGAAAAAATGTGAAAGGAATATACATATATAGTTTGACATTATGATATTAAATAGAATGGAGTAAAAATATAATTTAAAATTAAAAACATGAAAATGACATTATATTATTTTATAAAAAAATGTGAATGGACCTTCTCTATGAATTATGAGTACTTTACTTGAAAATGACAATAATATTATTTTATAAGAAAATGTGAAATGAAAAAACGTGTGAAAAGACATTAATTATGAATACTTTACTTGAAAGTGACAATAATATTATTTTATAAAAAAATGTTAATCATTATGAATACTTTACTTTATGACTTAAAAGTACTTATATCACTACCTTGGTTAACTATGGGTTTTTATCCACCGTAAAAAAATTGACAATTAAGCATTATTAATTCATGCAATGCCACCTCAACCATGGGGGATGATGTCATCTACTATAATGTGATTGGTTGATTTTTATAGTACATTTTCTTTGTTTTGAGACTCATTTTTATAGTACATTTTCTTTGTTTTGAGGCTCATTTTTTACCTCAAAATTTCTCTAACGTGAATTCAGACTATATGGTTATACAGATTCTGATTGGGCAGGAAGTGTCTCAAACAGGAAGAGCACTTCAGGTGGATGTTATAGTCTGGGGTCAACCATGATCTCATGGCTAAGCAGGAAGCAGTCCAGTGTGCCTCTCAACACTACAAAGGCAGAGTATATTGCAGCATGTTCTGCGAATTGTGAAGCTATTTGGCTTCAGAAGTTGTTATCAGGTCTATTTAATCCAGAGTTGGATACCACAGTGATTCTATGTGATAACCATAGTTGTATAAAGATGACAGAGAACCATGTGTTCCATGAGAAGTCAAAACACATAGAAATACAGTATTTCTACATCTGTGATATGGTGTAGAAGGGAGCTATAAAACTCCAATATGTGAGCACGGATGAGCAGGTTGCATACATGTTGACTAAGCCTCTGTCTCTAGTGAAGTTTGAGCACTTCCGTGACAAGCTTGGTATAGTCCATAAGGACTTCCCTCGAAAGGGGGAGTAGTGTTGATGATACTGTGGTGTAGTGGGATTGATCATCCCTAGACAGAGATAGTCTTAAATGTTGATATTTAGTTGTGATGGGATCGATCATCCCTAAATAGAGATGTCTTAAATGATTGTGATGGGATCGATCATCCCTAGACAGAGATGTCTTAAATGATTCTAGTGAGATCGATTGTACCTAGAAAGAAATGTCTTAAATGATTGTGGTGAGATTGATCATCCCTAAATATACTTTAAAAAAAATTAAAAAAAATACAATAAACTTTAGAAACTATATAAACATTTAAATACCATATCATATATAATTCCAAAACAATATAAATAAAAAACATAATCAAAATATATATAAAACATATAATATTATATCCCACAACCATATATATATAAATTATAAAAAAAGGTTTTATGTTAAATGGAATGTTTCGTGGTGTTTTTAATGCATAAGAGGGGAGGGTCTTAAGGGTGGCTCGATTCCGATAATCGACCCCCTTGAAACCATCGCCCTTATGCATAAAAAACCACGAATCATGTCATTTTTCATATGGTTTTTTATTTTTGTTTTTTAATTTATATTGTTTTTTCGTTTTTTTTAATGTTTTGTTATAATCTTATCACTTTTTAAAGTTTTAATTTTTTATTATTTATTTTTTTTAAATGTTTTGTTATGGCTTTAAAGTACATTGTAAATTTAAAAAATAAATTTAAGAATATTTGATTTTTTTAAATTTAATTGTATTCGTTTTTTTTTGTTATTTAATTGTTTTTAATACGTTTTATGTCATTGTTGTATGTCTTTGCCATTTTTACTTTAATTTTAGGATTCTTCAAACAATTTGCTAGATAGAAACCACAATGCAACTGAGTCCTGTGCAGGAAACACCAAGGATTAAATGTGCTTCTCCCATATTCTTGCATGATGAGTTTGTATTTATTCTTTAATTCCATCTTGCCTTCGTAATCTTCCATATCGTTCTTGAGTAACTGCCTCCTAGTGTGATTTATCATCAAAAGGATGGGACTTGATATACTATACCACCTTGAACGAAGCATAGTTTTCTTTGCCACCTGCTTCCCTGTTATCTCGAGATCTTCCCACTTACTAACATATTTTCAAATGATGCACACACCTAGTGTTATGACAATATTTCCTAGGTGCATTAACTGTGTTGAATTACCCATCATTGCCGCCTTTTAATGGTTTAAGGAATTGTGTGAAATTTCGGGTTGTGGTCATTTGTCAATATCAGCCTCGGTTCGAGTCGAGACACACGGTTTTTAAATCTTTTCTCATGATGAAGCCAATGCCATAAAATGGGACCCTACTAGGACACTTCTTGCTTCTTTCTGATGACTTCACAGCAAAGGTAGTGGGAACTTCAAAGTTTGTAAGTATTTTTCATATGTTCTATCTTGAATTATAACATGTTGTGCATGTCAATCTAGATATTGAGTATGAAGCAGGACAAGTGAAGGAGCACATCAACATACTTATTATAATCATGTATCATTCTAAACTATGATTCGGGTACACTTTTTTATGCTCTTATAATGTACTCATTTAAAACTCTAACATGTCTACGGGAAATTTAAACCATCAAGTGGAGCCCCATTGGTCTAGGTACGAATAATACTAATCAACAGTTACTCTATCTAGGTAATCAATAGTTGGTATATCTAGGTAAGATCAACATCCCTTCACGATTTGAAAGACCATCAATAACCCACACAATTGCTTGATGTGAGGAGAGAAGTGCATTCATAATTCCATAGTTCCAAGGTGCCATCTGTTAGACTGACAAACTTTCATGTCACCCATCATAAGAATCATAAAGGATGAGGGGATGAAAGAGAAATTTGGGGTGGTGTTATCAATATGAAGGTCCCCTTTAGCAATTTTAACCACCTGATTAACTTGGGTGTCTGCCAACTTGTTTAGGCTCCTTAACACATGAAATAATTGCTAGCATTGAAACTAATATAGGAGACCTTTGACCCTACGTGACAGACAATAGAGATCGATTTCTTTGGGCTTCGAATGACAATGAAGCATTTTAATAATATTAATGGAATCTCCGATAACCTAATCTTTTCTAATTCCAAATTGTTTAGCCAACAATAGACCCTAAAAGAGAGCCAAAGCTTTAACTCTGTTACTTAGGCCTCTTCCCAATCCAACCATTCCACTAACAATGGAAATTATTCAAAAGGATTAAAATAGTTGTAGTGAGATTGTTTCATATTCCTCATAATTATCTTAGCATGTAATATGCCTTATATGATCCCATAGTATATCAACTCAATTCAATTCTCAAGATCAGAAAATTGTATGACAGTAACTAGTTCACAAAACTAGACAAGAGGAAACTAGTTTAGGATACTAATGAACCCACCCAAAGATTGACTGATGGACACTTTTGGATCTGCAAAAATGTAATGGGGAGTGTGCGGAATCATAAACATCAGAATCAAGGCCATCTTCAGACTCCTATGCACAAGGTACTAGGGCCATTTCTGTTTTGAACATCATCCAGGCTAAAGTGTAATTTAAGGCTTCCTAGATGGAACACCAACATATGGTGGAGAATTTTCACAGAGGTTTTGGGAGCTTTTGGCAGTGTTTGGAGTCAAGGGAAGAAAGAGAGCTAGGATGGACTACTCAACTAGTTTATTTCCAGGCTCTTCCAAACAGGATGAGAGGGTCATGAAAACTCAGTTTGAGGCTTGGGTTGGCTTAATTAATGTCTTAAGGACCTGTAATGACTTGAAAAACAGAAAATAGATAAACAAAGGCTATTTCATTAAAGTTACTACAAAACTAGTCATGAATTCATGCCCAACGAGCTAGTCTTGAAATATACAAACACAATCAGCCTCTAAGGATCTCTAATATCTGATTTTGGAATTGGGATAGATTATACAGACCATTAACCACCTACAGAAACATTCATAAATTAAAATGGTTTCGCATAGCTCTGAATATTACAATTCCTGGAGAACTAGTCAATTAAAATGGCTTAATGAGCTAGTCTTGAGAGATCTAGATGAAAACAACCTCCAATGCTTTTGAATTTATCATTTGAAGCACAATATGAATTAATATGGAATATAGGAGCAATAATAACCAGGTTCAAGAGTTTTATACATCAACATATTAGCATTACAACCTCAGTTTTCTCAATGAACCTAAAATACAATAAATCTCACAGTACATGAATGTGGATGTCTTCTAAACAGAAAGGAGAGAAGGATCCTCCACTATATATGCTATGATGATTAATATGGAGCATATGGATGCTCCTGAAAGGCCACTAATCTCAGAGAATGATCCTAGGGTTGCACTCAAACAACTGGATCTCCTCCTCTGATCAAAACTTCCCCATGATCTCTCTTTGATAGATTGATACTAAGAACCACTTCTGAATGGCTTCATTCCTTAAATATAGTTGATAATGCATGTATACAAGCTTCAAGATATGTAATATCAATAGTGATGAAGACTGGATGTCATCATCCTTTCAATAGAAGCATGTGGCACATCTCCCAGCTAGGACTAGAGTCACATCTCGTAGGTTAATGAGGCCAAAATTGCACTCAATTCAAATCACAAATGATCAAAAGATGTGAAATGGAGTTGTAATCCTTATTTTATAGATTGAGGTGACTTGTTGAGTAAGTAATGTAGGCTAAGGCACCCTCATGGAGTGGATAAGGTTGCTTTGCTTTCTGCTTTATCTTTTGCCTTGCTTTCTGCTTTGCCATGCTTTCTACTTTTGCTTTTGCTTTCTGCTTTTAATTTTGATTTTGATTTTTCTTTTTCTTTTGCTTTATCCTGCTTTTGCTTTTCTATCATTTTTTTTCCTGCTTTTCTACCTTATCCTGCTTTTCTGCTTTGTCCTACTTTTTTCCTTATCCTGATTTTCTGCTTTGTCTTGCTTTTTCTTGCTTTTCTGCTTTATCCTGCTTTTCTTCCTTTGTCCTGCTTTTATGCTTTGTCCTTATTTTGTACTCATTTTCTGCTTTGTCTTGATTTTCTGCTTTATTCTTCTTTTCCTAAACTTTGCTTCTTTCTTGCCTGGTGCCATCTTTTCTTCTCTTTTTCCTTCCTTCCTTGCTTTGACTGCTTTATCTTTCCTTCCTTTGCAAGTTACCTCTTAATAAACCTTATCCTCTAAGGTGCACATGTGGATCATTATCCACTTTATTCCAAAATAAAAATATCTAATTAATGAAAATTAATTCTACCAAGTGCATTTCAAACTTAGGATAAAAATAAATTAAACTTCCTAAGTAATTAATGAATTAACTTCAAAATTAACCCCAAGTGCCTGAAATTTCCTCCTCAACCGAAGGGATTGGTTGGGATAGGAAATCCTTCCACTAATCATTAATGAGAGGACATGACAGTACTCCTTTCCCAATATTGCTTGTCCTCAAGCAATAATAAAATCCAACCCAACTAGAGATTATGAGCCATCATGCTTCTGTTGCACCACTCTGATTATAAACCACTCATGAACTCTCCCAACAGATTGTTATATTACCATCCAACCATGCACTTAGTGTGGAGACTAATCACAACCGATACCAGGATCCCAAATGATCCTCAAGAATACAAGGTGCAATATATATTCTCCTATGCAATGCATAAGAGTCACATGGAAGTCACCTTAACACCCTGCAAGAAAAACATAAGTCCATCCAAAAATATGTTTCCCATGTAGGAAACCATTAGCATCTACTCCAAAGATGAACCCATGGGGAAGAGAAGAGGCTTTCTTGCTCAAGCCAACCAACCAAAATGTACTCCCAATGAGCTACCAATGATCAACAATGCCTGGGTCCCACTGCTTGCACACTCTCCTAGTGCACAATGTCATCAAGAACCAATCTAGCAAGTATGGGATGCCAAGGTCCCAACACTTGCGCACCCCATCAATACATAGTATGAATACATATAAATTAGAATGTGGGATTCCCATGTCCCAATGCTTGTGTATTTCTATCATCCACAAGGTCTCCCAAAACAATACCTCAAAGTAGGAGGTGTACAATATCCTCCAAATTATTTCAACCAAGTGTGGAATGCCAGGATTTCATAATTGGCACATTCGATCAATGAGCAAAGTAACACAAAATTTTACATCAAGGTGGGCAATGCCAGGATCCCACTCTCTAATGAAAATCCTCCCAAACATCATAAGTACAAAAGATATATCATCAAAGTACATACCAACATAGTACAAATGTACATCAAGAAGGTGCCTCACCAAAGGATCATGAAAGTGCTTGTCCATCCAAGCAAGTAGACCACCATTTTCCAAGTGCACACAAGCATCAAGTGACTAATCCAATTTGCTCTAGTGACATAGGTGAGGTTCCCATGTCCAAGAATGTTGCCCCAAGAAAGTGTGGGATGTGTCATAGAGTGTTTCCATGTGTGCTTTCACCCAAACATTGGATGAAGAAACTCTCCCATCAAGTGAATTACATAGTGAGCAAGAAGAAGAATGAGTATCATATATGCACCCATGAATATGTATATCATCAAGAAATAACAAAGGATGTTGCTTCCACTAAGCATATGCTTCAACCATATATCTCTTCACCCAATTATTGGATGAAGTTCCTCCAACATCAAATGAACTAAGCAAGGAGCAAGAAAAATCATGAGTCTTCAAGTGACTCAAGTGAACATCATAGGTGCATCCATGTATGTGAGAGTCATCAACTGCGAGCAATGGATGCTTATGCTGCAAAAGAGAATGTGGTGTACTCACTATAGAATCGTCATGTAGTGTAGAGGTCTCACACTCCTCATATGGCACCAATAAAAAGAAACCCTTCACCCAAATTTCTTATAGATGTATGTTGCAAGATAGGGAAGGATAGGGTAATGTCCCTTGTTAGGAATTTTATTAAAATTGCAATTTTCCACTTTTTTCCTTGGTTCGACCTTTGACTAGTTTCAATCTCTAGGTCCCAAATTTGCCCCAAATGATCCCAAATCTTCTGAGAAGGTATATGAATGATATTAGAAAATAAATATGTGTTTCAGGGATGCCTTTGTACCTTTAAAACACTTCTTCAAATACTCTTTCAATTCTGGTCAATGTAGGTAACTTTACTAGTGATTTCCCTTTGACTAGTATTGGTCTCTAGGTCTCAAATTGACTCCAAATGCCTTCAAATCTTCAAGGAAGGTGTATGAATGATATTATGGATTGAATATGATGTTCAGGGATAACATATGGCCACCAAAAGACCTCTGCAAACTCTCTTAAGATTCTGGACCAAGTATGCAATTTTACTAGTAATTTGGGGTTCAAATCCCCCTAAGGTAAGTACTGAAAATGGCTTCCCAAATGCCTCCAAACCCACTCAAATTTATGAACAGAGATAGGTAATGTGTTAATTATGTTATTAAGGTCTCATATGCACCATTAATGGTTTATTACAACTGTTCTCACCCTCTCCCATTCAACTGCAAAAATCACCAATTCGACCCTTGGGGAAATGGCACTATTTCTTCTCCCAATGCAATTAAACTGAGTAAAAATACTTCAAATGCTCAAGTACAGTACATGAAACTTGTAAAATACATCCATGGCAGTCCATTAATCACAAATTCATCATAGAATCATCCATTCATTCGAAATCATCATCAATACATTGGTTCACAACAAGGTAGTGGGGAAATGGCATTGTTCTTCCATTAAAAATGAGATTTATACATTTCTACTTGGAATTTCGACCTGAAACTTTCTGGAGATGAAGAACAGAGTATTTAATTCATATTACAAAAGAAATGGGGCATTAGAAGCTCCCCCAAAGAGTACAATAGCTCACCAAAAACGCCCTCCCTCAAGGATCAAGAATATGCCATCAAAACTGGAAATGGTTGAAGGAGCGAGCTGCAATAGAAGAAACCATGAGCTGCCCTGTAGCTTACACCTGCAAATAAAGACTCCATTAAAGCTCCAAATGAAAGGTCTGAATGGCCTTTCCAATTGCCAACTTGGATGGGAATCTTTCACCCTCGAAATTGGCTAAGGCAAGAAACTAGTCATCCACTAGCTCTCCCTCTTCACAAATGCAATTGCAAATTCTACAAATGATCAAAAGCCGGTTTCCTTCTTTGTTATTGACATTTATAAACTTCTAATGTCCTCCATGGGTCGAATTCCTTCCAAGAGACTCATGCCAACTCAAGTTGGGAAGAGATTCCAAAGAACGCCACTTGTACAACAATTCCTAGTCTCCCACTTCCACCAAATCACATGTGGAGGCATCTTAGCTGCCCTAACACCCTTGAGCGCCCTCTTGGAGTCTATTTTTAGCCCTGACATGTCATATATGTCATATGTCAGCCTTCAGGTCTGATTTGTGTCATAGGTGTCATAGCATCTTCATCATTGTTGTCATAGAGCTAGGGAATCTAGCCCAAGTGTCTCACTAGCTCCAAATTGCCTCTTCCTCTTCCATGGGAGTTACTCTTCCTCTATATTTAGACCTTGGATGAGTCATGCAATGAATAATGCCTTTTGGACTCCCCCAAGTATGTTACCATTCACCTTGAATTCGAATTGGTGAGAGAATGATGCCAAATGTAGTGGGGAAATCTAGCCATATGTGGGTCCCACTTCCTCCATGTGTCTTCATCATGAAATGCCACTTTGATTTTCACTTGTATATATTTATTTAGCTCCTTTCTTAAATATTTATTCCATTCTAATGTTCAAACATCATTTATTATCCCCATTATTCCAAATCCCAAAGCTTCCACCCCAAACCTAGGAAACTAGTAATTTTCCTCCTTGGCAATTATTTGACCTTTAGCATCAATTTGACAAACTCTAATGAATAGGTCTAATGTGATTAGGCCATTGTGACCCAATGCCAAATTTGGGACATGACAAATCCTCCCTTCCCAATATTGCTTGTCCTCAAGCAATTTTAAACATGGGTGTTGAAGAACCTGCTTTCTGTATAATTCTTTGAAGTTGCCATTGAATTGCCCAACCTTGAGTCTTTGAGTTTCCATGAAGATTTTAGAGAGGAACCACCATGCTTGCTGCTGCACTACTTTGATAAAAATCACTTTATTAAGTGGGGAAATCCATCTCCCATACTGCTTGTTTTCCCCAAAAAAATTTGAAACCAATGAGATAAAAATTATTCCAGGGTCCCATTGCTTGTATTGCACCCCAATAATTAAGAGTGCTCTCCAACCCACACCATTAGTTAAGAGGATTCCTGGATCCCATTTTCTTGTATGCATCCTTCCAAACATCATGAGTACCAAATATATATCATCAAAGTACATAACAACATAATGAAAATGTACATCAAGGATATGTTTCATCAAAGAGTCATGAAAGTGCTTATACCTCCAAGCAAGTAGACCACCATTTTCCAAGTGCATACAAGCTTCAAGTGACCAATCAAATCTACTCCAATGACATAGGTGAGGATCCCATGTCCTATAATGCTGCTCCAAAAGGATGTGATATGCATCAAAATATTCAACCATGTATTCTTTCATCCAAGAAGTGAATGAAGAATCTCCACTAAAATCTGAACCAAATAGTGAGCAGAAAAAACAAGGAGACTTCAAATGACTCAAAGAAGTCTCACCCATACATCCTTGAATGTGAGAGTCATAAAGATATAACAAAGTATGTGGCTGCCAACAAAAATGTTCTCCCATCATAAATCTATTCACCCAAGTGTTGGATGAAGTTCCTCTAACATCGAATGAACCCAGTGTTGAGCAAGAAAAACCATGAGTCTTCAAGTGACTCAAATCCATATCATAGGTGCATCCATGTAGATGTGAATCATCATAAAGTGACAAATTATGCTGCTGCAAATGTGAATAAGAATGTGCTCCAACCATGTCATCATGAAAGTTAAATCTAGGAGTTCCATACTCCTCATGTGGCACCATAAAAAAGAACCCTTTCACCCATACTTCATTGAGACTAATGTTGCAAAACATGGAATTGTAGGATGTAGGAGAATGAACTAAATCACCCAAATGATCAAAAAGTGCAGAAGTTTCATCATGGGAAGGATCCATGTGGGTAGTATCATGCAGCTCCTTCAAAAGTGGGAAACCTTTGTCATAGATTGGTTCCAATGTAGAGGAATCATGCTCTTCTTTAAAAATTGCATAAGCTTCATCAAGAGACAATTCAAGTTCCTCTTCCACCACATCAAGTGTTTGGATCTCTTCAAGTTCATCTTCAAACACACTAAGCACATTCAAATTTCCACATTTATCATGATCCACCATGTCATGAGAATCCTCCAAACAATCTACCATTTGACAATCTGAAACATAGGAGGAAAAACAAGTATCTTGCAACTTTTCAAGAAGTTGCTCATTTTGAATTGTGAGCTTATGATTATCCTCATTATTCTTCAAGTATGCATCATGTAACAATTCATTAAGCTCAAACAAATGGTTTCTATCAAAAAGTAAAGACATGAAATTACCTTTAATGTGGCACATTGCTCTTTGAATCTTCTCCATGTCTTCAAGGAAGGATGTTTCCTCCAATGAAGTAGCTCTCCAACAAGAATTTGACACCAATGCTTGAGTGTCATGGAGAATGTTGAGGGACTCTTGGATCTTCTTTTCATTCATCTTTAAGGACCCTTCAAGAAAATGAGGCTCTTGCAAATGAACCTCCTCATATTCTTCATTTTTTCTTGGACCAACTTCATGAAGCTCAAGTGGTGATGGAGAAGTTGATCTTGGTTCTTCTTCAACTGCTGCAAGGTCTTCATTATCATGATTAATGGAACTGGGGCTTGCAGCAACACTTTCAAAAGTGATCTCTATGTCACCAACATAGAGGTGTGAGCACCCATCAGTAGGTACTCCTTCATAGTTTAAGCATCCATCAGTAGATGCTATTTGGTTCATGTCTAAGCTAGAAGGTGTCTCGAAATGATCTTCCATATTTTCAATAGAATCTTCTTCATGATCTTGTGATGTCTCTTCCTTTTGCTCCTTCAAGCAAGCTGATGCATTTTTCCCCTTGGTTTCCTCAAAATCAATAATTTTTTCCACAAGTTCGATAGAAAACAATTCGAATCCTTCCTTAATTTGCTTGGTCATATCTTCAAATATTGTTTTCATAATTTTTATATGCTCCTCACCATCATATGAGGCTCCCTTTTCATCCCTAGTCATAGTTTCCTCAAAAAATTTGCTCTTCTTCTCCTACTTTTTTTTTTCTTCAACAAAGGCACTTTTGGTTTCAATATCTAATGGTGGTACCTGAATTATTGTCCTCATGAATATTATACCACATCAGGTGCCAAGATCATGCTCTGATACCACTGTAATGTCCCTTGTTAGGAATTTTATTAAAATTGCAATTTTCCACTTTTTTCCTTGGTTCGACCTTTGACTAGTTTCAATCTCTAGGTCCCAAATTTGCCCCAAATGATCCCAAATCTTCTGAGAAGGTATATGAATGATATTAGAACATAAATATGTGTTTCAGGGATGCCTTTGTACCTTTAAAACACTTCTTCAAATACTCTTTCAATTCTGGTCAATGTAGGTAACTTTACTAGTGATTTCCCTTTGACTAGTATTGGTCTCTAGGTCTCAAATTGACTCCAAATGCCTTCAAATCTTCAAGGAAGGTGTATGAATGATATTATGGATTGAATATGATGTTCAGGGATAACATATGGCCACCAAAAGACCTCTGCAAACTCTCTTAAGATTCTGGACCAAGTATGCAATTTTACTAGTAATTTGGGGTTCAAATCCCCCTAAGGTAAGTACTGAAAATGGCTTCCCAAATGCCTCCAAACCCACTCAAATTTATGAACAGAGATAGGTAATGTGTTAATTATGTTATTAAGGTCTCATATGCACCATTAATGGTTTATTACAACTGTTCTCACCCTCTCCCATTCAACTGCAAAAATCACCAATTCGACCCTTGGGGAAATGGCACTATTTCTTCTCCCAATGCAATTAAACTGAGTAAAAATACTTCAAATGCTCAAGTACAGTACATGAAACTTGTAAAATACATCCATGGCAGTCCATTAATCACAAATTCATCATAGAATCATCCATTCATTCGAAATCATCATCAATACATTGGTTCACAACAAGGTAGTGGGGAAATGGCATTGTTCTTCCATTAAAAATGAGATTTATACATTTCTACTTGGAATTTCGACCTGAAACTTTCTGGAGATGAAGAACAGATTATTTAATTCATATTACAAAAGAAATGGGGCATTAGAAGCTCCCCCAAAGAGTACAATAGCTCACCAAAAACGCCCTCCCTCAAGGATCAAGAATATGCCATCAAAACTGGAAATGGTTGAAGGAGCGAGCTGCAATAGAAGAAACCATGAGCTGCCCTGTAGCTTACACCTGCAAATAAAGACTCCATTAAAGCTCCAAATGAAAGGTCTGAATGGCCTTTCCAATTGCCAACTTGGATGGGAATCTTTCACCCTCGAAATTGGCTAAGGCAAGAAACTAGTCATCCACTAGCTCTCCCTCTTCACAAATGCAATTGCAAATTCTACAAATGATCAAAAGCCGGTTTCCTTCTTTGTTATTGACATTTATAAACTTCTAATGTCCTCCATGGGTCGAATTCCTTCCAAGAGACTCATGCCAACTCAAGTTGGGAAGAGATTCCAAAGAACGCCACTTGTACAACAATTCCTAGTCTCCCACTTCCACCAAATCACATGTGGAGGCATCTTAGCTGCCCTAACACCCTTGAGCGCCCTCTTGGAGTCTATTTTTAGCCCTGACATGTCATATATGTCATATGTCAGCCTTCAGGTCTGATTTGTGTCATAGGTGTCATAGCATCTTCATCATTGTTGTCATAGAGCTAGGGAATCTAGCCCAAGTGTCTCACTAGCTCCAAATTGCCTCTTCCTCTTCCATGGGAGTTACTCTTCCTCTATATTTAGACCTTGGATGAGTCATGCAATGAATAATGCCTTTTGGACTCCCCCAAGTATGTTACCATTCACCTTGAATTCGAATTGGTGAGAGAATGATGCCAAATGTAGTGGGGAAATCTAGCCATATGTGGGTCCCACTTCCTCCATGTGTCTTCATCATGAAATGCCACTTTGATTTTCACTTGTATATATTTATTTAGCTCCTTTCTTAAATATTTATTCCATTCTAATGTTCAAACATCATTTATTATCCCCATTATTCCAAATCCCAAAGCTTCCACCCCAAACCTAGGAAACTAGTAATTTTCCTCCTTGGCAATTATTTGACCTTTAGCATCAATTTGACAAACTCTAATGAATAGGTCTAATGTGATTAGGCCATTGTGACCCAATGCCAAATTTGGGACATGACAGATAGGATGAAGGAACATGAACCAACTCACCCAAATGATCATAAAGTATGAAAGTTTCATCATGTGAAGGCTCCATAAGGGTAGGATCATGCACCAAAATCTCCTTACTACAATCCTCATCCATCAACATAATGGATGCATCAACTCCCTCAAAGGATGGTCCATCACACGGGGGCTCTTTTGAATCCTTAATGGAGGGATGATTCGCTCCAAGAAGAAGCTCAGTTTCGCTCTGGGAGAGAGTATGTGCTTGGAACTCAACATCTACATCCCAAAAATTCTCAAGCACATGCATGCCATCCTTCACTTCATGAACCACCATCTCATGATGTTCCTCCATGAAATTCTGAGTACAACCAACCATAAGAGATTAGCTTATTGGAACAACTGATCTTTCCAACCTTTGGTGAAGTTGCTCTATCTCCATCTTGGATTCTTGGAGGGAACTTTGAGTGCTTCTCAAAGAATCTTGGGTGGCCATTAACTCATCATTGATCTTGCAAATCTGTTCAACATCCTTCAAGGATGCTCCCTACAACATATGAACAAGCTCATACAAATAATCTCTATCAGAAAGCATATGTGAAAAATTAACTTGGATAGTAGTCATTGCTTTCTATATCTTCTCCATGCCTTCAAGGAAAGATGAATCTTCCAATGAAGCAGCTCTCCAACAATACTGTGACACTGAAACATGTGTGTCATGGAGAATGTATAAGGCATCCTTGATATTCCTTTCACTCATCTTGAGTGGCCGTTCAAAATGAGAAGGTTGAGAGTGAACGTCCTCCTCATCAATTAGTGGATCAACCTCATGAAGCTCTTGTGGTGAAAGTGAGATTGATACTTGGATATCTTCCTTGACTGTAAGGATTTCATCTTCTTCAACTTCAGTGGGTTTTGTACTTTCATTATCCTTCTCAAGTGGTATCTATATGTCACCAACATAGAGAAATGGACATTCATCAATAGATGTCTCCTCAAAACTTAGGCACCCATCAGTAGGTACCTCTTCATGGCATCCATTAGTAGATGCTTCTTCAGAACTTGAACAATCAACAATATATGCCTCTTCTTGGAACCATTCAATAGTGACTTTTTTATCAAGAACTAGATGATCCTTAGTAGAATAAGTGGTGGCTTCTTCATGCTTACAACCCTCCTTGGTAAGGATTGTACCTTCATCTTCTTTAGATGGCTGATTTGTACTTTGTTTTTGCTCCTTCAAGTGAATTGATGTATCTTGCTCTTTAGTTTCCTTAGGAACAAGATCTTTGCAGACTCTTTTTGAAGTAGATCCAAAAATTATCATCAAGTATGAAGCACATGCATCCAAGGAAGCTTCAGATATTTTTATGCTCTTTTCACAAGTAGGTTGATCTTTGAATGTGGAACATGAAACTTTTCCATACATATGGCTATAAGAATAACCATAATTTATCCTTCCAAATATGATATGATGGGAGATACTTGTAGAAGGTACCTCTGGGAAATTTTCTTCCTCATATTGTCTGCAGTACTCTTTATATTGATCATCATAGTCATAATCATACTACTCATAAAAAATCATCATTAGAGTAAGAGTCTTCTTCACTGAACATGGGCATGGATGCAAATTCATTGAATTGAGAGTCTTCTTTCCACGGGATTGGAGGAAAGAGATCTTATACCACTGTAATATACTTGATTTGATCTCATAGGATATCAACTCAAATTCAATTCTCAAGACCAGAAAATTGTATCATAGTAACTAGTTCACAAAACTAGACAAGAGGAAACTAGTCTAGGATACTAATGAACCCACCCAAAGATTGTCTGATGGACACTTTTGGATCTGCCAAAATGTACTAGGGAGTGTGAAACAACATAAATATCATAATCAAGGCCATCTTCAGACTCCTATGCACAAGGTACTGGGCCCATTTATGTTTCGAACATCAGCTAGGCTGAAGTCTACTCCAAGGCTTCATGGGCATACCAACATATGCATACTAGAGAATTTCACTTACACTTGAAGGAAAAAAAGCATGTATATCAGAAAATAATATCCTAAAATATTTTTGTACAAGTTTCACAGAGCTTTTGGGAGGTTCTGGAAGTGTTTGGAGTCAAGGGGAGAAAGAGAGCTAGGATGGATTGCTCAACTAGCTTATTTACAGGCTCTTCCAAATAGGTTGAGAGGGTCATGAAAACTTAGTATGCAGCTTGATTTGGAGTAATTAATTTGTTAAGGACATGTAATGACTTTCAGAACATAAAATAGATAACTAGAGGCTATTTCATTAAAGTTACTGCAAAACTAGTCATGAATTCATGCCCAATGATCTAGTCTTGAAATATACAAACACAATCAACCTCTAAGTCTCTCAAATATTTCATTTTGGACTTGGGATGGATTATACAGACAATTAAAAACCTACATCAACCTTCATAAAGTAAAACGGTTTCACATATCTCTAAATATTACAATTCCTGGAGAACTAGTCAATTAAAATGGCTCAATGAGCTAATCTTGAGAGATCTAGATGCAAACAACCTCCAATGCTTTTGAATTTATCATTTGAAGCATAGTATGAATTAATATGGAATATAGGAGAAATAATAACCAGGTTCAATAGTTTTATGCATCAACATATTAGCATTACAACCTCAATTTTCTCAATGAACCTCAAATACAATAAATCTCATAATACATGAATGTGGATGTATTCTAAACAGAAAGGAGAGAATGATCCTCCACTGTATATGATATGATGATCATGAATATGGAGCATATGGTTTCTCTTGAAAGGTGCACTGAGCTCAAAGAATTCTCCTGGGGGCGCACTCGAACAATTGGATCTCCTCCTCTAATAAAAAATTATTTAGGATCTCTCTTTGATAGGATTGATACTAGGAACCACTTCTGAATGGCTTGATTCCTCAAAGATAGGTGATATTTCATGTAGAAAAGTTTCAGGATCTGCAAAAGAATCAGTGATGAATACTAGATGTCATCATCCTTTCAGTAGAAGCATGGGGCACATCTCCCAGCTAGGACTAGGGGCACATCTCTTAGGTCAATGAGGACAAAATTGTACTCAATTCAAATCACAAATGATCAAAATATGTGAAATGGAGTTGTGATCCTTATTTTATAGATTGAGGTGACTTTTTGAGCAAGTAATATAGGCTAAGGCGCCCTCATGGAGTGGATAAGGTTGGTTTTCTTTATGCTTTAGCTTTTGCCTTGTTTTATGCTTTTGCCTTTGATTTCTTCTTTCTGCTTTTGCTTTTGGTTTTTCTTTTGATTTTGCTTTTGCTTTATCCTACTTTTTATTTTCTATCATTCTTTTTCATGCTTTTCTACCTTATCCTACTTTTCTACTTTGTCCTACTTTTTCCCGCGTTTCTACCTTATCCTGCTTTTTTGCTTTGTCCTACTTTTTCTTCTTTTTTGCTTTATCTTGCTTTTCTGTCTTTGTCTTCCTTCTATGCTTTGTCCTTCTTTTGTCCTTTTTTTCTGCTTTATTTTGGTTTTCCCGAGCTTTGTTGCTTTCCTGCCTTGTGCCAATTTTTCTTCTCTTTTTCCTACCTTCCTTGATTTGATTGCTTTATCTTTCCTTCCTTTGTAAGTTACCTCTTATTCAACCTTATCCTTTAAGGCGCACTTGTGGAGAATTATCCACTTTATTCCAAAATAAAAATATCTAATTAATGAAAATTACTTCAACCAAGTGCATTTCAAACTTAGGATAAAAATAAAATTAAACTTCCTAACTAATTAATGCCTTAACTTCATAATTAACCCCAAGTGCATGAAATTTCCTCCTCAACCCAAAGGATTGGTTGGGCTAGGAACTCCTTCCACTAATCATCAATGAGGGGACATGACATAACAACATCAATTATTTACTTTAAACCATAGCTTTTACTACTAAGTGCTAGCTGCATCATTTACATTGTTGGGTTCATTATCCACTTCTTTAATTAAATAATGTTTGTCTTTATTTTCCCTTGAAGGGAAAGGATTTTTTTACAAATATATCATGCCAATGGAGGTACATTGATAAGATGAATGCTTACAAAATATAGATGAGAATATTGTTGTTATATCTTATATGGCCAAGCATTTCTTATGCAACCACTTTTGTAGTAACCTCTTTATTTTCTAGGACCATGAAAGGTACACTCTTCTTCCATGGTATTGCTATAGCAACACAAAATATACAATTTTTTATTAAAGTGATACATAAACCATTGAAAGAAAATGAGGTGTGCAAGATATCTAGTTGCACCAATCATTCTCTTGCACTAGATATGAATAAAGAGTCCTAATCAAACTCTCCTTGATTTCAAGGATATATGAATTGGTTTCTTTTAGATACTTGAGGGAAGCAAATAATTACTTGAAGTAATTAATCATTTTTGCTAATAATTTTTTTAAAACTTGATTATTTGGGGGATCTCTTGGTCATACCTATCAAGCCTAGGTTATTATTCTTACCCTGTCCTCATTTCAAAATTTATTCATCATTTCCAAATTTATTAATAACTTAGAATACTCATCAAGGGAAAATACATTTAAATTATGCAAACAACCATTCTTTATCCAATTTTAATACGTGTCTAAAATTTTGTGCAAAGACAATCTCCAAGCCTATTATGGCTCCGTGGTCCTCCAATATTCAATTGATATTTGGATATATATTAGAGGATGTTAATGTTTCCAGGTATGATGAATCCATAAAGCCCATAGTGTTGCAATCTTCACTCTGATACTAATTGTAATGTCTCCTTTTTTAGCACATTTTTTATAAACAAATTAACATATATCCCACCAATAGAGAACTAATGCTTCGATTTTATGCAAAATTCATTCTTTAACTCATAGTTATATCACTGCACAATGTCATAATCTCTTTATCACTCAAAAATAATGTGATTGAATTAATATTAATGCCTATCTGTAACACCAATTACTCTTTTAGTATTCATGGTGTGACATTGCTTACTATAGTTAACATGTTTTTTATCCTATGCATTTTGGGTAGTGTTATCATCTCTTATTGAAGAGATCGTTACATCTTGTTACTCATGGATTTAATTTATTGTATGAAAGTATTAGCATGCGATTGATTTTGTGTTGTTTTCTAATGCCTAGAATCTTGCATTCTTTTTTATAGCATATTAATGTTATATAATGTCTCATTTTCTTTATCACTTTTATCATAGTTTGTGGCTCTGATCATAAGGTTTGATTTAGGTAATGAGTTATATGCTTTCATATTTCGTTTAAGTGGAAGCGTAGTGCCCACAACATAGGCTTCAATTACCCCCCTTATTATGTGTTTTAATTAAATTATATTTTATTACTTTGGAATATTAGTGCTTTAATCCTTCCTCGTATTATACTTAGTAATTTGTGCTAACGCATTAGTATGTATGGGGTTACCTCATACCTTATTGATTCTAATATTGATATATGAATCTTTGCTTCCTTGTAAATTAGTCTGTGGAACTTATGTTTAAATATATAAAAACTTATGTACACAACCCACATCGTGGTACCCTAGCGTTCTTTTTGATATGTTTAAATGGCGTGAGGGATTTTAATATGGTTTACTAGTGGTATAAATGCATTATACATTTAATATTCTACAAGATGCTGTATTTTTTTTTTTTTTTCAGGGTCGTCGCACTTCTGACGAAATTTTGCGTCGGTTTTGTTGCAAGTTTGTCGTCTATCAAACCAAAGTCGTCATAAGATCGACGACAAGTGACTCCATTGCAGCTTGCCACATGGCCTATTGGTCATCGTAAGCATGACCTTCTATGCATCGCAAGTGCGACATCGACCGTCATAAGACCATAGTGACACCACTACAACCTACCATGTGGCATCCTAGTCGTAGTAAGTATGAAATTATATGCATTGCAAGTGCTACTAATTGCATCGGAAGACTGACGCATAATGACACCACTGCAACCTACCACGTGGAATCCTAGTCATCGTAAGTACGACATTATATGCATCTCAAATCTGACTGCTTTCATCGAAATACTGGTGCATAATGACACCATTGTAACCTGCCACTTGGTGTACTATTGTCGTAAGAATGAAATTAATTTCATTGCAAGTGCAACTAGACAAGTTGTAAGAACAATTCACATTGACACAAATTGACGGCACAGTAATATGCCACATGGAAATTTCCTCCCATCGAAAGAACGACGAGATTGAAAGGCTATCAAAAGAAGGACATAGTCAGTTTGACGAAACTGCCAACCTGCTTAAGTTGAACACGTGATTGTTTTTCGACAAAAGTTCATCATGAAAGCATCGTAAATTTGTGCAAATATAGTAGTGCTTATTTCCATCAAATTGGAATTCTCTCGTGTGTTGTTTTGCTTCTTCAATCGCTTCTTGTCCTTTGTGCAACAACGGTCTCTGTTGCGCAACATCAAACTTTGGCATGGGTTTTGCATCCTTCGTAATTTTATCCTCCAATATCTTCTCTACATGCCCTTGCTTGCCATGATATTCCCCTTTTATTGTGTCCCACCTGGTCATTATTTTCACATTCACTGGGTCCTTCAACTTCTTTCCATCACGCACCTCTATCATCACTATATTACATCGTCCTCTTTTTTCCTCCCATTTAGTTATTAAATCTAGACAATCCTCTGTTGTATGCTCTGCACTGTGGCAGTAGTTTCACAACAATTTGGGTTTTGGACAAACAAACAGACATGAATCGATTCTATGCAATACTTGAAGCAAACAGGTTGTCTCCCACCTTTGTCTAATCCTTGACCTCTCTCTCGGAATCCACCTTGAATCTACTCGCTGTACTCTATAAGCATCAATGGAATACTCTTTCATCAACTATAGTGTGTGCCATCTATTTACATAATGTCCCGCTGATTTACAAAATTCACAAAAGGGAGTATTTTTAGTAATTTGATACTTTTGTAGCCTAGGACACTGAGAAGGGGAATGACCCCATTTCTTACATATCTCACACCAGTTCATCTGATGTCATGTGGAGAAAGTATTTAGGGCATTAGTCACTTTATACGCTCCCAACATAGGGCACTCATTGTGGTAGTATCCTTCCACATGGCGAAGTGTATACCACACATTTTCCCACATTGCTTTCCCCTTGGATATTTCTTGCAAATGTGTAGTCAGGATCGTTAGCTGATATTGCACCTACGCCATTCTTGTGGAAGATTCGCCCCTTAGCATAGACCCCAACCGCATCACAATTTCTAATGCATCATGTTGTGTGAGAACCTTTTTTGAGTTATTGGGACCCGTATGTGTGGCAATAATCCTCCAATGAGCCACTTTCTATGTTGCACATCCAGGATTTGAAAAGACAACATATCTAATAAAACTTTAAATCTTTGGCCATAGTTCCAAACTATCTCTCCTGGCTACTGCATAATCTCCTTGGTTTCAGTAATACACTGCGGATCTGACTTCGACTCTTGAAATTCTTTTAACATTGCCTACTTAATATCAACCAATGCCCTCACCACTCCTAGTGCAGCAACTGTTTTATATTTCATATACCAGGTCAGTGCGTGCTCACATAGAGTAGTCTCCATCTTGGCTACTTTCTCATCTTCATCTGACACCTTCTTTACTACCCACATTGTTTCACAAGTAAACCATTGTTTCTTTACATAGTCTTTTCCAGTTCCATGAAAAACTAGAAACATCAACAACGAATCTGTCGTCATCCCTACCATCTTCAATATTCTTATCACCTTTCCACTTCTCTATTTATCCTATACTCTCCTTCCTTCCTCTAATATTTGATGTAAAATAAATCTAACTTCACTTTTCATTGATTTTTCAACTACTTTTGAAAATGCACGTTGGGAGGGTGTTTCAAGGGAGGATTTATACAACACAATTTCACCATGCTCTTCTCTTCTAGATCCAGATGAATCCTCAATCTCCAATTGACTAAACAGTTCTCTTAATCATGCAACATACTCATCTTCTAATATTTCATTATTGGATGAACTTTCCACTATCTCATTGTGAAGATATTCCTCATCACTTTCTTTCGGATCTTGTACATCATAGATTCACCATTCTATTTTCTCAACATTGACTCCTCTTTCTTCCACATCCTCCTATGATGTGGCTTGTTCCATGTCGCACCTCTTCACTGGTGATTCATCTTCCTATTTCTCACCTTCACTCTCCACTAGCATTGTTCCCTCTACATCTTTCCCCTCTGGAAAGTTCCTCTTTCTACTCACCTCTATGCTACTCTCTACGATGCTTTGCTACCCTGTCATGTTCTATCAAAACTAACTTTCTATACAGCTTCCCTCAGTGCTCTTCTTCTTTCATACCATTCATATCTTCTCTTCTTTTGCTCATTTGAGTCCATCTTTCAACCTTTTTGCTTCTTTATCCCATCATTTATCCATTTTTCCCCTCATCCCTCCCAGCATGAAGGGATTTACTTACCCATCCTATCGGGCTCCGTGCGCATAATCCCTTTTTCCACTAACAAGATTTTTATCCAAATGGGGATTTCTATGAGGTGCCTCTTTCTAGTTTTTGTCTCAAATTTATCCCTTGCGCAATCAAAGGCCTCATGGTATTCTATAGCAAACTCAATAATATATCCTTCTTCTACTCTACTAAACCAACAATCAATCACCCTAGTCCACTTATTAGCAAGATTCCTTAATTCTTCCAAACTTTCTTGATCCCAAATAACTACTTTTGGGATCCTCCAAACCACATTAAGTTCTACCTTGTCTTTTCAACCATTCAAACAACAAGCAAGGAAATTTAGAATATATATATATATATATATATATATATATATATATATATATATATATATATATATATATATATATATATATATATATATTCATTTGCATAAATGTATCTCTGTAGCTAGCATCGTGGATCGATGTTCAAAATTTGAATCTCCTTTTGCGTGAACTCTTCCTCCTTGTGTTTACCAATCTTGTAGTTCTTCTCTTGTAGGTATCCAACTCATCCTATGCAACCCTAACCTATTCATGTATCGGCAACAAAACCAATTATTGGCTCAGATTTAGACCCTAGGTTCTAAACTAGGTTACCAACAATAATCCTATGAGCATCAACATTTTCAGCATCCTGAAAGTATACAGTCTCACCTGATATGCTCATGGGAATTACAAAGATTGAATATAGGAAAGGAATTTGCATAGAGTCAACATATTCATTCCACATTTACATATATAAAAGAATAAACATTTGCAAATTCAGGCATAGTAACTCATTCAAACATAATAAAATTTAGATAATAGTTTATTCATTGTTCATTCATCAACATAAGGGTTACGTCATAACATGTAGTCAAAATGGGGACTAACATCAACCTGAAAGAGTCCCACATGTTTCCTCTTTATACAAAACTAAGACAATTATGTCTCTTACCAACTGTCTTTTAACTAATCTAATTGTTTACAAAACAAACTACTAACTATACAACATAGCGCTCTTATTTACATTATCGCACACTATGGCTACAAAAATTATAATTTTGTCACTACAACCCCAACATTATAACATTCGTAATTATTCCTATAAGAGTTTAGAAGCTAAGCATGAACAAAGTTGTTCTAACTAGGGATTCTAGAGCCATATTCTTGAAACATTAACTAAGCAGATTTGTAAGCTAAACTCTTAATCAAATACATTCATAATGAACAACTCCTTTCAGCTTGTACAAAGATTAGCGGTTAGTATAAAAACAATAATATTTAAATGAATCCTTAACTAGATATAACAATAGAACTTATACAAATAGTTTAGAAAACAAATTGAAATAGACACATTAGATACATATTTGAACCTACTACGCCTTTAGAAGAAACTGGTGTTGGAACAACCACGTTCCACCCAACCATAGACCACCAAGCATCCAATATATGTGCTTGGAAATCATCCCCGACCATAAGCCATGACACCATAGGGGATAACATATCTTGCTCCCACTGAAATAAAATTATTTTCACCCACAGAGAACTCTAGGAACCAACTCTTGCTCTCACATCAAAGCTCTCAACTTGGGACAAATTCTTAGCACATTCAAATGCACACACAAAAAGTTCCCATGCATACTAGGCAACATCCTGCCATTGCACATATGCATATAAATAATATTTTCCTATGTCTTACACAAGGCTCAACTTTCTCTCCTTAGGAATTGGTTGGCCTTGGATCCCCTCCTGGATCTTAGGAGGGTGGTTCCTCAAAACAACTTTATGGCATTTGTCATCTTCTTCTCATGAGAAATAGGCCTATGTTCCCCACCTATGGGATCGTGGTTTACCAAGTTCCAACATATTTGTTCCAACTATCCATATATTTAATGTAAGTGACTTTTACAATTGCCTTCGTAATAAATCAAAATCAAATAGCAAGCTATTAACTTATTGAAATTACAAAATAATAATAATATATTTTTCCCACTTAGTCACAAATTTGAATTTTTCAACCTTAGTCCAAATAATTATTAAAGCGTAAGCACGGGAGCATTACACTCATAGTATCAATAGAGGAATTAAATGTCTTCATAAAGCAATATGCTCCCCATTTGATGATGTATTTGGCATGGTTGAACTCCCATATAACTTCATACTTAGCACTATACACGATAACACTATAACCAGAGATAATCGTAGTTTGATGGTGATTCTCATTAAATATTTGGATTTAGTGATGCATATAATTACATCAACATGGATAACATAAGCTATGGTGAATGCTGGTCTACTATAGTTCCTAGGGTTGATAATAATGATGTGCGAGAGCATGGCATATATATCACATATTAACTTTAGATAAATGGAGGTCAAGGTTAGTACATATAGGAACTTTGTTAGCCCCAAGAGTTAGCTCAATCGGTCGAGCACCCGTAGTTAGGCCTCCCAGCATGTGAGGTCGCTGGATCCATTCTCCTCGACACTCTTGGGGTTAGGTACGCAAAATGTGCCGAGGGTGTGATGGCCCCTTCGGGTGGGCCCGCCAGCTATTATTCCGTGGACGTAGCGATGCCGGCCGGTGGGACCGGTACGTGAACCACATTGAAAAAAAAAATATATATATAGGAACTTTGTTGCGAAAAAGGTAAAAAATGATAAAGGGATTTTTAAATGTGTACCATAAAAAACATGTAAAAAAAGCTTAATTCATCTTTATTTCAATCATACTTTTTAAATGAAATTAGATTTATATAAAAATTAATTTCTTTATATTTAATAGATTTAAAATTAAATAAATTTATTTCAATCATCGGTAGTTCATTTGGTCAAGGGATGGGTATTTTTCAAGGGTGACCCAGATTCAAATTCTCTTCGGGTAAGTTAGTTGAGAGGAGACACCCAAAAATCCAACATAGTTGAAGGTTGGTGTGGCCCAGGATGGGTGCGATCCCTGGGAGATTTTGATGACTTATATGCCTTTGGGTTGTGGTTTCTCAACCAATGATGGAAATGCAATGGCCCCGAGTGACGAGCATTTCTTACAAACAAACAAAAAAATTAAATAAACTTATACTAATAAATTAATTTTCTTAATCCATCTTTATTTTAATCTTACTTTAAAATTAGATTTATATAAATAATATAATCACATAAGATTTTCTTTATAGATGGAGTACAATGATCATAGATCCATCTTAAATCTGAATCTATTAAGTATTGGAAGAGATTCAATTTAAGATAAACAAAAATTACACTTCAAGGAGTTGGATCCAATGTTAATAGATCCAGTTTTAAGATAAATCAATATTAGTTGTAGTTTTTAATTTTATGAGTAAACACTTGACTACTCTCAACACAATTAATAAAACTAATTTTAAATTAAAATATTAAAATTTTCCAATTTTAATATTGATTCTCTTCATAGATTGAGTACAATTAACAAAACCAACTTTAAGTTGAAATATTGAATTTTCCCAATTTTATTATTATTTTTATTAAATAATTATGTTAAAAGTTTGTCATAGTTTTATCTCTGTGTCTGAATAAATACAATGATTTGAATTCGATCCATTCTATTTCATTTTAAGTTATATACATTTATTATTAAGTATAAACAAAACTTTATTTTATATATTTATATAAAATATCATAAAGATATAAAGTTAATTTTTATAAAATATCATAAAGTAGATATAAAGTTTTTTTTGTGAGTATATAAATAAAATTTTATAACAATTTATATAATTTTCACAATTTTTTTTAATACATATAAAAGAATTTTCAATATTGAATTAACTAGTATCAAATATATAATTTTGATATAAAATATTTGTAAGATGTTAAACTTTTTGAAATTACATTTGTTTAAGGTAGTATAATACTAATATTATTAATAATAATAATCAATATAAAGATTACATTTAAGTGGGACATCAATTTAGTGTATGAGATTATTTTGTTTATGGAACAAGATATCTCATATCTCCTCTCCACGATAATTTAACTAATAAAGTCTATTCTAAGTATATACTACCTGAATCATGCCAGAAACCCTATGGAAGTTGGTCTTATTGATTATTGGCGCACTGCGAATGAACTTGATATCTCGAGTGAAGTTGGCCTGGAGTGGAATACATATGTTCAACATTTAACTCATGTTGGCATTACACTGACAAATGAACTTGATAATTTACAGTGGTGCTAGCGGGAGGTCTGTGGGGAGCTACATACTAGTAACGCATATGTGGTTATTGTTGATCAACAACATTTTGGTCCGATACTTTGGTGGTACAACTGCATTTGGTGGTGGAATGTACCTCTTAAGATACGTTGTTTTATGTGGCTTACTCTTAAAAAAAAACTTTACAGCAGATAATTATATCAGGAGAGGGGGTTATGGTCCTAATGTTTGCACACTCTGTCATCAGGATGTTGAGTCTGTTGGACATCTTTTCACTTCCTGCCCGGTTACATTGCAATTATGGGAAACTGGATCGGCACATTGGGGCATTGATCATAGCTGGGGACAAGACTCTATCTCTGGTTTATTACAAAAGTGGCATATGGGGTTTCGTGAAAACATCTATTTTCCCATTTTTTTCATCTGGGGAATTTGGAAACTTAGGAATCACATATTATTTGGGGACTTTGCATATGATTTCAGCAACGCTCTACATTTCATCGTTAAGACTCTCTCGGGTGCATGCATGAAGAAGAAGGTTGATAGGCTCAAGACCCTGAATGGTCCTAAATTTGATAAACTGGGCATATTTGGATATTTTGATGGTGTCGAACAACATGGTAGGTGTGGGGAAGGAGGAATCATTATTATCTCTTCTACTGGATATTTTGAGTTGGCACTAGGATGTGGAGTGGGAAGCAACACTCGTGTTGATCTTCTAGCACTTTGGTGTCTCTTATTCTACTTGAACCATTTGCAGATTTCAATTGTGCAGATTTCAATTGTGCAGATTTTCAGAGACTCATCTGTAGTTATTGGATGGGCTTTGGAATCCAATGCGCTCAATGTGGCCTCTCTTGAGCACTAGAGGAAGAAATTTAGGATATTATTGGAGCAACTTGAACATTTCTCTATCAATCATATCTCTTGTGCATTTAACCACCGGGAAGACTGCTTATCTAAGATAGGACTTACTCTGGAAGAAGGCACTCTTCAGGTTACACATTTTCATGAGCTTAGGCCTCCAAAAAATGTGGATATGTGCCTTTATTAATGATGATTAACCTACTTTGAACTTTTATGTTATTTCATTTTGATTTTGGGGTACCTGTCAGTTTGGATGACAATTTTGTAAGTAGTTCTTACTCTACTAATCTCTCGACAGAACTAGATATTATGTGTTGAATGGTAGGAACAGGAATATTTGATATATAGAAAAATCGAATGATAGCTCACCATCCTTGGGATAGGTTACACCGTAAATTTCTTTGATTCAACCTTATGAATAGCAATATTTTTTTTTTTTTTTAGTTGAAAAAAAAAGTCTATTCTAAGTCAACCTTGTTTGCACTTTTTTAAGCAAGTGCAACATCCTACAAATATTTTATATCAAGGTGTATACTTAGTACTAATTAATTAAGTGTTGAAAACTCTTTTAATACATATAAAAGAATTTTCAACATTGAATGAGCTAGCATCAAATATACCATTTTGATATAAAATATTTGTAGGGTGTTAAACTCTTTGAAGTTGCACTTGTTTAAGGAAATATAATAATAATAATAATCTATGTAAAGGTCACATTTAAGTGAGACATCAATTTGGTGTATGAGATCCCCTTGTTTATGGAACAAGGGATCCCCTCTGCACGATCATTTAACTATTGAAGTCTACATAGGTGTACATATAACAATGATTAAACTAACTACTTAAAATCATAAATATTTTTTAAAGAACTTATCATATAATTTACATTTTTAACAAAGTTTAAAAAAAAAAGTTTATTTTTTTTCTACAAATTCTTTAAAATTTAATATATATATATATATAGAGAGAGAGAGAGAGAGAGAGACCCTATCATATTCTCTTAATAGAAGTGGGTCTTCCCCCATTGAGAGCATCGCTTTGTCTAGGTCCCTAATGTATAAGTATAGGATAATTTACACAAAATTCCAAATACTTCATAAAATCGCTTTAAAATCCAGTAGACCACCTGCAACTCAAGAGAGGTTGGTATAAAGATGCCATGACTTGGTTAAACCATTGGGGGATTAACGAGAATGCCACTTTGCAAAATATCAATAACATTAAAATATTATCACATCTATGTTTAAAGATAAAATGTAGGGCGAGAAAGAATTAGAGGCTAAAATAAAATTAAGATACTATAAGGAGGTCATTAACCCTAATTTGGAAGATCAAAAGTATCTCTATGTTTTAACTAGTTCAAAGAAGAAAATTAATATAGCCAAGATAAGAACGAACTCTCATAAGCTTCATAATGAAACATGATGCTGGTCAATTCCTAAAACTACATGGGAGGAAATGATTTACCATCTTTGTGAAACTATGATCATTGAGAATGAAAGTCACTTTCTCTTAGAGTGCCCTCTGTACACCCATATTAGATCGCAGTTTCATAATCTTTGCTACAATACAAACCTCCATAACCTTCTAACTTGTCAAACTATGATGACCTATGAACTTATTTCTAAGCTTTTTGAGCATAGGAATAAAATTTTACACCAATCCAAATAAATCTTTTATTTTCTCTTAAAGTCTGATAGAGAAAAGTTAGTCTCAACAAATGTTAAGCACCACCACCATCATCATCATTACTGTTGTAAAAAAAATTATAGAAAATTAATTTTTTATTTTAAAAATTATGTTAAAAAATGTAAATTATATGCTAAGGTTATCAAAAGATGCTATGGGTGTTTTTAATGGCAGCATATTTTATGAGGAAATTGTTGACAGCATTTCCATTGACAGTGGTTCTTTTTCTCTTCTACAGTTGAAGATATTATAGTTTTTTGGACTGTTTATACTTAAAGTTTTGTTGTTGTTTAGATTTTAGTAGAGTTGTAGTCTTTGCTTTTAGATATCCGGTTAGTCGATCTAATTTGATAGAAAGTTGAACATTATCTGGTCTAGTTATTGGGAGAATTACTTATCTTTGTAATTGTCTCAAGATATATATGTAGTTATTGGGAGAATTACTTATCTTTGTAAGTGTCTCAAGATATATATGTATTTTGAAAGCTGTAACTTTAATTCAAACCGAATAATAAATTACCTTTTTTTCTACTTGAAAAAAATAAAAATTCTTTAATCATTATTATTGATATTTGATTAGTTTTGTGTTGGTGGGTTTTTTATTTGAATTATTTTTAAGTAAGAATATATTTTCAAATATTTTTATAATTTAAAAAAAATATTATAAATAGTATTACATTTGTTTAAGAAAAATATCCCAAAAAAATAATAATGAAACTCCTAAATTTTTAGGAAATTTCGGGAGAAAGTGTCCCTTATATTCATAAAGAAAAAAAAACATGTGAAGCATTCAATGTTTGATTACAGTAGATCCAAATTATGACTTTTTCGTTTTTCAAATAATGTTGATTATATTTTGGATAAAGTCTAAGAGAAAGATACAAATATGCATACCTATTTGAAGGTTAATAAAATAACCTTTAGGTTAGAGTGTTCTTAAGGGACAACCATATATACCTAGTTATCATATTCTAATAAAACAACTTTTGAGTGAATTTGGTTGATTTTGAATAGTGACGAGGAGCCTTGCAGCTCCAAAACAAGTCACAAATAGTCGTAGTCTTAGGGTGATCATAGTGTATATAGAATATACATGTTAAAATGGGATGAAAAAAATCCTTTTTGATTAGGTAATTATCTTTGAAATATTATGAGCCAACAAAGCTTCTTATCCTAAAGAAGAAGAGTATGTAAGACTACATTCAAGAAAGATTATTATTTTATTTATCTGAATTACATAAGATAAATTTTAATGTTAATTTAGTTTATCCAAAAAGGAGAAAAGGGGTCGAAGGAAGTGATACAAACTATGGGATTGGTAAATTCAAATGAGTTTACTATATCTCTTCAACCGATCTCTCCACCTTGTATATTTACCAAAATACAATAGACAATATTCCCTTGGCAAATATTACCAAATCTTCTAGTTCTAGAACCCATATCCCATAAATGTACCCATCAAGATACCATTTTCTCTGTTATCCTCTTAGGAAGCAATCTTGGGGAGTGGAATAGAGTAGATAACTGATCTTTCATCATCCAATGGAGTTGCAAGCTAAATCAAATCCTCTCTTGTAACCAATACATTGGCAATCAAGATGTAGTGCTTCTCTCCTCCAAGCCTTCCATATTCTATATATCACAATGGTACCAACAATCCTAAAATCTTGTGGTGAAGCAATGGTGTTGTTTATGATAAAAGGCCTATTCAACATATTTGAATGTTGGCTAGATGTCAATTTGAATTGTAGTAAAATTTTCCAAGATTCCTCTCCAAACAAGCATTTAACAATTCACTTAGTAGATACCACTAGTGCCCTTTGCAATTTGATATCAATAAGAGATAACCTTCCTTGATCCTTGAAAAGTATGCATATTTCCCTTGGACTAGTGGAAGGGGTTTAGCACCTCCAATATTTGACCAAAGGAACCACCTTAAAAATTTCTCCAAAGTAGGAAAATGAAAATAAGAAGGGAACTGGAAAGATACATAGTAAATATGAAGATCCTCCATAATAATGCTAAGAACCATGAACCTTTTAGCGATTGAAGATCCTTGTACCACAAACTCTGCATTTTTTCCTACATCTTTTCAAGGCACCGTTCCCACATGTCTAACAAAGAGAGATTCACACCAAACATAATGTCTAAATAGCAAACAATAAGTGTGTCTCCTACGTGTCACCAATGAAAGATTAACCAAGAAGGTTTATCCTTAGCTCCAATCAACCAAAAATTAATCTTGTCATCACTAATGCTTATGCTAGTCTCCATAAAAAAAACATTCAATCCAACGCTTTTTCAATAAGAATTTGGGAAAGTTGGATGGAAAGTAGGGAGTCATTTGCAAAGTAGTTATTATATTTGATTTGAAGGAGTTAGATAAAATACACATGGCCAAAGTATATGTTGAAGAAGGTAAGATCAACATGCTTTGAAAGCAACAAGATGGTTATTGAATAAAAATGAGGTATAAATTGTTAAAAATGTTATATCTACCATTAAAACATCAACAAGATATGGTTCTTCATTAAAGAAAGTATTTACTATCTACCATAAAGAGCACCAACATATTCATTAAAGAAAGTATTTAATGTTGCTTGATATGTCACTAGCCTTAAGTCTTGTGACCATCATAACCTATTGAATGTATGTTATTCTAAGTCATGATTTGAAAAAAAAATACTTGATCTATAAGCACACATATTTTGCACAATAACACACGTGAAAGTATGTACGCCTAAATTATTGCTATAAATTCCAACATTTTAATTGATGGTCTGTTTTTTATGTATTATGTTTATCATATAACTTTACAAGGTTAGTGTAGTGGAAACTTCCTCAAAGACCAATCAATATCCATGACAAGGTTGTCCAATTTTGAGGTAAATATCACTAACGCTATTACTAGTTAATTTATCATTGCATTAAAAATATGAACATTGATGACAATATTGTTCAACATATTATGAATTAATTCTAAAATATTTATTAAAATGTATAAATATTTAAGCAATAAGAAATATCTAAATGATATCATTATGTTATGTATTATATTAGTTTGAATATAGATGGATCATTTCAAAGGATATTGATGTTGATATATTTATCGATGACTAGGAAAAGAGAGTGCATAAATTGTTTGCATCTTGAAGAAGAAACTAACATCAAGCTTCATAGATATTCAAGTATACATTTTAGTACATTGAGTGGTAGCTAGTATTTTAAATACTAGATGATTTTTTATTAGAAAGATATATGAAGGAAATAAAAGCATTTGCAAAGAAATGATCACAATCAAAAGGTTGAATGGCAAAGGGTAATAATCAAAAGGTTGAATGGCAAAGGGTGATGTTTAGTTAAATTATTTTTACAAATGATCACAATCAAAAGGTTGAATGGAAAAGGGTAATGTTCAGTTAAATTATTTTTACTTTGCAAGTGAGTACATAAGTTCGCTTCGTATTAATGCACTACTAGTATGGAATGACAAATACAAAAACTGAGACAAAAGAGAAGTGTTAAGAGTGAATAGAGTGTCCCGTCTTAATTGGTAATCATAAATGTTTGTACAAATTTTATATTTATAAATAAATTAATATAATTAATTATGATCATCACAATAGTTTTGATGAGTTAATAGGTTTAGAATGTCCATTGGTTGTAGCTTGGGTGGTTGGGAGGAATGATTGCTGCCCTCCCCACCCAGGTTCAATTCTGGTAAGTGACATGTTGCTCTTGTTGAGCCCCTATTGTAATGATTGCATTTATGGCCATACCTTGATTCTCTAGCTAGAATAGAAGGTGATGGCATTCTCCCAGTGGACTAGCCCTCTAACAAACGATGAACCACCATTTAAGGAGTTAATAGGTTTAGAAGGCTCATCTTCCTCCACCATTCTATAGACATGTTGGAACCCAAAACTTCACATCCATTAAATATAGGGGTGACTACAAGAGTATCAAAGAGAAGTTTATTTTTTCCCATAAAGAGTTGATTCATTTATAGTGATTTTCAAGGCCCAAATTTATCTTCCCACCATGCATTTTTTTCAATGATAATTCCACTTAAAGTTGTGACCACCATCCATTTCTTTTCAGTGATAATTCCACTAAACCTTGTGATGGAGGTTGGCTTGGAGATATTTGTATGAAGCAACTTCTTTGGAATTATTATTATTGTCAAACACAAAATTAGTGTAAATGATATTTTTGGATTTGATTATCATAATTTTGTTTTTTTTTCAATGATAATTCCACTTAAACTTGTGATGGAGGTTTACTTCGATATATTTGTATGAATCAACTTCTTTAGAATTATTATTATTGTCAAACACAAAATTAGTGCAAATGATATTTTTGGATTTGATTATCATAATTTTGTTTTTTTTTCCATGATAGTTCCACTTAAACTTGTGATGGAGGTTGACTTCCATATATTGGTATGAAGCAACTTCTTTGGATTTTTTTTAAGCATACTATTGTTATTCATAGTTAATCAAATAGTACATCGATGATCTTGAGTCTTTTTTAATAAGATCGTTACAACAAAAAATATACATATGATACTTTTCGTATCCACAACCTTGACGACACTCAACTACCGCCATTATGGTGCATCAAAAAAAAATAACTATCCCTCGGTCTATAATCACAAAGGCATAAAATCTAAGAATAGATTAGTCAAAAAACCACATAGAACCCATATCACAGATATGGGAGTCCTGAAATTCTTCCCAAAATAAGTAACCAGTTTCCCCCTCCAAAGCCATTTTTGAGAGCTTGTCAACAAGAGAATCGTAATGTCTGAAAATATGCTCAAAAGAAATTTTCTTGAAGAGCTGAATTAATGATTTGATCCTTTTGCACCAATGAAGGAGAGATGTAACTTTTAGATTATATTCCCCTTCAACCCATTTAATAGTGACTCGTGAGTCTCAAAATTAGTGTAAATGATTTTTTTGGATTGGATTATCATAATTTTGTTTTGTGAGCTTTCATGGACATACCCAAAACAATTGCTTAAGAAGTCTTAGTAGCTTACCTAGATCAAATAAACACTTCACCATAATAATAATATCATCAACTTAAAAGAAGTATTTGTTTTTAGTTCAAATTCTTTCCCAAACCTAGTAGGAGTTTTGGTCCATTTTAATAAGACCTAAATTGTAACAATTTTTAAAAAATGAATAAACAATTTTACTTAGCTGAATAAAATTAAATTCATTGGAAATGTTGGTTTTAGTCATTTATTAATTTACTTCTAGATACTCTTTTATCTTTTAAATAGAGTTGACCAATAATTCGAAGTTTTGGACTTTTCCAATCATTTTTGTGCAATAGGGTAAGATTATTACTTGGAAAATCTCAATCTGTTTTTAGTTCAAATTATTTCCCAAACCTAGTAGGAGTTTTGGTCCATTTTAATGAGACCTACATGGTGACAATTTTTTAAAAATGAATAAATCAAGGAAGAATTTTACTTAGCTGAATAAAATTAAATTCATAGGAAATCTTGGTTTTAGTCATTTATTAATTTATTTCTAGATACTCTTTTATCTTTTAAATAGAGTTGACCAATAATTCTAAGTTTTGGACTTTTCCAATCATTTTTGTTAAAATATTTGTTGAAATGACAACACCCTAAAAAATCCTTAAACATGTCAATTATACCATTCCAACAACATATATCTACCATTTCAACAATTTCAATATCAATGTTAAAACTGTCCAAAACGTTTAAAGTACGCCTTCTAAATATACCTCTAACTTATCAATATAATTTTTTTAGTACTTTACTACAATGAATTTCTTTCTACCTACCTTGAAATTAAATTATTTATCACGTAATTTAAAGCAACAAGCTGGAGAGGTGGAACGTAGAGTCACGGAATAATTCAACAAACAACTAATTTGAAGGCGAATTTAAATAAGCGTACACTGCCACAGCAACAACTAATTTAAAAGATAGTGTGAAATGACACATTTGGTATGGTTTGGTATCCTCTTATAATCATTATTGCCAGGTGGCATTAGAGGTACCGCACGGACGCTATTGATCGATCATGTTTTTTGTTGGGTTATGAATTTTGGTGTTGGTAGTGGAGTTGTCATAGCCTGTAGGGTTTAGGTCTGGAATTTCAATTTCACGTTACCTGTTAAGTGAATTTTTCACTATCGTGAAATGTTTTCAGCACTTGCAGTGACGTTTATACATAAAGAATTAATGAGAATTAATTCTGTTGCGAGGTCTGGAAAAGGTTAAAAGAAGCTTGAAAAGAAAGAGTGTGTATTTTCTGCACCTTAGGTAAAGTGGAGACAGAAAAACATTTCATTTTAGAGTGTGAAGCTATGCAAGTGTCTTGACAGATAAATTTTGGGATA
Source organism: Larix kaempferi (assembly GCA_027924585.1). Lineage (NCBI taxonomy): Eukaryota > Viridiplantae > Streptophyta > Pinopsida > Pinales > Pinaceae > Larix > Larix kaempferi. Next base: position 18,375,379 of record BSBM01000205.1, read on the forward strand.
ATTTATTCATGCAAGTATCTTGGCATATAAATCTTGGGATAATTTATTCAACTAGAAGTGGTCTATCCCATAAGCTATTTTCAGCTTCATAGACATTAAAATATTTTCTTCTTCTTCTTCATACTTATAAAAAGATTTTTTATTTATACATAATTTTTACACATATTATAAAACATTTTTTAATTTATATATAATTTTATAAGAATAAGAACAATCTATCTATATATATATAGGATACCATAATTGGTATCTCATCTATTTTATATATAATGGGTATCTCATCTATTTTTTTTATATAAGTCAAATATCATTACAAATATAAACATTAACTAACAAATCCATTAAATATAACAAACTTTAAATAAAATTGAGCACAAAATATTGACAATCATAATTAAAAACTGAATATATATATATATATATATATAAAATAAAATTTGACATTTAAGGTATACATATATGAGTGAATCTTACGTTTCAAATACGACCTGGTCAAATTCCAGCCCTAATGGGTATCTCCTCAATTTTTTTTATATTAGGTTAAATATCATTAGAAATTACAACATTAACAAATCCATTGAATACAACAAACTTTAAATAAAGTTTTTAAACTTTAATTAAAAACTGAAAATATATATATATATAATAAAATTTGATATTTAAGGTATATATAGAAAGAAAGAAAGAAGAAAGAAATTATTTTAATGTCTATGACGTTAACAATAGCTTATGGGACAGACCACTCCACCCGTGATTTCTGCAACTCATCCCTTTTCTTGTTGAACTTGATGATGAGTATCTCCAATTTCTCCACGGTCCCCTCACTGAAAAGGTTATCCCAAAAGCTAGCTGTCAGGATATTTGCATAGTTAGTCCTACTGTCTTTGAAGACTTCACACTCGAAAATAAAATGCTTATATAAAATGTTTATATCAGTAAATCTTACATTTTGAAAATTTCTTATGATCTAAGTTTTATAATTATATATACCTATCAAATACGATCTGGAATCGAAAATACTTCATGTGGGACGTCAAATTCCAGGCCTCCGGTTACCAACTTAACCCTGGTTCTCCTCCGGTTAAAGCGGTTGCCGTATGAAAAGTACGCCCCTGACGATGTGCTACGTGGAGGCATTCTGACCGCTGAAGTTTGTCAGTTCCCGATAAATATAATTACTTTATTGACAGGAAATTTTAGGAAAGCTTTAACACGTGGCACATATGTATTTGGAGAGGCGGTGGTGGTTTTATTTGTTTCTTGGGAAGCTAAGTAACCAACTTTTGAAAGAAAAGAATATAAGTTTAGTGGGGTGTGGACGAGGTTAGATGGAAAAAGTCGATGCCGTGTTTTGTGAGAAGAAGGTACGGCCGTAATTGCTGATGGTTTCCACGTGGGAGCATTTGGGTGGCCAAGTATCTTTCGTTTGGTACTCTAGACGCATTCGCTTCGCCTATAAACTTGAGAGTTTATCACTGTCATGGTATCTGTGAATTGGCTCCGCTACCGGCGATGGCTCCTCACAGCAATTCTCCGCCAGGGCAGAAGAAACTGCAGCTGCCATTCGCAGACACAGAGGGGAACAGGCGAAGCAGAACGATTCACGTGTGGCTGCTCTATGCTTTGATCGCCATACTTTCTACATACGTTTTTCTTGATATTTATGTGAATCACTTGCACAGCGTTGGCTTTCTTGGCATTGGGACTGGCGTTCCTGCGGCTTGCAAATTCCAGGGCTTCACCGGGCAGCAGGTTAAGCATAAAGAATGGGAAACCTGGAAGAGCAACAGGAGCGAGTTGTGCGGGAAAAGAGAAGGATACTTGGACAAAGATCAAGATTTGGTTCTTCAGAATCCATGGCGACAGATGAAATGGATAGGAGAGGCTGCTGCTTGCCCTGTCAGAGGTTATCTCATTGAGAAGCTCGATGATCGCAACAATTTCCGCAGAGGTTTCGCCCTTCGATTTGCAAACGATGTTGAAGATAAAACGCACATCTTGCCGTGGCTTCTGCCTTCCAAGGCGATGGATCTTCATCACAGGCGGCGAAGAGTTCTGCTAGATCTGGGCGCCAATGCCTTCAGCACAAGCCTCACTTGGTTTCTTCGGATGTACCCCTGCGATTTTACCGAGATTCATGCCTTCGAAGTCGATTCCAAACTCCTGCGAAAGCCAAACCCTCCTGGTTTTGACGAGAAGAAAAACGTCGCACTGATGAATCCCTCTTCCCTCAGTGTGAAGGTCACTCCCCAAACCCCCCAGTGGATGTTGGATCGAATCCAACTGCACTACAGCTTTGTGTCGGATGGAGATGATAAGGCCAGCAATTCGGTAAATATTACGAGGTTTATGAAAGAAGAGCTCGGATTGAAAGCCACGGATACAGTGGTTGTAAAAATGGACATCGAGGGAAGCGAGTGGCCAATTCTGAAGCGATGGCTCGGAGATCCAGAGATGGCTCTCATCGTGGACGAGCTCTTCGTGGAGATTCACTACAATCATCCATCAATGTGGAACTACCACTGGTCCAGATTTGGTCGCATTACCAGGCAAAATGCAAAAGAGCTTCTTGCAGATCTCAGATGGCATGGCTTCTACGCCCACTTTTGGCCTTAATCCTCTTTCCTCCGATCATCTGCCATTTCTGATCATCAAAAGAAAGGAACAGGAAAGAATCAGACTGAAGGACGCTACTGTTTTGTCCTTCCAGGGATCTTAGTTTTGCTTTCACATTAATTTCCAATTTTGCAGTTGGAGAAAGGTGCTGTGTATTGATGGGATGCATGTGATTCTGGCACCCATTAAATTTGTCTTAATGGATTTTTCTGATACTTTGTAAATTAGAAAATAGAGATAAGTTTGGTTTAAGAAAAGTTCAAAGTTGATAGTTTGAACATCCATGTTAATATGGAGGTTAACCAGACTTGCGATATTTTAGTTGGTTCTAATTATGGAGGGAGCTTAACCAGACTTGCGATATTTTAATTGGTTCTAATTATGGAGGCTTGACAAATCTAATAGAAATTGCAATCGACAAGAAATGAGAACCAGAGTTTAGCTTATGAAAGTCTAACGAATTTAAAACAGATTGTAATTGATTAGAAATAATAGTAATACACATGGCTTGTAATTATAAGAAATGATAATATCTTGTAGTGGAGTAATAAATGGGATACATCATTGACTTGAATTTATAAGAAATGATAATACTTTGTAGTGGAATAATAAATGCTAGATTGTATTTATAAAAAATAATAATATTGTATGATATAATAATAAAATACTATATACTATTAGATTCGAAACATTTTAATAATTGTTTTAATCATTTCAAAATGTTATGTTCTAACTTAATCTTTAAATTTTTTATTATGTTATATTCACAATTTTTATTATACTTTACATGTGTATATTGCTTTCCATATCTATACAAAGTATTAACATAAATTTATAACTTACTTTTTGTTTTAATGTTGCTTGTTTTGTCTTTAGAGATGGTGTATCCAATGCTTTCTATATAAGTAATTTAAGCTCTCTCTTAGGTAATTTAAATTTTTTAATAAGTTTTATTTTAATATCAATATTGAAATATATATTTTATTTGTACATTTTTATTATTGTATTAAGTATTTAAATTATATAATAAGTAATTAAAAAAACTATTAAGAAGGTGAAAACCACAACAACTCAAAACTTTACTAATTTATTAAATAAGAGGTAGCCATAACAACTCTAAAGACATTGGTAAGGGTAGATAATATTTATATTAATAAATTTATTTTGTATATTTTTGCTTTAAATAAATGCAATCTACTGGTCATCTTATAGTTTTTCTTTGAGCTTGTGTTTCCTCTTTTTGGTTGGTAAACCCATGAATCAAATGTTGATTTTATATTATGCTGTAAAAATGATTACCTCAAAAGGTGAGTAGATGAGACCCTTCTCCAAATGATCTGATGGTGGACCACTAATATTGGTTCGTGGCATTTTGAATTTTCCTTCATTTTTCTTTTATTTTGACTAATTTCCTCTCCTTTTTTCTTTTCTTTTCTTTTTTCTCTTTTTGGGATTTTGACTTTTTTTATGGAATTTAATTATTTTTGGGGAAATAATTGATTTTTTGTCCATTTGGTTACCTTAGGGATTTTTGGGCAATTTTTGGGTGTTAGCACGGGTTTTAAATTCCATCAACTTAGAACTATTTGCACTCGGTTTTAAATTCTATGAACTTATAAAATGATTAAAACACTACAATATTTTATTAATAGATTTTTTACTTTCAATTTTGCAAAAAATATATATAATATAACATAGTGATGATGATGATGATGGCGATTAATGTCTAGCTCATCATATCATAATTGCGATCTTGTGTGGGTGTATGCAGGGCACTCTAACTGAAAGTGGCTTTCATCCTCAATGCTCTTAATCTCATAGAGATGACAAATCCTTTAATAGATATACTTTTGGTCTTCTAGATTAGGGTTAATGACTTAGATGTAATAAAATTTTTAATGTTATTGATATTTTGCAAATTGGCATTTTCATCAATTCCCCAATTGTTTAACCAAGCCATGGTGCCTTTATACCAACCTCTTTTCTTGACTGGATTTTAAAGCAATTTTAGGGAGTCTCTCGTCTCCCATGTTACTTGTTTTGTACTTGTACATTAGGTATCTAGTTATAGTGATGCTCTCGATGAGGGGAAGACCCGCTTCGATAAGGAGAATATGATAAGGTGTATTGCTTTTAATTTAAAGGTTGTAAGTTATAAAGTGCTTCTGGATTTGCTCAATCTTTTTCGAGAATTCTCTAGAGATGCCGCAACCCCAATCTTCAGAGTCGTACGAGATAACTGGAGTGACGTGGGTTTCAAAGAGGAACATTTTTTTAACCCACATCACAAATTTTGTTGATTTACAATTGTTTTCAAGAACAAAGTAAGTTTTCCACCCTCCATTAATCATTTTCTCAATGCTATAGTTCCAATTGAGCTTGTGATGAGTATCGATTCCGAGATATTTGTAAGAAGAAACTTCCTCCAAGTTATTATTGCCATATACGAAATTAACATAGTGACCTTCTTGGACTTAATCATAACTTTTTTTTTGTTAGTGTTGACAATCATGACCATGGTAGAGCAAAAATCATTGAGAGTTCTTAATTGCTTATCCAGATCAAAGGGACATCTTGCTATCTGTTTCTTCTAAAAAACCTTCTAGCATATCAATGTATATGTCGAAAAATGTAGAGTAGAGAGAGAAACTTTGCTTAATTTTAATATTACAATTAATATCTTTCGGCCACCACTCACTACTCTTAAATTTTGTAATGACAATACAAATAGAAAGGTTTACATAATAAAACAACAAAAGTTATTCTTTTCATTAGAATAAAATACTATATTCAATATTTTAAAGAGCTATTCCATATATATATATATAATAGTTTTATGTTTATTACTTGCTATTGGATGATTTTGGATATTTTTTTTACCTCTAAGCTACTCTACTATCTTATACATCATCGGATTCAATGCCATATTTTCTATTTGAATCTTCCATTAACCCACTTTATAATTATTTTAGAATCCAACATTGTATCTAAACCAATTTTCATAAAAGAGCATTTGAGAAATGTTAGGATGATGATTGGGATCAAAACCACCCAAATCCGAGGTTAAGAAATTATTGTTTGAAGAAATTGATTGTAGATTATAAACATCCAAGACCCAAGACAAAACTTCCCATTTTACAATAGGTCCAAGAGGTTGTTCCGGAATACTAGGAAACAATGATCTTCACATCAATAAACGTGTTGAAAAATAAGTCGTCACCCCCTCTCACACGAGAACATAAAACCAATTGAGAATGTCGCGAAACCATAGCATGAAAAACAAATACGAGGAACCCAAACTTCATTCGTTGCTTCTTATTTATAATTTTAGAAGTTTTGAAGTAAATGAATTAAGGAATCTTCTCTTGTAATATATTGTTATTCAATTTATTAAATCAATTTGTGTGCCAATATACTTGGCAGAAATATTAGAATAAGGTCTGGGAAGGGTGGATAGATCAATGGTTGGATGAATGTTTTGTTGTTTTGGACTTTGAGGCATATAGGTTGTAACCAATCTCATTTCACTTCTTTTAACATGCCATCAACTTTACTCATAACTTCCTTTAATACAAATTAATACAAATCTTAAATGTTCTTGTTAAAAAAATTGTTTGAAACTATAAGGATATTCCTTTTAATACAAATCTTAAATCTTATTGTTAAAAAAATTGTTTGAAACTATAAAGTATATATCTTTGCTATAGGGTTGCATATTTTATTATATTAATAAAATGATTCTCATTTTTAAATTAAATGTCACCTAGTCCACACATACCCGTAGTTCCTTAACATGATCTATTAAAGAAACCCCAAGCCACCTCTTTGTAATATTATGGAGCCTTAAAAACTCTTTGTGGTTTGACTTTCATAAGTTTCAAAGAATCTTCACCATATATCGTTCCTTAACATGATCTATTAAAGAAACCCCAAGCCACTTCTTTGGAATATTATGGAGCCTTAAAATTCTTCGTGGTTTGACTTTCACAAGTTTCAAAGAATCTTCACCATATATCCTTTCCTTAAAAGGTCATAGCATTTCTTTCCCATCAAAACCCCACACCACACAACATGGTAATGTCTTATATTGTATCATTGTCTTGTCTTTATACCATTTTTCAAAGCAAGCCAAAAGAGAATCTTTTATCCACTCTAAATGAACTCATGCCATATGTACTCCTTCATTCCAAACATCTTTTACACAAGGGAACCATACAAATAGATTGATCATGTTTCTTCATCTTTTTTACACATAATACACCATCTCAGTCCATACCAATTTCTTTTCTAACCATTGTCCCAAGCAAGTATTTTATATGGCATTGCTATCATACAAGTGTCCTTGTTTTGAGACCATAATTTAGCTTCCAATTTTTTTCCCACCACCATTTCTTTTCTCTAATCCCTTCCAACCTCTTCCAACTTTGTTGCATATCCTAACTTAGTTGTATAAATCCCAAATCTTTTATTCTTGGACCATTTCAATTCATATTCATCCTCCTTTAGCATTAGGGCACAATGTTTTAAACTTTGAATAAACTGACCATTCCTTAGTTATTCCATTCCCTAGCCTTTTAGCCTTTATGGAATGCATACCTTCCTGAGTGAATCCTACAACATCATGAATTTTCCTATAGAAGAGAAACCCAAATTATTCTTTTGAGATGAACTTTAATAATACGTTCTTCAATATGCTTGCTAGGATCTTTGTGATGCTATTACAGATTGAGTTGCATAAATAAATTGGTTTATAGTCTTAAAAGGATTCCAAACCATTCTTCTTTGGAATTAAGTCTATAAATGTTGCATTCAGGGCTCACAAAATATTTCCCGAGGATCTAGATTCCTCTATAACTCTCAACAAATCATCCCCCACCATGTCATAGAAACCCAAATAAAATTAGGTTGTCCAACCATATGAACTAGGACTTTTTACTTTTTTGAATAAGTAAAAGATTGATTTTAGTTCTTCTTTGGATATTTCATCCTCCAAGTCCTTGAAATATTTCTCGTGTATTAGTTAGGGAAACAAAGGATCTACCCTTTGATCTTCAATGATATTTCCCTTTTTTGGATCCTGAAACAAAGCACTAAAGTACTTTCTACCTTCATTAGCAATTTCATTGAATGAGCTTGCAGTGTTGCCATATTATTTCTTAATTTCCCGATTTGTATTAATGTGCTTAGAATATTTCTAAAAGCATTTAGTGTTTTCATCACCCTCGACTAGCGAAATAACCCTACTTTTAATATCCATTATTTCTCTTCTTTTTCCAATAAAATCTTTTTGGTGCCTTCTAAACTTTTCAATCGTTAAGACTCTTGAAAAAAGACCACAATTTGATTGAGCTCAAATAACCTACTTATTTCTTCCTCCACCTCAATTAACTATATTTTCCTTTCAATTGCTCTGGATTTAGCCCATTCAAATATTACTTTTTTGTGTTCCTTAAATTCTCAGCAAAATGGAAAATTGTTGTTTCTCCTATGTTAGGATCATACTCTTTTCCACTTATAGACTACTAACTCTTTGAATTCCTTCTCTTCTAACTAGGCATAATTTTATTTAAATAGGGATGGCTCAGTTTTTGGTATCAATTTCAATATAATGGAAGATTGGGACTTGCCCAACCCAAGACTTCATCCTCTTTGAGTCTTGAACATTGTTTTCAACTACAAAAAACAAATCCAACCTCTTGGATATCCCTTCCCTTCCACTTCTTGAATTTCTCAAGGTCAGAACCAACTAAACAATGTCAACATAAATTGATTTCAATTCCTCAATTATATGAACAAACCAATATGATAGGGGCCTTGTCTAGATAATCCTTCGTAGACTTCTCTTGGTTTCATATTGTCAAGATTACAAAAGGAATCATAAAACACTTATATATCCTTACATGAACCATATAAGTTGATGGTTTTATAGGTATTTCTCAAACCTTTAGATCTACATTCCAACAAAATACTTGCATTAAAAAAGGAATAAGATACGCCAATTGTGTTATTGTTCCATCCTATCAAAAAACTACCTAATTGACCTTTAGAATCAACAAAACAAAAAGACCAATCCATGGCCTTCTTCCCTTCACACATAGTTTCCTGGATCAATATAAGGGCATTCTTGTATTTACTGAACCTTCTTTTGTGGGCAATATTTTTATGGGAAGCCCCCAACCCTCTCACATTTAAGTATATGAAAATCACGAGGGCACTCTATTTGAGGCCATCCTTCCTCTAGGGTCCCCCCTTATGGTCAATTGATTTTCTTCTTTCACCTCTTTGATTGCCCTTTCTTTGGCCAAATACAAGAATGATTTTCTACCCACAAATGAGGTCTAACAAGTGTCATTGGCCAACCATCCCTCTATTTCTCCCCCTTAATCCAATTTTACTTCCTTCCTAGATCTAAGGTTGTACCTAGATCTACCTTCTCTATCAGGAAAAGTCACCCCCTCACTAGATAAGGTTAAGTCTAGGGAAGTTAACTTCAGAGACTTGAGGATTTTAGGGTTTCTTATTATGCTTCATATCAAAGGCTTAAGGAACAAATTGGAACCAGAATCACCAAGGAATCATGATCTTTGAACATCTTGTGCCTTCCCCCCCTGACTAAGATATCCCAAGAGATTCCTCTAAACATATTTTTTCTTCCTTGAATTTTCCAACGCAAGCCTCAAGGGTATGGGAATCCAAACCTAGGGCCTTTTCTTGAGGTTTGAGAAGTAGCATGATTCATTATAAATTTCTTTTTTGAGGCTTTTGTACCATCTTGGGGACTACAAATGCCAAGGAAATCTGAACCTCTCGTATCCTTCCCCCTAGAATAAGGAATTTCAACCTCTTCATCTAAACACATATTTCATTCCAACAAATTTCTGGCACAGGGGTTCAGTGTTTGATCCAACATACCTTGCTTAGTAGTATCAGGTTCTCTAACTCCTACTTAACAAACTTCATAGGATTTTGAGAACGATAGATCATGGGAACTCAAATCATTTAAAATCTTGGTTTTTGAATATTTTGGAACTGTCTAATTCTCTTTAAAGCCTAGTTCATCTTAGTATTTTTAACTTCCCTCCTCTTTCCTCCATGTCGATCTTCTATTATGTTGTTCACAATCTCTCTAAATATGGTCTACATTATGGCACTTCAAACACCTAAATGAAACCTTCCAATAGTCCAACCCTTAGAAATACATAATATTTGTTGACACTTGATATCTATCTCCTTGGGTAAGCCCTTGCAAAGTCCTAGCTCTACCAAAATATTGATAATTTTCTATATGTTTTTCTCTCAAACCCCTCTTCCAAACTCATGCATTTACCCAAACCATTACACAATGTTTCTAGTATCTATGTGATCCACAATTCCATTAAAAGCATGGGCATTAATACCGATGCTAGTTGTTTAAAACTTAGTTAGTGTTGTGGATCAAACCCATGCTTCCATTTTCTTAATAGTAACACTAATGGACCCCATAACCACTACTTGTTCATGATTATCTACGAATCTCCTTTCATCTAAATTCGAAGGAGAGCCAACCCCTAAGAAAGATGTGATATTTAGGGTATTAACCTAAAAGATCAAACCATTTTTCCTCTAACCACCTCCATAGAGAATAACCTTTGATTTTCATCCCCATGAATTGCCATGTAGGGTTGTTTCCATCAGACTTTGAATTGCCTCCAAGCCCACATCTTTCCCAACACCTTCTAACTATATCATTCTTAGCCCTTATGCATTTGAATCCATTTTCCTTTATTTTCTATCACCATTCCTTCCTAACTGTTCTCCTCCTATCTCTACTCTCCTTTCTCCACTCAATTCAGACTTTGATAGCACTCCTAGACCCCTTCCCTACTTAGAATCAAAACCTCCATCTCACTCCGCCCTTGTGATTAGGATTTCTAGACTCTAAGAAAATGTAAGCAACAACACCATTTCCCTTATCTTTTGGTTGTCCACTAGGTTGAGAAAACACTTGGCCTTCAAATTGAAAACATGGATTGTCATGCCAATACTTTAGACCCCTTTCATTGTCTAGCTTAACTCCATTGTTAGAATCATTAAACATCTAACTTATCTCATTAATTTTGTTGGATCCTTGCTTTGTATCCTCATCATGTTTGAGCAAATTATCCCATCCTTTCCCCCAATGCTTGATATCTCAACCATATAAATGTTTTCCTAAAATCAAAATATAGTCTCCTAAGACATTGTGGCTATGAGATAGCTTTTTAGCATAGTACCTAATGCCATGCTAGATATATAATAACTCTCCTTTTGTTCTAAATATAAATCTAAGGCAAAACTCTAATATATCCTCATAATGAATAAAACTCATCCTCCATAGTGACACCCTAGATTCATGAAAAAACCCTAAAAATATATATATTCATAAACGAAAGTTTAAGACTTGGTAACTTTTGTAAATATGATTGATTCACGATACACACATTATTCATATTAAATACAATATATTATTAATTTTTATTAAAAATTAATTGAAATGACATTACTCTATATATTTATTCTTATTAATTGTACCGAGAGTAGTGAGGTGCTCTATAACCCAGTATGTGGGAGATGTTGTAACGTGTAATGTTGTATAAAATTATGTAACATGTCATTCCCATAAAAAAAGAAATACAATTGCAAATGATGCCGACTTTTAAAGAAAAAATAGATTGACTAGTGAGAAGGACCAAATATCTTGATGTGTAAATTCCTTCTTAATGTGTTAAAAAGTTAAGATAAAAAAAAAATTACACTTCAAAAAAAGATCTTTCTCGATGCTTGATAAATCCATATTTAAGATGGGTCTATGCTAGTTGTATCATCAACCTAAAATTTGAATGCTAAATTTTACGCCATTTTTACTTGAGATCTTTTATATGCTGAAGCTCCTTTATATTTTTTTTACCTTTTGGAAAATATAAGAATTAAATATTTGAAATTGGTTAACAATGTTTTATGAAATTTATTGCATCCATAAAAGTTAGGCCAAGTTTTTATGTGGTAAGGTTTTTTTTCCTTCAAATAAAAAAATATGTCACAATATTAACACTAACCAAAAGTATGTTGATGGCACGTTTAAAAAAAACATATTTATGGTAATGTATTACATCATATCTAAGAAGTGCCATTGTACCAAACCTTCAGCATGTTCCTCCATGGAGTACATATAATGCATCAAACATTCAAACTCATCTATCAAAATCAACACAAGACAGTTGGCTACAACCGTCATATGCTACAACTAAGGACAGTTGGCTCCAACGGTCATATGCTACCACAGAGTTCACGAGTTGTAGTCCGATCTGTATTAACTTATACTGCGATTTTGCATTATTGAAAGGCCACACAGCCCTTTTTTTGGTACATGAGATCACATGATATTTTGTTTGGACATGATGGGACGTTTTATCTTATATATATGATTTTGGTTCTAATGTGTGCAAAAATTATGTGATTGTTTTTTCTTGATTCTACATTTATGCGTTGGTTAAATTAATGTATAAAATGCCAATCTAAAATTAGTTATTTAATGAATTAGTAATTCATTAAATGTTCTTGGTATATGAATATAAATAATAATAATCATCTTAAAATAGCATTAAAAAAGTCTCACTATAAATATTTTTGGAAAAGCATAGGGTCACACATGATATAAATTATTTTATTAAGACACTTTAGTTATGATTCTAAGTGGATAATTATTATGTTTGTGATATCTTGCAATTGTTTTAGTACTTATTAGTTAGTTTGTATGATCGCAAGATGTCACATTTTTAGGTTTTTGCAATGTTCTTTATGGTTAGGTTTTGAAAAAGGTGCATCGAAAGTTGGAGCGGGGGGTTTGGATTGACGCGTGGCCGCATTGGAGTTTGTGTGATCATGGGCTTTGTGTTGTTTGTGTTGCATATGGCACTGATGGGAGGGTAGTGGGTGTGTTGTTTCGTTTTCTCTATTGGGAAGTTCATCGACGAGAGGCATGGAAATTGCAGGACGACACATTTTCCAGCTTTGTGAAGGTCGTTCCATGGTTTAGCTTTGAGAAAGGTGCCTCGAAAGTTGGAGTGGGGGTTCAAATTGACGTGTGTCCGCATTGGAGTTTGTGTGATCGCGGGAGGTTTAAGCTCGGTGTGCTTGTGTCGTTTGCTTGTTTTTTATGTGGGCATGTTGCATATGGCTCTAGCGGGAGGGCTATGGAGATGTTGTTTCGTTTTATCGGTTGGGAGGCGGTTGAGAAGTTTATGGGTGGGGTTTTTAATTGTGGTGGATGCCTGAGCGTTGTTGGATTTAATGCGTGGAGGATGGCATTTAATGGGAGCCCATGTTAATGTTTTTGACACTATTTTGTTGGACTTTCTCAGCATTTTGTCTTTGTTGTTAGCTGGTTGTTGCTTGTGCTCTATGCAACTAGTGGTGGCCTGGTTCAGTTTGTCGTAGGTGAGGTGGCATTGGATGGTTCAGTTGCAGTGGCTTTGATATAGTCACCTTTCTAAGGCATGGCCAAACACTAGTTTTTTTGCTCGGTGGGAGGGTGTAATGGTTTTCGAATCTTATGAAAAGGTGGTGAAGTTATTATTATTATGTGTTATATGCATTTAATGGTATACATTGATTTTGCGAAGTAGCATAATGGATATTTTATTGCTGATAGTAATGAAAGGATATGACAGGATTTGTCCCATAATGGCACTGACAACCCCGACCTTTGTTTCAAAAGTTGTTTTTTATATGGAAGAAGGTCGACATGGCATGTTGACGTGGCTAGATGATAGCACATTTATTGGTTAATAGTTGCAAAGTGGCAAAAGCTAGTAGCTACGAAATCTAGGGTTGGCATGAAGGCTCTGATGGTGGTCGAAATGCTCTTATGGTGGTCGAAACTCAACCAAGAAGGGGAAACACAAGTTCAAAAGGTAGCTGGGGTTTCAATGAGAATTTTGGCAGCATAAGGGTAGGGAAGAGTAAATCATGTAAAATGGGGTGCCTCCATCACCTTTTAATAGCAATTTTGGGTGGTGGAGTATTGGCCCATGGTATTGGGCAACCACCTATATTGGTTCGTGGTATTTCGAGTTTTCCATCATTTTTTCTTTATTTTGACTAATTTCCCTTTTTTATTTCTTTTTTGGGGATTTTGACTTTTTTGAAGGAATTTAATTATTTTTTAGGGAATTAATTGATTTTTTGTCCATTTGGTTACCAACTTAGGGATTTTTAGGTTTTTGGAGGCCAAAAATGTAGGAAAAATGGATATATGAGTTATGTGACTAGGGGGATGAGCTTCGTGAACAATTGTTGGGTGTTAACACAGGTTTTAAATTCCATTTAGAAAATGTTTAAAACACTAAAATATTTTATTAATAGATTCTTGACCTTCCACTCCTGCAAAAGTATTAAAATTTAAACTATTTGCACTCAGGTTTTAAATTCATGAACTTATAAAATGATTAAAACAGTACAATGTTTTATTAATAGATTTTGTACTTTCAATTTTTGCAAAAACTATTTATAATATAACATAGTGATGATGATGATGATGATGGCGGTTAATGTCTAATTCGTCAGATCGTAATAAGAAAGAAAAAAATTAAAAGCATATTGAAGTCACCATAGTTTCGACAAGTTGGAAGATTAGGGAGGTTAGTGTTATAATAAATATTGTGAAATTGCGATCTAATGTGGGTGTATGTAGGGCACTCTAAGTGAAAGTGGTTTTCATCCTCAATGCTCTTAATCTCATAGAGATGACAAATCCTTTAATAGAGATACTTTTGGTCTTCTAGATTAGGGCTAATGACTTGTAATATCTTAATTTCATTTTGACTTCTAAGTCATTTTCTATTTAAACTTAGACGTAATAATATTTTTAATGTTATTGATATTTTGCAAATTGGCATTGTCATCAATTCCCCAATTGTTTAACCAAGCCATGGTGTCTTTATGCCAACCTCTCTTCAACTGCAGGTTTTCTTGACTGGATTTTAAAGCAAGTTTAGGGAGTCTCTAGTCTACCATATTACTTATTTTGTACTTGTACATTAGGTATCTAGTTATAGCGATGCTCTCGATGGGGGGAAGACCTGCTTCTATAAGGAGAATATGATAAGGTGTATTGCTTTTAATTTAGAGGTTGTAACTTATAAAGTGCTTCTGGATTTGCTCAATCTTTTTCTAGGATTCTCTAGAGATGTTGCAACCCCAATCTTCACAGTCGTACGAGATAACTAGAGTGACATGGGTTTCAAAGAGGAACTTCTTTTTATCCCACATCACAAGGTTTGTTGATCTACAATTGTTTTCAAGACCAAAATAAGCTTTCCACCTTCCATTAATAATTTTCTCAATGCTATAGTTCCAATTGAGTTTGTGATGAATATCGATTCCGAGATATTTGTAAGAAGAAACTTCCTCCAAGTTATTATTGTCATATACAAAATTAACATAAGTGACCTTCTTGGACGTAATCATAACTTTTGTTTTGTCAGTGTTGACAGTCATAACCATGGTAGAACAAAAATCCTTGGGAGTTCTTAATTGCTTATCTAGATCAAAGGGACATCTTGCTACAAGGACAATATCATCAGCATAAAGAAGAAGGATGATGACAATTTCAGCGCAACTTGTTTCTTCTAAAAAACCTTCTAGCGTATCGATGTATATGTCGAAAAGTGTAGAGTAGAGGGGGAAACTTTGCTTAACTCCAATATTACAATCAATATCTTTCGACCACCAATCAATACTCTTAAATTTTGCAGTGACAAAGCAAGTATAAATATTTACATAATAAAATAAAAAATACAAAATAACAAAGGTTATTTTTTTCATTAAAATAAAATTCTATATTCAACATTTTAAGGAGATATTCCATATACACATATATAATAGTTTTATGTTTATTACTTGCTATTATGTATGGATGATTTTGGATTTTTTTTTTTACCTCTAAGCTACTCTACTATCTTATACATCATCAGATTCAATGCCATATTTTCTATTTGAATCTTTCCATTAACCCACTTTATAATTATTTTAGAAGTCAACACTATATCTAAACCAATTTTCATAAAAGAGCATTTGAAAAATAAAAGGACGATGATTGGGATCAAAACCACCAAAATCCGAGGTTAAGAAATTATTGTTTCATAAAATTGATTGTAGATTATAAACATCCAAGACCCAAGAGAAAGGTGGCTATTCCACGAGAGGACTTTTAGGACAAGACCCATTCTAAAATCATAGTAAGACCCCAAATATGGAACAAAACTTCCCATTTCACAATAGGTCCAAGAGGTTGTTCCGGAAATACTTGGAAACAATGATCTTCTCTTGATACATAAACGTGTTGAGAAATAAGTTGTCACCCCCTCTTCTTAAGTTGTCACCCCCTCTTCTGTGAGAACATAAAACCAATCGAGAATGTAGTGAAACCATAGCATGAAAAACAAATACGAGGAACCCAAACTTTATTCGTTGCTTCTTATTTATAATTTTAGAAGTTTTGAAGTAAATGAATCAAGGAATCTTCTCTTATAATATATTGTTGAGTATTCATTTTATTAAGTCAATTTGTGTGCCAATATTCTTGGGAGATATATTAGAATAAGGTCTGGGAAGGTGGATAGATCAATGGTTTGATGAATATTTTGTTGTTTTGGACTTTGAGGTATATAGGTTGTAACCAATCTCATTTCATTTTTTTTAACATGCCATCAACTTTAGTCACAACTTCCTTTTAATACAAATCTTAAATGTTATTGTTAAAAAAATTGTTTGAAACCATAAGGCATAGATCTTTGCTCTAGGGTTGGTCTCTTGACTTGTTGCATATTTTAATATAATAAAATGATTCTCATTTCTAAATAAAATATCGCTTAGTCCACATATATCTGCAGTTTCTTAACATGATCTATTAAAGAAACCCCAAGCCACCTCTTTGGAATATTATGGAGCCTTAAAAATTCTTTGTGGTTTGATTTTCATAAGTTTCAAAGAATCTTAACCATATATCTTTTCCTTAAAAGGTCATAGCATTTCTTTCCCAGCAAAACCCCACACCAAACAACATGGTAATGTCTAATATTCTATCATGTCTTATATTATATCATTGTCTTGTCTTTATACCATTTTTCAAAGCAAGCCAAAAGATAATCTTTTATCCACTCTAAATGAACTCATGTCATATGTACTCCTTCATTCCATAACTCTTTTACAAAAGAGAACCATACAAATAGATTGCTCATGTTTCTTCATCTTTTTTACACATAATACACCATCCCGGTCCATGCCAATTTCTTTTCTAACCATTGTCCCAAGTAAGTATTTTATATGGCATTGCTACCATATAAAAGTCCTTGTTTTGAGACCACAATTTAGCTTCCAAATTTTTTCCCACCACCATTTCTTTTCTCTAATCCCTTCCAACCTCTTCCAACTCTGTTGCATATCCTAACTTAGTTGTAAAAATCCCAAATCTTTTATTATTGGACCATTTCAATTCATATTCATCCTCCTTTAGCATTAGGGCACAATGTTTTAAACCTTGAATAAATTGACCATTCCTCAGTTATTCCATTCCCTAGCCTTTTAGCCTTTATGGAATGCATACCTTCCTGAGTGAATCCTACAACATCATGAATTTTCCTATTGAAGAGAAACCCATATTATTCTTTAGAGATGAAATTTAATAATACGTTCTTCAATATGCTTGCTAGGATCTTTGTGATGCTATTATAGATTGAGTTGCATAAATAAATTGGTTTATAGTCCTTAAAGGATTCCGAACCATTATTCTTTGGAATTATTTCTATAAATGTTGCATTTAGGGCTCACAAAATATTTCCCGAGGATCTAGATTCCTCCATAACTCTCAACAAATCATCCCCCATCATGTCATAGAAACCCAAATAAAATTAAGTTGTCCGACCATCCGAACTAGGACTTTTGAATTTTTTTGAATAAGTGAAAGATTGATTTTAGTTCTTCTTTGGATATTTCATCCTCCAAGTCCTTGAAATATTTCTCATGTATTAGTTAGGGAAACAAAGGATCTACCTTTTGAACTTCAATGATATTTCCCTTTTTTGGATCCTAAAACAAAGCACTAAAGTACTTTCTACCTTCATTAGCAATTTCATTGAATGAGCTTGTAGTGTTGCCATATTATTTCTTAATTTCCCAATTTGTATTAATGTGCTTTATATGTTTAGAATATTTCTAAAAGCAATTAGTGTTTTCATCACCATCGACTAGCGAAATAGCCCTACTTTTAATATCCATGTTTTCTCTTCTTTTTCCAATAAACTCTTTTTGGTGCCTTCTAAACTTTTCAATCGTTAAGACTCCTAAAAAAAGACCACAATTTGATTGAGCTCAAATAACCTACTTATTTCTTCCTCCACCTCAATTAACTATTTTTTCCTTTCAATTGCTCTAGATTTAGCCCATTCAACTATTACTTTTGTGTTCCTTAAATTCTCAGCAAAATGGAAACTTGTTGTTTCTCCTATGTTAGGATCATGATCTTTTCCAAATATAGACTACTAACTCTTTGAATTCCTTCTCTTCTAACTAGGCATAATTTTATTTAAATAGGGATGGCTCGGTTTTTGGTATCATTTTCAATATAATGGAAGATTGGGACTTTCCCAACCCAAGACTTCATCCTCTTTGAGTCTTGAACATTTTTTTCAACTACTAAAAACATATCCAACCTCTTGGATATCCCTTCCCTTCCACTTCTTGAATTTCTCAAGGTCAAAACCAACTAAACAATGTCAACATCAATTGATTTCAATTCCTCAATTATATGGAAAAACTAATATGATAGGGGCTTTGCCTAGATAATCCTCCGTAGACTTCTCTTGGTTTCATATTGTCAAGATTATCAAAGGAATCATAAAACACTTATATATCCTTACATGGACCATATAAGTTGATGGTTTTATAGGTATTTCCCAAACCTTTAGATCTACATTCCACCAAAATACTTGCACTCAAAAAGGAATAAGATAAGTCAATTATGTTATTGTTACATCCTATCAAAAAAATACCTAATTGACCTTTAGAATCAACAAAACAAAAAGACCAATCCTTTAGAATAGAACACAAAATTTCCATTGCCTTCTTCCCTTCACACATAGTTTCCTGGATCAATATAAGGGCATTCTTGTATTTACCGAACCTTCTTTTGTGGGAAATATTTTTATTGGCGGCCCCCACCCCTCTCACATTTAAGAATATGAAAATAACGAGGGCACTCTATCTGAGGCCATCCTTCCTCTAGGGTCCCCCCTTATGGTCAATTAATTTTCTTCTTTCACCTCTTTGAATGCCCTTTCTTTGGCCAAAGACAAGAATGATTTTTTACCCACAAATGAGGTCTAACCAATGTCATTGGCCAACCATCCCTCTATTTCTCTCCCTTAATCCAATTTTACTTCCTTCCTAGATATAAGGTTGTACCTAGATCTACCTTCTCTATCAGGAAAATTCACCCCCTCACAATATAAGGTTAAGTCTAGGGAAGTTAACTTCGAAGACTTGAGGATTTGAGGGTTTCTTCTTACAGTTCATATCAAAGGCTTAAGGAACAACTTGGAACCATAATCGCCAAGGACCTTTGAACATCTTGTGCCTCCCCCCCTAACTAAGATATCCCAAGAGATTCCTCTAAACATATTTTTTCTTCCTTGAATTTTCCAACACAAGCCTCAAGGGTATGAAATCCAAACCTAGGGCCTTTTCTTGAGGTTTGAGAAGTAGCATGATTCATTACAAACTTCTTTTTGAGGCTTTTGTACCATTTTGGGGACTACAAATGCCAAGGAAATCGTAACCTCTTGTATACTTCCCCCTAGACTGAGAAATTTCAACCTCTTCATCTAAACACATATTTCATTCCAACAAATTTCTAGCACAGGGGTTAAGTGTTTGATCCAACATAGCTTGCTTAGTAGTATCAGGTTCACTAACTCCTACTTAGAAAACTTCATAGGATTTTGATAACGACTGATCATGGGAACTCAAATCATTGAAAATTTTGGTTTTTGAATAGTTTGGAACTGTCTAATTCTCTTTAATGCATAGTTCATCTTAGTATTTTTAACTTCCCTCCTCTTTCCTCCATGTCGATCTTCTATTATGTTTTTTACTGTCTCTCTAAATATGGTCTACACTATGGCACTTCAAACACCTAAATGAAACCTTACAATAGTCCAACCCTTAGAAATACATGATATTTGTTGACACTTGATATCTATCTCCTTGGGTAGGCCCTCACAAAGGCCTAGCTCTACCAAAATATTGATCATTTTCTATATATTTTTCTCTCAAACCCCTCTTCCAAACTCATGAATTTATCCAAACCATTACACAATGTTTCTAGTATCTATGTGATCCACAATTCCATTAAAAGCATGGGCATTAATACCGATATGTGAAGAACCTGCAACAATTAATTAATGGAAATACACGAGATAGCAGAAATAATAGAACTCATAATCGATTTTATTGGTCACAGGCCACTTCAAGGGGGCAACCTTCTTTGAGCAAGCTCAATACAAATAACTTCACGGTACCTTCATTGGTCTCAACACAAACTTATATACTAAGTCTAGGCGCCAATACCATGGGTCAATACCATGTGTCAATACAAACCATGGGCCAATACAAAATATGGAACAACAATTACTACGGGACGACTTACAAAGCATATGTGTCCAACAACAATAATACAAAATATGGATCAACAAATACTACAGGACGACTTACAAAGCATATGCGTCCAACAAAAATATACTAACAAAGTAAATAGAAGGGTTGACATGGGTTCCTAACATCCCCTATCCCTTAGAAAAAGCTTTGTCCTCAAAGCTTTAGATGTGGAAATGGATGCAGAATCTGGAGTGGTTCCCCTGTAGCATCCTCGGGTTGCATTCCGGCCCACTGACGCCTTTTGAGTTTCAGGGAGGATTGCTTGGAAGGATGTAGATGAAGAAGAACCATATCAGCTACGTGAAAAGTGCGCTCAGAACGGTGCTGATCGGCTTGTTGTTTCAATCGAATTATTTCCATGTGAAGATTATTTTGTAGAATGAGAAGAATCTGATCGCAGTTTCGAAGAACCGAGTCAATTTCTTGAACTGGGAGCTGCTGAGCGGGTATGGAAGAAGAACTGGCGGTGCCTGTCCATAAATTGATTCATATGGTGTCCTTTTATATGTGGTATTGTACCACTGGATCACTTTTAGGAAATCCATAGAAATAGTTGTCCACATTTGTGTAGGGATGGGCAAGGGTTTGAGCAGTCCCAAAAGGAGTGTCGTTTCACCCTTGTTGACTTGGCAAGTATCACACTCAACCACCATCTGGTGAATTTTCATTTTCAGTCCCTGCCAAAAGAAGTTACATTATTCCCAGTTATAGGTTTTGAGGAACCCAGAGTGCCCTGTCGATGAAGAAGCATGGAGTTCATAGAAGAGATAGCCCTATTGAACAGATTGCAACCAATTTGGAACAAGCAAATAAATAGCTATAAGAGAAACTGGGTCATCAAATTGGCGAGAAGGAGCATCGGCCACTATATTATCCTTACCCTTCTTGTAAGTGATCGCATAGTCATAACCCATGAGTTGGATAACCCATTTCTGGTGTGCTGGTGAGGAGACTCATTGTTCCATAAAATGTTCCAGACTCTGGAGATCAGTCTTGATGCAGAAATAATTTCCTAATAGGGATGGCTATCACTTCTGTACTGCATGAAAAATAGTGATCATTTCCTGTTGAGAGGTAGATGCGGCTAAATGCTTACTGGAAAGGTCTCTTGAAGGCGGCAAGCCCACTGGTGCAACAAAGACACCTGCATATCTATCCAAGGAAGTAGTGGAGACTGTTGGTGGGTGCATCTGAATGGAATGGAGCTGAGCGATGACACCATGTGAATTCTTCTTAAGGATCTTTTCCAGGCGATGTGAACTGATGATGCGAAGAGACCCTGGTTGTAAGCCCATAAATTTGTGTTGTGTCCCATTTACTGAAAACTGCATCCAAAGTTTAGCAAAATCCCATAATATGGGGCCAAGTGTGCGTAACCATTGAACGTCCAAAACCACATCACATCAGCCTAAGTACAAGGCAAACATGTCAGAGCGCAGGTTATAATATTCCGGAGAGATACACACATTATGATACTTTCCCTTGCAAGGTAAGGTGCCCCCATTGGAAACCATGACTTTAAAGTTGGAGCAAGGATGGACAAAACAATCAGCATGTTTGGCGATCCGAAGGTCAATGAAGTTATGAGTGCTACCATAATCAATGAGTATTGTAAGAGGAAGCATCTTGAAGTAACCTCTGACCCGCATTGTTTGGGGGGTGGTGACGCCAGATAAAGCATGGAGAGATATCTCTAGGTGGTCTTCCTGAGATGGGAAGTCAATAGGCGGCTCCTGAATGTCGACCTGATCATCCGGTGTATCTGGAGCTTCTTCACCAACTTCAGAGGCGGGTGGAGAATCCACATCCAAGAGATAGAGCTTTTGTTGAACACATCTATGTCCTCGAGTGAATTTTTCATCACAATTATAACAAAACCCTTTTTCTCTACATGTCTGCATCTCTGTTTCGGACAAATGCTTGATAGGAGTTGGTCGAGGAGCTAGCGGGATGGGAGGCCGTTGAGAACCCATATTTCAGAAGGGAACAAAAGTGGGTTTGGAGCGTTGTTGAGCGACAATCTTGTCTTCTGCCAACTTCTCAAACCCCAGGGCTTCCATCATTGTGTTGGGACAAAACATTTTGACCTCTGGGCGGATTTCATCCTTAAGACCACTGATAAAACAACTCTTGTAGAAGTCATCAGACAATCCTTCTGTGTGGTTGGCTAGTTTCTCAAATTCTGTCTGATACTCTCTCACAGTGCCAATTTGACGAAGTTTAGTGAGTGCTCCGGTGAAGTCACCAAAAGCATAGGACCTAATCGTTTCAAAAGGAGTTGGCAAAAATATGTCCATTTTGGCTCGTCATGAGCCTTGATGTACCAACGGTACCATTGAAGGGCTTCCTGTTCCAAATGAAAGGATGCAAGTGGAACTTTTGGGACATCAAAAGTATTATGCAGACTAAAATACTGTTATGCATGATAGATCCATCCAGTCGAATCAGTACCATTGAAGCAAGGAAATTCAAGCTTCGGACCAAGGAAAGTGTTGGAAGAAGAGAACCCATTGGCTGGAGAAGATTCTTGCTGTCGGTTATTGCTCATGGCTGAATGCTGAATATGGAGGCTGAGAAATTTTTCATCCAGATCTTGGAGTTTGGTTTGGATGGATGCAAGTGCTTCCTCCATGGTTTTTGCTCCTGTGCGGGTGACAACCATAACCAGGAGTTTTTCTTTTGGGGGGGGCAATGGATAGAAAAACACAAACAAAAGCTTATTTAGTAAAGGGAAATTTGGATTTGGAAAAAACTCGGATGCGTAATTGGGGTTTGACTAGGTTTTGGACACTTTCTGATGGACAGGGAAGCAAAAAATGGGGATTTCAGAAGCGGGGTGAAAGAATGAAAAAATTTGTCAAAGAGGGACAAAGAAGCAGAAATAGGGAATGAACACGGTGGCAAAATTTGGAGGTGAGTGGGTGAAAATTGAAGAAGTTATGGCAAACCCTAAAAATAGACAAATGTGATATTTCTGGCTTTGGGAAGTAGAATTTGGGATAGGGTCCTCAGGAAGGAAATATGCAGAATGGGATTGCAGGGGTGTCCAGGAAGTTTCAAGGGAAACAGAGTTAAAACAAGGGAGATATGGCGAAAAAAAGGAATTTTATACTTTTTTTATTATTTAGAAATGGATCTGCAACGACGCGGAAGGGATCGAAAACAGATAGATTTGCAATGACGCGGAAGGGATTGACAACAGATGGATCTGAAATGACGCCGAATGGATAAAAAATGACTGGATCTGAAACGACTTTCAGAATAGATCTGAAACGGCTGGATCTGGAACGACTGTCATAATGGATCTGAAACGACTTGGAATGGATTTGAAACGGTTGGATCTGAAACGGCTCGGAATGGATTTGAAACGGTTGGATCTGAAACGACTCGAAATGGATTTGAAACGGTTGGATCTGAAACGACGTGGAAGTGATCGGCAACAGTTCAACTGAAAATAGATATGGACCCCAGGTATGTGTCGCTTCCTATCGGTTCAGGGGATTCACTCGACCATCGATGTTGTCTGACGGCTTGTGTATTGGGGCAATACCCCTCACTCCATGGCTCAGGTAAAACTGATAACCACTTTGCCACAAACAACAGCTCTTGGTTTACCTCATGGGTGGGAACTAGTCAATCAGGTAGGGGTCGTTTCCCTTTTCACTGGCAGGTCCTCTCAATCGGCCAGCTACTTCAGGGTTCCTATATTGGTACTCCTCACAATGATTTTTAGGGCTTATGCTCAAGTACTTCCCACAATTAAGCGGATAGAGATTATTCCTAGATCCAAAGCTACGAAAAAAAAATTTGGCAAAAATTTCACCCAGCGAGCCCAGGAAAGTGCTCTAATACCAAATGTGAAGAACCTGCAACAATTAATTAATGGAAATACACGAGATAGCAGAAATAATAGAACTCATAATCTCTTTTATTGATCACAGGCCACTTCGAGGGGGCAACCTCCTTTGAGCAAGCCCAATACAAATAAATTCACGGTACCTTCATTGGTCTCAACACAAACTTATATACTAAGTCTAGGCGTCAATACCATGGGTCAATACCATGTGTCAATACAAACCATGGGCCAATACAAAATATGGATCAACAATTACTACGGGACGACTTACAAAGCATATGCGTCCAACAATAATAATACAAACTATGGATCAACAAATACTATGGGATGACTTACAAAGCATATGCGTCCAACAACAATATACTAACAAAGTAAATAGAAGGGTTGACATGGGTTCCTAACACGATACTAGTTGTTTACAACTTAGTTAGTGTTGTGGATCAAATCCATGCTTCCATTTTCTTAATAGTAACACTAATGGACCCCATAACCACTACTTCTTCATGATTATCTACGAACCTCCTTTATCTGAATTCGAAGGAGAGCCAACCCCTAAGAAGGATGTGATATTTAGGGTATTAACCTAAAATATCAAACCATTTTTCCTCTAACCACCTCCATAGAGAATAACCTTTAATTTTCATCCCCATGATTTGCCATGTAGGGTTGTTTCCATCAGACTTTGAATTGCCTCCACGCCCACATCTTTCCCAACACCTTCTAACTATATCCTTCTTATCCCTTATGCATTTGAATCCATTTTCCTTTATTTTCTATCATCGTTTCTTCCTAACTCTTTATTAGTTTTTCAGAATTTACTTCAATCTAATCTAGGATCTTAACTGAGAGAACAACATGTACAACATATCTACAGCATATCAATCATGGACATAATAATGCAAGCATATACAAGAGACAATAGACACACAAAGTTTCACCGGGGAAAACCATAAAGGTGAAAAACCCCACAACTTCCTTAGAGATAGATAGAGCAATGATACAACCCAAGCATAAGAGATATACGCCTAGCAACAGCTTCTCCTCCTGCACTAGTGCGCCACTCTCCAATGAGTGTAAGAGTGAGTAAGTGAATGATCAAATAGAGTGCCTCTCGCACTCGATTTATACTTGATTGGACTTGCCTAATAACCTTTGCTAGGTCGTCCTTAACTTAACCACATAACATAATGCTGACAGGGACGACCCCCAATAGGGTGGTCTAATAACCCTTTAACCCACATGACTTATACAGGGTTGATCCCAACAAGGTGGTCTAATAACCCATCAAGTATAAGTTACGACACTTACAATATAAATGACGACACTTCTGTATAGAGGAATAATAACATCTCTATAGGAATACAAACACTTCCGTATAGAGGAATAATAACATCTCTATAGGAATACAAACACTTCCGTATAGAGGAATAATAACATCTCTATAGGAATACAATATACATATATGAAATACATTCCAAAGTTATAAATACATCAACACTCCCTCTTAACTAGGAAGGTATTTCTCGACACAAGTCTTCTAGCACAAGTCTTCTTCTCTGGATCATCGTCACTGGATCATCGACATTGAATCATCGTCATTTACATTGCTGCTGCTATCTCAATCAATCTCCGATCTACTTGTCATAGGAAGTTCTATAGAGCCAGTCCTTTTTCATACTGGATGTAGGCCCACCACCTGTAGGTCTTCATCATCTATGCGAACAGTCTGATAGAGGTTGTCTCTCATGACTGATTTATGTGCTGATGCAATACTTGAAAAGAGCATCCCAGGAACATTTATGTGCCTAAGCACAACCGGCAAGATCTCTCGGGACTGATTACATGCATCCCCTTCACAATACCTTTAAAGAGCATCCCAGGAACATTTATGTGCCGCAGCACGACCGGCAAGATCTCTAAAGAGCATCCCAGGACTTATTATGAGCACATAGCTCAATCTCGCGGATCTCCAGGACTGATTACATGTGTATAGACAATACCTTTAAGGAGCATCCCAGGAACATTTATGTGCCACAGCATGACGGACAAGATCTCTAAAGAGCATTCCAGGAACATTTATGTGCCGCAGCACGACCGACAAGATCTCTAAAGAGCATCCCAAGACTTATTATGAGCACACAGGTCAACCTCTTGGATCTCCAGGACTGATTACATGTCTCCATAGCAATACCTCATCCCAGGACTGATTACCAGCACACAACTCAACCTATCGGATCTCTGAGGACCGATTACATGCTACTTGCACAACCTGCCACATATCATCTCTGACCTCCAAGTATCAACCTGATACTCATGATCCAACTGATCATCATCGCACGAAGCATCATCCTGATGCTCATGATCATATTGATCATCATCACACAGTACATCATCCTGATGTACATCATCCTGATGTACATCATCCTGATGTACATCATCTAGAGTATCATCCTGATACTCATCATACGTGATCATCCTGATCATTGTCACTGCACCGTCCTGATGCATATCATCTAGAGCATCGTCCCGATACTCATCATACGTGATCATCCTTATCATCGTCACTGTACCGTCTTGATGCATATCATTTAGAGCATCGTCTTGATACTCATCATAAGTGATCATCCTGATCATCGTCACTGCATCGTCCTATTGCATATCATCTGGAGCAACATCGTGAAGCTCGTCATCTATGATCATCCTGATCATACAATGCATGCACCTGATGCATACCAAGTATCTACCTGATACATATCACATACATGATCCACCTGATCATACAATGTATCCACCTGATACATATCATGCATCTACCTGATGCATATACATGATCCACCTGATCATACAATGTATCCACTTGATACATATGATGCATCTACCTGATGCATATCACATACATGATCCACCTGATCATACCAAGCATCCAACATGATGCATATACATATACATGATCCAACTGATCATACCAAGCATCCAACTGATGCATATACAAAGCAATAACTGGAGCATCGTCCTGATGCTCATCACACAACGCTTACATCCACAACCATGGGAAGGATCCTCCTCTCGCCATGCTCGGAATGGCTCTTGCAAATGTGTCCATCACTTCTTCCTCGAAGTGTCGTCAATCTGAAGAACACCAAGCCTCCCTCTGAAGTATTCAAACTTCACTCTGGCTAGTGGTTTCGTCAACACATCTACAACCTGCTCATCCGATGCAACATACAGGAGCTTCACTGCTCCTCTCTGCACCATATCCCTGATATAGTGATATTTGATCTCAATGTGCTTCGACCTGTCGTGGAACACCGGGTTCTCAGACAGCTTCAAACAACTCTGGTTGTCACAAAAGATACCAGTAGCATCCAATGGTAGATCAAATAACTCAGACAGTAGCTTCCTCAGCCATACTGCCTCACAGCTAGCCAAACAAGCTGCAACATACTCTGCTTCGGCTGTACTCAGTGCTACGCAGGACTGCTTCCTGCTAAACCAAGAGATCACACATGATCCCATACTAAAGCAACATCCAGAAGTGCTCTTCCTGTCTGCAGCACTACCTACCCATACTGAAGCAACATCCAGAAGTGCTCTTCCTATCTGTAGCACTACCTACCCAATTTGAATCAACATAACCCTGTAGGTTAAACTTTTGATTCACATCATACTTGAGCCCATAATCAATTGTACCCTTCAGGTACCTCAGAATATGCTTTACAGCAACCAGGTGAACACCTCTCAGATCCGTCAGGAACTGGCTCAATGTGTTCACCGCAAAGCAAATATTTGGTCTCGTGTTCGTTAGGTACATCAAGGACCCAATCATCTCGCGATACACCGTGACATCAACCGGATCAGATGAAGCATCACACAGAAGCTTCAGGTTCGATGCCATAGGTGTGGCCATGGCCTTGCAGTCCATCATCCCGAACATCTTCAGGATTTCTACTGCATACTTCCCTTGGCCAAGGAAGATTCCATCTGCACTTTGCCACACCTCCATGCTTAGGAAATAGTGCATCATTCCCAAGTCCTTCATCTCGAACTTGGTACCAAGCTTCCTCTTCGTGTCGACAATCAATCTATCATCACCTATAACAAACAGGTCATCCACATACAAGAGTAGTATCACTGGATGGCCTTCCTCAACCTTGTAGTAAAGGTTGGAATCTGCTTTACTCTTGGTAAATCCCAAACTGGATAGAAAGTTGTCTATCCTACCATACCAAGTCCTAGGAACTTGCTTCAAGCCATACAAGGATTTCTTCAACCTGCACACATATGACTCCCTGTCATGTGTCTCAAAACCAAGTGTCTGCTCCACATACACTTCCTCCTCGACTACACCATTCAAGAAATCTGTCTTGACATCCATCTGGTATATCTTCCATTTCATCACTACAGCCAAGGAAAGTACTGATCTGATGGAAGTGTACCTGGATACATGAGCAAAAGTTTCTTCATAGTCTATTCCCACTTTCTAGGAGAAGCGACGAGCTACAAATCTCGCTTTGTACTTTTCTATGCTGCCATCTGCACCATGCTTGATCTTGTAGATCCACTTTGAAGTCACAACAGACTTCCCTTCAGGTCTTGGGACCACATCCCAAACATGATCGATTGGTACTTCTCGACCATGGCATCCTTTTACTGTATCCCGTATCATGGGATCTTCAGATTCTTCAATATCTTCAATAGATAGTTTGAACTTCGTTGTTGGGACAAATGTTGTACTCCTTCTTTTGTAGGTGATGGTATACGATATTTCCTACAAAGCAAGTTAAATTGCATGATTAGAAACATCTCATAGTTTTCAGAACAAATTCTTACACATAAAGAAATATGTCATACAGTCATGCAGTTATTTTAGCCAATGCTTCAATACAACATTTATCCATATCCCGTAACTTTCTAGATGCCTTCCAATCTCTACCAGAACATTGTTAAGAGTGTGCACAACTCCCAACATGTCAACAAAGAGGTTTCATTCTAGATAAGTAGCAATGGAATGTTGTACAGTGCCATAGGCCACTTACCCATCACATTCATATTAGTAGTATACTGTTCATTAATGCAATTATTCTAATATGCATTATACACACCCTAAGTCTAGGAACATAAGCATACACATCATTGAGCAATATTATTTAAACAAACAAGTATGCAAGAAATGACAATTCAAATACTTATCTTTCTTTGGTTGTAGGGTGGACTCCCTCTCAATATTTGCTTCCTTGCAAGAACTAATGGAGTGTGCTCCCTCTTGATCTTTGTTTCCTAGATTACCTGTCTTTTAACTTATATCCATCCTCGATCACTATGCATACTTACTAGTATCATCATTGTGTTATCCTCGAGGTCTCATACATACATTCATTAGTATAATCTTAATACTATCAAAAAAATTATGATTCTAAGTAATATTAAACATGTATGGTCAAGATCATTTCATATACAAATAATTTATCACAATTCTTTTACTCATGCATATTCCTATTTGACCATAGGACTTTTCTGGTTAGTCATATCATCAATCAAAGTAAGAAGCATAATATGCCTAAACACATGATTACTAACTTCAATGAATAATCATTATCAATCATGCCATGTATACTTATATAAGAGATCCTAACACAAGGTAGGATTCTAACTTGATATAGGGAAAACATACCTAGATTAGCATGCTAGCTAGTTATGTTTAACATACCCGCATAATGTCTTCTTGTTCTCTTCAATGACTTGTGCTAGTAACCTGCATATCTCATAGGTTAATCATTATAGAACCAAGTTATACATACCTCGTAAGTAGATATTCTATGTGATCCATGGCAATGGATGAATCTTTGTCTTCATGTCACCATGGTCATATGTTCTTGAACTAGAACATGATTTGTCTTTCTTGATGTACCTTTCATGTTAGCAGACAACATCAACCTCATACAACACCACAATGCATTAGTACAATCGTAAGTGTCAAAAACCTAATCAATGAATATCTTCTATCATCCATTCATATTTTTATTAAGGTGATACGACAAGTCTAAAATTAATCAAGATTGTACTAATCTTAATGAAGACAAACATAAACTTAATCATGAACAGATTTTGAAACATACCCGTAAGTCACACCTGTCGAGTTTTCTTGTAATATTCTTATGTAAGGTCTTAGCCTCATCTCCCTCTGAAACATGGACTACTTCACTTATGTAGGTGACCAATCCATTCTCTTTTAGGATTAACCCAATCCACTTGATTTGTAGAAACTGGATCTGGAGCTGGATTAGGGTTTGTAAGGGAAACCCTAAAAATTTAAACTTTGAATTTCAAACTTCTGAAAGGATAGAAAGATGTGCCTTGATGAGCTGATCAACCTGGTATACTCAAAATTTGAAAATTGCAAAGTTTCACCCCTCAAATTTGCTTTTCAATCTTCCAGATTCACTAGTAGGACCCTGAATTAGGGTTTGAGTTTCCCGGAGCTTCACCCAACCAAATAGTTTGATCCAAAGCTCTAAAATTTGATTTTTCCAAGGATCTTCCAGCTATGGTCACAGATTTAAAAAATTCCCATTTTTGCAGAAGCCCTAATTTTTCACTTTTTCGATCAAAGTCCCGAACTAGGGTTTGATCAAGCCTGACCTTCTGCCCAACCAAAAAATTCGATATTGGTCTCTAAATTTTGATTTTGATGAGGAGCATCCAGCCGTGGTATCCGATACAAAAAATTCCAACATTCTCCGAAACCCTAAATTCCCGGAGCCATGAATGAAGGTGCTCAAAATCCAATTCTGTTTTGGCAGAAATATGCACTTGATTGTTTCTGGTGTAACTCCGAAATTTCATATCTACAGGGTCTGAAAATTCTTCCCGTGGTATCCTGACCTATTATCTTTCCAACCCCATAGGTTTGACCTCAAATGGATTCTCTGACAGAGAGTTATGCCAAGTGTCGCAACATGACCTGTTTATGGGATAAAACAAGGGAGCGAACTTGTACGGAGTGACACCTGTCACTGGTTCAATTTCGGCCTCTGAAAAGCGTACCTATGAAAGTAAATTCCGTACCCTACCTTCCACTTTTTGCGAAATTTCATTTGGAGCTTCCTAGCCCAAGTTGTGACCTTTTTTCCTGGGTCACTTGTTTATGACTGAGATCTGGAAGAGGCAGAAACCCTATATTGTACAGATCATAAATCATAAAGTACAATGAATTAGAGGCTCTCCTTCAAACAAAAGGTACATGGGGATCTTATCTTCGACTTGTAAGCTTTTCAGATCCTGATACCTCGCCAAAATGGATTTATAGAGAAAGTGCTACGATGACTAGTTTTTTCTATATCAAGCCCTAGCTTCGCAAGTGCAACAAGTGTCATAAATGCCATATCATGCCTTCTTTTAGGCTAGCTTTGATACCATGTTAGTTTTTCATAATTTACTTCAATCTGATCTAGGATCTTAACTGAGAGAACAACATGTACAGCATATCTACAGCATATCAATCATGGACATAATAATGCAAGCACACACAAGAGACAATAGACACACAGAGTTTCACTGGGGAAAACCATAAAGGTGAAAAACCCCACAACTTCCTCAGAGATAGATAGAGCAATGATACAACCTAAGCATAAGAGATATACTCCTAGCAACAGCTTCTCCTCCTCCACGAGTGCGCCACTCTCCAATGAGTGTAAGAGTGAGTAAGAGAATGATCAAATAGAGTGCCTCCCGCACTCTATTTATACTTGACTTGACTTGCCTAATAACCTTTACTAGGTCGGCCTTAACTTAACCACATAACATAATGCTGACAGGGCCGACCCCAATAGGGTGGTCTAATAACCCTTTAACCCACATGACTTATACAGGGCCGACCCCAACAAGGTGGTCTAATAACCCATCAAGTATAAGTTATGACATTTACAATATAAATGACGACACTTCCGTATAGAGGAATAACAACATCTCTATATGAATACAAACACTTCCGTATAGAGGAATAATAACATCTCTATAGGAATACAATATACATATATGAAATACATTCTGAAGTTACAAATACATCAACACTCTTCCCCTCCTATCTCTACTCTCCTTTCTCTGCTCAATTCAGACTTTGATAGCACTCCTAGACCTCTTCCTTGCTCAGAATCAAAAACTTCATCTCACTCCACCCTTGTGTTTAGGATTTTTGGACTCTAAGAAAATGTAAGCAACAACACCATTTCCCTTATCTTTTGGTTGTCCACTAGGTTGAGAAAACACTTGGCCTTCAAATTGAAAACATGGATTTCCATGCCAATACTTTAGACCCCTTTCATTGTTTAGCTTAACTCCATGGTTAGAATCATTAAGCATCTAACTTATCTCATGAATTTTGTTGGATCCTTGCTTTGTATCCTCATCATGTTTTTGCAAATTATCCCATCCTTGCCCACGATGCTTGATATCTCCACCATATAAATGTTTTCCTAAAATCAAAATATAGTCTCCTAATACATTGTGGCTATGAGATAGCTTTTTAGCATAGTACCTAATGCCATGCTAGATATATAACAACTCTCCTTTTGTTCTAAAAATAAATCTAAGGCAAAACTCTAATATATCCTCATAATGAATCAAACTCATCCTCCATAGTGACACCCTAGATTCATGAAAAAACCCTAAAAATATATATTCATAAACCAAAGTTTAGGACTTAGTAACTTTTGTAAATATGATTGCTTCACAATACACACATTATTCATATTAAATACAATATATTATTAAATTTTATTAAAAATTAATTGAAATGCCATTACTCTATATATTTCTTCTTATTAATTGCACTGAGTAGTGAGGTGCTCTATAACCTAGTATGGGGGAGATGTAACATGTAATGTTGTATAACGTTATGTAACACGTCGTTTCCATAAAAAAAGAAATACAATTGCAAATGATGCAAGCTCTTAAAGAAAAATTATATTGACTAGTGAGAAGGACCAAATATCTTGATGTGTAAATTCTTTCTTAATGTGTAAAAAAATTAAGATAAAAAAAAATTACACTTCAAGAAAGATCTCTCTCGATGCTTGATAAATCCAAATTTAAAATGGGTCTACACTAGTTGTATCATCAACCTAAAATTTGAATGCTAAATTTTGCACATTTTTACTTGAGATATTTTATATGCTGAAGCTACTTTATATTTCTTTTGAACTTTTGGAAAATATAAGAATTAAATATTTGAAATTGCTTGACAATGTTTTATAAAATTTATTGCATCCATAAAAGTTAGGCCAAGTTTTTATGTGGTAAGGTTTTTTTTCCTTCAAATAAAAAAATATGTCACAATATTAACACTAACCAAAAGTATGTTGATGGCACGTTTAAAAAAAAACATATTTATGGTAATGTATTACATCATATCTAAGAAGTGCCATTGTACCAAACCATCAGCATGTTCCTCCATGGAGTACATATAATGCATCAAACATTCAAACTCATCTATCAAAATCAACACAAGACAGTTGGCTCCAACGGTCATATGCTACCACAGAGTTCACGAGTTGTAGTCCTATCTGTATTAACTTATACAGCGATTTTGCATTATTGAAAGGCCACACAGCCCCTTTTTTGGTACATGAGATCACATGATATTTTGTTTGGACATGATGGGACGTTTTATCTTATATTTATGATTTTGGTTCTAATGTGTGCAAAAATTATGTGATTGGTTTTTTCATGATTTTACATGTATGCGTTGGTTAAATTAATGTATAAAATGCCAATCTAAAATTATTTATTCAATGAATTAGTAATTCATTAAATGTTCTTGGTATATGAATATAAATAATAATAATCTTAAAACATCATCGAAGAAGTCTCACCATAAATATTTTTGGAAAAGTATAGGGTCACACATGTGATATAAATTATCCTACTAAGATACTCTAGTTATGATTATAATGTTCGTTCTTGCAATCGTTTTGGTACCTATTAGTTAGTCTGTATGATCGCAAGATGCCACATTTTTGGGTTTTTGCAATGTTGTTCCATGGTTAGGTTTTGATAAAGGTGCATCGAAAGTTGGAGCGGGGGGTTTGGATTGACACGTTTCCGCATTGGAGTTAGTGTGATCGTGGGCTTTGTGTTGTTTGTGTTGCATATGGAACCGGTGGGAGGGCAGTGGGTGTGTTGTTTTGTTTTGTCAGTTGGGAAGTTCACCGGCGAGAGGCATGGAAATTGCAAGATGGCACATTTTCTGGCTTTGTGAAGGTCGTTCCATGGTTTATCTTTGAGAAAGGTGCATCGAAAGTTGGAGCGGAAGTTCGAATTGACGCGTGTCCCTATTGGAGTTTGTGTGATCGCGGGATGTTTAAGCTCGGTGTACTTTGTGTCATCTACTTGTTTTTTATGTGGGGATGTTGCATATGGCTCCAGTAGGAGGGCTGTGGAGGTGTTGTTTCGTTTTATCGGTTGGGAGGCTGGTGAGAAGTTTACGGGTGGGGTTTTTAATTGCAGTGGATGTTCAGGCGTTGCTCGATTTAATGCGTGGAGGATGGCGTTTAATGGGAGCTTGTGTTAATTTTTTTGACACTATTTTGTTGGATTTTCTTTGCATTTTGTCTTTGTTGTTAGCTGGTCGTTTCTTGTGCTCTGTGCAACGAGTGGTGGCTTGGTTCAGTTTGTCGTAGGTGAGGTGGAATTGGTTGGTTCCGTTGTGGTGGCTTTGATACAATCACCTTTCCAAGGCATGGCCAAAAACTGTTTTTTTTGCTCAGTGGGAGGGTGTAGTGGTTTTCGAATCTTATGAAAAGGTGGTGGAGTTATTATTATTATGTGTTATATGCATTGAATGGTATACGTTGATTTTGCAAAGTAACATAATGGATATTTTATTGTTGATAGTAATGAAAGGATATGACAGGATTTGTCCCATAATGGCACTGACAACCTCAACCTCTTTTTCAAAAGTTGTTTTTTTTATGGAAGAAGGTCAACATGGCATGTTGATGTGGCTAGATGATAACACGTTTATTGGTTAACAATTGCAAAGTGGAATAAGCTAGCAGCTACGAAATCTGGGGTTGGCATGAAGGCATGTTGTTGCATTGAATGTTTCTATGCATGGTGTGTTAATGCTAACTTTCTCAACTTTTCACCCAGTTTGGAGGTTTGTGTTGCCATTGTTTTTTAGTTTTATTTGCACTTGCGCTGCTTGTTATTCACTCTTGGAGGACTGTTACCGTTTCCATTGCTCTGTGAGGAGGATGGTTTGAAGCGTTGAAAGGTGTGTAGCTTAGCAATACTTTGCTATATGAAGTATTTAGTTTACAATGCAATGTATTTTTGGCTTCATTGAGGGTGCGGTGTTTTTGTATTCTTCCCTATGCCTTTTGACTTGAATGAAAGTGTTGAATAAAGGCTTTGTTTCATATGTTGGTGATGAATTCAGTGTTTGAAGTGATGTGTCTAATTGAAAATCAATGTAGAATCTCCTAGGCATGATCCATACGGTAATTCAACTATGATAAATTTATTGCTTTATATGAGATTCTACAGTATGGGTTTTTTCTTGTTGTTTATCCTTTTCGCATGTACTGTTTCTCTAAAAAGAAACTAGGAAAATTTTGTGGAAAATTCAAAAGCTTGTAATTGCTTTCATCCTTGGCAAGTAATTGATCCAAACAATTGTTTTCAAAATACCAGTCTCAGAAGAGCTCGTTGGTTTTTTTAGATTGGGAACTCAATCCCATAACCATGCATTGGAAGTGCCTTATATTTGTTAGAGTTTTTGCTCAAACATTTTGGTGGTCAACAAGGTATCAATGATATTTAGAAATCCCTTTCTCTATAGTTTGCTCATGCAGATGGTCATGAGTGTAACCCACCTAGAACTTATCATTTTATGTTGTGGAAAAACATTATCTTAAAAGTTATTGTAAAGTTTTATGTTGTTTACCAAGGATGGTCAAAGATGACTGTAATTGAATATTTTATTATTTTAATTATAAAAAGGAGAGACACATATCCAAAGGGACCGTTGAAGAGTGTTCACTGACCCATTAGGTGGAATGAAAAATCTATAGTTGTCAGAAACAACATTTACTTTCTAGCTGATGCAGGAGGCATCCTCCCTCAGAAAGTGGTCATGTTCCCAAAAGATAGGGAAAACTGAGCAGGTGGCTCATTAATTACAAAAACTGACCCAAAGACATAGGAAAGCAATATAACCATCGAATGAGCAGGAGGCTCACACACTAGATTTTGTGGATTTGTTGTATAGTGAAAAGTTAAGCACACAAAAGAATTCGATGAGGGGAGAGCTGAAGTAGAACTATAGTCAGGTGACCAACAAGAACAAAAGTTGCAGCATAGAATATTCTACACTTTGTCTTCATCCTGGTGGTTCAGTGAACGGACTTGGGGGTTCCAGGGCAAGTGATTTGGTTGTGTTGGAAGCAGGTTGGGAGGAACAATGACCTTTGGAGTGTGTTGTCTCCTACTTTTCCAAGAACAGTGACCTTTGAAGAAATTGATTGTAGATTATAAACATCCAAGACCCAAGAGAAAAGTGGCTATTCCACCATAGGACTTTTAGGACCAGATCCATTCTAAAATCATAATAAGACCCCAAATATGGAACAAAACTTCCCATTTCACAATAGGTCCAAGAGGTTGTTCCAGAATATTAGGAAACAATGATCTTCACATCAATAAGCTCTCCTCTAGCTCTTGATACATAAACGTGTTGAGAAATAAGTCGTCACCCCCTCTCACAAGAGAACACAAAACCAATTGAGAATGTCGCGAAACCATAGCATGAAAAACAAATAGGAGGAACCCAAACTTTATTCGTTGCTTCTTATTTATAATTTTAGAAGTTTTGAAGTAAATGAATTAAGGAATCTTCTCTTGTAATATATTGTTGAGTATTCATTTTATTAAATCAATTTGTGTGCCAATATACTTGGCATAAATATTAGAATAAGGTCTGGGAAGGGTGGATAGATCAATGGTTGGATGAATATTTTGTTGTTTTGGACATTGAGGCATAGAGGTTGTAACGAATCTCATTTCATGCCATCAACTCTAGTCACAACTTCCTTTTAATACAAACCTTAAATGTTATTGTTAAAAAAATTGTTTGAAACCATAAGGACATTCCTTTTAATACAAATCTTAAATGTTATTGTTAACAAAATTGTTTGAAACCATAAGGCATATATCTTTGCTATAGGGTTGCCTATTTTAATATAATAAAATGATTCTAATTTCTAAATTAAATGTCACCTAGTCCACACATACCCGTAGTTCCTTAACATGATCTATTAAAGAAACCCCAAGCCATCTCTTTGGAATATTATGGAGCCTTAAAAATTCTTTGTGGTTTGACTTTCACAAGTTTCAAAGAATCTTCACCATATATCGTTCCTTAACATGATCTATTAAAGAAACCCCAAGCCACCTCTTTGGAATATGATGGAGCCTTAAAAATTCTTTGTGGTTTGACTTTCACAAGTTTCAAAGAATCTTCACCATATATCCTTTCCTTAAAAGGTCATAGCATTTCTTTCTCAGCAAAACCCCACACCACACAACATGGTAATGTCTTATATTCTATCATTGTCTTGTCTTTATACCATTTTTCAAAGCAAGCCAAAAGAGAATCTTTTATCCACTCTAAATGAACTCATGTCATATGTACTCCTTCATTCCAAACCTCTTTTACACAAGGGAACCATACAAATAGATTGATCATGTTTCTTCATCTTTTTTTACACATAATATACCATCTTGGTCCATACCAATTTCTTTTCTAACCATTGTCCCAAGCAAGTATTTTATATGGCATTGCTACCATACAAAAGTCCTTGTTTTGAGACCACAATTTAGCTTCCAAATTTTTTCCCACCACCATTTCTTTTCTCTAATCCTTTCCAACCTCTTCCAACTTTGTTGCATATCCTAACTTAGTTGTATAAATTCCAAATCTTTTATTATTGGACCATTTCAATTCATATTCATCCTCCTTTAGCATTAGGGCACACTATTTTAAACTTTGAATAAACTGACCATTCCTCGGTTATTCCATTCCCTAGCCTTTTAGCCTTTATGGAATGCATACCTTCCTGAGTGAATCCTACAACATCATGAATTTTCCTATTGAAGAGAAACCCGAATTATTCTTTTAAGATGAACTTTAATAATACATTCTTTAATATGCTTGCTAGGATCTTTGTGATGCTATTATAGATTAAGTTGCATAAATAAATTGGTTTATAGTCCTTAAAGGATTCCAAACCATTCTTCTTTGGAATTATTTCTATAAATGTTGCATTCAGGGCTCACAAAATCTTTCTCGAGGATCTAGATTCCTCTATAACTCTCAACAAATCATCCCCCACCATGTCATAGAAACCCAAATAAAATTAGGTTGTCCAACCATACGAACTAGGACTTTTGACTTTTTTGAATAAGTAAAAGATTGATTTTAGTTCTTCTTTGGATATTTCATCCTCCAAGTCCTTGAAATATTTCTCATGTATTAGTTAGGGAAAAAAAGGATCTACCTTTTGAACTTCAATGATATTTCCCTTTTCTGGGTCGTGAAACAAAGCACTAAAGTACTTTCTACCTTCATTAGCAATTTCATTGAATGAACTTGTAGTGTTGCCATATTATTTCTTAATTTCCCAATTTGTATTAATGTGCTTTATATGCTTATAATATTTCTAAAAGCATATAGTGTTTTCATCACCCCCGGCTAGTGAAATAGCCCTACTTTTAATATCCATTCTTTCTCTTATTATTCCAATAAACTCTTTTTGGTGCCTTCTAAACTTTTAAATCGTTAAGACTCCGTTGTACCTCAAATTATCACTTTGAGTGCCATTTTGGGTCTTCATGTTATAACACCATGCCGAGCCTAATGGGCGTACCTACTAGCAAGTGTTGAGCTTATTTTCATCATGTTGGTCCCCTCCTTGACCTTCCTTGGAGGCAAATCCAACTTCCCTTGGTCGAATGCCACCTCATAAGATCCATTTTACTCATATTTGCGCACCCTGCTAGTGGTGGACTGCGTTAAATTACAACATTCTTGTGCCCTACATGTTTGCAGGGGCACAAAAATTACAACATTTCCGCGCTACGCTTAGTGTTGGGGTTATGAAAATCCCTCAATTACCTTATCCCTTGAAGTTTGGATCTTGGATTCGAAAGAGATATTTGTGGGATGGAAGTTCCTTTCCAATCTCACCTCCTCCTATTTCCTTGATATGAGTCAACTCCTTGATCCACCTTCTACTCACTTAGATCCATTATTCTCTCTTAGTGGTTGGCCTCCCAAATCCTATACGAAGGAAGCCATCCATGAGCTATGGGGAGAAATTTGGAGGCATCAAACCTATGGTCTTAAGGGATTTGCAAATGTATCAAGAGGAAAGCTTGGAAGGGGAAGTTGTTGCTTGGACATCAAGGGTAACTTTGTAATAGTCTTCTTAGCTCTCATTAATATATCTTGGCTTATTCTCCCATATCGTATTTCTTATTTCAGTTAGATGCATGATATGTTTGTTGCATAGATTAGATCTTCACCATTACATATAGTGCTTGGAGGTATTGTTTCTTATCTTGCTCAAACAAGTTCAGTTCTTGGAGATCAAGTTGAAGTTGGAGCTAGGACAACCAATGAATTCGAGGTAAGTTTCATAGCTTCTTTCTCTCGCAGCATTTAAAAGCTTATGTACTGTGTTATATCTAGGAGAGTAAACAACCACTTGTTTCAATTTTGTCTTATATTAAGCTGGCTTAAACGTAGTTTGATCTTTGAGTAGATTTAATTATCCATAGGACGAATTTGCTAGAACAGACTCCTCAAAAAAGACCACAATTTGATTGAGCTCAAATAACCTACTTATTTCTTCCTCCACCTCAATTAACTATTTTTTCCTTTCAATTACTCTAGATTTAGCCCATTCAACTATTACTTTTTGTGTTCCTTAAATTCTCAGCAAAATGGAAAATTGTTGTTTCTCCTATGTTAGGATCATACTCTTTTCCAATTATAGACTACTAACTCTTTGAATTCCTTCTCTTCTAACTAAGAATAATTTTATTTAAATAGGGATTGCTCGTTTTTTGGTATCATTTCCAATCTAATGGAATATTGGGACTTTCCCAACCCCAAGACTTCGTCCTCTTTGAGTCTTGAACATTTTTTTCAACTACTAAAAACATATCCAACCTCTTGGATATCCCTTCCCTTCTACTTCTTGAATTTATCAAGGTCAGAACCAACTAAACAATGTTAACATCAATTGATTTCAATTCCTCAAATATATGAACAAACTAATATGATCAGGGCCTTGTCTAGATAATCCTCCGTAGACTTCTCTTGGTTTCATATTGTCAAGATTATCAAAGGAATCATAAAACACTTATATATCCTTACATGGACCATATAAATTGATGGTTTTATAGGTATTTCCCAAACCTTTAGATATACATTCCAACAAAATACTTTCATTCAAAAAGGAATAAGATAAGCCAATTTTGTTATTGTTCCATCCTATCAAAAAAATACCTAACTGACCTTTAGAATCAACAAAACAAAAAGACCAATCCTTTAGAACAGAACACAAATTTTCCATGGCCTTCTTCCCTTCACACATAGTTTCTTGGATCAATATAAGGGCATTCTTGTATTTACTGAACCTTCTTTTGTGGGCAATATTTTTATGGGAATCCCCCACCCCTCTCACATTTAAGTATATGAAAATCATGAGGGCACTCTATTTGAGGCCATCCTTCCTCTAGGGTCCCCTCTTATGGTCAATTGATTTTCTTCTTTCACCTCTTTGTCTGCCCTTTGTTTGGCCAAAGAGAAGAATGAGTTTCTACCCACAAATGAGGTCTAACCAGTGTCATTGTCCAACCATCCCTCTATTTATCTCCCTTAATCCAATTTTACTTCCTTCCTAGATCTAAGGTTGTACCTAGATCTACCTTCTCTATCATGAAAAGTCACCCCCTCACTAGATAAGGTTAATTCCAGGGAAGTTAAATTCAGAGACTTGAGGATTTGAGGGTTTCTTCTTATGCTTCATATCAAAGGCTTAAGGAACAACTTGGAACCATAATCACTAAGGATATTTGAACATCTTGTGCCTCCCCCCCGACTAAGATATCCCAAGAGATTCCTCTAAACATATTTTTTCTTCCTTGAATTTTCCAATGCAAGCCTCAAGGGTATGGGAATCCAAACCTAGGGCCTTTTCTTGGGGTTTGAGAAGTAGCATGATTCATTATAAACTTATTTTTTTAGGCTTTTGTACCATCTTGGGGACTACAAATTCCAAGGAAATATGAACCTCTCGTATCCTTCCCCCTAGACTGAGAAATTTCAACCTCTTCATCTAAACACATATTTCATTCCAACAAATTTCTAGCACATGGGTTAAGTGTTTGATCCAACATACCTTGCTTAGTAGTATCATGTTCTCTAACTCCCACTTAGCAAACTTCATAGGATTTTGAGAACAAAAGATCATGGGAACTCAAATCATTGAAAATTTTGGTTTTTGAATATTTTGGAACTGTCTAATTCTCTTTAATGCCTAGTTCATCTTAGTATTTTTAAATTCCCTCTTCTTTCCTCCATGTCGATCTTCTATTATGTTGTTCACAGTCTCTCTAAATATGGTCTACACTATGGCACTTCAAACACCTAAATGAAACCTTCCAATAGTCCAACCCTTAGAAATATATGCTATTTGTTGACACTTGATATCTATCTCCTTGGGTAGGCCTTCCCAGAGGCCTAGCTCTATCAAAATATTGATCATTTTCTATATATTTTTATCTCAAACCCCTCTTCCAAACTCATGAATTTACCCAAACCATTACACAATGTTTCTAGTATCTATGCGATCCACAATTCCATTAAAAGCATGGGCATTAATACCGACACTAGTTGTTTATAACTTAGTTAGTGTTGTGGATCAAATCCATGCTTCCATTTTCTTAATAGTAACACTAATGGACCCCATAACCACTACTTCTTCAAGATAATCTACGAACCTCCTTTCATCGGAATTCGAAGGAGAGCAAACCCCTAAGAAATATGTGATATTTAGGGTATTAACCTAAAATATCAAACCATTTTTCCTCTAACCACCTCCATAGAGAATAACCTTTGATTTTCATCCCCACGAATTGCCATGTAGGGTTGTTTCCATCAGACTTTGAATTGCCTCTAAGCCCACATATTTCCCAACACCTTCTAACTATATCCTTCTTAGCCCTTATGCATTTGAATCCATTTTCCTTTATTTTCTATCACCGTTCCTTCCTAACTCTTCCCCTCCTATCTCTACTCTCCTTTCTCTACTCAATTCAGACTTTGATAGCACTCCTAGACCTCTTCCTTGCTCATAATCAAAACCTCCATCTCACTCCGCCATTGTGATTAGGATTTCTAGACTCTAAGAAAATGTAAGCAACAACACCATTTCCCTTATCGTTTGGTTGTCCACTAGGTTTAGAAAACACTTGGACTTCAAATTGAAAACATGGATTGTCATGCCAATACTTTAGACCCCTTTCATTGTCTAGCTTAACTCCATTGTTAGAATCATTAAGAATCTAACTTATCTCATTAATTTTGTTAGATCCTTGCTTTGTATCCTCATCATGTTTGAGCAGATTATCCCATCCTTTCTCATGATGCTTGATATCTCCACCATATAAATGTTTTCCTAAAATCAAAATATAGTCTCCTAATACACTGTGGCTATGAGATAGCTTTTTAGCATAATACCTAATGCCATGCTAGATATATAACAACTCTCCTTTTGTTCTAAATATAAATCTAAGGAAAAACTCTAATATATCCTCATAATGTATCAAACTCATCCTCCATAGTGAAACCCTAGATTCATGAAAAAACCCTAAAAATATATATTCATAAACCAAAGTTTAGGACTTAGTAACTTTTGTAAATATGATTGCTTCACAATACACACATTATTCATATTAAATACAATATATTATTAAATTTTATTGCATCGAGTGAAACGAGGTGCTCTACAGCCCAACATGGGGGAGATGTTGTAACGTGTGTAATGTAACAAAATAATTAAAAAAATTCATGTCGGCTCATAAAATAAAAAATGTATGGAAAGTATTTAGAAAAAAAATCCATGTTGGCTCATAAAATAAAATATTATGAAAAGTAATTAAAAAATAGATGTTCGTTTATAAGAGAGATCAAATTTCTTGAGTTTAATTTAAAAAAAATAAATACACCTCAAGAAATTGGATCCCTCTTAGTGCTTGATAGATACGGGTTTAAGATGGATGTATGATGGTTAAAAATTAATTGAAATGGCATTACTCTATATATTTCTTCTTATTAATTGCACTGAGACTAGTGAGGTGCTCTATCACCCAATATGGGGGAGATGTTGTAACGTGTAATGTTGAATAACGTTATGTAATATGTCGTTCCCATAAAAAAAGAAATACAATTGCAAATGATGTCGACTTTTAAAGAAAAAACATATTGACTAGTGAGAAGGACCAAATATCTTGATGTGTAAAAAAAAATTAAGATAACAAAAAAAAAAATTACACTTCAAGAAAGGATCTCTCTCGATACTTGATAAATCCAGATTTAAGACAAGTCTATACTCGTTGTATCATCAATCTAAAATTTGAATTCTAAATTTTGCGCTATTTTTACGTGAGATCTTTCATATGCTAAAGCTACTTTATATTTCTTTCAACCTTTTGAAAAATATAAGAATTAAATATTTGAAATTGCTTAACAATGTTTTATGAAATTTATTGCATCCATAAAAGTTAGGCCAAGTTTTTATATGGTATGGGTTTTTTTTTTCAAAATAAAAAAATATGTCACAATATCAACATTAACCAAAAGTATGTTGATGGCACGTTTTAAAA
Source organism: Larix kaempferi (assembly GCA_027924585.1). Lineage (NCBI taxonomy): Eukaryota > Viridiplantae > Streptophyta > Pinopsida > Pinales > Pinaceae > Larix > Larix kaempferi. Next base: position 18,419,531 of record BSBM01000205.1, read on the forward strand.
AAAACATATTTATGGTAATGGATTACATCATAACTAAGAAGTGCATCATAAATATGTTTTTTTCAAAACGTGCCATCAACATACTTTTGGTAATGGATTACATCAAACATTCAAACTCATCTATCAAAATCAACACAAGAGAGTTGGCTCGAACGGCCATATGCTACAACGGAGTTCACGAGTAGTTGTCCTATCTGTATTAACTTATACACCGATTTTGCATTATCAAAGGCCACGCAGCCCTTTTTTGGTACATGGCATCACATTACATATGTGTTCAAAAATTATGTGATTGTTTTTTCATGATTTTGTACATGTATGCGTTGGTTAAATTAATGTATAAAATGCCAATCTAAAATTAATTATTTAATGAATTAGTAATTCATTAAATGTTCTTGGTATATGAACATAAATAATAATAATCTTAAAATAGCATTGAAGAAGTCTCACCATAAATATTTTTGGAAATTGAAGAAGTCTCACCATAAATATTTTTGGAAAAGCATAGTGTCATACGTGTGATATAAATTATTCTACTAAGACACTCTAGTTATGATTCTAAGTGGATAATTGGCATCTATTAGTTAGTTTGTATGATCATAAGATGTGATATTTTTGGGTTTTTGCAATCATTGTTTCATGGTTAGGTTTTGATAAAGGCGTATCGAAAGTTGGAGCAGGGGTTTGGATTGACGCATGTCTGCATTGGAGTTCGTGTGATCGTGGGCTTTGTGTTGTTTGTGTTGCATATGGCACCGACGGGAGGGAAGTGGGTGTGTTGTTTCATTTTTTTTCAGTTGGGAAGTTCACCAGTGAGAGGCATGGAAATTGTAAGATGGCACATTTTCTGGCCTTGTGAAGGTCGTTCCATGGTTTAGCTTTGAGAAAGGTGCCTCGAAAGTTGGAGCAGGCGTTCGGATTGACGCGTGTTCGCGTTGGAGTTTGTGTGATTGCGGGAGGTGTAAGCTCGGTGTGCTTTGTATCGTCTGCTTATTTTTTATGTGGGTATGTTGCATATGGCTCCAACGGGAGGGTTGTGGAGGTGTTGTTTCGTTTTATTAGTTGGGAGGTTGGTGAGAAGTTTACGGGTGGGGTTTTTAATTGCGGTGGATGTTCGAGCGTTGCTGGATTTAATGCATGGAGGATGGCGTTTAATGGGAGCCCGTGTTAATGTTTTTGACACTATTTTGTTGGATTTTCTCGGCCTTTTGGCTTTGTTGTTAACTGGTTGTTGCTTGCGCTCTATGCAATGAGTGGTGGCCTGGTTCACTTTATCGTAGACGAGGTGGCATTGGCTAGTTCCATTGCTGTGGCTTTGATACAGTCGCCTTTCCAAGGTATGGCCAAACACTGATTTTTTGCTCGGTGGGAGGGTGTAGTGGTTTTCAAATTTTTTTTTTTAACAGAAACAGGGGAAAAGATATATATAGATAAAGGCTGTGCACAGTCATTCATTACAAAAATAGAAGCCAGCACTCTGCATCTGAAAGAGGAAAATTGCAGAGATTGATAGAGTTTTTGTCACTGAGTTCTTTGCATCTTGACTTCCTATAGATTCTGTTCATGCTGTTGGGATAAACCCTTACAAATTGATTACATAATATAAGGCGAAAAAACATTCAGAGTATGAGCAACTAAGAGAACCTGTAGAATGGAGGAAATTCCAAAAAAGGTGAAGAGAGTGGCATTCACTGAAATTCTGCTGCTGAACTGAGGTCGCATCCAACATCTCCTGGTTTACAGTTGGGGCTTCCTACACAATGCTGCAATGAGTTTTGCAGGCGAAAACAAAGGTGTCTGCTTTAATACTATCCACTTTTCCCATCAGCTTGATGATTTTTCGGTCCATGTCTTCCATGCGTGACTCCAGGCAAGAGAGCCGAGAGTGAATGTACCTGTCTTCCATGGCCAATTCCTCAATTTGATTCACGGTGGTGCAAACTCCAGAATACGTTCTGCACAGGTAGGTTTTGATTTCCGAGGAGAGCTGGATTAACGTGGCTATGGCCTGTCTAACCCCTTCCATGCTGCGTACAGAGCTGGGCGAGGGAGGGTCGACTTCACACAGCAGGAGAACAGGTTCCGGAGCAGTGATGCAGAGCTGTTGGAGAGCCGGAGCGAGAGCAAGATAAGAAAGGCGCTCCATCCTTTGAGTTATGAAACCAACAAACGCTTGGAGCCTTAAATGCTCAAGCGTGAGAAATGATAGAGCCATGTGGAGGGCGCGAGGGTGGAGGCGTATCAACCAAGCCAAAACATGAGGAATTCGATTTCTCAAATGGTGTAAAGAACCACCCTTTAAATATCTTCTCCAATGTTGTAAACCCATGAACAAATAAATCATTAAGGAATAAAAAGATGCTCTAAAACGTTGTTATGAGAGGCTTGCCCCTTTTTCATTGTGGCACCAACGTTTTCCAACTTATCCGCTATAGGGTTCAGATCTCTAAGCACATGGAAGAAGAGAGTATCAATAGGAAGCCTGAGATTCTTAATTCTTTTTTGAAATCTTTGACTCTTAGAGCTTTTGGAGGAGTTACCATTGCGCATAGCTTGAATTACATGCCTGGAATCCCCGAATACCTGCAAATGATCCATGTTGATGGTGGTGGCAATTTCAAGGGAGTGATACAAAGCCAACCACTCGACTTGATTGTTGGTGCTGATGCCTAGTCCCCAAGAGAAGTCTGCAACTTTATTTCCTCCAGGATCAAAGATTATCCCCCCCGCACCTGCCACCCCCGTAGTGGTTTTTGAATTTTATGAAAAGGTGGTGGAGTTATTATTATTATGTGTTGTATGCATTGAATGTTGTACATTGATTTTGCGAAGTAGCATAATGGATATTTTATTGTTGATAGTAATGAAAGGGTATGACAGGATTTGTCCCATAATTGCACTGACAACCTCGACCTTTGTTTCAAAAGTTGTTTTTTTTAAATGGAAGAAGATCGACATGGCATGTTGATGTGGCTAGATGATAGAACGTTTATTGGTTAACAGTTGCAAAGTGGAAAAAGCTAGCAACTACAAAATTTGGGGTTGGCATGAAGGCATGTTGTTGCATTGAATGATGCTATGCATGGGGTGTTAATGCTAACTTTCACAACTTTTCACCCGGTTTGGAGGTTTGCGTTGCCATTGTTTTTTAGTTTTATTTGCACTTGCGTTGCTTGTTATTCACTCTTGAAGGATTGTTACCCTTTCCATTGCTCTGTGAGGAGGATGGTTTGAAGCATTGAAAGGTGTGTATCTTAGTAGTACTTTGCTATATGATGTATTTAGTTTACAATGCAATGTATTTTTGGCTTCGTTGAGGGTGCGATGTGCTTGGATTCTTCCCTATGCCTTTTGCCTTGAATGAAAGTGTTGAATAAAGGCTTTGTTTCAGAAGTTGGTGATGAATTCAATGCTTGAAGTGATGTGGCTAATTGAAAATCAATGTAGAATCTCCTAGGCATGATCCATGCAGCAATTCAACTAAGATAAATTTATTGCTTTATATGATATTCTACAGTATGAGTTGTTTCTTATTGTTTATCCTTTTCGCATGTACTATTGCTCTAAAAAGAAATCAGGAAAAGCTTGTGGAAAATTCAGAAGCTTGTAATTGCTTTCATCCTTGGCAAGTAATTGATCCAAACAGTTTTTTTCAAAATACTAGTCTCAAAAGAGCTTGTTTTTTTTTTTTTAGATTGGGCATTCAATCCCATAACCATGCATTGGAAGTGCCTTTATATTTGTTAGAGTTTTTGCTTAGAAAGTTTGGTGGTCAACAAGGTATCAATGATATTTAGAAAACCCTTTCTCTGTAGCTTGCTCATGCAGATGGTCATGAGAATCCCCTAGTTCATTGAACTCCATGCCTAATGCCCGAAATCGCCTTCACTAAACCTCCCACCAGGCTCTCGTCCAACAAAACAATGCAAACGCAACATGCTAACAGCCCTCCCGTCGGAGCCAAATGCGATGTTCCCAATTCAAGTAAACTGGCAGAGAGATAAGGAACTTTTTATTCTCTACTTTGGATACCAATGGATAGTCGAAGGTTGGATTTAAACTTTGAATCCTAACCTATGACATGCACTCTAAAAAATTCGGTGTAGAGGGCTTGGTCGTTCGCACGATGGCAATATGCCATATTTCCATGCTTTTGCAAGGTCATCTCGTGGTTGGGATTTGATAAAGGCACATGGAAAATTGGAGAGGGGGTTTGGATTGGCACGTGTCCACATTGGATTTTGTATGATTGGGAGAGGTTTGAGCTCGGTCGGCTTGTGTTTGATGTGGGATTTGTGTCGTCTGGTCATGGGTGTGTTGCATATAGCCTTGGCAGGAGAGCCGTAGTGGGTTTCGAACCTTTCTGAGGTATAAGACATGGCTTGGCGAATAAAAATCTAACCTCAAGCCTTATGAAGGGTGGTGGACTTGTCATATGTTACATGCATTGAATGTTATATGTCGATTTCCAAAGTGCCGTAATGGATATTTTATTGTTCACCATAATCAAAGGATATGACGATATTTGTATCATAATGGTATTAACAACCTCGACCTTTATTTCAAAAGTTCATTTTTTTATTGGGGGGGGGGAGAAGGTGGACATGATGGCATGTTGACATGGCTAGTTAATAGCATGTTCATTGGTTAATGGTTGCAAAGTGGTTAAAGCAAGCAGCTACACAATCTAGCGTTGGCTGTAATACCCCTAGTTTTGACTTGGAATGTATTTATCCAATATTATGTAAATGATGTAAATATGCTAGTGTGAATTCCTAGTGCGGATCTCAAGGCCAAGGCCTGAATAGTGAATGTCTAGGCATGTATGATGTTTATATTTCATTTAGAATGCTTATTTGGCTCTTATGTTGATTTATAATATATGTAAATATTATGTGCATAATTAATAAAATGGTCCAAGATTGGTTGTGTAAAGAGCACCAAAGGGGCTATGATTCCACCAGAGGGGAAGAGGAAAGGGGATCCATGGGTGACTAAATCCTTGCTGCCAAGTGTCAACCTTAGAACTCACCCAAAATTCTATCATGTGATGAGAATAAGCCAATTATCTCCTTTTTTGACCATTTTCCAATCATTAATGCATGTGTGTGGTTGGTGGGAAAAGTCACCTCATGTAGTTATTGTAGCATGGGATTGACTGCACTTTTGTGACAGTTCTGTCATGACAGAAGTCAGTCTGCAACTGCTAGTAATCCTTTCCATACTGCCATAAGTTATGTCAGTTGTCTTTTCACCATTTTCCCATATCCCTTGGATTCAACCCTCATTTGTCTCATTTTTTTACATGCAGGTTTAGAAGATGCAGAGCTCTCAATTGTTGTCCATGAACTTACCATGCTGTTTTGAACCCAAAAATACGAATTTGCAGACCATGTTGCAGATTAGGAAGTGGGTTTTGTTGGTTGTAGGTGAGCAGAGAGGTTGGGCAAGCTAGGAATCCTTACCCTTGAGTTTTGTTGCTCATAGGTGCTTGAGAAGCCACATATTGAGGCTACAGGAGGTCCTATAGCAACCAATACCAGGTAGGACTTAGTCTAAACACACACTGGAAGCACCCAACAAGATGGATCACCCAAGAGAACCATGGATCGGTGAAGGGGATGCCTGAGCTAGAGGGGTGTTGTGTGGGGCAGGTATTGTGGAAGCCAAGGCTGTGAGGGTTGAGTGAGACCCCTGTAGAGCTCTGTATGAGCATTTGGCTAAGCACAAAGAGCGGAATGGGTTGTGGGATGAGAGATAGAATCTTGTAGGTGTTTCCTTCGCCATGGTGGCCTCATAGCCCAACTTGGGGGTGGCCTCCCAACAAAAAGAGTATATGTTGGACTGAGTGCCTATGGTTGCTTGGATCTGCGTTGGATAAAGATAAGTATTCTTATGTATTTGATTCTGAAGTGCTTTTATTAAATGTCTGTAATGTTAGGCTTGTGTATTTGCATGTTAGATGTGTGTGGATAAATTTGAATTCCGATGTGCATGTTTATTTATGTTCTGCACACATTACATATGTTGAAAAACGTATTATGGACTTGGGGCGAAATTTTAGAGCCCAGGTTTGCCCAGAGTCCCCTCCTAATGGTCAGATTGGGCGAGGGGGATGCTACAGAGTGGTATCAAAGCTTCTAGTGGCAATGTCGAAGCTATATGGGCTAGAAATCACGATTTACAGGAAAAAATAAGAACTGATTATGTAGGAAATCAGTTTATGTAAAATGATAGTTAAATCGCAGTTAAGGGTCGTGGAGTGAGTTTGAAATCAATTTCAAAACTTTCCCCTTATTGCCCAATCAAAACCTGGCTTAAAACCAAAATTTTGAAAATTGGGAAAATTTAGTTGGGCCCCACCAGTACCAAGTGGAAGGGTGATGTGGAGGATCCACGTGGGAAGGAGGTCCAATGTGGAGGAGCTGTGTGGGAAGAGGGTGATGTGGACCAACCACATCATATCTGTGTGTGAAGGTGACCATAAGGGATGGAGTGTGATGGCGGAGAAGATCTGGTCATTGAGCAGCGGGGCAGATCAATGGCTGAGAATGATTTAAGCTCGCGAAGGTGCACGAAAGTTAGTTTGTTTTCGTGGCCCTGAATAAAAATTGCCCCATTCACGTGTCATTCTTTGGTGCGCTCAGGCATGTAAAAGTGGTCTCGGGAAACCACTTCTTTCAGGACCCTGAAACCACTTTTTGTTTCGATAGTGAGTGACGTGACATGGGGATATGTGATAGGAAGACATGTCAGAAGGAATGGGACCCTCTTCAGTCATGTCAGTTGTCGGAGATCGTGCAGATCAAGATCAACGGTTCACAATGTCTCAAGGCCTTAAACATGCATGAAGGATAACAAAGATACATGACCCTGAAGCACTAGACTACTCGATGATGTGTCGCTCTCTCATGCATTCAGGATTTCAAAAGTAAGTCCAGGAAACCGCTCTTCTCGGACCTTGAAACCAATTTCGACCTAACGAGCAGTAATGTTATGTTGGGTCCAGACATCAAGTGCAGAGGCTTTAGGGGTGATGGGACCTGCGGAGACCATGTTAGTCTAGGAGGATCGCATAGATCTGATCGACGACCAAGATTAACTCAGGCACATGAAGGTGCATGAAGGTTAATTTATTTTTGTAGTCTTGAAAGAAAACCGCCCCATCCACGTGTTGCTCTCTCATGCATTCAGGCACGTTAAAGCAGTTTCAGGAAACCGCTCTTATGGGACCCTGAAACCACTTATGCCTGACAATGGTAAGGCGGTGTAGGTGGCATTTAAAGGGTGTAGATCAGAGGAAAAGCAACATTTTTCACAGTCGATTTTTGGGTGCCGAAATTGAAAAATGCATTCAATCTTATGCCCTAGATTGCGATAAATCAAAGGATTTACAAAAAAAATGACAAAGTGGAACCAAAGAGTTAGGGCTTGGTTGAAGAGGCTTAAGAAAGGACAAATGTTCAACCAATGATAAATAAAGGTCACTTATAGGTTTAAACAAGTAGATCTAGATGGATCTAATGCCAAGTGAAGATATCCAAGTGGGGCCCACCCTTAAAATGAGGAAAATGACCAAAAAGGGGCCCACAAGGTGAAGATCAAGATGAAATGGAACTAGGGGGTTCAATACTCAATGGATCTATGGCTTTGAGAAAGAAAGAGCAATACCCAGGATGTAGATCTAGCAAAAGACCACCTACCCAACAAGTGTGACCTCCCTTGGAGAGGCCTAGTGCCTCAGATCGGGGGGAAAATGGAGTCGGTTATCCACCAAACTTTAGATCGGGAATGTTAATATTAATATTAAGGTGGGTTTTAATTATTAATCCCAAGTGATTGCTAGATATCCATAGATATGAAAAATAAAAATATGAGGGTTTCGACTTTTAGGGTTTGAAAGACCAATGGATGAAAATGCATGAAACAAGATACTAACCTTGTAGATCTTACCTATAAAGCTCGAGGCTACTTTTCAAAGTGATAAATTTCCCCTGTGTGTTAATCAAGAGTGAGATCCAAGCCACCCAAGTGAAATCGCTAGCCCTCCAAGGTCACACGTGCGCCCTTCTCCTGCAAGAAAAGATCTATGTAAGAATCATTCTGGCATGAAAATGACTATAAGGATGAAAATATGAATAAGAAAGCATCAACTATGTCACAAAGGTACAATAATGATACTCCCTCTTAAAAAAAAGAAGATCAAAGGTAAGATATGGGGTTTCCCCACAATAGCGTCCCCTTGATTCGTCCTCCTCTTCAACCCACATGCCCCCCTGCAGAGAAAACGTTTGGATAGGTAGATCCACAATGATACACAGAGAAAACGTTGTATATTCAAGTTGAAAAGATATCCATCAAGACTAAAGAAGTAGATCCACAAAATAGTATTTTTATTCCAAGTTTCCAGAGCTCCAAAGGTGCATTTACAATAGGGGGGCCTCTTCCTTAAATAGGAGGAGAGAGACCAAAACCCTAAACCACTTTTGAAATGAGTGGTGGAGATCAAAAGATAAAATAATACAATCAACGACTAAGATGAGCCGATACAATATAACATGGATCACTCACATGAGGGGGGTGCGCTCTACATATAAGAATCCCTAGGGGGGTGCACACCACATAAAGATGAATAAACAACAAGTATGCCACATAAGATGACAAGGACAAGACACTAGGAGCACATGGTGGGGATAGGAGGTATTATTGTCCTTCCCTAGCATCACCCCATGGCACAATAATATAACATATGACTCAATGACATGTCCAAGTGTACAAATGATCAAATCCTGGCCCCCTCAATTGAGAGAAGAATGCATCAAAACAAAACTTGATGACTGTGTGGACACCACTGAATGCTGCAAACTAATCTGGAAGGAGTGGGATACACCATATATGACCTCAGTTCAGACCTCATGCCAAAACCTTACCTCAATTTCCCAAATCGATTTCCTTGATGACCTTTTTATTCCATTTTTATTCCACCTCGAAAATCATCAAACTGGCCACAACCCACTGCCTGGTGCCCGAGCACAAAATATGACTGTACCATCATGTCCGGAGAGGGGTAATATGGTTTAACAAGTGGCTGGACCGCACCTCTCCTCTGCAACACTCTAGGAAACGACTCACCATCTATGCATCTGCTGGACAGGCCACATCAGCATGGCCAAGCTGGTCAACAGGTGAAAAACTGCTCATATCATCACTGCAAGTGCCTGAAACTGAAAAGTATGTGTCTCGATGGATCCAGAAGACCCAAATACACTAGGGATGAGTACTCATACACCTCATGGTAACCTATAAGATCATCTGTGGAATCCACCATACCCGGACAAATAAAAATATGATGACTTGGAAGTAATAATAATCAATAAAAACTGCATCAATCATCATCTCAAACATGTGTACAACATATGGAGTCATCAAAAGGTATATAAGGGACCATAGATCAACATCATATAATATAAATGGTCCACCTCATCATGGATCCCAACGTTGACCTTGGTCAAACTAGGTTTGTCCGGTCAAACTGATCAAAATATGACCTAGGCTAAAGAAGCCTACTGCTGTAAGTGCAAATGGTTAAGACATGCTCTTTAAATCATTTTCACACCAATAATTTGAAACATTAAGCATAATTTCACTAGCAGTTAATAGATAATAATAGGTTAGTTTATAATTTACTTTCAAAAAGAAACTCAAGAATATACTCATTTGTAAACATGATCAATTTGCTAGCAGAGGGTGAAGGATAAGGATGCAAGGCTAGGAAAAGGGGGATGACTTGATTGACTTGACACTGTGATACTTTGGATAAGGGAAATGGTATTACACATTCAAGCATATGCTGGATAAAGAGTACACATGGGATGGCAGTGTCTCACAAATGGGTAAGTTGTTTAGATAGGTGCTTTTTCAACCTTGGCAAATGTCTACAACTAGAACCACCATGAACTGGGTGCCCGGATAACCGTAACTTGAGGTTCTAGGGGACACTTAGAATTAGCTGCCCCTTGCTCCATCTCACATCACAACCTGCAGGCTCTATGACGAATTAATCAGTACATTACATTTCATTTCCTTAGCCAACAGTATTTGGATTTAGCATACATTTAACCACTGCTTTTTAGGCCTTTATGAGCCTTTTTGGATTTTGCATGTGCTTATAAGCATAACTAATCATAGCTCACATCTAGGGTACTTTTCATTTAAATTCATTTCATTTCATTTCATAGTAAAGCCTTTCTTTCATTTGTGTTGAGAAGCATAGTTTTCAAAGCACTTTCATAATAGATATAACAATAGTTTCCATATGTAATGATGGTAGTACTATTTGCTTCAGGTTTTAGTCAACACAAATCATGCAACTATGGGGACTTTCCACATTCAAGACCAAACATCGGGGCAACTGACTAGAGTGATCAATGTATCAAATCCAACTCACCAAAGGTAAGTTTTGTTGCCAACTCAGAGCCGAGACACACTTTAAACAAGGATGATATCCAACACAGAGGCAAGAACGAGGACGTCCTCCATATCACAAGTCAAGGTGTAAGTCAGGGTAAAGACCAATAATGTGAAAAGACAATGGATGGATAGAGAAAGTGAAAGTGATGCCTAAGATAGCAAGTCAAAAAGACGGGAATGATCATGTCCACACTCATGAGAAGGTCAAAACCAATGAGTATAAAACAAGAGTTTCTAATTTTCAGTAATACAATCATTTATATAATCCAAAGTAACTAATTTCATTTTAGTATACACACACACACACACACACACACACACACACACACTGCCAGATCATAATCACTAGATGCCAAGTCAAGCTATCAAAATGACTAAAACAACAAGATAATACTACCAATGCACATCATATACCTGATGGGTCATATACTGTATCTGTAATCCGGACCAACTGTAACCACTAAAAACATTGCTGCTGAAACTCTAATCACTGCACTGTACCTGTATGGAATAAAAGGTCACCTCGGTCATCAAATTTGAGGTCTTAAGGATTAGCCTTGGCATAAGGTCTACTGTATGTCTGATATAAGGCTGCTCTAATGTGTGAGTGATCACAAATAACACTGCTCATCATAGCTGATCTCATTGAATATGTGTAAAGGAAAAGCTCAAAAATGTTGCATATATCTGCTCTGCAACCATGGTAACCCAGCTACTATGGATGTGATAACAAGTACTTAATGCCATGCTAGATATATAACAACTCTCCTTTTGTTCTAAATATAAATCTAAGGCAAAACTCTAATATATCCTCATGATGAATCAAACTCATCCTTCATAGTGACACCCTATATTCATGAAAAAACCCTAAAAATATATATTCATAAACCAAAGTTTAGGACTTAGTAACTTTTGTAAATCTGATTGCCTCACAATACACAAATTATTCATATTAAATACAATATATTATTAAATTTTATTAAAAATTAATTGAAATGACATTACTCTATATATTTCTTCTTATTAATTGTACTTAGAGTAGTGAGGTGCTCTATAACCCAGTATGTGGGAGATGTTGTAACGTGTAATGTTGTATAACGTTATGTAACATGTCGTTTCCATAAAAAAGGAAATACAATTGTAAATGATGCCGACTTTTAAAGAAAAATTATATTGACTAGTGAGAAGGACCAAATATCTTGATGCGTAAATTCTTTCTTAATGTGTAAAAAAATTAAGATAAAACAAAATTTACACTTAAAGAAAGGATCTCTCTCGATGCTTGATAAATCCGGATTTAAGATGGGTCTATACCTAAAATTTGAATACTAAATTTTGCGCCATTTTTACTCGAGATTGAGATCTTTTATATGCTGAAGCTATTTTATCTTTCATCATTTTCGAAAATATAAGAATTAAATATTTGAAATTGCTTGAAAATGTTTTATGAAATTTATTGTATCCATAAAAGTTAGGCCAAGTTTTTATGTGGTAAGGTTTTGTTTTCCTTCAAATAAAAAAATGTCACAATATTAACACTAACCAAAAGTATGTTGATGGCACGTTTTGAAAAAAAACATATTTATGGACAGTTGGCTACAACCGTCATATGCTACAACTAAGGACAGTTGGCTCCAACGGTGATATGCTACCACGGAGTTCACGAGTAGTAGTCCTATTGTATTAACTTATACACCGATTTTGCATTATCAAAGGCCACACAGCCCTTTTTTGGTACATGACATCACATGATATTTTTTTTTTGTACATGATGCGACGTTTTATCTTATATATATGATTTTGGCTCTAACGTGTTCAAAAATCATGTGATTGTTTTTTCATGATTTTGTACCGGTATAAGTTGGTTAAATTAATGTATAAAATGCCAATCTAAAATTAATTATTATTTAATGACTTAGTAATCATTAAATGTAATTCATTAAATGTTTTCGTATATATGAATATAAATAATAATAATAATCTTAAAATAGCTAATTATTATGTCCCCGACATATATGAATCGTGTAGGGGCATTAATCTTTTTCAAATTTTTGTATCAAGCCAACCTTTTTTATAGTTTGTAATGTTTTAGATTTTTGTAGTTTTTTTTATTATTATTTTAAAAAATGATTTTACTCCTTGTTATTTGCTGCATTTGCTGCATGGTTGGTGACAGCAGCTTAAGTTTCTGCGTCCCGAGCCTTGGTGGCCGGCTTGCGTCAAGCTATTTAATGCGGTTTAATGTGGTTCAGTGGAGCTTTTATTATGGTTTAATGCGATTTATTGTGGTTTATTGTGGCTTTTATTACAAGTGCATGGCCTAGGCGGTGGGTGGTTTAATCCTCCTCTGATTCAATGTTCGGGTGCAGAGGTATTGATGGCTATTCGGACCCGAGTGTATGGTCATGGCTTGGCCTTTGCATAGTGCGGTTTTCGAGGTCGTGGATTTTGGCAGTGTAGCGACGAGCGGTATGCTTGAGATCACTTCTATTTATTGCAGTTCACTGTGCATTTTCCGGGGTCTTTGCACTTGCCTGTATTCCTCACTCCTGGTGGTTCGTTGCGTTTCTCCATTTGCTGGATGCCGCTGTGCGACTTGGGCTGTCTGTGGATGTGGTTGTTCGTGATTGCTCGTCTCTGTTAACAAAGAAAGTTGCATCGATGGTTTCAACATTGGTGGTCACAACATTTTACCAGGTATGTGAGTTAAAACCTACACTAATTTACAAACTCGTAAGAGGCAGTGGTATTTGTCTTTGCTGTCTATATTTTGCACTATTTTTGGCCATGTATCTTTAGGGATTACCTGTTTAAAGCTCGGGCTCTTTTTTGTTGCTTTTACTTCTCTGTTCTCAGTGTTGTTGCTGATAATAAAACTGCCAATGGTGGTGTTAAATATACTTCGAGGTATACTATGAGAAGATATTACTATGAAGGCATTAATTTTGTGATTTTTTCCTGGGATCTTTTTTAAGGGATGCATTGCAAACTTGTCTGTGAATGTTAGGCTTTATGATATCCTTTGATTTTTCTATTTTAAACAATGGACCATTCTTTCAGGTTTTGATAGCAAGCCTCTCATTTCAATTTTCGAAGCCGTATGCTTTAATGTCCTCTGTACAAAAGGATTAGGTTTTGATTTCTGGGTTTCCTTTTGTCAGTAGAAACGGATGGGTTTCGGTTGCAAATGGGCAAAACTTCTGTCAATGGAACTTGAGAATTCTTTTGTAGAGCTCGTATAAAATTGAGTAAGAGGGCTTTAAAAATCGTGTAACCCTAATCATGTAACCCTATCATTCAACTGCATCAAATTCTTGGTAACAGATAGGCAATATTATTAGAGTATGCGCTTTTCAAGGGCATAAAAATTATCAAAATTGTAGCTGGGACAGAAAAAACAATTTTGTTTTTTGTAATGTTTGCTTTTATTTTTCTACATCAAAGATCAGCTCAGTTTTAATAGTTTTATAGTTAAAGAACAGATATGGTTATAGGAGCTAAGCGGTTTAGCGAAGTGATCTGTAGAAAAACCTTAATTATCTTTAGTATTTGATGCCGAGTGAAACTTTGTACAGGCGTCTGAAAATTAGTCGGGATGGTAAGGACAAAAATCGTTTGCTATAATTTAAATTCTGATATGATGTACACAGATTTTAATTTTTATTTGACTTTGAAAATAATGTTTGCTTGTGAGGCAAAAATGGTCAGAGGAACTGGATATAAATACACTTCTGGGCACAAAAAATGTGCAGTGAGATTGGAAATAAGTACAGCTCTGAGCTAAAAAAATTGCCAGCGAGACTGGAAACAAGTACATGAATTAAAAAAGCCAAGGGAGTGTACACATCTTCAACAAAACTCATAAAAGGATAGATATACAAAAAGAGAATAAATAGGAACATTATCAGAAGGTTACGGAAGGTTGGGAATCTAATACCATAATCTCCAATCACCTCCTTGGAGTATTGTTTTACAAATTTTAGTTTGACAGGTATATCGAGCATAATTGCTTGTAAAGGTTTAGTTCAGTGTTCTAAGAAATAAAGACTATTTTTTGTGTTTTTATTAATTGATGAGACCATCCATACTACGCTGCTAGTAAAATATTATAGTTTCTCAATAGGATAGTTGTGTCACTCAAAATACTATCCAGCAGCTCTTTCACGGTGGATTTTTTTTATCACCCTACTACACCTAGGGTTTATGTGTGCATTCAGTAGTTTCTTTAATGGTAGTTAGTGCCATCCCACCACAATATATCCTCATTAGTATTCTCATATATCTGATTTCTATTCTTACTTTACCTTTCATCTTGTGCTAACAAATGGATATTAAATATATAAATTTAGTAAAATTCAGCAAAAGGCCTCACGTAGGATGCTCTGCTCACTATTCCCATTGAGAAACTACCCGGGCCTAACTGTAAAAAATATTCTCACCTCGTGATTGGCTCTTCGTTAGGTTCTAGTCCTCCACTATAGAAGGTTGCTCAACTGCTTGACTGGTTACTGCAACCATGCTCAAGGCAGTCACCCTGCCTAGCTGGACAATCCAAACATCTACCTTGCTAAACTAGATTGATACATTAGCCATCCCAGGGTCTATATTACGTAGATGAGAACAAACAAATAAAAGTTTGATTACCCCCAGGTGAGAGAATCATCAAATTATGGAGTTCCAATCCGTGCTTTGACGTGCTAACTAATCTTGAACATAGGTAATAGAATGTGATGTGTTTCTTTCATTTTTGTATATAAATTTTAACTTATAATACCTGAGTGTTTAGGTCACTTCCTTTTATAAATTTTGGTAAGTAGTACCAGGGATATAAGTGAATAAGGAAGGGTTAAATATGAGCTCCTCCTCTGTTAACAACATTAACGGTCTGACTAGGTCCTTCATTCTTTGGTCTATGCTCAGAGTTAACCAGATTAGCAGTCCTTTGGTGTCTTAATTTGGCAAGCACGATCTTCCCATTTCACAATCAAGTCAGGGTAATCTTCAGTTGTGTGGGTGTTTACTCTACATTGGGAACACCATGGTCTTCATTGGGAATTTTTTTTTATCTTGATATTGGAACCGATTTTGATTATATTTTGGATGCAAATCACAATTATGTTCATCTGATTCACTGTTTTTAATGCTTTGTTTATGTAAATGATGATTGACATCGGAGACAGTTAATAAATCATTCCTACTGTTGTTATATTTTGCTATGTTCTATGGAATCTTGTTGTGTTTATAATGGTGATCACATATTGAGGATCATGTACAACGCTTTTATCTAGTTAACGCTTGATTTATACACTCTAATGGTAGAATCTATAAGATTGAACTTAATTCTTTATTGATGATCATTTCGGTTCTATGCATGATTCACCGTGATCTATCATTTTCATTGTTTGTTTCCATGCGATGTTAATACTTTATGGTCTTGTTGAGAATTGATACATACATACTAATGCTTCCATAAAATCTATATTGTGCAATTTGGAATTGTGTAATGCTGTCCTAAATTCTATTTATAGAACTAGGTGAATGGTAGTATTTGATAATCGAACTCTATGATGATCATTCCTTTCTTGTACATATTTCATATTTCATACGTGGATGGTAATTTTAAGAATTGAATTTAGCTGGTGGTCTCTTTGTAATAATGTTGTAATGATCTCTTTTTTGTGATGTTCTCTCTCCATATTATGATAAGTATTCAACTTATAAGTTGGGTGCAAAATCGCTTTGTGAAAGAGAAATATTACATTGCTATTCAAAAGTTGTATTTCTTGTTTGTATCTTGTCAAAAAAAATTAAATGCCATCTGAGCTATGTGGTTTTTTTTCCTTCTTTTTCTGTTTGTTGCTTGGCATGTCCAGAATTAGGCTTTGTCTCTTGTCCTTAAAGCATACTATTCGCTAAAGAAGCCATCGCTTTGCAGTGGAAAAACCATCAATTTTTTTAGTGGACAGCTTAAATTTGAAATTTGTTATTTTGGATGGATGTTTCCATTCTATTCATGTTTGCTGCTTGGCATGCCCACTAGACAGAAAAAATGAATAGACCAAAGATTAGAATGCAATGATCAGGATTATGCTTTTTCTTCCAGTTTTTCACACTAGAGCTTCATCTTTTGTCTTGAAATATTTTTGTGCTTTTGTTGTCAAAATATGTCGTTGTGAAAGCCTCCATAGTGGAGCTTTTGTCTTGATTAGTAGGCTTTATTCTTTGTTTGCAATTATTGTTGTTAGCTACGAACTGCTTCTATAGTGTAAATTTCCAGAAAATGGTGTTTATTAGAGGTTCATATTCAAAAGCTTTGTTTTCATTCTAAAAGCAGGAGCCCAAATAATTATCAGAGGCCTGTATTCAGCAGTTGAATTAGTATGCATGAAGTCCTCCATATATGGATAATAAAAGAGAGATAATTCCCCCCCCCTTTTTTTTCTGCTGAGAGATCAAAAATAGCTTTCTGTTTTCACATTGGTACGCATGCAGTCCTTCATATATGGATAATAAAAGAGAGATAATTTCCCCCCTTTTCCTGCTGAGAGACCAACAATAGCTTTCTGTTTTCACTTGTTTGGAGAGTTCATAATTTTTTTTAATAACCATTTCAATTAAAAAAACACTTGTTTGGAGAGTTCAGATTTTTTTTTAATAATATTAACTTAATGTCCTTATTAAACCAGAGTGAATCATAATTTCATAATCATATAGAGACAGGCAGGCAGGTAGAGAGGGAGAGAAAGAGATAAGTTCTCACCTTGAAATGCTGCATTAGCAATAGCTTTTAATTCCTCTGCTCGTTCAATGTCTGATGTCGAACCCCCATGCATGTTGGACATTTATTCAAGATGTCTGTCTCGAATATGAAGGCTCCTAGCTGCTAAAGTACAAACTCCATAAGCAACTCTCCAACCGTTAACAGAACTATCAATTCCAACCTCAAGTAGCAAATCAAAGTAAGCCTTCTTTAAGCATCCTGGTCTAAAATTGCATTCCTTCGTCAAATTCTTTATAGCCTTTCTTCAATACTCCTGTGGCATCAACCAAACTATTCATACAATATAGTAGTCCCTAGAATATGCTACATTACTAGGTGCATTTCCTAATGCATACAAAATGACATCAAACTCTAAAAACACTTCATAGATTATCTTGCAATAGGAAATTCTGTTCTATATGTCCAAAAATATCTTAGTAGCATGTAGAGCAACTACTCAAATATGAAAAATAACTACGTTCATGCGACAGACATAGACCCTGTTGTTCTTAAGTTTCCAATACAAATGATTAAGATCTTTTCTCCTTCTGCTCTTGGAAATACAATTCATATCTTTTTGACATTGCTTTATCGCAAAGATACTATTTCTCCATCCTTGAACCATCACACATACTTATTGTTCATCATCCCACATGATTTTTCATGCAACCATTCTAAGACCAACCTCGCACCATCGCTTGGGCACTTGGTTCGGTTTCTTGCTTCTAGAAAAAAATTCTATTGCTTCTTTTTTTTGCTTTTCATTCTACATTTTCCCATCTGCATTTTCTACAATCCCTGGGAAAATTTTCCTGTGTCAGAATTCAATAACATTTAATATTGCTTATCTTCTTGTTCTAGAATGAATTCCTTTTTGTTTATAGCTGAAAGTATCTCAGATCCACAACCATTGAAATTGCGACTAAAAAGTATCTAGAAAAAAAAGTCAATATCTTCAACAAATATTTTTTTGACAGAATTTTATGCTCATTTTCCTCTAACATTGGCGAGTATCATGGACTCGGCTCAATGCAAGCAATTTAAAAAAAAAACCTTTTGAAGACCTTTTTATTTGTATTTTTCATTGCGCAATCATTTTAGACTGCCTACATGTATTTAACTAGGAATTTGTTAAATGCAACAAGCAAAAGAAAGAAAAAAAAAAGAGCGAAAAAAATCCAGAAAAACACATGCTTGTTCCCCTTTTTTCCAGAATCTTTATATGTTGCTATTTCCATTGCAGCGTCAATGTTCTTAGCTCACTTTCAACTCTTTTCTACTTTGATTACATGTCTCAAATTCTGTCTTCAAATGCATCCACAATATATAGAAATCAGTCACGCCAAGAGTCAGTTAAAAAAAAGTTCCTTGTCTCATATCAAAAGAGGAGTGTATATAATGTTGACACTTGCTACTCCATCTATTGAAAAAGGTATTTCTCTCTTTCAAGATGCACCTGAAACATTAACAGTGGCAGGATCTTCGATGACAACATCTACACCAATAGAAAATAGTCCAAAAAGGTATTTCTCTTTTGCATTAACTTTGTCTGTTTCTTCTTATCTACTTTGCATAATGTTCCTCATGTTGCACATTTGTATATTAAACATTCGCTGCTATTTCATGTCTATTTTTAAGATGGACTTGCATTTGCAGGATAAAACATGCAACATAGCCATCCACCATTATACAGTTATGCACTGAGACCCATACCAATGTTTTTGAAGGAGACATCTTAGTTGTGTATGGGCCTGCTCAGAACTGAAGTCAGAATTCCCTAGTAAAAACAAAAATTCTCCATGCAGACTTGGTTGATAGATTTGGCCTCATGACAATAACATCCACCATAAATGATATCTTGGTTAATCGTTTTGGTAGTCACATATTGCCTGGAAAAAGCATTAAAATCATTGGCTTTGAACTAAAAAGAAAGGGCCAGTATGATCGCGGAGATGCAATATTCACTATGACAGTATTTCCTGATAGCATAATAGAGCCAATTGAACAAGTTTGTAAATTGCGCTCCCTACCACTAGACATGACAATAGATGAACTTATCGCCTCGGATGAATCATATGCAATTGGATCCATTGCAGCAATTGTTGTTGGCTGTCAATATAACAACAAGCAACTAGATTTCTTCATTAGAGATGGACAAACAACAAATGATTTTGCAACTGTAAGCTTCATAACCTTGAACTTTTTTTTTTTTTTTTTTTTCTATTTAATTTGCCAATTTCTTTTATCTAGTTGAAAATCATTTCATTTTTTATTGCTATGAAAACAAAGAAAAAACAAAAGTAGATTTAAAAAAAAACATTTAATAGAGAAATTAGAAAAATAACACAACAATAAAGAAAAAAAAAGTGAGGGGTTCTCTGTATGCACTTGCATTCAGCAGATATCCCGTTTTCTATTTTCTAACAGCAATTTCCTTTGTAGTTACAAGTTAATGAAGCATATAAAAACTTATTTTTCCGAGTTCAACAACAACTTGCAATTGATGAGCCACCATTCTATCTATTCAAGAACATAGTTAGAAATGGAAACAAAGGAAGCCATATGATATAGACATCGCAATCCACTTTCATTGACCCTTTAAATGATGAGTTTGCAATACAGTTTTTGTTACCTGTTGCTGAGGCAAAGATACAGGTAATTGACCACAACCTCCTTTTTTTTTCCTTTTCCAAATACTCACAAACAAAAAAATGATGCTTACAATGACAGTACTACCATTATTTTACATCTATAGACAAATTCAATGCACATGTATACATGCTTCTACATATTGCTACTTCTATATCGATAACATGTGGACTCTTGTCTGTGACATTGACTCTTTCCAAACAAACCCTGTAAAAATTGTTCAAACTCTTCTGCCCAGGCAAAGTTGCCCACAGTTCATGACAACAACAACAACAACAAAAAGTAAAAGGACAAAAAACAAACTGATCTTCTCTTTTTCTTCTTTTGTAGCGACCTTGAATTGCCATTGTCAATGGTCAATGCCAATCTACTTTCCTCATTCATAGTTATATTCATAGTTGTTTTTTGTTTTCCTCTCTTGTTTATGAGCTTAATCTTCTTCAACTCTTTCAGGTCTATGGAATGCTTAAAGTAAGAAACGTGTTCGCACCACCGTTCCAATGCATTTGTTGTGAATGCAAATTTCCCATGATACTTAATACTCGCATATGTGCATTTTGTAATCTTCAAACGAAAACAATTTACAAACACAATTTGCTATGCAAGTTGGACACTGATGATGGAATTATCGAATGCACATTGCGAGGTTTGCAATTGCAAGAAATTTGCTTGTTCATTGCTGCTGTCACGTATGAACAATACTCCAAGACTGTTTCATCAACAGTCTTCAATCTTCGCAGGCTCTCTTTACAAGGACTGTATACTTTGGCCATGAACAACAGGATACTCGATGTGAAAACAATCTGAAAATGGCAGGTGCATTCTCAAAAACAACTTTTATTTTCTAAAATTTTTACAGCCATATAACATCTCTAATTTTCTAGAATAATTGCTATAATTTTCCTGCTATCTAATGTTGGTTCATTTCTACAAATTTCTTGAATTTATTGCTTTATTTTAATTACAGCAAACACTTCTTAACATGAAATAAATTTTAAACTGATCCTTTTGTTGATACCGGTTTATAACTTATTCTTTGATTTCATTTCATTTAAGCACATTGGTTAAATGGTTCAGTTTTAAATTATGTCAGTCCACTTGTGAAAGTTTATTTTTTGCAACATCTTTCTTTATCAAAAGTTCTTGGGATCTATTTTATTTCATGAATCATATTCTCAAAAACAACTATTGTTTTCTGGGAGTTTTACAGCCATATAGCATCTCTAGTTTTCCAGAATAGTATAATTTTTCTGCTATCTAATGTTGGTTCATTTCTAGAAATTTCTTGAATTTCTTGCTTTATTTTAACTACAACAAATACTTCTTAACATGAAACAAAATTTAAACTGATCCTTTTGTTGATACCGGTTAATAGCTTATTGTTTCATTTCATTTCATTTAAGCACATTGGTTAAACGACCCAGTTTTAAATTCTGTCAATCCACTTGTGAAAATTTAATCTATGCAGCATCTTTCTTTATCAAAAGTTCATGGGATCTATTTTATTTCATGAATCATGGATGTATTAGACACTGTTAAATTTATAAGCTCAATTGAAGTGTTGCCACATTAACACCTAACCTCCACTCTTGCAATTCACAATTGAACTTTTCAATAGTTGTATTAAAAATCCTAAAAGGATTTACATCAATGATTATTGTCAATAATAATTTTCTCTCGAAATTCACATGGCAAAATCCCAGACTTGCTTCTACAAATGAAAGAGTAGAGGTACGTGCAAACAATCTCTATTCTGGACTAGTTGTAAATTTCAATTATGTTTTTTTATCTAATCAACTCGTTGACAAAATGCAAGCATAAATATAATTTATGATCAATATTTTTTTTTTAATATTTTTTCCAGTTTCTATGCTGTATGAAATACCATTTTCACCATATAGGCGCTCTATTTTTGTCCACACTTGAATTCTAAAAAAAAAAAAAAAAAAAAACCTTGAAATCAACTTGCATAGTGCTAAACTCAACTTGCATAGTGCTACATAGACTAGATAGAAAACCTTAAGAAAAAAAAAAAACATAACATAACATAGTGCTAAACTTGAAATCAACTTGCATAGTGCTACATAGACTAGATAGAAAACCTTTCATTTTCATCTTCAAACACAAAACATGATTAAGTAAACTGCACATTAGCTTCTGTAACTGATTACTATATCAGTGAAAATTGCATATTTGTTTAGATAACATGTCAATTTTCATGCATTCTTTCCTTTTTCGATGTACACAAAGTTTTTAACAATCTTTTTGCAATTTGCAGGGAACAAATTTTGAAAATCCTGGAACAACAACGATTTTTCCATTTTGAAGTGCAATTTTGAAGATGCTTGCCAGTTTTGGGT
This sequence comes from Larix kaempferi, assembly GCA_027924585.1. Taxonomy (NCBI): domain Eukaryota; kingdom Viridiplantae; phylum Streptophyta; class Pinopsida; order Pinales; family Pinaceae; genus Larix; species Larix kaempferi. Next base: position 18,441,770 of record BSBM01000205.1, read on the forward strand.
GCTGATAAAAAACACAACTCCTCTTTTTTGCACTTTTCTACAAGGAGTCTTTTGCACTTTGACAGTTGCATTATATAGCACATCATCCATTGACATTGTCAACATCATTTTTGACATAGCCCGCTCGCGTCTTGTTTACTTTATTTGCCTTTCACAACAAAACAATCTGAACTAAATTATGTTGTTGTTATGGCTTTTTTTATGGCATCTTTCTTAAATGACTTCAAATACTAAAGATATACCGGCCTAGCTTTTGTAAATGCTATTTCAAAACATGGGACATGGTTTTGTTAATATATACATACTTTCAAGCTGCAGTTCCAGTTACAAAAACCTTTTTTATTTCTTACACGTCAAATTGTTTTTTTCCTTTTTAAAGACATGATTCAATTTTTCTTGAATCAAAATATATCCACTGGAAAAATGCCAAAGGCTAGATTTTTATGTTCACTGATATGCTTCTTTAATATGATGCTAGATTCTAATGTTCATGAATTAATCTTTTAAACATTGTCAATTAATATAGGGAAGTTAGCCATACATTAGCAATTTCAAGTCTACTTTGAATATTATGATACTGAAGGTTGACTCTTAGAAATTTTTTGATCAATATATGTCCATATCCATCTATAGGTGCATATACAAAATTATTTTGAAATTGATTGCATTGAGAATTGGTAATATACAATTTGAATCCATATCAAGAGAATGATTTGCTTTTATCTATGAAAGGAATATGCATGTGTATGTAGGACTAGTTCAAAAAAAACTATACACCATTAAAACAAAAATGATCCATATCTAGTTATCAAAGTTGCTCCACCTAAATCCTATGGCCCTATTGCTTGTATATGAGCATCGGGTTCTCACATGCATTTGTATATTGAGTCATGGATTGTGTTTCTTTTGTATCATTTTATTTGTTAATTAATGCGTCAGATTTGGTTTCATTAGTCTACATAGACAAATGTGGTACGGGTTCCCCATTTTCGCACAATTATTTTTTATTGTGCCTAAGCGTCCCAATACAATTTTTTTGGGAAGCTGACAAATGTCATAATTTCACAGGTATAAACACTAGTCACAATTTCTTTCTTTCTCACTTTCTTTTTCTCACTCATATCATGATCTTTTGTAATGGTAGTTGCCAATGTGAAATGAATTCATAGAGATTCTTAACCTTCATTATACATCCATTGATAGGTAATAAATATCCATGGGTCTTTGTTTTGTTTATTTAATGTAGGTGAGAATGAGATATATTTTTGCTCTCAATTATTTCCATTTTACAAGTATGGCAAAGATGGATTAAATCATGTGGGATTCTATCTAAAACCAATTGCATCTTGTACGAAGAATTGAAAATGTCTTGCTATTGAAATGGAAAAAAAATCTTGTATGTATGGTGTAATCAATGCTTATGTCATGGTGCTACAATTGCTTCCGAAGGAGTTCCTGAAAATATTTAATAGACCAATTTCATATTTCTTTGATTTGGGAAAATGGATAAGAGAGGTTTAGAGCGGGTGAACAATGAGTAGGTTGTTTTCCAAATGGTCAAGGTATATGCGGTATAAAAAAATTTAATTTATTTATCATAATCATGCCTAATAAAAAAAGACAGTTTTCCCATGGACAGATATGACACTGTATTTTGCTTTAACCGAAAAGGATTGCTTTAAAAGGTAGATAAAGACACAAAAAAGGTGAAATTAAGATATGTTCTGGGCGTTGGATGTGATAAAATCCTCATCTTATCAAAGAGTCTTATAGAAAACCTTCATAGAGAAGAACATTTCTCCTTCTCCTAATTCACATAACTCTTCGTAAAACAACTAACATTTGCTGCCATGATTGTAAATTTGCTATTCTGTTGGGATTATTTAAGGATCAAATTCTAAAAAAAATGTGGATTTTTTTTATGTGTGCTATATATGACCTCAACTTTAAGATCTCCCTGGATTAAAAGACTATGTCAGAATGAATTATAAATTTTATTGCTAAGGGAAAAACTAAAAGAAGAATCAACATGTGCATAGTTTCAACAATAGCATGATCACCAACAAAATAAAAATACAATCAACTTTAATCTAAAAAACATAACAGCATAAAATCCATGGAAAAAAATTAACAGTTAATTAAAGAACAATACTCTAGATTCATAGGTCAACAACTTTTATTGACACAATGGAATCTTAAAGACTTAGAGTAAATTGTGCATATTCCTTGAAATTTAATTCGATAAATTTTATGAAGTCACATTAAACATTGTCTCTGTAACTAATATAAGATGGACTAATATGTACTTCTTGGCTAACAATGTTCCAATATTTCCCAAAAAATAATATTTATTTCATAGAAAATGGGTTGATATGAGTTTAGGTGAGTTTAATAGTGTTACCATCAAACAAATATTATGGTGCAAATATAGCTATGTAATAGCACAAAGAAATATTCTGCTTTTATTATTGAAATTTGATTATTGAAATTTTAAATCAATTATATTTAATTATTAGCTTGTGGTTTTTATATTTTGTTAATTTCTCACTGGAATCATTACTCACAAATATTTAGTTTAAGAAAATTTATACACATATACAATAGGAAAAATTTATGCATTGATTAGAAATTTTGCCTAGAATATTGAAAGCTAAGTTTTGGAAACATAAACCTTCCATATTTTGTCAAAAATTTCACTTAATCATTTCATGGCAATTTCATATGCACTTGCCAATACCCCACTAGCAATGTCGGGGACATCGCCACCTTGTCACTCTTGTTATTTAATGAATTAGTAATTCGTTAAATTTTATGGTATATATGAATATAAATAATAATAATCTTGAAATAGCATTGAAGAAGTCTCACCATAAATATTTTTGGAAAAGCATAGGGTCACAGATGTGATATAAATTATTCTACTGAGACACTCTAGTTATGATTTTAATTGGATAATTATTATGTTTGTGATATCTTGCCATCGTTTTGGCATTTATTAGTTAGTTCGTATGATCACAAGATGCCACATTTTTGGGTAAGTTTGCAATGTTGTTCCATGGTTAGGTTTTCATAAAGGCGCATCAAAAGTTGGAGCGGGGGTTTGGATTGACACGTGTTCGCATTGGAGTTCATGTGATCGTGGGCTTTGTGTTGTTTGTGTTGCATATGGCACCAATGGGAGGGCAATGGGTGTGTTGTTTTGTTTTGTCAGTTGGGAAGTTCGCCAGCGAGAGGCATGGAAATTGCAAGATGACACATTTTCTGGCTTTGTGAAGGTCGTTCCATGGTTTATCTTTGAGAAAGGTGCCTCAAAAGTTGGAGTAGGCGTTCGGATTGACGTGTGTCCCCATTGGAGTTTGTGTGATCGCAGGATGTTTAAGCTCGGTGTGCTTTGTGTCATCTGCTTGTTTTTTATGTGGGCATGTTGCATATGGCTCCAACAGGAGGGCTGTCGAGGTGTTGTTTCATTTTATCAGTTGGGAGGCTGGTGAGAAGTTTACGAGTGGGGTTTTTAATTACGGTGGATGTTCGAGCGTTGTTGGATTTAATGCATAGAGGATGGCGTTTAATGGGAGACCATGTTAATGTTTTTGACACTATTTTGTTGGATTTTCTCAGCATTTTGTCTTTGTTGTTAGCTGGTTGTTTCTTGTGCTCTGTGTAACGAGTGGTGGCCTGGTTTAGTTTGTCATAGGTGAGGTGGCATTGGCTGGTTCCGTTGCGGTGGCTTTGATACAATCGCCTTTCCAAGGCATGGCCAAACACTGGTTTTTTTTCTCGGTGGGAGGGTGTGGCGGTTTTCGAATCTTATGAAAAGGTGGTGGACTTATTATTATTATGTGTAATTATATGCATTGAATGGTATACGTTGATTTTGTGAAGTAGCATAATGGATATTTTATTGTTGATAGTAATGAAAGGATATGACATGATTTGTCCCATAATGGCACTGACAACCTTGACCTCTGTTTCAAAAGTTGTTTTTTAATGGAAGAAGGTCGACATGGCATGTTGATGTGGCTAGATGATAGCACGTTTATTGGTTAACAGTTGCAAAGTGGCAAAAGCTTGTAGCTACGAAATCTAGGGTTGTCATGACGACATATTGTTGCATTGAATGCTGCTATGCATGGGGTGTTAATGCTAACATTCTCAACTTTTCACCCAGTTTGGAGGTTTGTGTTTCCATTATTTTTTAGTTTTATTTGCACTTGCGCTGCTTGTTATTCACTCTTGGAGGACTGTTACCATTTCCATTGCTCTACAAGGAGGCTGGTTTGAAGCATTGAAAGGTATGTAGCTTAGCAGTACTTTGCTATATGAAGTATTTAGTTTACAATGCAATGTATTTTTGGCTTCGTTGAGGGTGTGGTGTGCTTGTATTCTTCCCTATGCCTTTTGACTTGAATGAAAGTGTTGAATAAAGGCTTTGTTTCAGAAGTTGGTGATGAATTCAGTGTTCAAAGCGATGTGGATAATTGAAAATCAATGTAGAATCTCCTAGGCATGATCCATGTGGTAATTCAACTAAGATAAATTTATTGCTTTATATGAGATTCTACAGTATGGGTTGTTTCTTATTGTTTATCCCTTTTTCATGTACCGTTGCTCTAAAAAGAAATCAAGAAAATTTTGTGGAAAATTCAGAAGCTTGTAATTGCTTTCATCCCTGGCTAGTAATTGATCCAAACGTTTGTTTTCAAAATACCAGTCTCAGAAGAGCTTGTTTTTTTTTTTAGACTGGGAATTCAATCCCATAACCATGCATTGGCCCTTATATTTGTTAGAGTTTTTGCTCAGACATTTTGGTGGTCAACAACGTATCAATGATATTTAGAAAACCCTTTCTCTGTAGCTTGCTCATGCAGATGGTCATGAGCATCCCCTAGCTCATTAAAATCCATGCCCAACGCCTGGAATTTCAAACTCTACTAAACCTCCCACTAGGATCTCGTCCAGTAAAACAATGCAAACGCAACACGCCAACAACCCTCCCGTTGGAGCCAAATGTGACATGCCCAATTCAAGTAAACTGGCGGAGAGATAAGGAACTTTTTCTTCTCTACTTTGGATACCAATGGATAGTCGAAGGTTTGATTTAAACTTTGAACCCTAACCTATAAACTGCACTCTGAAAAAATGGGTGTAGAGGACTTGGTTGTTCATACGATGGAAATATGCCATATTTCAATGCTTTTGCAAGGTCGTCCCATGGTTGGGATTTGATAAAGGCACATGGAAAATTGGAGTGGGGGTTTGGATTGGCACGTGTCCACGTTGGATTTTGTGTTATTTCGAGAGGTTTGAGCTCGATCTGCTTGTGTTTGATGTGGGATTTGTGTGGTCTGGTCATGGGCGTGTTTCATATATCCTTGGCAGGAGAGTTGTAGTGGTTTTTGAACATTTCTGAGGTATAAGACATGGCTTGGCAGATAAAAATGTGGCCTCAAGCCTTATGAAGGGTGGTGGACTTGTCATATGTTACATGCATTGAATGCTATACGTCGATTTCCAAAGTAGCATAATGGATATTTTATTGGTCACCATAATCAAAGGATATGACGAGATTTGTATCGTAATGGAATTAACAACCTTGACCTTTGTTTCAAAAGTTCATTTTTTTTATTGGGGAGGGGGAGAATCTAGACATGATGGCATGTTGACGTGGCTAGTTAATAGCATGTTCAATGGTTAATCGTTGCAAAGTGGTTAAAGTGAGCAGCTACGCAATCTAGCGTTGGCATGTACGCATATTGCAGCATTGAATGATCTTGTACGTTGGGGTTTTAATGCCAACTTTCTCCACTTTTCACTGGTTTTGGAGGTTTGTGTCGCCATTCGTTTTGAGACTTCTTTGCACTTGCATTGCTTGTATTTCTATATCAAGTATTTAGTTTGCAATGTATTCTTGCCTCTATTGAGGGTGCGGTTTGCTTGTATTCTTCCTTGTGTCTTTTCCCTTGAATGAAAAATGTTAAATAAAGGCTTTGTTTCATAAGTTGGTGATGAATTGAATATTTGAAGTGATGTGGGTAATTGAAAATCAAGCTTAAGCTCTGTGTGATTTGTGAACTTTGTCCACAAATATGAAATGGGATGACTTTTATTATGGAAATGTGGAGGCCTATGTTGACGGTTATGCATATCATGTTTCATTATATGTGACTCAAATTCATGTTGAAATCATACAATCATTCTGTATGACAAGCATCGTGGAGTTTTATGTACTGTCATCTAGTTTTATGATAAGCTTCAAATGTTTGATATGTAAGTCACAAGGACTGTTTCATGTCTAGTCATCTAATTTTTTATTGAAGTTTGAAATAATGAAATCAACCTTAACAAGATTGTTGAAAAAAATGCTTGCAAGTAGTCATGATGCAAACTAGAAAATTTTATATTCATTTACAAGATCACTACATTGAGAAACATGACAATTTTTAGATTGATCTATTGTATAGCTATGTGCAAGGATTGATAATTATCAGCAATATGAACATTAATACAAGTACCAGGGAATTGCACAAAGAAGGAGAAATGGTTAAAGTGGACATCTACTTAATTTGCTAGTATGTTGCACAATAAGCTAGATACTCTACAACAATATTGCATAACACACTAGATCCTCTTGATATGAAAATTCAATCTTTTCCCAATTTGCACATATCTTGCACAAAGCGCTGGAAATTACTGTTCAATTTCTATCTTGACACGTTCACATACTTGCTTTACCCTCTTTCCCACAACTACTTGGGCTGTTCTTATCTTCTTGTATCATTCAAGTGCCAACCATATTAGGACAACTGACAAAATCGTTGCTAGCAGCCATACTTTAAAGCAAGAAAGTATATATGCATTTACAAGATTACTACATTCAGAAACCTAACAATTGTTAGAACGGTCTCTTGTAAAACCATATTCAAAAGATGATAATTATTAGCAATATGGACATTAATATAAGCAACAATTATAATAGGACATAGTCATAAGAGAATCATGCAAAGCCATGCAAGCATCTAGCACTAGGCCAATCATTTGCAAAAATTGCCAATTTTGATAGGCCTCTTGACAAGATGGTTGCTAGAAAACACATTGCAAATGAAAAAATCTTAAATGCCACACTCGAAAACATGGCAATTCTTAAATCAACTTCTTCTATAACCATGTGCAAAAAAGAAAAATAAAAACAATAATTATCAGCAAAATGGGCATTTATACAAGCATCAGTTATAATAGAGGATAGTCATAAGAGCATTGTGCAAAACGATGTAAGGATCATGTTTTCCCAATTTGTGAGTATATTGCACCGCTTATTAGATCCTGCTTACTAAAATGTTGAGTCATAGTCTTTGATATGCAAATTAGGCCTCTCTTTAATTTGCAAGTATATTGCACAACACGCTAGAGATCCTCTTGAAATGTTGATTCCCAATGTTTCATATGCAAATTCAAACTTTGCATAATTTGCACAATAGCTATCCTAGCTAGTAGTCATGCTACAAAGAAGGAAATTTTATATGCATTTACACAATCACTATTGTTCCTATTGCCCTGTTTCCTTTATAATATATTACACGTATGATTGCTACTTGATATAGAGCCATTAATGAATTGTATTAAGTTGCAAGCTTATTTGGGGTAGCTTTTTACTATTGTGTATATGTACTAATCATGCTTCTCATGACTCTATAGATGAGTTTATTTAGCAAATGTGGACATATGGGAAATAGAAATAACAAGGGTGATAGAGGCAATAGGGAAAGAGGTCAACTTCTTTAGCAAGGAGGTAGAAATAAAAGACCGATGTTCTCTATACATTTTGATGTAGACTTTGATGAATTTAATCAGCTTTTGCAGACTAGATTTATGAATTTGTTTGGTCAAGGGCATGTCCCAGCTACCCAACTTTAGGTTAGACATCATACACAGTCTCACTAATCCTTGGGATACACGTTCCTTCGCATGTGTCCATGCAGCTTAAGCCTGAAAATAATGATGGTTTGAAGCATAATGTTTCGAATCAGCCATCAGGTATTTGTGGATGGCCCACCCTTTCACTGCCATTGCCTCAACCTCCACCTATTAAGAAGAATCCTGATCATCGAATAGATTATGTAGCTTCTCATGCTCAAGCGCTACAACATGTTTCTATACCCAAAGCATATTTTGATCAGTCACTTAGGTCCAAAGGAAAAAGGCCTGCAAAGCCTTCCAAGTCAAGCTCCTCTAAAGCTTCATCTTATTCTGTTTCGTCTCATTGCATTGTGCCAAAGGCTAATGTTGGAACAAGAGATATCACTCCAGGTGATGTGCAATCAACTAATCAAGTACTAGAATCAACAAAACAAAGAGGGAAATCAAGAAGAAAGGATAGTACCTCCTCAAGAGAGTGAAAAAGGACTAGTTGCCTCTCACAAAAAATATGAATTTTAATTTGGTTTGATGAGCAACACTTTTATTTATTTTTTACTAATGCATACACATTTTTGGACTATGTTTAAAAAGGGGTAGAATTTTAATTATATTTGACAAATTTTGACTGTTTATAATGCAGTATGAAACTTATTATGGTTTTGGATTCCAATTAATGGTCTAAACTATTTTGGATGTTGGTATTTGTAATATTTTATGTTTGGAGGAACAAGCTGATTAATGGGAAGTTGTATTGGATATGATGGGGGTACCACCTATTTATATTATATTCATTTTTCATATTGTATAATTAACTTGCCTTGTTTATTTATCCTAAGTAAATATCTTAACTAAAGGTATTTCACAACTACCTCTAACTTCTTGTCAAAGGATAGAAAGGGAGACACAAGGAGAAAGAAAGGGAGACACAAGGAAGCTTCATTTAGTTTTTCAGAAATTGGTGAATAAAATATAGACTAGGAAGCTTTTCCTGATGAGAGTTGTTCTTCTTTTCAGGTTGATCAAGATTGTCATTGGAGGTTCGAGGACTGATGATTCATACACCATAGAAAGGAATTTGTGGATGGTTGATTTAGATGGAAGGAAATAATGGCCAAACTATGGAAGAAGCAAAAGCTATAAAATTGCCACTCTTTGCCATTGGAGATGTTATTAGTGCATTGTCTCTATTAATATAGTCCCAGATTTTTTTACCTGGAAAGGGTTTTCTCTAGTGATAATATGACTCTTAATTATGATGTAGATTGTTTTATTTTGCTATACAGATTTCACTATTCATGCATAGTGATTGTTTTTATTATAGCTAAATTGTTTGCAGGTGGATTTTGTATGGATCCTATATTTTGATGTTTTCTATGGTGGTCAGTACATTTGTTTGCATCTAGCGTGTATCTCCCAAATACTTTTCTAAGATATTGTGTAGGTTATGCCTAGACTATTTAAGGCATTCATGATATTGAATGCATATTGCAATAAACCTTTGTAGTGATTCATTTTTTATTGATTTGATTTTGGTGTTGCTTATAACAAAGAAAGGATAAGAAATAAGTACGAAAACAAATTAATTGCAATATTGTGGATCTTAACATTTTTTTAATTAAATGTCATTTATTGGGAATGAATGTTCTATCAAAGAATAAGGTTATTGTGTCTCGTGCAGGGCCATTTTTATGTTGTTAACACACTAATTATGTTCTATCAAATAATAAGGTCTATTGTGTCTCTTGCATGGAAATTTTTATGTTGTTATCAAACATGCATGCATATGTATTAATGATTTCTCTAAAGACCATTTTGCATTAGGTAGGAGAAGTACTTACCATTGGCTAGAAAACAAGCAGTTTTTTTTGTGACAACAATATATCTACACAGTCTCTATAAATTCCCAACAACTACAATAGAGCAACCTTTTAACTTGAGATCAATTTCAAGGTGCAATGTTTGGCCTTTGATCTATCGTTTTGAGCATTTGAGCCTACACTATGACATAGTAGCTATCGATATACATACGAGTATAGTAGGGGGATTTTGTATTGCTTGAAAATAGTAAGATTTAGTTCTGTGAGCTTTGTGAACTTTTGCAAGCGTTGTATGGCCTTCATATTTTGCACATTGACCAAGTTTCAATTTCTCGAAAGAGTGAAGTGTTCCATAGTTACCAACTTTGGTATCCCGTGGAGTTCACTGACATATAGTTCTCCAAGTATCACTAGTTGTTATAACATTTATTCCTATAGGGTCAATGCCTTGGCAAATTTCCAATGCATAATCTTAGTGTGAATGTTCCCCGATATAAAGGCATATATCCTCAATTGAGGAATTCTAGGCCATTGGAAAGATAATGAATTTATATTTTAAGATAAAAATCAACGCAATGTAAGCTACATTGCAACCAAATCCTAGGTCAAGTGAATTGCAACAAGCTACTAGCTTCAAGGTCTACAGATTTCAATGCAAACTACCATTCCAACTTTTGAGGTGCCTTTACAAAATTTGATTCATGCAAAAAAACATTGCAAAACAAAAATGTTGCATCTTGGAACTTGTGTGGACAAACCTCTAAACTGGGTGAAAAGTCGAGAAATTTGGCACTAACACCCCATACACAATATCATTAAATGCAACAACATGCATTCATGCCAACCCTCGATTTCATAGTTGTTAGATTTCACAACTTTGCAAGCATTAACCAATGAATGGTCTATCATCTAGCCAGGTCAACATGCCATGTCGACCTTCTTGAATAAAAAAATGAACTTCTGAAACAAAGTCCGAGGCTTTAAGTGCAATTATGGGACACATCTCGTCATATCATTTGATTGTGGTGAAGAGTAAAATATTCATTATGCTACTTCAGAAATCAACGTATAGCATCAAATGCATGTTCCAAAACCATTGGCTTATGTGATTTGCACCGTTGCATGTCCCTTGGATCCCCTATCTGGTAAAACAAAACAAATGTAATGCGCCCACAACCCTCTGCACTAAACACTTGCAGTAAAATGCACTTAAACCTCAGTGTTTGTTTGTTTGCGGGAGGTAACTATTGTTGGCCAATACAAGTACTACTAATATATACATCTACATACATATATGAAGATGAAAAGAAATCTTAAATCAATGAAAACAAGTACTACTAATATATACATCTACATACATATATGAGGATGAAGAAATCTTAAATCAATGAAAACCCTATTACTCTGTAATAGTGTAGGTTCAAATGTTCAACACATGACAATTCTTCTATTTCATGACAATCTCTAAGAAAAAGTTCTCTAATCTATGTGAGATTTCATTGCATATAGAGCAAAACATCGTTACAAAATTATGAGCCTAAATATTAAATAGCTCATGTACTTGAATATTAAGCATGTTGTGTTAAGCTACACAAGAAATTGCCCCCAACTATTTTTTCTTTGTTGCAATTATAAGTACCAACATCTAGTTATTTACAATAAACAAATATCATGTGCACTGGACTTTCCCAATAGAATTATAATAGCAAGAACAATATAAGCATTAATGGTATGAGTGCATGAAGGAATAATGTAGGAACTTAAGGAAGGACAATTACAAAGTTCAAGAACAAGTTCAGAATGTGCCCAGGAAACTTCATTGACACTATAATTATTTGAATTCTCTGTCGCCCCATCGTTTTTATGGTTGTGCACCTATTTAGCAGTAAAGGAATAAAAAAAAGGAGAAGCTCGGGAAGTGTTGCAGCTTGAAGAAGGCTACTTGCACACTTCAAGGCAACAAAATCACCTTTGATCAACCTTGAAAAATAAATAGGAAGCAGCTTTATTAAATCTGGGAAGCCTATTACAGTAAAGAGCATAATTGTTTTCCTAGTATGCCCCCTCGCAAACAAGGAGTGACACAAGCGAAACCCTGGCCCAACCAGCTTAGATAAGGTGGGAAAAAAATTTCTAGTTTCCAGAGTAATCCAACAAGGAAACAATAAGCACATTGCTTAATTGCAATTAGAGACTGTGTCTAGTTTATATAATGAGTGAGTAAAGCTTAAACAATATATAGAAAGTAAATATACATGCATAGTAATCATTTATGGCCATGGAAAGCCATATTGATCCTTGAATCATTAGCCTTCAGGCCTCCATATCTATATATAAATATCAACAATGGAAAGAAAAACAAAAAAAAGATGCTTTCTAATAAGCCCCTAATAACAATGCATCATTAATATTGCTTACTCTAGGCACAGATCGAATCAACCTCCTTTCACAATGGCTCAGAAAAATTAAACATATTTTTGAGACGACCCAACAAAAATGAATTTGATGTAAGTTTTGAGCATGCCCTTCGTATTTGGCATCCACAGGGCATAAGTGCTACCCTTTAGAACCCCTAGGGGGAACGCACAAGCACATAATAAAATACAGTTTCAGGAATATGAACAAAGAAAACTATTTTTCCATACCCAAACAATGTCAGAAATATCAATGGCCTAGGGGGGGTAAATACTGTAAAATTAGTCACAATAGATCTATTGAACAAGTAAATCAATCACAATGATGTAAAACAAATAGGAGTAAAAACTGTGCAAGAGAGATGCACCAGTGCTCTATAATCCAGAATAGTAGAATTACAATACAATACTGTCACACTGAGTGAGAAATTCGAATTAGCCAAGGAGGTCATTCGAATATACTGCATGGCATATCTTGGCTCCAACTAGGAGTCCTCATCATCAATCAGTGGTGGTCATCAATGCACAAGTAACTGTCAGCCAGGTGTCAAACTGAGTCTAACTGAGTGTAATAAGTGTAACTGATGGTAATAGAACTAATGTAGGGAAGGAGGCTCAATGAATGGCGCATGAGGATTTATCTGAACTCAGAATAGGTAGTCAAGTCTCATCGGAGGTCCATCGGAGTGGTAACAACAGTTAGGAGTCAGTTTAGCCTCAAATCAAGGAAATACAACTAGCTAACTAAAGTGAACTGGACTGGTAGGTGAGAAAAGGCACCCCTCTCAGGTGGTAGGTGCATGATGGGCGCACTAAGCAATAGGAGGGATAAAAATGAGTGGAAGGAAGCTCCTGGGTGCTGGCAGACTAGGGACTAGGTGCTGGAGGCATCAAACTGGTGACTGGGCAGCATGCGGATGCATGCATGCATGCAAAGTGCATGCAAAGTACATATTGAATGATGAGATATCCTAACACCCCCCCTCAAGCTATACTATGATGTAAAAAATAAAATGTAGGGCCCTGGTTACTGAGACCAAAGGTCACCCCAATACAATAATCCAAAAATGCTGAAAATAAGCTAAGTGAGGAAAGAGGGAAAAGCCAGTGGGAAGAAAGCCCCCCCTCAAGCTAAACATAAAATGGATCTAATTTGTCTCCACCATAATGGAACTCACCCCCAACAGTGAACGGAGGTAAGAGAACTTCTTCTCAGTGAAGCTCTTAGTGAAGATGTCTGCAATTTGCTCATCAGTAGGGCAATATTGCAGAATGATGGTGCGATTATGCACCAACTCTCGGATGTAGTGCATATGAATCTCAATGTGCTTGGTCCTCTACCACTGAACTGGATCTGTGGAGATCTTAATAACACTTTGATTGTCACAAAATATGACAGTCAAAGTAGTGCTTCCAAAATCAAATTCAGAAAGAATACCCTACAACCAAACTGCATGAATGTAGGCATCGACTGCCCCTCGATACTCTGCCTCTGCTGAAGAAAGTGCAATGGCTGCCTGATTTTTGCTTGACCAGCAAATAGGGCCATGTCCAATCATGAAAACATAACCGTAAGTGGACTTCCGATCAATGCTATCACCTGCCCAATCTGAATCAGTAAAACCAATGAAATCTAGCTCAGAATCTGCAACATAATGTATGCCAAAATGTCTCGTACCTTGCACATACTGTAAGATCCACTTGGCTTCCCGCCAATGAAGCTTATGGGGCTGTTCTATATACCTTGATACAACACTCAGAGCATATGAAATATCAGGCCTTGAGTGTGTCAAGTAGAGTAGTGAACCAATCAACTGTCGATACATAGTGCAATCTGCAAGCGGTGTAGAATTTCCTTCCTCAAGATTGATTCCTGAGAGGAATGGAAACGGAGCACCCTTACATTCTGCCATATTAAACTTTAATAGAAAGTATGAAGCATAATTTTTCTGAAATAATGTGATCCCATCAAAGTTTTGAGCTATCTCCAAGCCCAAAAATTGCTTAAGCAAGCCCAAGTCGCTCATGTAAAAAGCTAGATTTAAAGCGGTTTTTAGCTTGTTGATTGTAAGGAGAGTGCTACTAGTAATGAGAAGATCATCAACATAAAGAACAACAATCATTAAATTAACTTTAAATTGCTGTAGGTACACATTCGGATCAAATTTTCATCTTTTGAAATTCTGAGAAAGAAGGAAGGAGTCCATCTTTGCGTACCAAGCTCTTGGGGCTGTTTCAATCCATTCAAAGATTTCTTCAATCTGCAAACTAATGATAGATCTGATATGTATCCTTTTGTATGCTTCATATATACTTCGTCATCAAGGTCTCCATGTAGAAAAACACTCTTCACATCCATATGGTGCACTTCCTAGTGCTTGGATGCAGAAATAGCCAAAACTAGGCGGATGGAATCCATCTTTGCAACCGATGCAAAGGTCTCAGTGTAGTCCACTCCTTGGACTTGGGAGAAACCTTTTTCCACCAGCCTAGATTTATATTTTATGATAGAGCCATCATCAGCAACCTTTGTGTGGTAGACCCACTTACATTGGACCAATTTTATTCCAGGTGGAAGAGAAACTAGCTCCCATGTATTGTTCTTTTGAAGAGAACTGTACTCTTCATCCATGGCAGTTTTCCATCGTGGATCTCAGTGAGCATGATAGTATGATTTGGGATCTAAACCAATCATCAAATAACATTTATCAGATAATAATGGATCAGAAAATGAAAGAGCCATACCTTCTCTTTGAAAGTCTGCTCTTGTTCTCCTTGGATCAACAAGATTTCCAATGTTTGGAGCAGCAAATTGTAGAGTGTTTTGGGCCCACTTTGGTAATTGAGGAGGATCATTATGGCCATCAAAGTTTGATAAAATATTAGATCCAATGCTTTCTTCATCTTCTCTCAAAACTTCTTCTTGTAGAGACTGGAGATCGGCAGTGTTTTCCTCTACTAGTTTAAGATCTGGAAGCGGTTCTTCAAACTTCACACTTCGCTCTATGAATATCTTTTTGGATCTGATATTCATGAGTTTATATGATTTTGATTCTTCTCCATATCCTATTAGGATGAATTCAAGAATTTTTGGATCCAAAGCTTTTCTCTTATCAGAAGGAATTCTAGCCCATGCAGTGGAGCCAAAAACCCTCAAATTTGACATATCCGGTTTGTGACCAGTGAATGCTTCGAAATGAGTTTTACCTTTCAAGGATGAATGTGGAACTCGGTTCTGAATGTATGTAGCAACATTCATGGATTCAGCCCAAACATTTGCAGCCAAACCTTTTGACTGAAGCATACAGGTAGCCATCTCTTTCAGTGACCGATTCTTCCTTTTCGCTACACCGTTCTGTTGGGGTGTGTAGGGAATTGTATCTTGGATCTGAATTCCACTTTCGGAAAAAAGTTGTAGCAACTTAGTATTGATATATTCTCCACCATTATCATATCTAAGAGCTTTGATCTTGATCTCAGTGGCGGTCTCAACAGAAGCCTTAAAATCCTTGAAGTTTCCAAGCACTTTTGACTTGTTTTTGAGAAAAGATACCCAAGTAAAGCGGGAGAAGTCATCGATGAATGTAAAAACATACCTTGAACCATTCATGGACATATTGGCAGCAGACCACTGATATCAGAATGTATGAGACCCAAAATAGTAGAAGCTCTGCTAGCTTTGCCACGGTCGAACTTGTGCTTGGGGTGCTTCCCAATGATGCAACCTAGGCAAATTCCCTTTGAGGAGCGGAGGTGCGGAAGACCACCAACCATGGATTTGTTTTGTAACAGTAGAAAATACTTGTAATTAATGTGTCCAAACCTTTCATGCCAAAGCCCACTAACCTCATTTCCATGAGTGAGAAGAGCAGTGGGCTTTTCAAGCAGCACAAAGTATGAAAACTCATAGTATTTTGCAGTATGATTTTCCTTTCCGACTGCAATAAGTCTTCCACTTTCAATATCAGAAATTTCAACTTTGTTAGGGCTGAATGTAACTTGCTTCGGTGCACCGGTGTGTGTCATTTGATACACAGAAAGTAGATTCGAAGCCAAGGAAGGCACATAAAGAACATTTTGTAAACTTCCATGCTCTAAATGGATGGTACCTTTACCCTTTGATGAAATTTTTGAGTCATCTCCCAAATGGATGGGGATGGAGCTGTTTGGATCAAATGAAGAAAAGGAGTCAATATTTTCAGCCATATGATTCGAGGCACCAGAATCTATCAGTAGAGTGGTGGGTTTTGAAACAGTTTCCATGAGTGCTTGACCTCTTTCATGATCATCATTTCTATCCTTCTTCCGTGCACCGTCGGGAAGAGTTATGTTATTTTTTTCCAAAAGGAGGGCCATTTGATCTATTTTTTTCTTCATGCATGAACTTTTAGGATGAAAGCCACGGTTGCAATATAAACATTTAGATTTTTCTTTACCCTCTTTACCCTTTTGCTTGTTCCTTGAACCGGATGGTGCATCCGATGGTTTGCTTTTTTCTCTTTGCTTGGTAGGTTCGAATTTGGGCTTCTCTTTCTTTTGCTTCCCTTTGCCATTCGAATTCTTGGATCCTTGAACAGAGAGGGATGAATCTTTGGAGCTTATGGACCCCATTTGAATTAGCTTATCATGTTATTTGGTAACGGACTCAATGAAGGCATTCAAGGTAGGAATCTTCCAATTCGGGGTAGTTAGTCGACCATAATTGAAAGTAGAGACAAATACTGAGAAATATTTACCAAGTTTTGAAAGAATGGAGAGGATCAATTGCTTATCCTCTTTGATAACTCCACTGTTCTTCAATTGCAAAGACAAATGCTTGAATCTTGTGAAAAAGTCATTGATGGTCTCGAAATTCTCAGGATTCAAGGCAATCAATTCATTTTCCAATTGAAAAGACCGCATGTCATCTTGCTTTCCAAAAAGTTTCTCGAGTTGCTCCCATACTGCCTTTGGAGTAGTCAATCCACTAAGGTGAAAGTGAAGATCCTTGGAAATATTGAGGCAAAGAAGACCATATGCCTCATCCAATTTGTTGAAGTGCTTGGATTTTTCAATGAGAGTATTGGGCTCAACTTCGAGGCCCATGGTGACTCTGTAGTACCCTTTTGAGCGCAAAATAATCTCCATGCCATTCTTCCATTCAAAATAATTGAAGGGAATGAGTAGCTTTGAAGAAGAAGAATCCATCTCAATGATAGCGAATGCACTTGATGGAGATGATTAACCTGCAAATCACAATCATAACACGAATAGTAAGGTCGAACAATCCACCCTTTTAGAGTTGCATCACACCTAGGATTGGAGATCAAGCAAGCTTGAATGATCCAATGTATCAAATCCAGGAATTCTGTGGAAAACTTAAGTTCTGGAATGGATTGGAAAGTATTTTTCAGCTTTGCATGCACATGAGATTTTGCATGCCAAAACATCAGTAATTTTGAGCAAATTCACTCAATTCTTCATGTAGAACACCTGTAGAAGAGAGATATTGTCCCTGCCATGGCTCTGATACCATGTAAAACTAGTCACAGCAGATCTATTAAACAAGTAAATCAATCACAATGATGTAAAACAAATTGGAATAAAAACTGTGCAAGAGAGATGCATCACTACTCTATAATCCATAATAGTAAAATTATAATACAATACTGTCACATTGAGTGAGCAATTCGAATTAGCCAAGGAGGTCATTCGAATATACTGCATGGCATAGCTTGGCTCCAACTAGGAGTCCTCATCATCAATCAGTGGTGGTCATCAATGCACAAGTAACTGTCATCCAGGTGTCAAACTAAGTCTAACTGAGTGTAATAAGTGTAACTGATGGTAATGGCACTAATGTAGGGAAGGAGGCTCAGTGGAGGGCCCATGAGGAGTTAACTGAACTCAGAATAGGTAGTCGAGTCTCATCGGAGGTCCACCAGAGTGGTAACAACAGTTAGGAGTCAGTCTAGCCTCAAATCAAGGAAAGACAACTAGCTAACTGAAGTGAACTGGACTAGTAGGTGAGAAAAGGAGCCCCTCTCAGGTGGTAGGTGCATGCTGGGCGCACTAAGCAATAGGAGGGATAAAACTGAGTGGAAGGAAGCTCTCGGGTGCTGGCAGACTAGGGACTAGGTGTTGGAGGCATCAAACTGGTGACTGGGCAGCATGCAGATGCATGCAAAGTACATACTGAATGATGAGATATCCTAACAAATAGTACTATTTGTCCATACCTTGGAAAGCTGAGTCTATCCAAAGGCACCACAACAAAACTAACCAATTCCACCTTTATGGCCATAGGGAGCTGCAGGCCCTCTTTGACTATACCAAATTTGGACACCACTTGTAGTACAAAGCACAAGAGACAACCGAGAGATGATAAAGGAAAAATGAGGAGCAAAGCCAACAAAATAACCCCAAAACCATTCAAACGATCGACCATTACACACCATCCCCAATGCATTAACACCAACAACACCCAAAATTTCCTCCACTAAAGCTCCCACTGGGCTCTTGATCGAAAAAACAACGCAAATGCAACATGTCGACAACCCTCTCACCGGGGCCAAATGTGGTATGCCCACAACCCTCTTCGGTCATTACCTTGAGGTCAAGTCCAAGTAGTAGGTATGGACTTCATCTATTGTCTTATCTTGAGAGCATGCAAGGCTTGTGAAAGCTCACAAATCTTAGATAACTTGATGCTAGGAGTTGTTGATTTTTAAGCATTTGAGCCTACACTATTACATAGTAGCAGGGCTTTCATTGCTTGATGTTTTGTTCATGCGAGGTTGCTATACCTCTTGCTAGTGAAATTCTTGACCGGTGAAATGAAACAACATACCCACAACCCTCTCGTCGGAGTCATGTGCAACATGCCCACATCAAAGACAAGCATATGACACAAAGTCTGCATCAAACACAAGCACACTATGCTTAAACCTCCTGCAACCACACAAAATTCAATGTGGACATGTGTCAATCTTAACCCCTACCTTAACTTTTGAGGTGCCTTTATCAAATCGCGACCATTGTACGACCTTGCAAAAGCTTGAAAATGTGGCATCTTGCGATCATATGAACAACCTAATATCTTGCGATTGTATGAACAACCTAATATCTTGCTATTCACATAGACTAATATCTCACGGAATTCACTAGTATTTTGTGTTTAAATCTTTATAAGTTGCTGCAACCATTGTATGCTATGGAACTTCTGGCATCTATTGACATTCTATGTATGTAATTAAATGAAATATGAAGAAAATAGTTATAGAAAATATGAAGAAATTTTATAGGAAATCTAGCTCGAAATAAGATCCATAAAAAAAACAAAAATATGGCAGTGGAGTAGTGTTTCTTATTTTCAATACCACGTAATTACACTTAGCATGAAATTCAATGCAATGGACTGAAGATAGTGCAGAAGAAACTTCCAGACAAAAGTGAAAAATATCGACCAAATCTATAATGAAAGACAAGTAGAACACAAAAAAAAACTAAAAACAATCGATAGAGCAAGAATGTTGGCAATCTCAAAATCCAACTGCATGAAACAAGCACGCAGCCTGAATTCATTGTCGAATGAATACATTCTATTCAATGAATAAATGAATATACAATTGAACAATATGCCAAACCTATGCATTACATAGACTAGACTGTAACAAAAAGGTATACAACTTGAATTGCAACCAGAGCTAAACTGCAACTACTGCCTTGCCAATTTACAGACTACATAGAGTATACTATAGATACAAAGCATAAATTATCAATGCTATAGAGCACTAAACCATGACTATTGCATTGTCTAGCGTAGTTTTTTTCCCAGAACCTGCACAGGTCAAGTACATGCAATCTAAGTAAGAGGGACTATTTGACTAAGAAAACAACAAAAAATGAAAAGCACATAAAAGTCAATGCTTTTACTGTGCTAGAAAAATGGCAAGAGCAAGGAACCATGCTACTACTCTACATGTGCATATCTCCCAGATACAAGCAAAGATTGCTCTCTTGGCATATCTAAAACATTATATACTTACTCTATTGGCCTAATACACCTAATATTAGTGGATGCCATGAGACACTGGAGCTATTAGCTGTGGAATGTTTGAATTCTTTGGAGAAATTGCATATTAGTGCATTTGATAAGATCAATATCAAGAGAACACAAGAGTTGGGGTAGCTCAGGAAAATTACAGAACTGAATTTTAGTCAGCGTGTTGAGATAGCAGGGCTATCAACTCTAAAACATTTGACTTCTTTCAAGAATTTGAATGTTGGTAGATGCCAGAAAATCCAGATCATACGCAAATTGGACCACCTCACAAAGCTTAGAGAATTAAGTGTCAGCAAATTCCATTTGATACTAGACTTACCAAGTATGGAAAACTTAAGCTCTCTAGAGAAATTGAATAATAGTAAATGCAAAATGCTCCAAAATTTAGAAGCACGGGCAAAGCCCATAAAGCTTACAAAACCAAAGATTTGTGTATGCCATGGGATAACAACGCTACTAGGC
This sequence comes from Larix kaempferi, assembly GCA_027924585.1. Lineage (NCBI taxonomy): Eukaryota > Viridiplantae > Streptophyta > Pinopsida > Pinales > Pinaceae > Larix > Larix kaempferi. The sequence goes on from BSBM01000205.1 coordinate 18,462,421, forward strand.
AAGGAACATTTGTTTTCATTCAAAATATTGAGTGTTGGTGGATACCAAAAGCTCCAAAGCATATGACAGCTAACCCAACTTATAGAGCTTTAAAAAAAACAGACTGTACTAAATGCTATGATTTAGCAGATCCGCCATGTGTGGAAAATTTGACTTCTTTGGAGCCATTGAGTGTTTATGAAAGTGAGAAAATTGAGATAATAGCAAGGTTGTCATAGCTCATGACGATTAAACATCTAAAAGTTTGTAAATTCCATAGGATTCGAACACTGTCAGATGTGGAACATTTTACACCTGTGTAGAAGCTTTGGAAATTTGTCCCTGCATTTTTATCTACTGCAGAGCGAAGTTGGTTCCCCAAATAGAATAGTGGTGTATCATTTTCTAACATAGGTCCACAATTTTCATGCCATCGACATACAATTGGCAGGTCTCCTTAGCTTCCATTAGTAATGTGTCATTTACTTGTATGAGTGCACAACTAGATTGAGAAATTGGGTGTGCTCATCGATTTGTAAAGAGTTCAAGCTAATGTTGTTGTATCAGAGAATAAAGTCTATTATGTGTTGTACAAGGCCATTTTTATGTTGTTATCAAACATGCATGCATATGTATGTATGCCTTGTCTAAAGACAATTTTGCATTGGGTAGGAGAAGTACTTAGTATTGGTTGGAAAATAAGCAGTTTTTTTTTTCGTGAGAGAAATATATCAACACATGCTCTACAAATCCCCAAGAATGCGCAATTTATCAATCTAGCTATGCACCAATGCAAACAAATGATGCATTAATAATGATAGTCGAGGATATCTTCCAACTGTGTGCGAAAGGCATGCCAATTCTGCACTTATGTAACCAAAATGATAGATCACTGTTGCTATTTAAGGAACCAACTTTGCTTTGCAGAAGATAAATAGACATGGAAAAAAAAATTGAAGAGAACAATCTATGTAGACATTTGAAAAGTAGATAGTTTTAATTCTTTTCAAATAAGTTGGAAAAAGACAAAAAAAAGGTGGGCCAACCCAAAGAAACTTTGTCCCAATGCAAAAAAGAAAATCTTCAATGGCCTTAAAGCTACAATAGAGCTCTTTAAAACTTTTTTAAGTAGGGTGGCAATAGACCAAAAAAAGAAGCAATAGTTTGAAGGAACTGTGCTACAATGCAAAAAGGAACGCTGTGCAACTGTTTCCCAAAATTGTAAACTAGTAGGAGAGGTGGTTACATGTACATGTTTTCTATTTTTTTGTCCTCGTAGGCTTTTGATATATAACATTAGCAAATTTGGAAAACAACTTCGATCACTCAGGATATGATATCTCAACGATGGTATTATGGACTGTCAGTGTAAGTAGAAGCTACATGCAAAGGCTACACAATTGAAAGACCACAACTGAGATGCTTTTTTATAAGCATTATATGGAATTGTTGTAAGTGTTGGGCAATGTTGCTGCAACAATGGCATATGCAATGTTGCACCAATAGTTCTGTCTTCTGTTTCCAAAATCAGTTTCAGGAAATGCTCATGTTTGAAGGATGCATCCTGTTTGCAGGTCGCATACTGTGATGAGCTCTTTGACATTGTTAGATCACATGCATTGCAAACTCTTTGGAATGGGGGCGAGTAGACATTTTTTTCTTTCAAGGTTCCTTGTATCTGTATCAAGGGAATGAATTCCAGGTGATATTTGCCATTGTTTTTCTTGGAAACTGGACAATCTCAACTGCTAGTTACAACCAATGCTAGGTACTTCTCCTGCTCAAGGAAAAATGGTCTTTAGAGAAGCCATGAAGACATATGCATGCATGTATCTATGTGTATAGATGCCTACATGAGCAAAACATGAAGCAATGAAAGCCCCGCTGCTATGTTATAGTGTAGGATCAAATGCTTAACAGTCAGCAATACTTGTATCTCATAACAATCAACAACATCGAGTTCTCTAAGCTTTGTGTTTTGTCAAAATCCTTGCATGCTCTTGGGATAAAACTATTAGAATCTCTGCATAATCACAAGATGAAACATTTTTGGGTCTTTGCAAATCCATTCGGTTTGGGTTGACATGTGTCCGCATTGGATCTTGTGCCATCACAAGAGCTTTAAGCTCAGTGTGCTTGTGTTTGATGTGGACTTTGTGTTGTCTGCTTGTGTTTGTTGTGATCCTATTGCATATGGCCTTGATGGAGGGTTGTGGCCATGTTGTTTCATTTTGCAAGTTGGGAATTTCATAAGCGGGGGCATGCCATTTGCAAGATGGTACAAAATATGGCCTTGCAAAGGCCGTTCCATGGTTTAGCTTTGGAGTTTTCATTATAGTACATGTGGTTGTGAGAGGTTACTATTGCTGGGTAGTACAAGTCCTGTTACTATACACATCTATAAATGGATAGGTAGATGAACAAAACATGAAGCAATGGAAGTATTGTTACTATGTAATAGCAAGTTCTCTAACCTATGTGAACTTTCGTTGCATATCATATTTTGTTGCTTTCAGAGAGTCTCTGCATGATTTAACTTTGGCAAAGGCACCTTGGAAATTGGAGCTATGAGCGGTAGTCTGATTTAAGTGCAGTCTGAGTTGAGTGGAGGGTTTGGCTTGTAGCTGACATTGAATTTGATCCTTTTAAATACATAAATAACATATAGGTACAAAAGAATGCAGGAAAGAACAATAGTGCCCAGATTAAAGTGTTGCTTCGGGGACCAAAATATTTGCAGTAGTTTTCAAATTATCTCTGTATAATATCGTAGTGGCTAACATTTATTTTTGTAAGCATTTTGAGCTACTCCAACCTCTCTATGCTATTGACATTGTCACAACCACTGCCATTTAGCTTGTGCTAAGGTGTTAAATATTCCATTTCTCGCAATGCTCGTAACCTATTGCATTTACTAACATTTAGTTTTGTAAGCATTGTGAGCGGTGCCAACGTTGCTATGATCTCAAACTTCTCATGCACATTAACATTCAACAACTCCAAAGAAGTCAAATTTTCCGCACTGGGGAACTCTGGTAAATCATGGCATTTGCCAACATCTAATTTTTTTAAGCTTTATAAGTTGGGTAACTGTCGCATGCTTTGGAGCTTTTGGCATCCACCAACATTCAATCTCTTTAATGAAGACAAATGTTTGTTTCCTAGCAGCTCTGTTATTCCATGGCATACACTAACGTTTAGTTATATAAGCTTTGTGAAGTTTGCCAGTGTTTCTAAAGTTTGGAGCTTTTTTGCATCTACTATCATTTAGCTTCTCTAAAGAGTTTAGATTTTCTATATCTAGTGAGTCTGGTATCTCATGGCGTTTCCTAAGATTTAATTTTCTAAGCTTTGTGAGATAGTGTAACTTGCGTTCACCTGGGTGCCCATTAAATTCCATCCTCCACGCATTAACTCCCAAATCTCCATCGTAGCAAGCATGTACAAACACTCTTGGAATTAAACAACCCACCAATAAACTTCCACCGGGATCCTGACGGGAAAAAATCAACAACATGTCCACAACCCTCGCGGTGGAGCCATATGCATTACGCCCACATCAAAGACGAGCGCAATATTTACTTCTTGTTTCTTTTATTTTCTCATTTTCCGTGTTAGAAAAACAATCTTACCTGATTACTTGTGAGGGTTACAACTATTGAAATGACTATGCCTATTTCTCTAGAACCTGCAAAGAGTATTGAGATAGTGTCAATATAGTTCTGTGCTTACCTTTGTTGCGAGAGTTCCCAGCACTGTGGCTTTGCAAATTAACATTGGAACACCCTACTTTTTATATTGTGACATTCACAAAGACATTGAAAAAATTGCAAAATATCCCTTTCGTGTTGTTGTGGTTCTTTTACAATGGAAATTCTAATCTAGTGTTGTCTGCAATTTGACATATTGGTCTATCTTTTTTTTCGGGATTCTTTCCTATAAAATCTGCAAAGAGAAACAAGGGATTTCTTAATGCATTTATGTGTAATTTCCATTTTAACACATATTGCTGTCTTTTTCTTCTATTTGCAATTATGATATATGCAAGGAGAAACATGGAGAGTTTTTTTTAAAGTGCAGATTTATTATCTTTTGCAACACAGGAGGAATCAAGGGAGGCGCTTTCCTAATTAATTCACATAAAACTTGAGAAGAAGTAATCATGGTCTTAATCCAATACAAAACACTACTGAATTTTAAGGAAGAGCATGTTTGCACTATTCAATTGCGGGAGCCTGATAGGAAGTTTACTGACGGGCTGTCTAATTGCAGGAAAGTCCTAAGGGCCACGTAAATGCAACCGAGACAAGACTCTGCATAGACTGTTGGTCAATTCTCAAGAATTGGCCATTCACATAGCCATTTCTATCACCTGGCCACATCACTTTCTTATATCAAAGTTGCTCATAATTATTAATAGTTTCCATGATTGCCATTTCACACATGGACTATTTGGTTAGTGTCACTAGCTTTTGTGTGGCATGATATCCTTAGCTCTTGTTATAAATATATTATATAGTTGTAAATGTGTTAAATTATTCTATTGATATATCGCATTAAATTTATTGATTACACATAGTGAAGAGAAGCATATATACTTATTCATAAGTTTTTTTTTTAATCTAATTTTCTCATATTCTATCAATTGTATTGATACTTGTCATAATTGCCATTGCACCCATAATTGGCTTATTGTCATTGTCTCTTGTTATAAATATGGCATAAAATTCTTATAAGTATGGAATATAGTCATAAATGTATCTACACAGACACTTATTTTGCTGCAGCTATGGCACTGCTCTTCTAACCATCGCTACTCCAAATGACTAACAGCAAATCAGAATCATTGCCATTGCACACATAGACTATTTCGTTAGTGCTTCTAGCTTTTGTGTGGCATGATATCCTTGTCTCCAGGGTAATTTTTAGGGGAGAAATTTCGCCAATTGGCTATTTTAGGGATTTTTTTCAAAAAATAAATTCGCTATTTGGTCATTTTAGGTCTCTAATATATATACATAAAATATGTTTTTTTTATCATAATTTTCGCTAAAATTTACAAATTTGAGTAGTAAATTGTATGTTTCATATTTGATATTCACCTACCTATATATATGTGTGTTTTTTTCAATCCAAAATAATCGCCTAGAGTGCTATACATAAGTATAATATTAGAATCCTTAAAAAATACCCTGCTTGTCTCTTGTTATAAGTATCTTATATAGTTATGAATATAGCATGTAGTTATAAATGTGTTAAACTATCCTATTGATATATCTCATTGAAATTATTGATTACACATAGTGAACAAAAGCATATATACTTATCCATTAGATTTGCTCATATTTAATCAATTGCAATGATACTTGTCATAATTGTCATTGCACACATACTTGGCATATTGCCATTTTCTCTTGTTATAAATATGGCATAAAATTGTTATCAATATGGAATATAGTCATAAATGTATTTTCATAGGCCCTTCTTTTGTGTTCTTCTAGCCATCATTGCTCCAAATGGCTAATGGCAAATTAGAATCATTACAATTGAAACCATGCTTATTATGTTCCTCTTGCATTTCGATTTTGCTTCGGTCATGCACATTGCCACTTATGGCTCTTGTTTGTGTCATGCTAAGTGTTATGGCTATTTGCACTATACTCGACAACATGGAAAATTTTAGGGGCAAAATTTAGCACATGGGTTATTTTTTTATGGTTTTTCTCAAAAAAAAGATTCACCAATTTCCATTTTTTTTCTAAATTGATTCACCCAAATTTCATGGTATAACTTCTTTAAACTCTAAAAATTTCCAAAAAATGTCCAAAAACTATTAAAGTCCTTAGAAATTTTAAATATTTTTTTAAAAAAATCATCAAACATTTTATGGTTGCAAATTTAAGAATTAATTATAAGATTCGCCAAGGTCTCTACACTTCAAGAAAATTATTGATCCCTAAAATTTTCCCTGTTTGACAACATTATTGGTTGTAGAACCAAGGAAAATTCATCTACCTTCACAACCAAACCATGGGAGAATAAATCACTCAAGTTATAGAAGCAATATTAAGTATGCATCTACTGCCAAAATATGTGAATTTTACATATGTAGGTGCACCCGACAACATCTACAAATAAAGCACAAAGCATGATAAAAAAAAAGCTAAATAAAACAAAAATAATAAACGTATATACAACACTGTTACAAGGGTATTACAAGGCATATCTTCTTATGCATGATACCTCTTTAAATAAAGTCTAATGCAGGGCTCATCTACAGGGATCCCTTCATAGTCATCGAGCTCATAAACTATATTTTGTAAAACAGACCTTTTAATGTAAGGACCATGCTACATTGGTTCAAATTTACCTATCTCTAGTTTATCATTACCCTGTCACAGACAAATACTTTGTCTCCTTTTGAAACGAATTGAAGTTGGACATTTTTTATCATATTGAGCTTTAATTCATTTCTTATGAGGCTTATTTGCAATAACATCATCTTGAAAATTTTCATCAAGGCGCTCAAAATATGGAAGACACTCCTCCTTAGTTGAAGTACTAGGAAAGAGCTCAATGGAAATTTTAATGAAGATATCTCACATTCATTGTGGTGAACTACCTCAAATCCATGTAGAATCTAGAAGGGAGTGAAACTTGTGGTAGTATGATATGTCTAGAGAGCTAGAAAAAAGTAGATCAAATGTGAGTTAGACTTGCTCTTGTTAACTATCATTTGGAGCATGGTAGTCAAAATATTATCAACGATTTCAACTTGACTGTTAGTTGAAGGATAACATGGTGATGAATTTTCTTATCTAAAAATCAACTTAGCAGCTAATTTTGCCATCATTTTGTTTTTGTAAATGTATACCATGATCTATGATTATTTCTCAAGGTACATTTATCCTGGCAATAACATGATTGGATATGAAAAGCATCATTGTCTTACTTTCGTTTGCATAGGATGACATAGCTTGTGCCCATTTAGTGAATTAGTCAATTTCCACATATGTACTTATGACCAAAACAAAAGTTGGATGACATGTTGTAAAATCAACTCCCCACTTAGCAAAAGAAACCAACAACAACAATGGGGTGCAATACAGTAGGATAAAGCACATTTTCTTAGTAAACACTTGGAAGGATGACACATCTTAACCACTTCAATGCAATCTTTAAAGATCAATGGGAAAAAGTATCTTGCATGTAAAATTCTCTAGGTAGTTGTCATCTCAAATAGATGGCCACCACATGATCCACTATGTACGTTTTTGGCCTCCTCATGAACTAAGCACCAATGAAAAACCAAAGTCAACTCGATGATGATACATAATGCCACCAATGATTAGGTAGTTCTTAGTTTGGTGGCAATACATTGACATTCATGACGAGATAGGTGAGAAGTGAACATCTGAGTTAGGATATACACAAATATATCTCCATGCCAGAGATCATTAGAGGCAATGAGGAACATATGTTCATCCAACAATGACTCATTTGTGACAGAGTCCTCATTCTCTTGGGGAAGCTTTGACTTCAACTCAGTGAAGGCCAAGGAATTCTAATTAGATTTGGATGATGCAAATTCCAAATCATTTTTTTGCAATACAACAATTTATTTGGAATACTTGCCCCTAATTATCCATTGGATCAAGATATGTTGCATAGGATTGGTATCTGCAATGACAATTATTCATCAAATAATAATATAATTTTGAAGCCAGTAGATATCATGAGTTGCTACTAGAAGCAACTTCTCCACATAGGAATATCTCAAGTACAATATGGAAAGACCTTTTGCTAAGGTAATAAATAAAATGCTCATGATGTGACTTAGCTTCTTAAACCAAAATCATGCCAATGGTTAATTCATATGCTATAAGATATATTATAAAATATTTATTGTAGTCTAGGGGACTTTGCAATGGAGTAGACACAAGATTATTTTTCAAACTTTCAAATGAACATTGTGCTTGATCATTAACGAGACACCCTTCTTTATAAGACACTTTAAAACCTTTGTAATCTTGACATAATTATGACAAACCCCCACAAAAATTTTTCTTCCCCTTGCAAGCTTTGAAGCTAGTGGATGTTTTACAGGGGAGGCCCCTATTGTATTGCCTCAACCTTAAATGGATCCACCACGATCTCATACTTGGACATGATAAAACTAAGTAATCTCCCAGATACAATACAAAAGACACATTTATGGGGATTCAAACGAATTATATAATACCTACACCTTTGAACACAATGTGAAGATGAGTTAGATGCTCAACCCTTCTCTTTCACCAAGTGGCTTATTCATCCAAATAAGTATTAATGACATGTTTAATGCTAGGAAAAGCATATGACATAGACCACTATAATGTGGCTACAACAATTTTCAAACCAAACAAATTCTAATTAGTGAGTGTACCCCAAGAACAAATGAAGGCTTTCTTGTGTTGATATTTTTATGATTTTGAAATTGATTATAACTAGAAAGTCCATCCATGAATGAAAATATTTCATTTTTGACACATTCATCAATAATTTGATTGGTGAATGGGGTGAAATAATTGTCTTTTGGACATTCTTTGTTTAGACCCAAAAAATTAGTACATACATTATTTGTCTCCTACTTTTTATCAATTGGGATAAGGCTGGATACCCACTTAGTAAAGGGAACAAGGTAGATGAAGACATATTTAAACAACTTCTCCACTTTTTCCTTAATGGAAGCCACTTTTCTCAAGTTTATCAATCTCAACTTCTCTCGGATGAGCTTAAAATTGTCATTTAAGTCTTGATTTCATGTTCAACAATTCGAGCACTAATGCCTAGTCTTTATTCATATGACCAAACAAAAACATCACAAATTTCCTTGAAGAGGGCCATATAATTTTTAACTTCATCTAGAGAACAATCAGCTTCAATAAGGATGTTTTCAATAATGTCAAGGTTTATGGAGATATCGATTGAATATTCTTTGAAATATTTGACATGCCTTTCACATATGCATGATGTGTAGGGATGGGACATTGATACCAATTAAAATATTCAATTAGAATGAGTCCCTTATCTCCAACCTCTATTTGAACAAGCCTATGAAGGAAATATGAGTGGTGATGCATATATTCCCATGGTCTCTTAGAACCACTTATTTCCTCCAAGATAGAGTAATTTGAAGGTGGGATCATATCCAATAAATCATTAGATACGAGTAGGTTGACGGCCCACATAGGTGATGAAAAATTATTATATTCCTCTTGGGAGAAACATTATGATTAGAGTATGTGGAGGCCATTTGAATGGCTTGGTATGAGGCTTCAATAACATAAAACAAAATAACCGAACCTACATATTTAGCCATTGACTTGAAAGTGGAAAAGTCTAGCATGATCCATAGATAATTTTCAAATTATAAAAGTTTGAAAGGAACCAAGCACAGTGGCACATGGTTCTCCTCAAAATATGATGTTTGGAAAGAAACTTTAGTATTAGCAGTGAGTGAAGAAATTACATATATATGTGAGGAGGCTAAAAAAAAAAACTAATGGAGAGAGGGAAAAAGTACCCACAAGGGATTATTCCTTTAACATCCCGGCACCAACACTTTCATATGACTTCATGGAATTATCCACCATTGAGACATTTGACCTAGTGATGGAAGCAAGATAAAGAATAGTGAAAATTTTCCTTTGGTGAGGGAATCCAATCAATCATAACACATAATACACAATATCTTTCATCCCATATGTTCAATTTCGTCCCAATAAAAAGGTTATAGTCTCAGAAGGAGCATTGAAAACCTCAACTTCTACTAAAATATTTTTTCCCCCTAATTTGGTTGGATGAGCGAGAATAATTCCATGGGGTTTGAATGAATAAACATCAAATTATTTTAGCATAGTGTCCAAAGGAAAAATATTTGGAGAACCTAAAGCTCTCCAACATGACAGTGACATGATGCAAGTATAACTCCTTTCATCCACTAAACATCGAAAAATATTTGTCAAGTGAAGATACCTGGACCTCAAAAGTGGCATGATGAGGATGCATGGGATTTGATTAGTTAAGATCAAATGTTATCAAATTGGAATCTAAAGGGAAGATCCTACCAATGACATTCAATAATATTTCTCATTGTGATGGGCACCTCTAAAGGATTTCCAATGTTGACATGGCACAAGGTGCATGAGCTAAGTCCTCAATAATGTTGTAATTGTGCATAGCTTGGGCATTTGGGTTATGCGTAAAATTTCACAAAATTCCTTTTAGGTGCAAATATATCATATCAATCAATGGAATCTCTAGTTAAATTGGACCATTTGGTTGTGACATGGGTGCATTATTTTCAATTTATTTAGGCTCAGGAGCATCATAATTAGTAGTTCATCTCTAGACATTGATATCCTTCACACACACACAAACACACATTAGTGTTTGATGTGTTGATCCTTGTGAAGATGATCCTTGATTAACCCCTTACAGAGGTGTAGGTTTGCCAAGATTTCCAATAACTATTTTCCACCTTTATGGGAGGAAGGGGTTAGTAAGCACAATAGGCTACTTTTGAGCTTCCCACTGAGCCATCCATCATTGAAATTCCTCTAGTTTAGGAAATTTATGAGTAAGATGATCTCCTTTACAAATATTACAAAGCAATTTCACCTTTTTCTTCTTTTTCTTTCCATCGATGACATTGTTTGTGTCATTATTTATCATAGGTCCTTGGCCATAATTAGGATTTTTCCTTTTTTCCTTTCGGATTGTTAGGAGGCCTTTGGATTCAAATTATAAAACGAATAGATGTTAGATTCTTCAGTGGGGCTTGAGAGATTCTAAGTATACTATTGTTATAGCATATTTTGCCACATCACTGCAAAATGCATATTTTGGCTAATATCCATCTTTGAAGACTTCCTTGTCCCTCTATGGTTCAATTACCCTATCCCTTCTTAGTTAAATCCTTAAAAAAACCTTAATTTCCTACTCATATGTTTCCTGGATGTGGTTAACACACGTATACATGCCCTGCCTGTGTATAGCCCAAGTATGACCTGTTTTGAAGGTAAAAATAATAATAAATCTTGAGAAATGTGAAAATTGTTTCACGGTTCTTTAATTGCATCTTTCCCATAGATAACTATTTAAACTTCCCTAACTACGTCCTTAAAAGTATAAAAGAGGCAAAGGAAAGCATGTGAAGGGGAGAGAGCAATATAACATCCTTATGCATATTGAAATCCATAAACCCTATTCCGAGGTGTGTAATTATTTCCCTCAATATCTGGAAATACGCATTTCTAGCAATCTTCATCCTTTTCTTGCCAAGAAACTACCATATTTTTTTCTTTGGGCATATTTTTGGAGCATAGAGGAATGGTGTATGTGTGTGGCCTGGGAGGAGGAACTCAATTTCTAGTTCATAATAGTGCCGCGGCCAAGAACAGGTGATATCCATCTTGTATTCTATTGTTTATTTTATATAAAGAATTCTCTTTCTTGTCCTACAATGTGCTAAGTTCTTGTTCTTTGTTATATTGTAAATTTAGCACATTTATTTCCAATTGAATTATTATATTTGTAGTTTTCTACTTGTATCTTTGTTTGTGTTGATAATTGCATGCCATCAAAGATACATTTGGATCAGAATTCAAAAGAGAGATCTTCTACAAATGTTGGAATAGAGGTATGAAATTTATCCCTTATTTTCTAATTTATTTTTAAACTATAAATCTATTTAAATTGCATTTTTAGGAAGTAATGTTTGAATTGTTTATGGGAATCGATCTGTGGTGATCCCACCCAAAGATCATTAGGGTAGTAAATAATCCCGAAACATAAATGACGAATCCACTAGGGAGTTTATCCATTTTTGGGTAGTTTATGTTTTCTCTCTTTGGTTAATTTCTTATATATGTGTGTTCTTTTCTTGAATTTTTTGTTGTAGATTAGTAGCTTTTCATCTTAGAACCCTTATAGGAAAAACAATTTAGGTTTTGGGAGGTCTGAGATTGAGTTTTTTCCTTTTCTTGCACATATACACAAGCTACAGTCTAGACAGATGCATATCTATCCCGTAGAGTGCAGAATTTTTATTTTTCTTTGTTTTTCTCCTTATACACGCCTTAGACACCGCTAGAGTGCGTATACGTGGGTTGACTTAAGTCAGGGTGTGTATGACATGTTTTTCATTCTTTTTTGAGTTTGTTGCGATTGAAAACTGGGAAATGTGGATTGGATTGATCTTAAGTTGACTCTGAACCTTTATAACCTCTCTATTTTTCCAGAAAGTAACTATTTTATAAATCATAAGAAAAGTTTTTTCAGTTTAATATTTTTGCTCAAGATTTAATTTTTAATGGTTTGGAATTCCTGTACAATTGTTGAGCAATCCAAATTTTGTAAAGATTTATGTTTTCTATCTTCTTTTTGTTTTCTGTTCATATCATCAAAGAAAAACAATAAAAAGTTTTGCTTTCTTTCTAAGTGTTTTCCTTCGGTTGTTTCTTTCAAGAATTTTTCGAAAAAAAGTTCTTTTGTTTGCTTGCTTTGTTATTTGCATGTGTTTCTTGCATTAGATGAAACAAACTTTTATAGCATTTGCATACTTCTTGCAAAGCATCAAACATTTTTTTTTAGTGTTTGAAATTTGTTGTTTGTCAATTTTGAAAGAAAAGTAAAAAGTTGTGTGGTGTTTTCCATTTGTTTGAATTTTTTTATTAAAATGAAAAGAAAAAAATTAAAACATTCTGGAAAAAGTTGTTTCATTGAATAAGTGTTTCCATATCACTAAAAAACAGTAAAATATATTTATCTGCTTTATATACAGTTATATCTTTATACTCTTTATTTCCTGTAAGAGTCATAACACATCATTAGTTGCACTTCTGCTTCCCTTTGACTAAATAACATCCCATAAAATTAAGCGCGTAAATTTAAAAATGATTAAATGTTTATTTTATAGGGTTCATCAACTAGCTTAGGGATAGATCCTCGGACTAGGGTGGAAGCAAACACTCTGGGGCTAATAAATTGTAAAATTTGTTGTTTGTCACGAGGATAGGAAAATCTAATATTGTAAAGGTGTAGCTGGGAGACTCCTCTCAAACAAGATTTTAGCACAAGCTTGTGTGAGATTAAGTTGAAGGGGTTACCCTTATGATACTTAACTAAGAATTTATGGGATTTTGCAAGTATGGGGATTTCATTAATACCAACTTAGGCCCCCTGTGGTGGCAATAATTTTGAGATTTTGGGCTCTGTTACCCTGCCCATCCATATGATCCAGAATGTCGATTGTTTCCCTGGATTTCAATGCGAGTTAGTAGCCTTAGTTACTTGTCTTAGGATCACCTAGATGACTACAGGGAGCTTCTTGTGGTACCTAAAAAATATGTTGATCCAAACTAATAGTACCTTTGGAGTGTGTCCCATACTTTTTGGGAGACTTGCACCAAGAAGGGATATTAGTGGAGGACTTAGTAACTGTTTCGTGTAGTTTTGTTGTTTGGTTGTGGGAACTAGTCAACCCATACTTAGCTTTAAAAGGCCTATTGTTTGCTTATTTGATATCCCTAGGAATTTTTACTAATGGTGGTGCTCTTTTTGTTTTAGTTGGCCTTAAGTTTTAACTTATTTTAAACATCTTCTAAGGGTGGAACACCAACTTCTCCATTGGTCTAGGAGGATTCAAAATCTTCCTACAATCAGAGTGGATCCTCCACCACCTCCCTAGATGCGTCGATTAAGCGCAACTGGCTCTTTTGAGCCTGCAGGCTCTATCGATTTACTCGGTGAACCATAACTTATAAGAATCAACAATTCTACACCTGCTACCACTAGACTTGAATATATTCAAGCCGAAGGCTTTGTTAGACCTTTCAACCCTCCCTTAACTGGACCAAATGATATATTTCTAATGCAGATTCCAAGTTCTGTTGAACAAGGAACACGTAGATACCATATAAGTAGAGGATTGATTATGGATGGTCCAAGGGAAGGATTGAACGATCCACATACTCCTACTTCAGCTATAGTTATGGGAGGATTATATCCTCCTCATTTTAGCGCTCAGATGCTAAACGCAACAAGAGCAAGTACATCTCCTATTGTTACATTCGGTACTAGTACTTTTCCTTTTGGCTATATGGTTACTCAACCTATGAGTGCTACATTATCTTCACCTTTTGTTTCTAGTTCCTTTACATCTAGGATGTCGACCACGAGTATGCACAATTTTCCAATGACTTCTAATCCATTTGTTTCAAAATACTACTACTGGATTTAGTGGTTGTTCTATACCCTTCCAAGGTTTTCCTTGGAATGGAGGACATATTCCCCCATCCTTTCTCGTTATTGGGAGTGTACCTTTCCAATCTATTAGACCTGTTTTGGGTGCAAACCCATTTAAAGGTTGGAATTCACAAATGGGTCGTTTTCAATTATCCTCCATGCCTAATTCATATACCCCATTTACACTGTTTAGTGGAGGAGGTAGTAATTTTATACCTTCAACTAGAATCCCAGCTGGGGAAAATATTTCACAAGCCCAAGGAAATTGGATGCATGTTAATCCTACTGGGGGAAATCCTTTGCAAAATCATTGGAACCCTTTTGAAGGAGCATTTTCTTCACAATCCATGGCAGGAGGAAACACCTACCAATGTTTTGGGAATATTTCTAGTGGGAATTTCCCACCATAGGGTTCATACTCGAACACTTTTTACACACAATACCCGATACTTCCTTTTTTGGCAACTTTGAATTTTCCAAATTTATCAAAACTGATGAATGACCTATAGTGTCATGACCCAAGTTGGCCTCCCATCCCAACCAAACTTCCTTCAAAAATTCCAAAGTTTGAAGGTAAAAATGGTGAATAAACTGGAGATCACATTACAACATTTCATTTATGATGTTCTTCTAACTTGCATAATGATGAATCTATCTAATTGAGGATTTTTCAACGCACACTCACTGGAGTTGCTGCGAAATAGTATATCAAGTTGCCTAGTTCACCCTATTGTTTCTTCCATGATTTAGCAACTGTGTTTTTGAACCATTTTCAACTTCCCGTCCAGTATGATACCGACACTGATCTGTTATCTCAATTTAGACAAAAAATATCTACCCTTATCTCATATCATATCCAAGAATGGTATAGGAAGAAGAGGTTGATTAAAGCAAATATTTCCCCTAAGTTTTTGTTAGAATGGTTCCTTAAATCCTTGTTGCCTTACATTTTCAAGGATGTTTCTACCTCAGGGTTAAATACTGAGTAAGAAGCCATATTTAAATTCCAACAACGAGACTTAATATATTCTCAGTCTAGGATAGTATATGAAATCATTCCTGATGTGCCGAGATATAGTTCAGACCCATCAAAACCTAAGCCAGGACCACATGTTGATGGCATAGTTGGTTTTGTCTGAAAGGATGCTGCAGAAGTAGTTAGTAATCAAATGAAGAGTTTTTCTATCCAACATTCTATAGCTGGAGAAACTATTGTCGCTTCCTCTCCTTCCTCCCCAAAAAATTCTATACATACTGTATAGGAAAATAAAATATGCAACCAACATCATAGTGGGAAAAAGAAAAACAATAATAATAATAATAAAGGAGAGGGTAATAACAATAAAACTAAACAAAATAATAATGTTGGTGGGGCAAAGAAAGAGCATAGAAAAGTCAAATCCCCTTGTAAACTTTGAAAGGGAGACCAACTTACTCATTAATGCCCATTCATGAAAGAGAATCAGAAACATCAACAGCATGCTATTTTGACCAATTTTTTTTCTACAAGGAAAACACTTGCCTTTGGTCCTTCTAACCCTGCTATAAATGCGCAAGAGGGCACAAAAAATGATCCTTATTTGGATTAATTGTATATCAATATGGTCTAATTGGACACTCTCTTATCGACTAGATCTGAAGACTATGGAAATCATGAATCCTTTTCAAAAGATAAGGAAAATACTGAACCACAGAAACTTGTGGTAGAGACAATACCTCTAATACCGAAAGGTGTTTATAAGAAGGCATCACATAATCCTAATGTTAGAGTTGCTCCCAACTATTCTATTAATGAGGATTTAGCTCAAACTTCATGTGCTATGTCTTCTCTTGAGGTATTCCAAAGTTGTCCATCGCACTAGAGTGCTTTATTGTCAAGTTGTTAAATTTGATGTATCTGATGTTAAACCCTATATCCCTTATCATTTTTCCTTCCAAATCAATGTGGTTAATTACACAAAGAAAACTGGAACAACTATTGTGGATGAGAGCACATCGAATTGTGTCATGGATCTATATTGTTGTAAATCACTCGGCTCTCCAAAACTTGCTCCATCAACCAAAATTCTTACTGCTTTTGATGGACATAATTTTAGACCACATGAGATTATTCCATCCTTTCCTATCCAATTGAGGGGGGGGGGGGGGGGGACCGTTTGTGTGGAACTAGAAGTAGTTGATTCTCCTATCGATTATAATCTTTTGTTAGGACGTAGCTGAACATATGCAATGAATGCTATTGTATCGCCAGTTTTTCAAGTACCATGTTTTCCTCATGAAGAAAATATTGTTACTATTGATCGATTTTCATTCACTTGAACTAGTAACAATGCACCTCCCAGATTGAATATTTTGTCGATTGATAAAACACATCCAGTAACTGAGAATGTAGGAGTGGTCTTGTATCCTTCACTCATGGGAACTTTTAATATCCCATATCATACTTTCTTCATTAGTTCCACTCCAATTTCGGATGATGAATAGGTCCATGTTTCGCAAGTAGAGTCTTTTCGAACATCTTACCTCGATGACCCTTGGGTACTTCCTACTCCATCGGATTCGATGGAGGAATTTCAACATTTTGGAATGACCTTACCCTTGTTTGTAGTGGAAATCACTTATCAAGCAATTCAACAAACTACCACAGACACTCATCCATCACCTCCTAAAGAGGTGGAATAGACCAACTAGCTTGTTAGGGTTTTATATTCCTCCACTTCTTTGGATTGTTTAGATATAGTCAAGCCTTCATATGAGGCTATTATAGAATCTTTAATAGGGCCTGATAATCCTTGGGATGGTTTACATCATCTCTCTTATTTTATTTCATCTATACCAAAGATAGAGAGTGGAGAGTTTTGTATAAAACTTCCAAAAGATATTGATCGAACATTAAACCCTTTGGCTCAATAGGGATCATATGCCGAAGGTAATATGGCTAACATTTCTAAAATGACCTTGATCAATATCTCTAGGAACCCTGATGTCATGGAGAATGTATACATTGGTGTGAAGTGTTCCCTTGAAGGAATTCACATTTATACATAAACTTTCATAGAATTTAGTGATGTATTTGCATGTTCATATGGGGATATGCCAGGCATTGATCCCAACATTGTTGATCATGATATTAAAACCTACGAAAATGTAAAACATGTTCATCAAAAAATTCCTCCAGTCATCCCTAGGAAATTGGTTGCTATCAAAGTTGAAGTTGAAAACAATTCTTAAGGCAGAGTTTATTTATCCCGTTCTCTAACTGAATGGGTATCCAATCCCATTCATGTAGATACGAAGCAAGGTAACCTCTGAGTATGTAAGGATTTTAGAGATTTGAACAAGGCTTGTCCCAAGGACAATTTCCCGACGCCATTTATTGATGAATGTGTAAGTAGTGAGACATTTTCATTTATGGATGTATTCTCCAGTTACAACCATATTCAAATCCAACTCGAGGATCAACACAAAAATACAGTTATATTCCCTTGGGGAAGTTTCACATATCGGAAAATGCCCTTTGGCCTTAAAAATGCTAGAGCAACTTTTCGGCAAGCTATTTACTTTTCTTTCCATGATATTAAGCACATTGTTGAAGCCTATTTGGATGATTTAGCGGCTCGTTCTAGGAAGAGGTGAGATCATCCAGCTCACCTTCGTCTTGTGTTTGAACCATGCAGACACTACAAGATTTGATTTAATCCCCATAAGTGTATTTTTTGTGTCAAGTCTAGACGACTTCTAGGATTTATCGTTTCTAACAAAGGGATCATGGTTGACCCTTTAAAGGTTGAAGCCATTGTCAATTTACCTCCTCCCTCTAATGTTCTCCAACTTCAGAGTTTGAAAGGTAAATCCAACTTTCTCAGACATTTCATTGTTAATTATGACAAGATCATTAAAGTTTTCATGCGGTTACTAAAGAAGGGTGTTCCATTTATATGGGACGAAGTCGCTCAAATATATTTTGAAGCTCTTAAATGAGCTCTCATGCCAGTTCCTTTGCTTAGTCCTCTAGATTACACAAAATATTTTTTGTTATATCTAGCCGCATCTAATTCCACGATTGGCGTAGTATTAGTTCAAGAAGATGATACTCTTCAAGAGCATGTCATCTATTACCTGAGCCGCGAATTGGTTAGGATTGAACTAAATTATTCACATGTCAAGGGACTTGCTTTAGCAATTGTTTTTGCAGTTCAAAGATTCCATCATTATATATTGTTACACAAGACCACTGTTGTTGCATATCTCAACCCATTTCAGTATGTTTTGATCCAACGAATAATCGGGGGAAAATTCATTGCCATCTTGTAGGAATTTGACTTAGAATTCCAATCTGCTAAGTCAAAGAAATATTTTGTATTTTCTAAACTTATTTCGAAGTTTCGTTGTGAAAATTGTGATAATATTGAATATGATTCATTCATTGATGAGCATATATTTCTTATTTCTTCATCAGATCCTTGGTACTGATATATCCTTGTATATTCAAAATATGAAGTTCCCTCTGTCTTCTTCACGAGATGAGCGACGACACCTTTGTCATAATGCAAAGAATTATCTCATTCTAGGAGATACTTTGTATTGCCGCGGGGTTGATTCTATTTTACATCATTGTTTGAATTATGAGAAAGTTGAGTCTATTTTAAATGACTCTCACAATGGAGCCCTCGGAGGTCATCTTTCTAGTCTTGCAACTTCCCAGAAAATATTGCGTGCTATATATTTTTGGCCAACAATATTTCAAGATTGAATAGAAGCGGTTAAAAAGTGTCATGCTTGTAAAATATTTACTGAAACGATGCGCGCACATCCTACTCCATTGTTTCATGTTATCATTGTAGTCCCCTTCACTAAGTGGGGGGTTGTTTTTATGACTTGCAATCTCGCTTCAACTGGGTGGCATAGATATATCATAGTGGATGTCGACTATTTTACAAAATCAGAAAAATCCATGCCTACTTTTCATAGTGATAGGGAAACCGCTGCTTACTGTTTGCGGGCAGGTTAGTTTAAGTCTATGTGTCTTGTACCATATATTGTTTCTAATGTTTTGAAGAAAGGTGCTTATGAGTTAACAAACTATGAAGGAAATAAGCTGAATGAGCCTAGAAATGGGCTCTATTTAAAGAAGTATTATGCCTAGCCATGTACTTTTTACTGCATTATTTGTACATTTGTACAGATTATTATTCTTAGTTTGTCACTTACTTAGATTCATTGCTTGTATTATCAGATGTCGCATGAAACAATTCTTTATGTAGGTTTCGTGGATGGCACTAGTTGTCATACCATAAATGTTTCCTCGACTACTTGGGTTATTTATTCACCTTTTGGTCAGTTAGTTGTTTTAGGTAGTGCTTGTTTAGGGACAGCAACCAACAATATGGTTGAATATAGTGTTGTTATTGAACTCCGTCATGATTCCATTCTAAATGGTATCCTTTACCTCAAAGTTTGCCTAGATTCACAACTGATCATTTCTCAATTAAATGGTGATTATCAAGTTCATGATCCTATGTTGTTTCGTCAATTCTTGTGTGTACATCTTCTTCAGTGACAATTTATTTATATTATTTATAATCTTGTTCCAAGAAGGAAAAACACTATCACATATGCATATGCTAACTATGTACTAAATTGGCATTTATATAATTTATAGTACAAGTAACCATCATGTAAATATTATTCATTCTCAAGTATATAGGTAAGCCAAGATAAAATGCTTGTATATAAATATTCCAAAAAAATTTATATAGAAAAAAGTCGATCTAATAATATTTTGGGTTCTATCATCACCGTACCTACGATCATGATACTTCTAAGGAGAACCTTGCCCCTTACAAAAGTACATTATGCATTGGCCACCCTCTTGAGTATTTTGACCCATGGTCCAGGTATTCCAACTACTTGTCGTTGCTTTACCTCTGGTAATTCTTCGATCATTGTTTTGAGCATCCCATGAGTTAATTGGAGAAGGTTTCTTTTGACATTCTCTAGAGTTACAGAAGCTTCGGTTGAGTCACCTACCCTTGGCCTCCTCCTCAACCGAGCGAATCCCTTAGCTCGAGTCGGTCCTATATATGCACATGATTGTTATTTACATATCATTATATGCATAAAAAAAAATTATTTGTTTGGAATATATAACAAAATTCATAAAAATTTAATCAACTTCAAAATAAAAATAAACTTACCAATTGCACCTAGTGCACTTCCTAGAGGGACTACCATGTCAGGGTCATGATTGAAATCTATTCCTTGATATGGATAATCATTGATTCCCTTTATTTGGAGCTCCCACCAAGAAAAGAAATCATCGATATATAGGATTTTGATATGCCTACCTCTAGGTCGTAACGTCATACTTGTACATCATACCATGGTGGGGCTTTTTAGAGCTTGTGGTTCTACATATACTCGCGGGCTAATGGCATGTACCATTTCAAAAAATGAATTGCATAAGATGCTTCTGAAACTAAAAGTCTTCATCTTCCCAGTTTTTCATTTTGTTAGTTGAGATTTCATGCATCCCAACAATTTAGTACACCAATCAAACATGGTAGGTTCCAAACACCTTACTACATAAAACATTTGCATTGTTGAGTCTTGGTGCTCTATTGTTGATCTGATGATACAACCTATCATCATGATTATGATATTAAGGCTCAAAATATGTATTTCCCATATTGGAACTTGTGTTCCAGTCTTTTGTGACCCAGGAATGCAATACATTGCCACATATTCATCAATCGTCACGCCTCTAGCACTGCAAACTTTAAATTTTGATGCCTCTTCTCGGTGGGAAAGTCTCGTGAGGAAATAAATATCCTCAATATCTATCTTGAGAGGTTCTCCATCCAGTATGAAGGAAATGGTCTCTAGATCCCAATATCCAATCAACAGTTGTAATAGCCTATTTTGTACCCCCATGTTGTTTATTTCAAATAACTTCAATCCACATAATCGAAGTGCTTCTTGAGCCTTATTATTGTAAAGCACTTCATTGTCAATAACTTTGTTTTCTTTTTCATGCCACTCTATCATCATCTTGATGGATTGGATATAAATTAAAAGAATACGTTGAAAACTCTTACCTAGCTCTGACAACATTGAAAATGGTTGCTCCTAGATCATGCAATCACTCTCCAAAGATTGAGGTTGTTCTGACACCCAAACTCCAATTTTTCTCACTAGTAAAAATAAATGGTAACATGTTAATTTATTATCCACTTTTTTCTAGTTAAATATTTACTTTTGCATGTGGGACTAATTGTGTTGATGTTTTGGTATATCCTGGTGTACTTTGAAAACTTTTATTTAGGAAGATGATTTCTTTAATCCACAACATCGATTTTTAAGGTATAGTTTCACAAACTTGCCTCCTTCCACTTGCATTTTGCATTTTCTTATCTAGTTTCAAACAAACTCAGGTTATCTTTTTGGAATTACAACATTTATCCTTCTACTATATTGATATGTTGTCTTTTTGCAATAGATCCTCGCTCACATGGGTACCCTAGCTTAGATCCTATTGTCCGATGGTACCTATGATGCTATATTGTTAGGATTGAGAGTCCCTTAGGATTGAGCCTTTTGTCGGCTTCCAACTTATAGCTCCATATAATACCTCATTTATTATCTCATTATCGTTATGCCTTGAATCATTTCACTTTTGCAACTTGACACCCGTTTACTGGGAGGAAACACACCCTGAGTGTCCTTATCTTTCTCATGTTCCTTGAATTATGGATAGGTTTGTTCCTTGCGCTTGGAACTAGTTCGCTTGATCCTGACACTCTTTTCTTCCCATGTACTATAGCATGATTTTATTCCTTTCAGGATTTAATAATACGAAAAAGACAAAAAATTAAATATTCCAAAAAGGTGGATGGAAGAGAGACATGTTCTTATATATGTCTAGCAACAAGTTGTGTCACCCTTGAACAAAGCACATTGTTTTGAGTCATTGTCTCTGCAATTTGGGTTATAGTATGGCTTTAGGAAGATGAACTCATTTATGCATTATCTCCCCCGACTAGTTACTCTTCCAATCATTATGGAGAAGTCTATGGATGTCTCCTATATCATAGGATTATATCTTGTTCATCCTCGAGTCAATGCTGCCTTAATCACTTATTGTGTCGTGCTTATGTTCAATGGAAGTTTTAACCTATGTCAGCCACTCCTTAGAACTCTTGACTTTAGTATGTCAGCCTTCCCGTGTCAAGTACGTTTTAGAATCAATCAGTTTGTTCCACCAAATCTTTGGTCTTCCGCTACTACCTCATGTTGGATGATGGGGGATGCCTTAATTCCCTCCTTCAAGCCTATCACTTCCCATCGAATCCAAAACATCTATTTTGGAATAGCTATCTAGAGTCTTTTTAGTACCTTGGAACTTGCAATCATCAATGGTAGGTTTCCTCACTATCGACAATGGGAATGCATCAATGTCACTTGATTGTTAGAGTCTACATGTGTTCGAAATCCAATACATCTATTCACACTTGTTAGATTATTATAGGTACCTTGGCTCTCATTATCATTATTAGTGAGTTGGCTTGCGTTTGTTAACGATATACATCAATGAAAGGTAATCAAACATTGTCTTACTATGTTCGACCTCAAGACATCTTTTCACATAGTTTAGACTTGTACCCGTATTGGTTGGTTTGAAGACCTCAAGTCCATTATATAGCGTCACATATTTATGCTATGATTTGAGTTGCGTTGGATTTCCATTCAATCCTATTTTTGTGTTGATTCTTATGAAGATTGATCTATTCAGTCTTATTTTCCAGATATCTTCATTTGATTTCGAGACATAGATCCAATGTGTATTGCTTCATGGAAATGATATCTTTTGATATGGATCCACACTGTATTCATATTTCATGGCCATGATCATTGCTTTTATATATCACATGGATCCACAGTGTACTTGATTCGGCAGCCATGCTTATTATTACTCTTGAACATGGGCATGCCCGCCTTGAGAAGAGAGTTCTAACTTGTTCTATTATAGGTCCATCGCATATGGCTGGTTTTTTACTACTTCTACTCGGGTCCACCATGCACATACACTGAAGATTTATAATGTATGTTGGCCATTAGTTATTTTTTTGACCTCACACATTAGGTGGCATCTGTTATAGCATATTTTTACACATCATTGAAAAATGCTTATTCTGGTTGATATCCATCTTCGTAGACTTCCTTGTCCATATATGGTTCAATTCTTCCACCCCTTCTAAGTTAAATCCTCCAAAAAACCTTAATTTCCTGTTCATACATTCCCTAGCTATGGTTAACATGTGTATATGCTCCTTACTTGTGTATATCCCGCGTATGACCTGCTTTGAAGGTAAAAAGAAAATCTTGGGAAACATAAAAACAATTTCACGATTCTTTAACCATATTTTTCCCGTAGATAACTATATAAAATTCCCTAGATACCTACCCAAAAGTATAAAAGAGGAAAATGAAAGCATGATAAGGGGGAGAGAGCAATATAGAATCCTTATGCTGAACTTATGCATATTAAATCCATAAACCATATTCCCAGGTCTGCAATTATTTCCCTCAATATCTAGAAATATGCATTTCCAGCAGTCTCCGTCTTTTTCTTGCCAAGAAAATACCATACTATTTTCTTTGGGCATGCTTTTGGAGAACATAGGAGTGGTGTATGTGTGTGTTCTGGGCAGAGGAACTCAGTTTCCAACAGGGTATTTTTTAAGGATTCTAATAGTATACTCAAGTATAGTATTCTAGGCGATTATTTTTTAATGAAACACACACACACATGTATATGTATATATGTACACACACACACACACATATACACATTAATATATGTACATATATTAATGTATATGTACATATATTAATGTATATATATACATATATACATATATATATACATATATACATGTATATACATGTATATATGTATATATATACATTAATATATGTACATATACATTAATATATGTACACATATTAATGTATGTATATATATGTATACATATACACATATACACACACACATATATATATATATATATATATATATATATATATATATATGTATGTATAGATATACATGTACATGTATATCTATACATATACATATATATATATATATATACATGTATATATATGTATATATATATATACATGTATATACATACATACATACATATATATATATATGTATGTATATATATATGTACATGTATGTACATGTACATACATATATGTATGTACATGTATATGTATATATATACATGTATATATATACATGTATATATATATACATATATATGTACATGTACATACATATATGTACATGTGTATATATCTACATATACATGTACATATATGTATGTACATGTATATATATGTAGATATATACACATGTACATACATGTATGTACATGTACATATATATGTATATATATATACATGTATATATACATGTATATATATACATATACATGTACGTACATGTACATATATATGTATATATATATACATGTATATATACATGTATATATATACATATACATGTACATACATGTATGTACATGTATATATATATACATGTATATATACATGTATATATATACATATACATGTACATACATGTATGTACATGTATATGTATACATATACATGTACATACATATACATGTACATGTATATATATACATATACATGTACATACATGTATATATATACATGTATATATACATATACATATATATATATATATATATATATATATATATATATATATATATGTATATATGTAGTCGAATATTAAATATGAAACATATAATTTACTATTAAAACTTGTAAATTTTGGGGAATATTATGATAAAAAAACATATTTTATGTAAATATAGTCGATATTAGAAACTAAAAATGATCAAATAGCGATTTTTCTTTTGAAAAAATGCCCAAAAAATAGTCAATTGGAGAAATTTCACCCTTAAAAATGTCCCTGTTTTCTAGTTCATAACAGTGTCATAGCTGAGAACAGGTGATATCTATCTTGTATTCTGTTGGTTATTTTATATAAAAAATTATCTTTCTTTTCCTACAATGTATTCAACTCTTGTTCTTTGTTATCTTGTCAATTTAGCACATTTATTTGCAATTGAATTATTATATTTGCAGTTGTAACGAACATAAATAAAGAATAATAATTACACATATATAATTACACACAAACCCAAACAAAAGAATTACACACATATATATATTTTTAATAAAAAATATATAACAATTATTATATATAATAGTTTTTTTTATTATTATATAAAATATTATTATTGTTCTTAATAATTATTATTATTATTTAAATTTTTCAAAAAAAAAAGCAAAAAGAAAAGAAGACTCATCATCATAAAAAGAAGTCAAGAACAAGTTATTAAAAAAAAAAAATTGGAAACTATATAATATTTGCATAATAATATTATTAATTTTTAATAATATTTATTATCAATAATAACCAAGTCAAGAAAAAGATATTAAAAGGAGTGCTCGGAAGATATTGAAGAAGTTGAAGATTGGTTATCATTAGAGAAATATCAAGTCAGAAGAAGACCCATATCGTCAAGAACTCAAGTCAAAGAGTTCAAAGACCTTCTATCATCGAAAAAGTTGAAGACAATTTATCGTTGAAGAAGCCAGAGTCTATCTATCGCTAAAGGAATCAAAGTCAAAAGGAGACTAAGTCAAAAAAAAGAGAAAAGAAGAAGAAGAAGAAATCAATCAAGAAGACCAAGTTATTGTCCAAGCCAGGAATTATGGCAAATTTTAAAGTAGAAGTGCAGTCCGGACTAAAAGAAGCATTACACAAAGCATTTGACATGACGAAGCGCGATATGTCTAAAAGATTAAAAGAACAAGAGAATCATTATCTAAAAAGCTGTACTGAGAGATTATCTACGCAAATTGAGGAATTAAAAAATGAAAATGATTTCAATCAGAGATTGAAAAATCAAGATATAAAGAAAGAAATAAACGATTACAAAGCAGAAATAATACGCTTGAACAAAATCGTTAGCGACAAGGATGGAGAAATAATGTAGATACGACATAAATTTGAAAGTCAAGAATCAGAGGTTGGCCAATGTCGACAACAGATAAAAATTCTTCAACAACAAAATGACGACTCTAAAAAGGCACACAAGCTGGAGATCACAAAAAGTAATAAAACAATATCCAACAATTCCGAAGAAATTTTCAGATTAAGAATCATAACAAGACACTATCACAAAAATCAAGAAGTTGAAAAATAGTCAGAAGGTAGATCAATCTACGGAAGACATTGAAGGAAAACTTCTAGACACACCAAAAAGAAAATAGCTGCATCAGAAGTCATAATGAAAGATCTTAAGGAACAACTTAAGAAGTCTGAAGATAACATAAAATCGCAAGTAGAAGTGATTAAGAAGTTTCAAAATGATAACATGTAGTTGGAAAGCAAGTTGGAAAAGATACAAAACAAAAACCTTAAAGCCTCAAGAGACAAAATACAACTTCCAGCTCAGAGCAACAAAGCAAAAGAACAGACAACAAGATCTCCTTATCGTCACCCAAATTATAAACATCATTTTGACCAACGACAGGGTCAAAATGAACATACACAGAGGAATTACGATGTCAAACAAGCAAGAACATCGAATCAATACACTAAGCATCAAACAAAAAGTTACGTCCCACAAAGTGATCAAATAGCTCCGATAAAAATAGATCTCGGATGGACCACATTAGAGACGATGCGACAGTTCTCCCTTGGAATTCGTAATTCGTATCGCCTCGTTTCATCAAAAGTTACAAAGACTAAAGATCAATAAATAACATTACAAGCAAAAAAAATCAGACGTAATCATTGTCGTCAAATAAGCTTTGAGGACAAAGCTTCCCTTAAGGGGAAGGCAATGTAACGAAACATAAATAAAGAATAATAATTAAATAATTAATAGTTAATAGTTAGGAAAAGACGTGTCTTCTCATCTTAATGGTCTAGCCATATTTAAAGGCGACCAAACCTATGTAATCATAATCTTATCTTATCAAATATATTTTACCAATTACCTATTTGTGGAGCCACTATCATATTTACGTTGGAAGTTTATTTAGAAGTCGGATTCCTCCGCTTCAATAGTTTTCTACTTGTATCATTGTTTTATGTTTATAATTTGAGGTCATAGAAGATACATTTGGATCATAATTCGAAAGAGGGATTTTCTAAAAACGTTGGACTAGAGGTAGGAAATTTATCCTTTATTTTCTTATTTATATTTAAACTATAAATCTATTTAAATTGCATTTTCAGGAAGGAATGTTTGAATTGTTTATGGGCATCGATCTGTGGTGATCCCACCCAAAAATCATTAGGATAGTAAATAATTGCGAAACAACTATGGAAATGTAGGTGGGTTAGAATATACATACATTTTCCCATTTTATTCGTCACTTAATAAGTTGCAAAATTTCCAAGGAAACCAATCATACCATCAACATGAGGTCTTGGCATAGGTTTCATAGGAAATGTGTCCTGATTATGGAACATTAGGTATAATCTTGTCTAACGTTCTATATTGTGAAAAAACCAAGGTCTAGTTGATGGTATTTTAAAATGACTTCATCCTCGATCATTACTCTTGACAAAGCCATGTCCTTTTGTAATGCTTGGAAGTGGAAGCATTCTTTAGTATCAGATGTTACGAGTTATATTTCCCATCTCATAGCGGATCAACAACTAAAAGTGTGTTATGTAGGCAATTCACAATGATGATAAATTATTGTGGGATGCACACAACATTTTAGTGTACCACTTTGTTGCAACCCCTGGTCAATGTATGTTGAAAAAACTATAGGTTAATACTATCATCCATCAAGGAGTTAAACAAACACCATAGATGGAACATCATTACATGATTCAACATATCTTCTCAACTTTACCCTTGAATCATGAAATGGACAAGGGTAACTTTGTTGGGATAAGAGGCCAAGTTGGATTATGTTGAACTGGTTCATTATTCAAAAATTATAATTTCCGCCTTCCTTTCCTTCCATTTTCATATCCAGACAAGTTGTCTTATAAACTGGTTTTATCGAGGTAGGCAGTACAAATATTTTTAGTGTATGTGCTTCTGCCCCCGTTTCATGTATGTACAAAGTCTATAAGGGTTTAATAAAAAATTATAATGCTTCCTTCAATTTTCATAGCCAGACAATGACTGTTTATCGAGGTAGACACTACAAATATCTTTACCGTTTCCTGTATATACAAAGCCTTAGGAAATTAAGCCGAGAGTGTAATATAAACACTTGTACCCATGTCTCAATTTGGTAGGTAAACTATTTTCTTATTTTCCTTCCGTTGATAGGAGTTCAAAATGAATCGGATTTTGAATTGATAGCAATGCCAAGTTTACCATCTAAGCCAACTCTCTCCTCTCCTTTATCATTCTTAATCCATTTGATCGTAGTTAATTTAGTAACAAAGGAATGTTTTTTCACAAATTTAATACAATTTTGTTCAAAATTTAGATATTTAGATATACTTACAAGTTTATAAGGAAACTCAGTGGAGTTTTCTTCAAGTTCTAAATAAATCATACAAAAACATATGAGATTTTTTATAACATTTTCTATATTCTCAATTTAATATATATATATATATTACATAATAAAATAACTTTTGAAAATATGATTTCATTTTATTTTTTAAATATAAATATAATTTTAATTTAAACATTTGAATTGAGTAGTTTAAAGAGTTTTTGATAAGGTGTAAAAAAAGTTGAGTGAATAAGGTGTAATTGTGTATTATAGAAATTCTTGAATAACTCTTCACTATTCACAATTCTAGGTATATATGTTAAAAAAAAACTACAATTTGACCTCCCATGAAGATACAACAAGAGAAAAAAAATAAAAATCATAGTTGTTTATACTCTGTTGTCTTGGATCCTTACATCAATTGTAGTTTTTATATTTTTTTAAGTCTATGGTCAAATGATGCCTTAAGATCCCAAAAAAACTGGACATTATATTTATGTGATGCTTTATACAATAGAATTTATATTAGTTTTATGTGTGATGCTTTATACAATAGAATTTATAATTAGTGTTATGTGAAACAATTCTTGAGTTTTGGAGATGAAACACCGTTTGAATAAGTAAAAAATAAAATAAAAAAGGAGGTTCACTCATTCTCCTTTTACCTCCGATGGAAATAAGAAGAAGGACTATGCATGGGGATTATGAAGAAATACAAACAACAGTGCAGAATGGTTAGCCCTTACAAAAGGTTTGGAGATTGCAAGGGAGGATGGCATCACCGATTTAGCAGTTTGTGACGACTCAATGTTAGTCATCAGGGAGGCTACGAGTCTCATTATGAACAGAAAGAGCCCTACTTCCAAAATACACAGTCTCCTTAAGTACCTTGTTAGTGAATTCAAAACTATCAGATTCTTCCACATTATGAAAACGAATAACCAAGCAGCTAATGCGATGGAAAATGATGGAGCAAGACTTCATAGAGATGTTGTAGTTAGTAACCACACAATGAAAAACAAGGTCTGGATCCCTTGACATTGTCTGGTCCTCACAACCAAGTCATTTGTTTAATGTTTTTAACTATGGAAAAACGCCCTCATTTGGGTGAGAGCCTTGGTTACCACCTCACGCAAAATTTG
Source organism: Larix kaempferi (assembly GCA_027924585.1). Classification (NCBI taxonomy): domain Eukaryota; kingdom Viridiplantae; phylum Streptophyta; class Pinopsida; order Pinales; family Pinaceae; genus Larix; species Larix kaempferi. The sequence goes on from BSBM01000205.1 coordinate 18,492,417, forward strand.
AACTTCATCAACTTTTATGCTATAGTTTTAAAACCATGCTTGGGATTTCGAGGTTAAGGACGTTCACACGAATATATCACATGGCTTCCACATGGGAAGCATGCAACCAATGTCTTCGGACGGCCGTCGAGGCTCTAGGTTATATCAAGTAGCTGGTCGAGAAGGTGGGCATCATTCTTGTTCTATTGTGCCTGCAAAGATGGCAAATTATGGTTATCCTCTCCGCATGAAAACTATCCCAAACCATGGCAGTGTTACCCCGGATTTTAGGAAGCGGTTTCCCTCTTGGCCAGGGAATCAGGAGGGCATGCAGAGCGGTGAGCAAGTTTTGGGGCGCTGTGTCTGATGGTGGTGGTGTCGATCGCAGGAAGCGTCTACACACCTCGACAGGGGGAAATGTTGGTGTGGCACCAATGCCGAATAGTGAGCCGATTCTGGGCTCTGGTCTAGATAAATTACAGGGATTCGCGGCCTCCCTCAGTGTAATTGACGACCACCTGGCTATTCTGGATGCATAGGTTCATGTCTTAAGAATTGAGATCTCAGAGATAAAAAACCCTGCAACACATGTCTATTTCGGAACATGCAGCCCGCCTGGAGGTTCGTGAGCTCAGAGAGAAAGTGGAAGCCCTGGTAGTGGCTATGGAGAATGGTGAGATTCGTGGACCTACCCAAATCAGGGAGATCCGTCGAATTGCAAAAAGGATTGACGAGAATGTTAAAGACATTGGTGCCGAGATCACGAAATTCAAGCAGGATTTGCTGAACAACTGTGGCAAGGACGCATATCTCTGAAGCTATTCGGTACTTCTTTTTTGGGTCCTCTTTTACCAGTCCTTTGGTTGAATTTTATGCAGTACAAAACGTAAGCTTATGTATGTAATTTCCTGTTAAAGTTGTCAGAATTATGTTTAAATGGTCCTGTCAAAAAACTTCTGGGAAGACATTGCATTAGTTTTGTAAGGTTGAAAGTCTGTCATACATTTTGTAAAATGGACAAAGATGATTGTAGAGGTATGGCCACCCATCAGGCCTGCTCATACACTATGTAACCCTGGTTCTTATCTGTTTTTTTATATATAAAAAAATTCTCAATTGTTTATGTTAAAAAAGAATAATTAGGAGGTTCTATTGTATGTGATGCTTTATACAATAGAATTTATAATTAGTTTGATGTGAAACAATTCTTGAGTTTTGGAGATGAAACATAATAAATTAAAAAAAAAATTAAAAAGGAGGTTCACTCATTCGCCTTATTGACAAATTCTACCAATTAACTTTTTTTTTTAAAATTAAAAATATTCTTCCTTAATATTTTCACATAGTAAAATTAATTAATTTCAAGTTTAACTAGTACTTATCTCGGTTGAGATAAAAAAAAAATATTGAATTTCAAGATAGTAAACTAACCCAAAATTTTGCATTTACATTAAAGATTAGATTACTAGCTTAAATTTTTAAAACTTGAAAATTAAGTTTTTGATATTTATTATTCAACATTTATTATAAATATTAATAAAAATTAAAACTAGTTTTTAATTTAAAATTTTATTATGAAAGAATTAAAATTTCATTATTGAAAGGTTAATTTGTCATCAAAATTTTTTCTTTTTCATAGAAAAATTTAACTTACTATTAATATGTGGAATAGTAAATATATCCAGTTGCCAGATCATACATAGGTACACAAACCCTCTCAGATGAAGGACTAGGGAGAAACCCGTCATAGTGACAGCAAAGTGTCAACAACTATAACAGAATATACCAAAAATATAAGTGCCACATGTCCCTAAAACATCCACAAATCAAAACAGGAAGACATCCTGTAATAGAAACAGTATCCATATGTCACATCAACAAATATATACACACCAAAATATATAATAAGTCCCATGAATAGTCATCCTCTAATGCCAGTCACCAAAGGCATCAAATACAAGATTCCATCCATGCTATAAATACCGAACAGCAGCAGTATGAGGCTGAAATAAATGCCGCAAAAAGAGAGCGAGTAAGGATAAGCACCCAACAAGTAGTTGGACCCTGTACATATGAAGGATCTGCACATAGAACTATTAGTCATATAAGTTTAAACAAGTCGCATAATGCTGGAAAGAAAAACAAAATGTGTATAAATAGTAAAGACTATAAGCATCATGTCCAATGTAAATGATAAGAACCATGAGTAAAAAGTATCTCCTCCCGCCATTCCTACCACATGATGACCCCTGCCTGAGAATTAAGAGCCTGCTTTGATAGCATATCCGCCTCCATATTAACCTCTCTGAATACATGTTCAAAATGTATATGTTCAAATTCAAGAATAAGCTTTCGAGCCGCTTCCATCCAATGAGAAAGAAGTAGAACATTACTACAAGAGATGTGATCTTTCTCATAGGGCACACAATTCGCTCCTTGTATTGGTTCCAATACCCAGATTTAGCCAGATATGGATAGAGACAGTGTTGGAAATGTGAATTGTTGCGCCCGCTCCAAATTTATGAAAAGTAATAATTTAAAAAAAACGTTTTTTCATTTATGAATAGAATAAGAATCAAAAACATAAAAAAAAAAAAAAAAAAATCCAAATTCCAACCCTGCCTCGGAAAGTAGCACATGGAAGGATACACCTTAATGATCACTATGGAATATATACTATCGCGTCAACCCATCAGCGTGCAACGCTTTTGCTTTTCCGGACGACTTGCCTCAGTTTATACGAATGGTGAGAGAAATTGTTGATATTTCTGTAGAATTTATCAAAAGCCTCGGATTGCCCGCTGGTTCTCTTAAGAAACTAAATGGGGATAGGATCGAGCCCTTTAAAGTTTGAAGTTGTATGATATCCAAGAGTCACAAGCCAACGCGAAGAGATAGGGGCGTGGGAGTGTCAAGACAGCAACTCCATGACGCTGATGGGATTTGACGAGATTGGAGAGTACCATGTTCTTAAAGATGACAAATGGGTGGACAACTTGACATCTCTGCGATATTCTTCAGAGACTGAGTGTGTGGATGAGACAGAGTGCCGTGGTCGTCAGTCGCTATTTTGATAGTACTCACAAGCGATTATATAGACTGAGTGTGTGGATGAGACAGAGTGCCGTGGTCGTCAGTCGCTATTTTGATAGTACTCACAAGCGATTATATAGACTTCAGAACCATCCAGAGTCTCTGTACGTCAAGTGTTTGAAGAAAATGCTTCATGCCAAGTGTTTCACAAAACACCTGCTAGTCAAGTCTTTTGATGAATTCTCCGCACGCGAATTATTTGTTGAAATTGCTTTTCTCAACGATCGCTTTCAGCGGTATGGTCAAGTCCCTTAAAAGGGAATAACGTATTTTTTAGTTTTTGCAAAGATTCCACTATCCAATTGGCCTTGACATGAAAGATTTCACTATCCATTTGGTCTTAAGATTATAGGGTGGAGCACTGGGCGTGAGACTTTTCAACTTCAAAGTCGGTGTCCTTCAAGGATGTAGTAAAAAATAAAAAATGTTGACTTAGATCTGTGAAACCCAAGGTTCAAGAGGTTTCATCAACAAATACACCATGGGCCTGTAACTCATCTTTGTCCTACTGCAATTGTTTGACTATGTCCCACATTCGCGTGACAATGGACTCTTAGTGGATGATCTTGCGACCGGGATAGCTGAATACGCTGCATCAATTATTGATTCCATAGATGAGCGTAGAGCTATTTTCTCTGTGTGGCGTTGTTGTAAGTATGTATATGATCTACCCAGTCAATTGTATCAATCCCCCAATTCTTTCAAGATCCACATAATGTAGAGATCAATCTCTACAGAAGGTATTAGGGACAGATCGAGCTCGGAGAACAACAGTGGTTGCGCCCTATAACTGCTTGGAGGGTCCACTGTGGTGAGTGCAAGGGGGTTAATTTTGATCACTCCAAGTTGCACCGCCTCTGGACTTTGTGCACACAATTCTTTAATTCTATTGGACTTGGCGTTGTTATGAGGCTGCTCAGTCAATGCAAGCTGTTTTATTTGTAGGGCCAAACGTATCTCATGCAATTGTTCTTTTCCCTCTTTCTGTAAAATCTATGTCACCTCCAAGTTTGATTGCAACTGGTCAACAATTTTGGGGATGGGCATTAGAGATTTACTTTGTTCGTCTTCTTTCTCTGTAGAAATAACCTATTGTTTTGTTAGTGGGTCATTTATGGTGCCCATCTCTTCAACGAAGTCATTGAATATTTTGTTGCACACCGAAGAAGCTGGTCCACGACCGGATGTGGATGGCGGAGAAGTATGTTTGAAAGGAGAAGGAGTCTCCTCTTCCTCTTCGATGATAGTGGGGGAGATGGTGAGGTGCGCTGCTTGTTATTCTTGTTCCCATGCCTATCAAGCTAGCTCCTCCTCGTCCTTGCGCTTGGCAGTCAAGGAGGGGGATTCTCTTGGAATAGTGGCAGCCGCGCAATCACCCTTGCTTTTGGTGCACAACTTCGATTCTTCAATAATTTCTACCTCGTAATCTATAAATGGATGTAAGCATTGTGGCCATTTTGCAATTGTTGCTTTAATGTCTTCCATTGTGGTGCAGAATGGAAGGTGCTGAGCATCTGATTGTGGATTTGCGCGAGGAATGATGAAAACATTATGGAAATTGAATTTGAAAATTAAATGGTCATTATACCTATTCACAATGGCTTGTGGAATCCGGAACGACTCCACTGTGGCATTGAGCATGTTGGTATATCACTGTTGGAAAATAGTATTCTTAGGCACTTGTTCCACTCGATTGGACTAGTGATGAAGAATGCTGAACTTGGGTGCAGAAAAGGTTGATGAGGTCTGGTCGTGATAAGTATGACTAGGTGGAGGGTGTTAGACTATCATTGCTATAAAAAGGACCACCCAACTGTAATGGAATTCAAACCAATGATCTTGTGCATCCACACAGTCCTAGATGAACTCACTTCGTAAATATTGTGCCCACGCCATCTTAATGCCTTGGCTACAATAGTTTGTGGCAAGGATTACCCCCAAGAGGCATTCATCCTTTCAACATTTCTCATGATCTTATAAGGAAGCACCTGCATTGCGAACCGTACACGGTGGTTTGTGATATAATAAATCATAGCATCGTGCATCCCTTAATATGTCCCAAACCTGGTATATGATTCCTTCTTAAATGCTTCTCTATCCACCATGGCTTATGTTGGGTCCTCTCCCTCGCACAACAAGTCTAAGACTTGTTGAAATATCCCCAATATGAAAATCAAAGATATTAACTCACATACAACTTTAGAGAATCGAAATTCCCCAAAACTAGGTGTTTTGCTTCACACTAGACACTAGAAGATGTCTTGGGAAATGGTGCAACCTATTGGATACGATTGGAGGTCTCTGCTAGGACAATGTGTAGGTATGATACGAATTATCAACTCTCCAGTTTATGTAGGTCTGGTTGAGGGCTTTTGGAAAACGGTTTGCATACAACCTCAACACAACACTTTGACTAGCTCGGAATAGCCTTTTACAACTTGATTAAGATGACACTGGAAGGTTACTAAATTTTGATTTGGAGGTCATGCAGGGTCTGAACACATCCTAAGAGACTCCCTTGAATCCTATATAGACACCTACTTCGACAGAGGCACATTTTCTAGGTGCATCATACTTGGGAAGTCTCCTTTGGAAACCAAAGACTACAGGGCAATAACCCCATGACTTTTGTGGAAACCCAATGGCTTTTGGTACACTCTGGATGTATTTAGTATGAACCTAAGTCCCAATATGTAGTAGGAGACACTTGTTTAAGAGTTTGGGAAGTGATTTTTCAATTTGGGTTCATTACAAAAAAAACTAGGAATCTAAGACAGTTCGGCTAATTGATTTCCAACTCGACCCAAACGCTGCCTAAGCCCCACGAATTTCAGATATGAAGGTAGGGTAGGGTCCTATTTTTTCTTAACTACTTGTAGAAACTTACATAATTGAATTTGGTAAAGCAAATATTGGGTTTTCACATCAAAAGTCAAAACTGGTAAGATTTTCCATTACATTGAAGCATAGTAGAGAAAGAGTGAATAGAAGAAGAATAATTGCATAATAAAGGACATAAATTTTGTATTATTGATTTTTTCTAGTTTGCATATTTCATTTGCAGACATCATGTACAGTTTCCATGGCTCATGGAGAGCATTACAACATTCATTACAAACTTGCATTACAAGCCGCTACAACACCTGTAATTGGACTACTGGAAGTACATAGAACATGAAAATAATTTGAAAAAATAGAAAGAGAAAGAGGTTGGCATGGAATTCCTACAAAATCGACCACAATGAGCTGAACAAGGTGTCCAACCCCTCACCATTTGAATTGGAAATCCTCTCCAATTGGTTACACAATGATTGAGAGGCCCATCACCATCCTGGTATGCAAGGGGAGCATCACCCAAGAAACGAGTAGCGTAAGAAACTCAATAGTGATTTGAATAATCCACAATCTAACCCCTTCTACTACGTCATACCTTCCCTTTTAAACTTATAATCTCTTCTTGTTTCCAATACAAGGTTCCAATACCATGGAATGATAAAAACCACAAAACTAGTCTATCCACTTAGTCAATACTAGTGGCAAATACCATGGAACATCAAAAACCACCCATTGGGTAGTTGAGTGGTCCTTATCCTCATTCAATTCACCACTAACCTCTTTGACCAACTCTTCCCCTTTTTTAGGGCACCTTGGCTAACCAACTTGGATTCTGTCCACTTTCTTAAATGTTGTCCACTAACTTTCCCTATTTTATGGAAATGCCTATTTTCATGGGATAAGAACTCCTTTGGGTCCTACTTCTCTTCGTGGCTCCCTTTTGAATTATTTGACTCATTTAATACATTGGATAAGCATCCTCAGTGCCACAATATCCCTGTTCACACCATGGACCAACTTTGCTTGCAAATTGTGGACAAACTTTTGTCTTTGATTTATTTGATCAATTTTATGTATGGAAAACCTTAGGAAAATAATTCCCAAATTAATTATGAATTTCTACTCAACCCATGGGAATATAATGGGCATGGTGATGAACAATAGTGCTGCCAAAATGGGGACATTACAATCCTCCTATCCCAAAATTTGCTTGTCCTCAAGCAAGTGAAAATATGGATGATGAAACACTTGTGCACTTTTCCACCAATTTTTGCAAGCATGCTTCATAAACCATATGAATCTTATCTCCATCATAGATGACACTTTTGAAAAACTTGTATTGGTCATCCTTGCCATCAAAGTTATGAATGAACCTGCACTTGAAACACTCCATTGCAAATTGAGTTGCAAAACATGGATTGAATTTGACCAAAACATGCAAAATGGCCAACTTCTTCTTGTAACAATTATGATGGGAATAATCATGCATCTGTAAACTTCCATTCCCATGGGAAAGAAGACATGGGTTGTACATATGGGATGTTTTAATGATATTTCCTGAAACATAACTATCATTCACCAAGAGATTAGAAGGAAACATCAAACCAAAACTTGAACAATTATGCTTTACCCATTTTTGTTCTTGAAGTGGTAGAGGTTATAGATGATTAGCAAGATGAACACGCTCTACCTCATGACATTGGCATGTTCTGCACCACTTCATATGATTCAATCCTTCATTCTTGAGGTATTCATATGAAATCCTCTCACTTACCCATCTATTAATCTTCAAGTAACCAAGGTGAACATTCTGCAACAAAACCTCTTCTATGCCTACTTTTTCACATCCATGGAATTGGACCAAACAATGGTAGACCAAATTCCATTCACGTGGGCACCAACTTTACCATGCTCAACCATAGGATTAAAACATAACATCTCAATACTCCCAAATTCAGATTCAAACACTGTATGATGCCATGACTGCTCTACCCAAGTACATGATACAATTCCCAAACTAAAAGACAGCTTCTCCAACGACCTACCATGAACCCAATTGTCAATAAAAGGAATAAACACAAGCTTACCATGTTGTTTGGTGTATGCTCTACTCATGAAATGTGGTGAAGCCATAGGTTCATTAGCCAAGCCAATGCTCATGTATGAAAGTACCAAATAGGCACATTGTTCACAAGGATATGTCTCTTGCAAATTTTCTTCTCCCAAGCAAATATGATGACGATAGCCAAAGTGGAGATCAATATTGAGAAGGTACTCAACCTTATGCATATCATTCCTCTTGAGAGGTGTCTCTATCCCACATACTACTACAAAATATTTCCAGCTTAAATAGTTGAGACCAAGAATGATTCTTGGGTCCCAAATGAATCTCAGAATGGGGAAGTGTCTCCTACTTCCTCCTATACACTTCTCAATGTCTACAAAAAGGACCACATGAGGACTTCACCAATTAGGAAAACAGTAAGTCAATCCATCATATGGTTTCCCATGTAGGAAACTACACCTGTGCTCCTCATGGATAGAATTATGGAAATGAAGGCTAGCTTTCCCTCCTGGATCCCACTGAACATGTTGCATCCCTCTAATATGCAATGCCGTCAAAAGAAATCTGTAACTCCATTAAGTGCGAGGGTACCATGGCTTATGCAGTAATCCACTAAACATCTGAGTCAAATGGAACAACTTGTCTTCACAAAGGATGCTAGGATCCCATAACCAAATGGGGATTTCATCAGCTCCATGAATATTCATCTTTGCAATGCATCTATCCACCTCAAACAAGAGCGAATAGATACTCATGTTGGATGATCCAAATGGAAATAAATCATTCATCTTCTTTAGAGCGAAATCTCCCTTCCATGAAGGTAGCTCTAGATCCTCCTAAAGTAAAGTGAGTGTTTGGAAAACACTCTCTATGTCAATTGATCCATCTAACCAAATTAAGTAGGACTCCCATGTGCTTCTACGTGTACTGGAAGGATCATATGGAAGCCATAGATACTCATGATGCTTCCCACAATATTGCACATCACATGATGTGTCTATCAAGCCTCTACCAATGCAAGCAATTTTCGTGCATCCTTGCATCTCCAAGTCAGATATGTATCTGTCTACCCAATCCATGGATAAACAAACACTCTTTCTTGTTGATTTGAATTGCATAATATTAGCTATATCTCCCATAGTTGATTCCTCCTAACTATCCCTCTGCATAAAGGCAAGTGCTTGGCCAAAATATTCTTCATTGGTGTTCTTCATAACCACCTATAAATCGGAATTTTCCTCATCACCACATGAGGTTCCTCCATCATGTCAAAAGTGTATCCTGCCATGTGCAAATGATTATTTCCCATGCAGGATGGAGAGTGTGACACATCCAACTCCTTTCGAAGTTGATCAATCTTCCCCCTTGACTCTTGAAGAGCTTCTTGGGTGCTATCCAAGTCTCTAGTGAGCCTTTTTTATTCATATTCTTCCCTTCCGAGTGCATGATGGTACATTTCTCTCACCATGAGGAGATGATTTATATCTACAAGTAGGTCCATGTAGCTGACTTTCATCTTGGCCATGGATTCTTGGAGAGATTCGAAATCTCCCAAGAAATATTCTTTCTCCCAATCTTTATCGGAATCTCTCCAACAACATATTAACACCAAGGCGGTGTCAACAAAGTTCTTCAAGGATGCCTTGAGCTTCTTTTGGTCCTCCTTTAGTGATCCACTCAAATGATGTGGCTCACAAGGAAGATCTTCCACCAAGGTTACTCCTTCCATTGGATAACACCTAGAATAATATTGCTTGTGGCATAGATCCATACACATATGTCATTCTCAACATAAGTATAAACAATAGAAGTTCTTGCAAACTCACTTCCATGACATGAAGTGGAAGGTAACTCAGAGTGTTGCAATGAATAGTGTTCTTTGCAAAAATTAGAAAATACATCATACATTGGTATTTCACCATCACCCTCTCCATGTGGAAGGATTATGTTGGCATGCTCTTCGTCTTTGGATTCCACAGGAAGACTCACATCTGCAACGTGTGGTTCGTTCTACTTCACTTCTTCATTGGATTGGAGCGAATCTATGTGTATGACTTCACCTTTGTCATCAGGTGCTTCTACTTCTTTGCTATCCTCTTCCAGGAAACTTGAGGCTTATCCATGTTGAGTGGTACTAGGATTGCAACTTTTGGAGACTCTTCTTTCAGAAAAATAAATGATCTCATGATGTTTGAATATGGAAATGGCTTTGATGAAGCTTCACCTTTGGTTCCTTCTTCTTCTTATTTTCTTGAGGAAGTGGAACAAATTGGTTCCTCCCTTGATGTTTTGCTGCTCTTCAATGATTCCACATTTTCACTCTTGGGCCTATATCCAAATATATAATAGACAAAGTCTTCGAAATGAACGACCTTGCTTGTCTCTTACTTCATAGCAAGATATTTCTGATATTGTTGGGGCAAGGTTTTACATGTTGCTTTCAAATTTGCTAATTCATCCATAGGACTAGCCTTTGGTGGTTTGTCCCATCGGTCTTCATTATACATTTGGTCACAATAGTAATAATCCTCATGTCTTAGCAATTGAAAACCCTCAACATAGGGCACCTCTTCTTCTTCATACTGCTCAAAATTATCCTCTTCAACTGGAACGAGCCTCATTGCTGCAATTTTTTCTTCTTAAACTAATGGTCACAATGCAAAGGTGTAGAGAGCCATGCTTTGATACCAATATAATATCCCCAATCCGAAAATCAGAGATATTAACTCGCCTACATATTTAGAGAATTGAAATTCCCCAAAACTAGGTGTTTGGATTCACACTGGACACTGGAAGACAACTTGGGAAATGGTGCAACCTATTGGGAATTATTGGAGGTCTTTGTTAGGAAAATTTGCAGGTATTATAGGAATTATTATCTCTATGGTTTATGCAGATCTGGTTGAGTACTTTTGGAAAAGAGTTTGTATACAACCTCAACACAAAACTTTGACTAGCTCAAAATTGGAAAATTAGGACTAGCCTTTTCCAACTTGATTCAGATGGAACTGGAAGGTTATTAAATTATGATATGGAGGTCATGCAAGGTCTAAACACATCCTAAGAGACTCCCTTGACTCCTAGACAGACACCTAATTTGATAGAGGTACATTTTTTGGGTGCATCACACCTGGGAAGTCTCCTTTGGAAACCAAAGACTACAAGGCAATAACCCCAGGACTTCTGCGGAAACAAAACAATTTATGGTGCACTATGGAGGTATTTGGTCTGCACCTAAGTCTCAATATATAGTAAGAGACACTTGGTTCAGAGTTTGGGAAGTGATTTTTCAATTTGGGGTCACTAGGAGAAAAAATAGGAATCTAGGATAGTTCAACTAGGTGATTTTCAACTCAACCCAAACAATTCCTAAGCCCCACAAATTTCATATATGAAGGTAGGATAGGGTCTTATTTTTTCTTACCTACCTTTATCGACTTACATAATCGAATTTGGTTAAGCAGAGTGTTAGAAAAATAGGATCGCATAGCAATAACAATAAACAAGATGCAAATATAAATCACATAAAACACATTACAAGAGAGACACCAATATAACGTGGTTCACCCAATATGGGATACATCCACACATAAATTGGCAGTCCTTATTATTATACCATCTATCAAAATGAATGGATACAACCTGCAACACATATGCTACAACTTCCTCTTCACTCTTTCACAGTCTCTCTTACACAATCATAGATATCTTTAGAATGCACAATACATTACATAGCCGTATTACAATGTATTCCTTTTAAAGGGGAATTACCATGGAAAAATACTATGGGCTACCCAATACCATGGGCCCGTAAACTTTTATCCACCAAACAACCCAAAAAATTTCTTTCGGGGGCTTCACCCCCGAAACCCCACTGGCCCCCAGACCCCCGTGGGGGGGAAATGCCCCCCCCACACCCCCACCACTAGGATGAGTGTAAACTCCATCTGCAAAACATATAAAACTGGGGTACAAACACGCCTGAAAAAAATAACATATCTGAATCATGAAGATCAGGCTCCACAACCAACAATCTCCCACTTGGAGACCAATCACAACAACTCCACCGCTGCTGCACTTGATGGACTATGATCTGAACCTTGGACTTGGAAAGTTTCTCATCTTCACCTTCATACATGAAGGCCTACTGAAACTGAGCAAGAAATCAGTTTCTCTCTGGTTACTACATTTGTCAACATGTCTGCAAGATTTTGGCTAGTGTGTATCTTTTCCATCTTCAACAGTTCATCTTCCATAACAGACCATATGCAATGGTACTTGAGCTGTATATGTTTATTCTTAGAATGGAAGGCTGAGTTCTTTGCAAGATGAATGAAACTCTGGATGTCATTGTACAAGCTACTATTCTCTTGATTCTTACCCAATTCCTCCATGAACCTCTGTAACCAAATCATCTCTTTGCTAGCCTTTGTAGCAGCAACATACTATGCTTCCATTGTTGAAAGTGCAACAACCTTTTGCAGTTTGGAAATCCAGCTTACTGTTGTTCCACCTACATTAAAAATATACCATGTGGTTCTCCTTCTGTTGTCTTTATCATCTGCCATTTCTGCATCAACATATCCCTGTATAACAATGTTTGAACATCCAAAACATAATGCATGAGTGGTAGTACCTCTCAAATACCTGAGAATCCACTGTACTACCTTCCAATGTTCTTTACCTGGATTGTTCATATACTTGCTCACAAATCCCACTGCATGTGCAATATCTGGTCTTGTGCACACCATGGCATACATCAAGCTCCCAACTACTAATGAATAGGGAACCCTGGACATGTAGTCTATCTCTTCCTGTGTCTTGGGATACATCTCCTTACTTAGTTTTAAATGACTGACCAAAGGTGTACTAATTGGTTTTTCATTCTACATTATAAACCTCTCCAACACCTTTTGTATGTACTCACCCTGAGACAATGTCAATTTGCGATTTTTCCCGACTCTTGTTATTCTCATACCAAGGATTTGCTTTGCAACACCCAAATCCTTCATTGCAAATGAATTAGATAACTTCCTTTTGAGCACATTTATATCGGGCATGTTACACCCTGCAATAAGCATGTCATCCACATATAATAACAAGATAATATATCTTCCATTATCTAGCCTCTTTAAATAAACACAGTGGTCATAATGGCATCTACTATAACCCCGTTATGCCATAAACCTGTCAAATTTCAAATACAACTGCGTTGGAGCTTGCTTCAGGCCACACGAGCTCTTCTTCAACCTGCATACCAAATTCTCCTTCCCTTTAACCTCATACCCCTATGGCTGCTGCATATAAATATATTCCTCCAAATCCCCATGGAGAAAGGTTGTTTTTACATATATAACTGTTCAAGATGAAAATATTTTACTGCCACTAGACTTAAAATAGTTCTAATTGAAGTCATTTTAACAACAGGAGAAAATATTTCATCAAAATCTATACATTTATTTTGTGCAAAACCCTTTACAACAAGTCTGGACTTGTACCACTTCTTTCCTCCATCTTCTTCCTTCAACCTGTAAACCCATTTATTCTGCAATGCTCTTTTACCTGTAGGCAACTGAACCAAATCCCAAGTCTAATTTCTTACCAATGATTCCTTCTCATCATTCATGCCTTCCTCCCACTTCTTTCTAGTTTCCACCCACATTGCTTCTTCATAACATTCTGGTTCACCAAAATCAATCATCAATAAATAATACATTGAAGGAGAGTATCGTTAAGGGGGTCTACTTAACCTAGTATGTCTTCTAACACTTGCAAGAGTTTGAGGTACCTGCTACTATTCTTGATTTTTCAGCACCTTTGGAACTTCATTTTCTGTGATTTCATCAAGCACTGTGCACTTTATGTTTTCCTTTTCCTATTTCTTTCCCTGCAACTGATATTTATACATGACCTTTTCATTGAATACCACATCTCTACTCGTAATGATTTTCTTATTTTCATAATCCCATAAGCGATAACCAAAATCATCAGCCGCGTATCCAATAAAGGTACACTTCTTGGATTTAGCCTCAAGCTTTGTTCAATTTTCTTTATCAATATGGAAAAATGCTTCACAACCAAAATTTATTAGAAATGAGTAGTTTACCCTTTTACATGTCTATGCCTTCTCTGGAATACCACCATCCAAAGCGATTGAAGGCCCTTTGTTTATTAAGTAAACAACAGTATCTACAACATCTTCCCAAAACTGTAAGGGTGACCCTGCATGCAATCTCATACATCTTGCACGCTCCATGATTGTTTTGTTCATCCTTTATGACAAACCATTTTCCTATGGTGTTCCAGGGATTGTCTTCTCCCTACGAATCCCATGGTATGAACAATAAATATCAAAATCCTTGCCGCAATATTCACCTCCATTATCATATTTGAGACACTTCAACCTTTTTCTCGTCTCATTCTCAACCAAAGCTTTTCACTTCTTAAAAGTAGCAACACACATCATATTTCTGTCTAATGCAATAAACCCAAGTTTTTCTAGTTGCATCATCAATAAAAGTAACATAATAACGAGAGCCACCAAGATATTGTACCTGAGCTAGTCCCCATACATCTGTATGCACAAGCTCTAAATTTTCACTCTTTTTCTGTTTCATAACCCTAAGAAATCTGTGTCTCTTATGTTTTCCATAAACACAGTTCTCATAGAATTCCAAACTTACATGCTTTAGACCTAACAACAACTTCCTTGAGTGGAGGATCTGCATCCCCTTCTCACTCATGTGGCCAAGCCTATGATGCCACAATGCTGTATATGTTCCTGTGGAAGCTAAAGATATAGAACAGTCAGTATTATGAGTACATAAATAGAATGTACATATCCTGTCTCCTTTTGCTATCACCATCGATCCTTTAGTGATCGTCCACCGTGTTTCTCCAAACGTAAATAAACAACCACCATCTCCCAACTGCCCTATTGAGATAAGATCTATTTTCATAGCAGGAATATGCCTTACATTTTTTAGCCATGGAAAATTTTAAGGGCTAATCTTATCCCATGGGATAAATTTAGGGGTTTTAGATTTTTAATGGGATATTTTTTTATTAAGCATCGGTTAGGTATGATTAGCCCATATTTTATTTAATTATTTTTAATGAATAGGAGGTTAGCCCCACCGAATTTAAAAAGGGGATCCAATATAAAACAATTTAGCCCTTCTAAAAATGGATTTAAACCTCTATTAGCTCACAAAAATTGCTAGGCAACTCCCATTTGCCCCTGATTTCCAGAAATGGTAGTTGCTAGGGGTTATTTCACCTTCTATTGATCATGGAAATCGAAGCCACAATTACATTCGTCCAAGTTTTATGGTTGAATCTCGTTTTGCAAGTTGCTTAATGTCCACATGAGAAGGAAAGTTGATATTTACTATAAGGTATTATAACAACCCATTTGCATCTATGAGAGTTCTAAAGCCCATCACCTCAAATCCAAAGTTTCCCTAAGAAACATGGTGATTGTGAAGCTTGCGATCGGTGAAGCGGAAATAACATTTTTGTGGGTGTTTGGAGCATCATGATTGGGGGATGGGACTTCCTTTATAGCCAAGTAATTGGGCATGCAAGGGGCCGTGGCTTACCAAGGAGAAACTTGCCAAAATATTCACCAAGACTTCACAAGGTTTTATAATTTAGTGAAATATTCGCCAAGAATTTACAAAATTATATAATTCAATGAGAGATTCGCCAAAAAATGATATATAAATAATATAACATTGATAAAATAGCCTTCATATTTTCCTATATATCATGGGGATTCGCCCATTTATTATACATAGAAATTTAGGGGAGGTTCTTAAAATTTTCCCTGCTTTTAGCAGCCATTCACCATTCTTTAAATTTATCCATACCTTACCCATTCCAACAATTTTACATGGTTCATCATCACCCAATAAAACATGTCCAAAATCACCTAGAACATAATCATGAAAGAATTTCCTATCGAGTGTAGCATGACATGAAGCCCCCGAATCTATTACCCATTAATCACTAGTATTATCTAATGCAAGAATCAAAGCATCTTTTAACACATCACCTAATACATTTGCTTCCTGAGTAGTATCATGTTGTCCATCTCCTTTCTTCTTTAGAGATCTGCAGCCTTTCTTCATATGTCATTTCTTTCCACATTTCCAGCACTCTATCTTTCCCAGTATGGACTTGGATCTTCCCTTCCTGGACTTGCTGCGATTACCTGGGCTCTTTTCTCTATGTCTTTGTCTTCCCCTGCTCTCTATGATCAATGCATTACCTGATGTATCACCTTTGATTTTCCTTCACATTTCCTCGCTAAGAATAACACCAACATCATCAAATTTCAAAGTGTTTGAACCAGATACAGAGTTACTTACATCCATGACCAAGCCATTCCAACTTCATAACATTCTACCCATAACTAGCACGTATCCTATTTCATTAGTAACAATTCCAAACGATGCTTTCTTTGAAAACGATCCTTTTTTTGATTGGTTGAAATTCTCCACATGGTTGAGGAAATAATATTTTTCATTGTGAAGATGGTGAGTGAGTCAACTAATCGCAAAAGTATGTGGCTAGAAAATTTTTAATGGAGACCATTTCCCGGCAAATAGAAGAGTTAACACAAGTTCAACATGAGTTAGGAAGCTACGAAGGTGGGTGTAAGAGTCTTGAAACTCTAAATCGCATTCAATAGCCAATGTATTCCATGAGTGAAACCTGCAAGTAAAATATTTTTTAATTTCTAATTATTTAAGAAAACGACAACGAAATTATGTGATAGGAGTGGTGGAGCATCCATTCCTGACCATGATTTGAATGGTAATAAACTGAGAAACTTATCCTAAATTGAAATTGGTTGAGCATTCACACCCGATCACCCATTTGGCGGGGAACCGAAACAAATTCTAGGGAAGAAGTTAAATCGATAATGATTTAAAAAAAAAACCATGAAAGAAATAATATTGAGAAAGTTTTTTGAAAATCTTTTTTTTTGCAGTGATATTTGGCATGGTTATGAAAGAACGAAAACATGCCACTGTATTTGTCCTTACCTTTGGCCATCAAGATGACTCACAGCAAAGACAATTCCTGAAAATGCATCGAAGAAAAAACTTCTTTTGAAAATTTTATTGTATTGAAGGTATGTCGTGCAAGCTAGAAAATTCATCTGAACTCTGAATTTAACAGTGATTATATAAAAAATGATTGGTTGACTCTCTAAATTTATGGAAATGAAGTTTTTATGAAATGAAATGACAATGGTCAAGTGCGTAAATCATCCACATGCAAGCTGATTCTTTCATAAATTTTATCCCTCAGAGGAGAGAATTTTTTTATCCCAAGTCTACTTGAGCCCTGTTTTTCGACACTGGCAAGCATTTTTCCTAGAAGGTGCAAAACAGGCCAAATTTATGTTTTGGGAGTAAAATATCTCCATTACCAGAGACTCTTTTTCCAAAAGGAGTCAATGGTCAAGTGAATAAATCATCCACCTACAAACTTATGCTCCCAGAAATTTTTTATCCCTCAAATATGAGAAATGGCGGACATTTGCCTAAGGCCATTTAGGCCAGTTTTAGATGCAAAATAGGATGAGCGGTTGTTTTGGAAGGTCAATATTATTTTCACCGTAGACTTGTTTTAAAACCTGATCCAATGCTCAAGTTCATAAATCATCCACCTGCAAGATGATACTTTCCTAAAAATTTTATCCCTCACAGGTGAGAAATGGTGGGCACTTACCCAAGGCTACTTAAGCCCCTTTTTTCAACACTTAACCAATTTTTCCAATGGCAAGCATTTTTCTGGGAGGGTGCAAAAAAGGTTGAATTGTTGTTTTGGAAGGAAAATATCTCCATGACCAAAGTCTTTTTGCAAAATGAGTCAATTTTAAATTGAATAAATCATCCACCAACAACCTTATGCTCTCAGAAAAAATTTATCCCTGAAATAGGAGAAATGATAGGCATTTTTTTAAGGCCATTTAGGCTAGTTTTAGGTGCAAAATAGGTTGAGTAGTTGTTTTCGAAGGCCAATATTTCATTAACCATAGACTTTGTTTCAAACCTGATCCAGTGGTCAAGTGCATAAATCATCCACCTACAAGCTTATGCTTTCCTAAAAAAACTTTCCCTGACAGATGAGAAATGGTGGACATTTTCCCAATGCTACTCAAGCCATTTTTTTCAATACTTAACCAATTTTTCCAATGGCGAGTATTTTTCTTTGAGGGTGCAAAACAAGATGAATGGCCGTTTTGGTAGGAAAATATCTCCTGTACCAGATACTTTGTTCTAAAACTCAGACAATGGTAATGTGAATAAATAATCCACCTACAAACTTATGCTCTCATAAAAAAATTATCCATCAAAGGTGAAAAATGGGGGCCATTTTCCTAAGGCCATTTAGTCCAGTTTATGTGCAAAACACGATGAGTGGTTTTTTTGGAAGACCAATATTTTCCTGACCATAGACTTGTTTTCAAAACTAATCCAGTGGTCAAATTCATAAATCATCCACCTGCAAGCTTATGATTTCCTAAAAAACATTTCCCTCACAGATGAGAAATGGTGGGCATTTTCCCAATGCTACTTAAGCCATTGTTTTCAATTCTAAACCAATTTTGCCAATGGTGAGCATTTTTCTTTGAGGGTGCAAAACAAGATGAATGGCTGTTTTGGCAGGAAAATATCTCCTTGACCAGAGACTTTGTTTCAAAAATCATCCAATGGTAAATTTAATAAATCATCCACCTACAAAATTATGCTCTCATAAAAAAATTATCCCTCAAAGGTGAAAAATGGCAGGAATTTTCCTAAGGCCATTTAGGCCATTTTTAGGTGCAAAACAGGCTGAGTGGTTGTTTTGGAAGACCAATATTTTATTGACCATAAACTTTGTTTCAAAACTGATCCAATGGTCAAGTGCATAAATCATCCACCTGCAAGCTGATTCTTTCCTAAAAAACATTTCCCTTACAGATGAGAAATGGTGCACATTTTCCCAATGCTACTCAAGCCATTTTTTTCAATACTTAACCAATTTTGCCAATGGCGAGCATTTTTCTTTGAGGGTGCAAAACAAGATGAATGGTTGTTTTGGTAGGAAAATATCTCCTTTACCAGAGACTTTGTTTAAAAAATAAGTCAATGATCAAGGGAATAAATCATCCACCTACCAACCTATTCTCTGAGAATTTTTTTATCCATCAAATGTGAGAAATGGTGAGCATTTTCCTAAGGCCAATATTTTATTTACTAGAGACCCTTTTTTCAAAAATGAGCCATTGGTCATGTTCATAAGTCATCCACCTGCAATATGATGCTTTCCTAAAAAAATTAACCCTCACAGGTGGGAAATGGTGGGCATTTTCCCAAGCCTACTTAAGCCCTTTTTTCATTACTTGACAATTTTGCCAATGGCGAGCATGGTTCTTTGAGGGTGCATAACAATATGAATGGATGTTTTGGCAGGAAAATATCTCCTTTACTAGAGATTTTTTTTCAAAAATAAGTCAATGATCAAGGGAGTAAATCATCCACCCACCAACTTTATCTTTCAGAAATTTTTTATCCATCAAATGTGAGAAATGACAGGCATTTTCCTAAGGCCATTTAGGCCAGTTTTAGATGCAAAACAGGTTGAGTGGTTGTTTTGACAGGACAATATTTTCTTTACCAGAGACCCTTTTTCAAAAATGAGCCATTGGTCATGTTCATAAGTATCCACTTGCAATCTGATGCTTTCCTAAAAAATTATCCCTCACGGGTAGGAAATGGTGGGCATTTTCCCAAGCCTACTTAATCCCTTTTTTTTTAATACTTGACAATTTTGCCAATGGTGAGCATGGTTCTTTTAGGGTGCAAAACAAGATGAATGGATTTTTTGGCAGGAAAATATCTCCTTTACCAGAGACTTCGTTTCAAAAATAAGTCAATGATCAAGGGAATAAATCATCCACCTACCAACTTATTCTCTTAGAAATTTTTTATCCATCAAATGTGAGAAATGGTGGGCATTTTCCTAAGGCCATTTAGGCCCGTTTTAGATGCAAAACAGGCTGAGTGGTTGTTTTGGCAGGCCAATATTTTCTTCACCAGAGACGCTTTTTCAAAAATGAGCCATTGGTCATGTTCATAAGTCATCCACCTACAATCTTATGCTTTCCTAAAACAATTATCCCTCACAGGTGGGAAATGGTGGGCATTTTACCAAGCTTGCTTAAGCCCTTTTTTTCAATACTTGACAATTTTGCCAATGGCGAGCATGGTTCTTTTAGGGGGAAAATCAGGATGAATCGGTGTTTTGGCAGGAAAATATCTCCTTTACCAGAGACTTTGTTTCAAAAATAAGTCAATTATCAAGGGAACAAATCCTCCACCTGCTAGCTTATTCTCTTAGAAATTTTTTATCCATCAAATGTGAGAAATGGCGGGCATTTTCCTAAGGCCATTTAGGCTAGTTTTAGATGCAAAACAGGCTGAGTGGCTGTTTTGGCAAGCAAATATTTTCTTTACTAGAGACCCTTTTTAAAAAATGAGCCAGTGGTCATGTTCATAAGTCATCCACCTGCAATCTGATGCTTTCCTAAAAAAATTATCCCTCACAGGTGGGAAATGGTGGGCATTTTTCCAAGCCTACTTAAGCCCTTTTTTTCAATACTTGACAAATTTGTCAATGGCGAGCATGGTTCTTTTAGGGTGCAACACAAGATGAATGGATGTTTTGGCAGGGAAATATCTCCTTTACTAGAGACTTTGTTTCAAAAATAAATCAATGATCAAGGGAATAAATCATCCCCCTACCAACTTATTCTATCAGAAATTTTTTATCCATCAAATGTGAGAAATGGCGGGCATTTTCCTAAGGCCATTTAGGTCAGTTTTAGATGCAAAACATGCTGAGTGGTTGTTTTGGAAGGCCAATATTTTCTTTACCAGAGACCCTTTTTCAAAAATGATCCAGTGGTCATGCTCATAAGTCATCCACCAGCAATATGATGCTTTCCTTAAAAAATTATCCCTCATAGGTGGGAAATGGTGGGCATTTTGGATGAAAAATATATCGTTGGCCAGTGACTTTGTCTCAAAAAGTAGTCAATGGTAGAGTGAACTGATTTTCTAGAAGGGTGAAAATGGCATAAATTTGAATTTTTATTGCACAACATTACATTACTCAGAGTGTAAAATTACAAGTAAAATTTGAGTGTAAAATTACAAGTGTTAAATTACAAGTTAAATCTGAGTGTAAAATTACATTTTTTTTTCCTGGGAAAAAAGCGTAATTTTATTTCATCCGACAAGAACAAAATTACATTATGTAGATACACTTTGTGAGTGTATTTCTGATATTTCTCGCCTTTTAGATAGACCTGTAGTCTTTTTTTATGCTTCTAACGCATTTAGATTTTTACATTTATGATACTGATCCTTAAAAACACTATCTGCTTGTTTAACAGACATAATAACATATTATGACAAAATTGTCCTCTGAGATGGACTCTGAGTTCTAAAAAAAGAGCCAAAAACTGAGTGAGACAAAATTCTGTGAAATAACAAAAAGGGAAAAAAAGGAAATATCCTGAAGTTGTTGAAGAGCCTCTCTCAAATCTGGTCATTCTATGAACGGTCTATGATAAAATTCCTAAACTTCGCCATTGATATTTTCCTTTATCGTCCATATGCCCAAATCCAGTTGCAACCCTTCCTTCGAAACCCTGTCCGCCTCTTAGTGTAAAATTACATTTATGATATATTTCAGTTTTTTTTAATTAGAGAAATTATGTCTGAAATCTAATGGCAATATTGATTTTTTTGTTTATTTTGTAGAGTATCTCATCAATGGATCATTTAAATGAGCCATCTCAACTAAATATTCCTCGAAAAAGAGGTCGACGTAAGGGTCTAGATTACTCAAAACTTCCAACTTTTTGGAACCACGTGACATTGTCCTTCAATTCACTCATGGTAGAGGTAAAAAGACAACACAATGTGTTGCTCATGAACAATGTCAAGGATTTGAAGATCAGAACTCCATACCACAGAACGAGTCCACAAGTTTCCCTCAAACAACAAGCAATCATCCAACCATTCTTCAAACTCAATGTCCTCAATGTAAGCAGCCAATGACCAACAACAATGTTGCTGGACAACAGAGGCAACCTTTGTCTCCAATTGCAGTTGAAGGGAATGTTAATGCACAAAGTGGAAATATTTATGAAAGAATGAACTATGTTCCAGAGAATGTGAGGGTCCCATTACATGTTTCCATTAGATTGAATGCTGAGTTGCAAAATAAAAATTTGTACCAAAGAATGAGCCCAGTTTTGCAGAATGAGGCCCTACTTTTCCCTCAAAGATCAGTGATTGACGCTACTGTTGTTATAAATCAGTTTGAGAAAAATGCAGGTTGTGTTGCTCAACAACCTAGGGAGCCTTTGACTGCATTTACTAACGAAGGGAATCAAAGTGTAGAGCCGAATGGGCAGCAATTGGAAAATGAACCTCTTATGAACTTGGATGCAAGTGGAAGACATGAAACAACTGAAATAATTGCATTTCATGAACAAATGGACAGAAATGCAACTACATAAAATCAAAATTCTACAATTGGTCAAGTTGTAGCAGAAATTCTAGAAGGTTTTTCAGAAAATGAAACTACGAATGCTAAGAGAAGGTCACTAGGAAACCGCTTAAGGACATCCTTATTGCATCTTAAGAAGTGGTCCGGATGGTATAACCACAAACCAAATGAGGGGAAGATCAAAATTTAAAGAAATTGGGAGATGGTTTTATGGAAAATCGCTTGAAGATGTATATGAGAATGACATTATTGCTGGAATCAAGTACTTCATGAGCAAAAACTATAATGAAGAATCTAAAATTGAGGTTGTCCTCGAACATCTAGATGGATTCCTTGATACACTTCGATCAATTGTTGTAGCAGAGATTCGTAAGGATTTTGTGTCGAGGAACATGGCTTCAATATTTATCGAATCAAGCATGACTCATAAGGCTTTGTAATGTCTTAAGATAACTGATTCTCATAGTGTACTAAAGGAGGTTAATCCAACATCAGTTTGTAGCGAAATGAAAAAGTGGAACAAAGAAGTTGAGGATATTGATATGGGTTGGGAGAGAATTTATGGTTTCACATATGGAGTTACGGTCAAGCAAGTAAAGTCATATGCTTCCTTTATGGTCGAATCATTTGAAAAGAGGTCTGGAACTATAGTTAATGAAGTTTCTTTCAAACTTGGTATTGATTCTCGCGTACATTATGATCGAGGTGGGCAGGTGTGTGAGATATTATTCTAGTTACTAGAATACAATGGCTTGATGTCTTGTGTAATCCTTGGAAAATGGGATGGAAAAGAAGAATATAGACAAGTTTTAGCACATGCCGTTGATCGTGAAAATGAGGAGAAATTAATGAAACATATAAATAAGCTTTCAGAAGATGGCATCACTATGGTAGATGGAAGGGTTGTGAAAATTAATTTGTTTGAGTGTCATGATCTAGTGGCCATATGTAGTTTAGTATGCAATAATAGTATTTCTCCAATGGGAAATAATTTTTGTCCTTGGTGCAGATGCCATAAAAAAGCGATACACATGGTTACAGATGAAATCAACATTGGAGAAGGAGATAGTATCCATAGTGTTTCTGAATGTTATGCAATGTCAACAAAATTGCTCTTTGTAAGCTATGAAAAATTATTACAAGTTTTGAAATTAATGTTTATATCTTTCCAAAACATTCCTAATCTAACTATGTTCTTGAACTTTACTATAGGAGTTGAATCCCGCTTTGGAACCAAGCAAAGGATGGGAATGAAAGTTAGATGAGCATATTACAAGCATTCAACCAAGCTTATCTGGTAGAAAGATGACTATTGTGAAGAACTATCACATTGATAGAAGAAATGATGAAAAGGTACAAACTTTCACGATTGGATCTTAACTAGAAAATAAGCTTCTTAGTATTTCAATAATTCCTACCTTCAAAAACTGTTGGTGCCAATTATAGTTGACTCCTGGATCAATGGCCAAGCTTGTATATTGTTCTCGCCATGTTGGGATCAAAACAATTTTGAAGATGTTTCGTGAAATTCAAATAATTGCACAAGATTATGACAAGGTACATCCAACTAGAGGCATGTAGAAAAAAAATTTGTTCAAATTTGGGAGGAGATGGAGAAAATCAGTGTTCCATGTAATCCAGGAGAACCATACCATCATAAAAGCCAACAATACAATGATCTTAACTATGGGGAATCAGATGGATCAACATCAGACAAGATCCTCATTCGACATGAGGGGATTTTAAAGGTTTAATAATTATGTTAACATATCGATTATTTTTTATGTGGGCCTTGACTAACAATAAATGATGTTGTTATTATGTTTTGAATATTGTTGAATGACTCTCAGTGTTATTTAATTTGAAAATAAAACTTAGTATTTATTCATATGCATTGAAACTTATGTATTGTTTCTAGGTTATTGAAGGCCTACCAGATGAAGAGAAGAATAAAAAGTTGGTGAGGATGTGGAAGTGTTATCAAGAATTATGCATGTTGCAACTATAAGGGTGTAGGGGGGATGATTTATATGCATATGAGAAAAGGTACATTGGTTTCATCATATTATATAGTTTGAATGGTGGTATCATTTCATGCATGACAAACAGTTTGATCCACTATCATTGCAGGATTGGATTCCTTGCAAGTGAGTTGTTGTGGTTGTGTTCTTGTTGTTTAGGAGATGCGATGGTTCCTTATATGCATGTCCAAGGGGGGCATTCTCTTGAGATGACACATTCTATTCATCCTTATATGTTGGGACATTTAAGGAATGAATTAATGGAGCATAAGCATAGAGAAATGAAAATTTTGAATAGAAACCAAGGAGGAGGAAGAGGAGTCCATAAGGACAATAGGAGCACATTTGAACATGATAGAATGTGTCTTGTAAATGAAATGAGAGCACAATTTTTCAAGCTTGTTATGATATCAGAAGGCACTTTCCAAAAGTTTAGACAAAGAAGATTCCTTCCTTCAAATATGAGAAGTCAACTTCGTGTTGAATATGATAAGTCAAGGAATCAATTGAATAAGGAAACTGCGGCACAATTGGCATCACATTTCACTGATGTCACTTGTCAACAAGTGGAACAACTATTTAAATCATGGGAAAAATAGTCTAAGAAATTATTGATTGCACCACCAACAGTAAGTTTGTCCTAATTTTATATGTTATCTTGTTCGGTTTTCAGTTTATAGTGTGAGGAGTCATAATGTGTGTGTTTAATTATTAATATGTCCTCCCAGTTCAATAACTATCTTCCGAGATCAAAACGAATCAACAAATATGGAGAAGAAGCTTATCGTGAATCACATCGCTTTGGAAAGTAGAAGGCAAAAAATGGTGTTGAAACAAAAAAACAACAACCTGTCTTTCCCTCCAATAGTGAGTATTATATTAGTTCAATTCATTACATATCACCATGTCTTTCTCAATCCAGTTGATTTGTGGTTGAAGTTACAACTTTTGCTCGAACTTTGACTTTTTCCACCTCGTTGATTGCAGGAAATGAGCCAATCCAATGTGATCAAACACAACAAATTCAAGGGGAACTTGGTTCTCATACCCTAATGATGGATGATGACAATAACAATAAAACTTTGGGTTTTTCATCATCGACAAAAGAGGCATTGGAGACCAGTAAAATACAAGAATTGAATGGAGCAACTATTGTTGATATGCCATTGATGGAGTCTATGATTCACAATAGAAGGTGTCTTTCATCCTCAATAAAAGGGGTAGCACAAAGTGCTGATGAACAAGAAATTCAAGGGATATCTCTTGGCATCCAAGTATTGGAAGCTAAGCATCATATTAAAACCGGTCTTGATAAACCAAGTATGAGACAACCAAAAAAGAGAAAAGTCCAAAATGATCATAAAGCAACACTGTATGCAAAGTGGTGAAGAACATAACATTAGTAATGGAATGGAATTCATATGGTCTTAATATATTAAGAGACCTATTTTTTTGACATTTTGAGGATATTTATGGCCTTAATGTATTAAGAGACTTGTTTTGTGCAAAAATCCAAAATGATCATAAAGCAACATTGTATGCAAAGTGGTGAAGAACATAACATTCGTAATGAAATGGAATTCATATGGTCTTAATATACCAGCCTAGATCCAAATCCTAGGCTCTATCAAGCGCCGAGAGGGATCAAATCTCTTGAGGTGTAAACCTCGACTAGGTATATCATTTTTACTTCTTATATCTCTAGTTTTTATGTCGGCTATATTTTTTTTTTACTTCTTTATTTTATGTCGGGAATAATATTATGTTTCTACTTTTCATATTCACTATAATATTTTTTTAACTTCTTTATTTTATGTTGGCTATAATTTTACTTTTACTATCCATAGCCAACTATAATATTTTTTTAACTTCTTATCTACTATAATATAATATTTTTTAGACTTCTTATGTTTTTACATTAATGGTCAACATAATATTTATTACTTTTTACTTTGTAATATCCACTATAATATTTTTTAACTTCTTATGTTTCTACATTAATGGCTGACATAATATTTATTACTTTTTACTTTGTATTATTCTTTTTTGTTTATGGTCGACAATATGGACAAACATGGACAAACGTTACAAGATCTCCCTCATACTGGGCTATAGAGCGCCTCTCGGCGCAATTAAGAGACCTATTTTATTGATATTTTGGTGATATTTATGGCCTTAATGTATTAAGATACCTATTTTGTTGATATTTTGGTGATATTTATGGCCTTAATGTATTAAGAGACCTATTTTGTTGAAAAGTCCAAAATGATCATAAAGAAACATTGTATGCAAAGTGGTGAAGAACATAAAATTCGTAATGAAATGGCATTCATATGGTCTTAATATATTAATAGACCTATTATTGCTGGATATAGTTCTGAATTCATTCTATTATTAGGTTGTTAGAAGGATAAAACATGCACACGTTGAAGGATATTGGGGCTGCCATGACTACTGGGTGCTTTTAGAATCCAAAATCAAAGAGAAAATTCCAGAATAACAAGTTGTTATGCCGAGAACATGCCCAGATTTATAAACGACGAGTTTTACTGCTTCTTTGAGGTCTGAATTATGCACAGATTGCCCATAATTAACCCAAAAATGGCTCTTAATGGTATTGGGAGGTTACAAACAGGTCTAAAAAACCCAGAATGTGCCCATATTTGAGAAAATTTTGCTTACTGTCCCTTTTATGCCCTTAAATCAACAATCCTAAAAAGTCCTCAGAATTCCCTAGAGCATGCTCATCATCATTCTCAAGCATCCAACTAGGTGTTCTCCATGACGAAGCAAGTAACCAAGAAAAACTCCATGGGTAGGTTCCATGATCATGTCACCCCCACAAATTCTATGGACCTGTGCATATAAAATCCATCAAAGAAGGTGAGGAAGCACTTAGTTCCATGAAAAAAAGTTGTCAT
Source organism: Larix kaempferi (assembly GCA_027924585.1). Lineage (NCBI taxonomy): Eukaryota > Viridiplantae > Streptophyta > Pinopsida > Pinales > Pinaceae > Larix > Larix kaempferi. The sequence continues at coordinate 18,519,914 of BSBM01000205.1, forward strand.
AGGTGCAAAAATGTCACTATGAAATTGTTGAGAATCATGCCTCACATCACAATAAAGTATAAACCAAAGCATTGACTGTAGAACCACTAACTCCTGGACATAAAGAAGTTCTCAATAAAAAAATGAGGACTTCATAAACATGAATACCATACGAATGAGGATTGTGATAAACATGAATACCATACTTCATAAGCATTGACTGTAGAACCACTAACTCTTGGACATAAAAAGTAAGACAACTAAAAATCATTTTTCATTATATGGTGATAAATACAAAACTCCATCATATGAAAATTCATTTTTCATTATCTGTCGATAAATACAAGACTCCATCACACAAAAATGCATTCTTCATTGTCTGTCGATAAATGCAAAACACCATCATAAAAAAATGGGTTTTCCATTATCTACCGATAAATACATATATACATTGATTTATACATGTCTAGCATGTTTCTGAGATGGTTGCAATCCCTCATATTGAGCAGAAGACAAATCTGAATGGTCTCTCTTTCATTTCGTAGAAAAGTGTAATTGTTCTGGAGCTGTACAAGGCACGTTTTGCAATTTGTTTTCAAGCTCTTTAAATCTTTGTGCAACTTTTTTTAAATTTCCAAGCAAAACATTTTTTTTCCTCCATCAATTTGTTCAACATTTCCACATTTTTCGTACACTTCATTGATTCTTGTTTTACCTTGACCTCCAAATGTTGTCTAGTATTTTTCAACTGATCTTTAACTTCAGTCAATTCACATTTCAGATTCTGTATTTCTTTCTCGTGCTCTTTTTCCATTGACTCTGTCTCGTTGGGAACGACGGGAATTGCCATAATCACAACAACTGGACCTTGTAATTCCTTCTTCAAATCAACAATTGTGGATTTAAGTTTTTGAATTTCCATATCACATCCCAAATGCTGAACTTTATTAGGAATTACACGAGCATAAATAATAATTACGAGAGAGAAATCAACATGCAAGCAATCACATAATAGAGACACATAATTTACCCTGGAAACCCCATGCAGGGAAAACCAGCACCCAATGAAGAACTTCATTACCCTTGACCTAAACCGGTCAAGCCGGGCCAAGTGAGCTCAACCGCTCACCTCCAGGCCAGTTTACAATGGAGCCTCTCCAAGCCTTATAAAGGCTTGTTTGCATACAATACCTTCAGCCAATACCATGGGCTACAACAAACCATGTGCCCAAAACCATGTGCTAGATCTAACCACCTTTGACTCAATCTCGAGTCAAGGTTAACCCTAACAATCCCCCCTTTAAACTTGACTTGGAGTAATCACCAACCCCCCTCAAAGTTTTAACCGAAGAATCTCACATACACCCCCCTATAACCTAGGTATTTCTCCCGACTTTACCGGTGAGTTACCAGGGGTATGCATGCCTTACTAGGTCTTACAACCATATGCCCTTTTACATGCAAACTACTCCATTTTCAATTTTTTTTCATGTGTCTTCATGGTGACTACACCATCACCATCTGTTGCTTCAACCTCTCGCTTTTCCATGCTCACTCATGTGCTTGCCATGATTGTCATATGACATGCTCCACATTCTTGACCATGATTTAAAACCATTGAACATCATTTCATATACCCAAAATTCATGAACCAACTATGAACCAATTGGATTTTCTTCACAATGGAGGCTTACGCATATCTTCGCCATGCGATTTTTTTTGCACCCTTTAGAGATTCAAAGCACATATCAGATCTTGTTTTCTTGTGCAAAAGGATCTGTCTTGGGTTCTGTTCATAGGGGATCCTCTTGCTTAGCTTATGGTGGACAAAACCTAGTTTTTTGTATTTACCTCCACCAGATCTAACTCCGCAGCATTCATCAGATGTAGCCTCCACTAGGAATCGTTCTCTTTTCAGCAATCGCAAAATCATCAACTCCAATCACCAGTTCTCCACAGACTATGAACTCGGGCTCACTGATGGAAAATAGGTTTTCATATAGAAGATCCTATCCAACGTTGGTATGAAAATCTCTTCTCCTCAGCATAGACAGGCTTTGACCAGACCCAAAAACAGAAGAATCCTCTCTCTCATGCAAGAATGATGCTTAAGTTATACGAGCATACACATAATAATTTGCGAGAGAAACAAACAGAAATAACAAGCATACACTTGAGACACATAATTTACCCTGGAAACCCCATGGGGGAAAACCAACACCCAATGAAGATCTTCATTACCCTTGACCTAAACCGGCCAAGCCGGGCCAAGTGAGCTCACCCGCTCACCTCCAGGCCAGTTTACAATGGAGCCTCTCCAAGCCTTATAAAGGCTTGTTTGCATACAATACCTTCAGCCAATACCATGGGCTACAACAAACCATGTGCCCAAAACCATGTGCTAGATCTAACCACCTTTGACTCAATATCGAGTCAAGGTTAACCCTAACAAACTTTTCGGCTGTCGAAGAGTTTTGATTCCAACTCTCTTATTTTTGTATCTTTTCCAGCCATCTTCTCTTTCATTTCTTTATATAATGGTGATGAGACAAACACATCACCTAATGCAATGCTCGTTGAGAAGCATTCTTGTAGCATCTTCTCTCATTTTGATAAGGACTTCTCTCGCTCTTCTAAGGACATTGTACATGTATAGTGTTTTTTTTCCTTCTATCCTTACCCTCGTCTCCTTTGGTACCCTTACCTTCACCCTCACCACCTTCTTCATTGTAAATTTTTTTTCCTCTCCTTTGTTTTTTAAGATCCATAGATTCAAAGATCCTTTCAAACCTTTTGCCTCTCAGCTTATCAGCTTGCTTAGAAATGGTTTTTCTCAAACTGGAAATTAATGATTATAATTCTCCAACCTTTTTTTCCATGGCTTCCCTCCCACTCTTTCATCTTCAACTGATATTCTTGTATTAACTGTTCATTTTCTTTAATTTTCTTCTCCAATACCTGTAAAGGAACCATTTGTGTGGTGGTCTTTTTTCAACTGATGGGTGGGCTTTTTTCAACTCTTCTTTGAATTCGCTCACTTCACCATTAGATTTTTCCAAAGCCTCTTTATATACAAACCTCACTGACTCAATTTCATTTTCATCTTCATCGGTGATTTTTTCTAGTTCTTTGGATAATAGTTCAATCATTTCTTCTTTCCCTTTTATAATTTTGTATCATCACACAGAAAAAACTGAAAAAAAAAATACTTACCAATTGTATCATCACACAATCGATTTTGCTCCGAGGATATCAACGCGGTAAGATTTGGTTTGATCAGAGAACTAGTGCATTGATGGTTCGAGCAAGGTTAGATCTAAAACAAGGCATGAGTTGGAATGTTTTGATCGGGGTAAGATATAAAACAAAATAAGTAATTTTTGTAAGCAATATCAGGTTCCTCTGCAATGCATATTATGTAAGCAATAGAATGTTCCTCTTTACTTACGATAGGCTCTGAAAAAAAAAAAAAAACATCTTCGAAAATATACAACCTAGGGCACAAAAAACTGGAAAAAACATACTTTTACCAATCAATCACAATAGCATAACTTTTATTCAGATGGTTTCAACATGATCCAGTTTGGTTTGATCATAGACTGAGTGTGTTGACAGGCGCATGGATTTTGTTCAAGCAGGGTAGATTCAAAACAGACGCGGATTTGGTTTCAGAACATATTTTGGGTCTGGCTAAACCAGATATTTTGGGGCAAATCAAAAAATATGAAATTGGAGGGATTTTTCCATTGATACCCGGTTTCGAAAATTTTGAATTAACACCACATCGTATCGTGTGCCAAACTCCACATTGTTTCTTGTGCAACCAGAAAAAATTTCAGGGGAAATAGGGGTTTGACTAGATACTTGATTAGTGGTGTTAATTAACTCTTAATTAAATTTTCATTAATTTTTAATTAATTTCTTATTTAGGATACATTTTGGGGGTGGTAATATCTTATGTTTCTGGAAATGAGCGCAAGGTTAGAAGAGCCATAGCCTTGTCATCAAAGTTCACTTTTACAGAACTTAGTTGATTTGTAATCGTATTACATTCATTTAAATGATCAACAATAGACCCACCTTCTAACATATTCATATTAACTAAACGCTTCATTAGAAATACCTTGTTGGAGGACGAGGGTTTTTCATACAGCTTAACCAATGCACTCATCAGACACTCTATTGTCTTTTCTTTTGAGATATTGAAAGCCACCAACAAATCGCACAACCATATTTTTCCCAGTGCCTTTCTGTCAAGAACCTCCCATTCTCCTTCCTGCATAGTCACAAGTTGTTTTTCTTTTCCTCCCAACAGTAGAAATAGATCCTTCTGATACATATAGTCCTCCATTTGGATCTTCCATTACTGGTAGTTTTGGTCGTTAAATTTCTCGACCTTAAACTTTCCTTCTTCCACCATTGCTCCCACTCGAATCAGGAACCCTTCTTTCCTCCGAGTTTATCTACCAAATAGACCTTTGGCTCTAATACCATTTTTTAGAAAAACAAGATCGCAGAGCAATAAAAATTAACAAGATGCAAATATAAAACACATTACAAGAGAGACACCAATATAACGTGGTTCACCCAAGATGGGCTATGTCCACAAAGAAATTCTCATTCCTTATTATTATACCATCTAGCAAAATGAAGGGATACAACCTACAACACATCTACTGCAACTTCCTCTTCACTCTCTCACAATCTCTTACACAATCATTGAGATATTTACAATGCTATACATTACACAACCGTATTACAATGTATTCTTTTTAAAGGGGAATTACCATGGGAAAATACTACGGGCTACCCTATACCATGGGCCGATAAACTGTTGGCCAACAAACAACCCAAATTTTTTTTTTTGGGGGCTTCACCCCCGAATCCCTGCCGAGGGCCTCCGGACCCCCATGTGGGGGTGATTCCCCCCCACTAGGATGATTGTACAATCCACCTGCACAACATATAAAACTGGGGTACAAACACGGCTGAAACAACAACGTCTGTGAATCAGGAAGATCAAGCTCCACAACCAACACAGAGGTCTAGTTTTCACATCAAAAGTCAAAACTAGTCAGATTTGCCATTACATTGAATCATAGTAGAGAAAGAGCGAAATAGAAGAAGAATAATTTCAGAAGAAGGGACACAAATTCTATATTATTGAATTTTGTTGGTTTGCATATTTCATTTGCAGACATCATGTGTAGGTTCCATGGATCTTAGAGAGCATTACAACATTCATTACAAACATGCATTACAAGCTGCTACAACACCTGCAATTAGACTACCGAAAGTATATAGTACATGAAAACAAATTGATGAAATAGAAAGACAAAGAGGATGGCATGGAATGCCTGAAACATTGACTACAATGAGATGAACAGGGTGTCTGAATCCTCACCAATTGAATTGGAAATCCTCTTCAACTAGTTACACAAATATTAAGGGGCCCATCACCCTCTTGGTATGCAAGGGGAGCATCACCCAAGCAATGAGTAGCCTAAGAAAATCAATAATAATCTGAATAATCCACAAGATAACCCCTGTTGTTGCGCCATACCTTCCTTTTAAACTTAGAACCTCTTCGTGTTTCCAATGCAAGGTTCCAATACCATGGAATGATGAAAACCACAAAACTAGTTTTTCCACTTAGTCAATACTAGTGGCAAATGCCATGGAACATAAAAAAAACACCCATTGGGTGGTTGAGTGGTCCTTATCCTCATTCAATGCACCAATAATCTCTTTGACCAACTTTTCCCCTTTTTTAGGGCACCATGGCTAACCAAATTGGATTTTGTCCACTTTCTTAAATGTTGTCCACTAGCTTTCCCTATTTTATGGAAATGCCTATGTTCATGGGATAAGCACTCCTTTGGGTCCTACTTCTCTCCTTGGTTCCCTTTTGACTTATTTGAATAATTTAATGCATTGGATAAGCATCCTTAGCACCATAATATCCCTGTTCACACCTTGGACCAAATTTGCTTGCAAATTGTAGACAAACTTTTTCCATTGATTTAGTTGATCAATTTTATGCATGGAAAACCTTAGGAAAATAATTCCCAAATTAATTATGAATTTCAACTCAACCCATGGGAATCTAATGGGAATAGTGATGAACCATAGTGCTTCCAAAATGGGGACATTATACTTGTTGCATAAGTTGGTTTCCAATTGTGTAGGGACGGTCTAACTAGAGGTATCCCCCGTGGATTCGGCTAAGGAGGAACTAGGCACAAGCGTTTATCTAAGGGATGCACCTGAAGTAGGGAACCTCTAGTAGCGCCATTAACCCTGATTTATGTACCAACCACACTCACTCATGTGGAACAAATATCTCCACTCCTTGGTGGTCATGCACACTCTATGCATACTTATCAAATGCAAGATTTGGAAATTGCATCTTGTCTTGGACATTGAAGTATGAAAACCTTAAGAATGACACTCTCTCTAACAGAGGCCCCCAAATCTGAATTTATGGAGGAATATGGACTTCTCACATATGCAATTCTTTCACCTCCTTATGCTTGGTGTGCAGCTTCTTTGTAGATGGATTCATGGCCATTGTATCTACTATACTTTAGTATTTAGATTATGAGTGTCGAGCCACTATGAATTAGGACTCAAAGTGGTAGTCGTTTGGCAGCACTTAACTCAAAATTGTTGATAATTGATGTGTTGCACTAGATACCTTGGGTATTTTTGTTATATTTTAAGTGCAATAACAATATGGATTACTGAAAGATAAACAAGCACATCATAGACAATAGTACACAACAAATTTATCCTAGGAAAACCATCTTGGGGCAGAAAAACCCAGCGAATTTATTCTATATAGATTCGTCAGAATGTACAATAGTATCCCTTGTGCAAAGACATAAAACAATAAGACTTCCAAAAGCAGTTATTCTCTTGACTCTATCTCCCTAGTGATGCGAACTCAATGAGGGAAAGTGGTGACCAAATGAGGAGGTCGAACTCCTCATTTATACTAATCAACTGACTTGACCTTTTTAATAACAAGGTTGGCTTGACTCTCCTAACTGGGCCGACCTGTACAACTTACAATAAAATATTATTTTATAGATTATTCCAGGCCGACCTAACAGTTAGGGTTTACATTGACTCTTTCAATGAATTTACATGATCAATTACATCAATAATAATCCCCGTAGGGTGTACAATACAATTGATACAAATGACACAAATAATACAAATAAGAATATATTTTGAAGTTACATTCTTCAACACTTTTTATGAAGTTACTCATGTATCCACCAACTTGTCTCCCTTAATCCCTTAACTGCCTCTGCATCCCCTCTCAACTCCTCCATCATGTGAAAATTTCAAATTCTTCGTTCTGCTTTTATTGTACCCCATCGCTGCCAAGTCACCGTCCCTCTCACAATCTCCTAGTTGTCAGTGACGTCAAGCGTTGTCTTCTCCTTCAAATTGTTGCTTTTAAATTGTATGGCTTTTGGTGCTTGTAATTTTATTCCTTCTTTTAATTTCTAAGACATTCTAAATATGGACTATGATACTTCAACTACAAATTAGATCAGTCCTATTGTACTTATACTAAAAAATATGAAATGCTTTGATTACCATGCCAAGCCTACTTGAATAAGGTTATTCTCTACGCGATGATCTTGCCCCTATGGGCCATACTAGGGATTCAAGTGACTCCCATTGATAATTCCTTTCATTGGCTTGCCATAAATGGTGGAAATCTTGGTTGAACCAACCTCTGTTATGTAGTCTATGTGGAATAGTCCCTTCCATAGAATTCGTGGATTCCCTGGATACTTCATAAACTTGTTTTCATACAGTGATACCAAATCTCTAGGTTCAAGAATTTTACTCTTTATGTTCCTGCCATGCCAAGCCTTTTGTATCTTTTTCTCCATTGTCTGACTCAATCCTATGATGTTCGGTCCTCTTCTAGCTCCATTAGATCATTTAACCTCTATCAAAGTGAATCATCATGGGACATATTTGTGATTATGGCAATGTTCAAGCTTGGAGAAACAAACTCAAGCGCCATGACTGTCTCCTTCCTGTAAACTAGCCTTAATGGGGTGTGCTTAGTTATCTTATTGAATGTCGTCACGTAAGCCCATAATACTATAGGAACATGCTGGTCCTAGTTGTCGCATTGTGCATTTCATACTTTAGAGAGTGCATTCTCAAGGATCTTGTTAAATGCCTCAACCATACCATTAGCTTGGGGATGGTAGGGAGTTATATTTTCATGATAAATCATAAACTGCTATGTTAGAGTGTGAATGGTTGAATTTAGAAAGTGGGTTCCCTAATAACTCATCAATACCTTCAGGCAACCAAACTCGATGATAATGTTCTCAAAATGAAGCACACAACCATTTATGAAGTGCAATCCTTGACTAGCACTGCCTCTGACCACCTTGTCAGATACTCTTTTGTAGTAATGATATACCACATACCCATATTCCACGTAGGTGGGTTAATTGAACCAACAAAGTCAATATCCCATTTCTCGAACATTTCAATTGTTACAGGGAAGAGAGTCATCTCATCTCTTATCGAAGGCTTAATGATGTGCTGGAAAACATCAATTTTTTCAATACTAATTTGCGTATTAGAAAAGTGAAGGATGCCATAATCCTGTGCGTAGTTTCCTTACCTACATTATGTCTCCCTACAATGCCTGCATGGGATTCCTGCGTGACTGTGAATCTTTCATGTTTGAGTACACACCTGCGTAGTATGCCACCAATTCCTAATTTGTAAAGTTTCAATGCAATGCGCTGGTAATTTACGCTCCTTGTGACCAACTGTATGCATTGTGTGACAGTGTAATCTGTTAGGATATCCCTATACTCCATCCTAGTCCTAGCAGCATTTTCATTATTTGCATTTTTAGTCATGCATGCACTTTTAGGGTTTGCATGCATCCCAATCATCAGTCCCAGCTCCTATCCCTCAGTTATCTAGTCCCCGGAGCTTCTTTCCACTCAATTTTATCCCTCCTAGAGATTAGTGCGCCCTCCTTTCATCTACCAGTTGAGAAAGGCGCCCTTCCTTACCTACCATTCAGTTATCTTCAGTTCTTTCCTTGATTTAATGCTAGACTGACTCTCAACTAACTGTATCACTCCGACGGACATCCAGTGAGACTAGATTGCCCACTTTGACTCCAGTTAGCTCCTCATGCACCCTCCACTGAGCCTCCTTCATTCAGTTAGTTCCAGTTACACTCAGTTACACCTACCACACTTAGTTTGACTGATGGTTGACAGTTACTTGAGCATTGATGACTCCACTGATGATGAGATAGACTTCTAGTTGTGCTTCGATGACACTCCAGTGATATTTTGATCACTCCATGAAGGCTAATTTGAATTTCCACCTTGGCATTCGAATCCTCATGCATTGTATTATTTATTTGTCCATTTGTGATTAATGAATTAGTGTGTGTGAAGTTATTTTGCTTCTATCTGAGTTCTACTGTATTATTATTTTGTTGCTCATCTTACTACATTGACCACTCTTAATCTTATTCCTAAATTCTTTCTTGTGAGGTATACATCAGCTCTTAGATCTGCTGTGAGTATTTTCACATGGTATCAGAGCATGTTGAGAGTATTGTATATCTCCATTCCTAATAGTTTTTTGTAGGTTATTATCAATATTTCGAGTGCAACAGTTTCTGCATTTTTGCAGCAGTAGCAGTTGCAGATATTATCTATTGTTTTTGCAGGTCTTCTACAACTTCCATGAATTCAGAAGAAATCCCTCCTCTTTCTCCATTCAACTATGATGAATGGAAACCAAAAATGATAGCATATTTGAAGAGCCATGATCTCTTTGATTGTTATTTTGAAAGAGAGTTCGAATCCTCTGAAGAGAAGATTAACTAGTTGAATAAAGGTGACAAAGCCCTTGGAAGAATGATGCTTTCTATGTCTCGTTACATGATGTACCTCTTCATTGATTCTGTTGAAACTCCAAAAGAGCTATGGGCCCAACTGTATGAAAAATTTGGCAAACAAAATGAAGGATTTGGTCCAAACCCCTTCGAGAGCAAGCAAAGTGATACATTCGCCCTCCTTGATGATCTCAT